>JAECWT010000200.1:0-600000 GCA_018150885.1 Drosophila tristis
GTATAATTTTCTTCCCTACTTTATATTATTTTCCTTTTTATATTTCGGTATCACCATTGGAAAATCAACATAAGTTGTTTCAATAATTAGTTTAAAATCGATAGTTTTTGGATGTTGCGATGTTGAATAAATTTAGCTATAGCTTTAATATGAACTCTTGCTAAGTGTGCCTAACTTGAGGGGGTCATGCGTCGTGTAGGGAACGTAGGCCTAGGTATTGCGGCATAGACTTTTTAGGGATCGCCGTATAACTTTATTGGATTATAGCGATCATGGAAGGGAGGGCATTCGTGGCCGCGTTTCCATCTTGCGCCACAGGATAAAAGTCTGGATGCTAGGAGTTTAGTGTATGTTCTGTCTGTTCCTTCTCATTAGTGTTTCATAAACCGACTTGTTCATCGCACGCGAATTTTAATAACTTTACGTATCTAGACGAGCGGATAGAGCAGCGGATTCTTCCCTAAACCCACCCCCTCTCCCGACTGATAATAATACCGGAACAAGCGCGTGCCCCGCAGAAGCTCATCACCTTCCACCAGCTCAATAGCGACTTAACGTTGCATACTACAGTACATATAGATACATAAAATTATTTGGCGCCCAACGTGGGGCCCGAATTTCGGTGACCCCGTCCCTTATTTCTTAAAGTCAGACCAACAGACTAATGAACATTTCGGTTTATTTAATTTCGTTGTTAATTTCTTCCCGTAAATGCTTGTGCACAGATTGTGGATCTGTTGTAAATTTCAATATAAATACACAGCCCTTTCTGAAGTCAATTAGCATCCCAAAGCATGCATTTGTTTAACGTACTGGATAAATAAAAGCTTCAAAATAGCTTTTATTCCGTTGCTTAAGATACATTTCGCATGAATTTACCTTGTTCGCTGGATACGATAAATTGGCGCTAGGCTATTATCGTCCGCCTCTGTCTTTTTCTTAGCATCCTTTGCATCAGCATTAGTAATCGGTTGGATTACCTACATATCCTTAAAGAACGTTCGCATAGACCCCCCAAAACTAAATTACCTTCATTTAATTTTGCTGCTTTGAATTTTTTTAAAATTTTTTTTGTGTAATTTTGTACAATTATTTACAATATATATAAAATGATTTCGATAGGAGAGAGTGACGAGATCGCTGTAGCAAAAAAATCTGCTGTCACCTGCTTTATTTGTACCGGTCCGGTGGCCCATGAATCGGATGCACTAAGAGTTAGTTGTGGACACACTTTTCACAATGTATGTTTTAATACAAAGATTAAAAATAAGAAAGTGTGCCCAATCTGCAAACGAAACCTAGAGGAAACTTACGCGGAAAAACCGACGGGATCAGGGACCACTACTCGGGCAAAATCCAAAAGAGACACTACTGCTTCAGCTCATGAAATGGCTAACGAGAATTTTCAGCAATTGATTGCAAGTGCGATGGCTGCCGCCGCGTTCCGTCAGTCGGAGTTACTGGCACAAGCCACCGCTCGACAGACCGATTTGATGATCCAAGCCTTACAGACAGGGTTCGAGAGATTATCTCCTACTGGGAATGTTCAATGCTCCACTCCAACTCCACCACCAACGTTGAGACAGCAAACTGATCCTGGAGTTCCCAGCAATCGAAATCCTGCTACCTTAGTTCCATCGAATGGTCATGGTCTACCGCCGGAAAATAGGAATACTCCTATTGGTTCGGACTTGCGCCCAGATCGAATTAGCCAAATTATTTTTAATTGGAAACTTCGATTTTCTGGTAAATCTGTTTTAGGCGTCGACGATTTTATCTATCGGGCCGAGGCATTGACATCCCAAACGCTGCAGGCAATTTCGAGTTGCTCGCGCGGTATGCCAGCAACCTTTTTGAAGGAACCGCAAGCGAATGGTTTTGGCGGTACCACAAAAGTGTACCTATGGTACAATGGGAGGGCCTTTGCCAAGCTCTTAAAAGTCAATTCAAAGACGAACGAACCGACCTACAGATAAGAGCGAGCATCGATAGACGCAAACAAAAGGATGGAGAAAGTTTTGACGAATTCTACGAGTCAATCATTTCTCTTGCGGATAAGCTCTCTATTCCCATGTCGGAATGTTCTCTCTTAGAGTCGTCTAATTTGCGCCTGGATATCCAGCATGAACTCCTATATGAGGAAATATCCAGCATATCAAAACTTCGGCATTTTGTCAGAACTCGAGAGATCTTCCTACAAACGGCAGGAAATCACGTTTCACCTAAATCTCGCCCAGTGCCGATGCCGCGCCGATCTGTCAATGCAGTTCAATGTCAGGTAGAGTGTGAAACAGAAACCGAGATATCGGAAGACGAAGAAATGGGAATAGCCGCCATTAATTTAGTGTGCTGGAATTGTGAAGCTACTGGTCACCGCTACCAGGATTGCGATAGCCCGGTTCGACGCGTATTTTGCTACGGCTGTGGAAAGGCGGATACATACAAGCCGTCCTGTAAAAAATGTAATAGTTCAAAAAACTGGGTAGCCCGTGCACAGCCGAAAAGTGCACGCAAACAGATGAGCTCGAAAGCAACCAATACCGACTAGATGTTGTTAGTGACACATCAACCAAATCTCCACCTATAATTTCCTTTTTACCGGACGTTCAAAATCACGTTTACATCTCCCCAGAATTCGACCAACCAATCCACAAAGATGAAAAATCAAACAATTTTTTTTTTCCGTTGCCCGTCGCACTGCATTTCATAAAATGTGCAGACAGGAACGAAAGATATTGTCTTCAACAATTGTAGCCAACTCCCAGGACATTAGACCTTATGCCGATGTTTTTATCTTAGGCAAAACTGTTAGCGGCCTGCTTGACACAGGCGCATCGATAAGCTGTATCGGAGGTCGTTTTGCTCAAGAATTCATTGAATCTAAACACCCATACAAAGCTTTAGGGTCGAATGTTCGCACTGCCGATGGCAAAGCGCAGGAAATAATCGGAAAAATAACCACCGATCTCAAATTTCGCGGGATATCACATCGGTTGACCTTTATACCTTGTTCCCTCCTTGTCACAAGACCTATATTTGGGAATTGATTTCTGGAAAACCTTCGGCTTGCTGCCTTCATGTTTGGTATCAGAGCGCCTAGCACTTGCTGCCTTAGATGTCACTCCGCTGAGGACATTAAGTACTGACCAACATGACTTATTGTTAGAAGCAATCAACTGGTTTCCATCCTTTGCTAAACTTGGTTTAGGGCGAACTTCAGTTCTTTCACACGTAATAGATGTTGCAGATGCTATTCCTGTAAAGCAGAGGCATTATCCAGTTTCCCCAGCCGTAGAAAAACTTATGTACGAGGAGCTGGATAGAATGCTTAATCTAGGCGTGATTGAGGAATTTGTGAGTGCTTGGTCTTCTCCGGTCGTTCTCGTCCGAAAGCCAGGCAAGGTGCGTCTATGTTTGGACAGCAGGCGAGTAAACGCTGTCACAGTTAAAGATGCATACCCCATGCCGTTTATAGAAGGCATTCTCAGCAGGCTCCCGAAGGCTGAATACATTACAAGTCTCGACCTCAAAGATGCTTTTTGGCAAATTCCTCTATCTATATCGTCACGTGACAAAACCGCCTTTAGTGTTCCTGGCAGGCCTCTATACCAATATACCGTTATGCCATTTGGTCTTTGCAACGCCCCACAGACAATGTCAAAGTTGATGGATCGAATTATTCCTGCTCACCTACGCAGAGAAGTGTTCATCTATTTGGATGATCTCTTGATAGTGTCAGATTCGTTCGAGAGGCATTTGGCTGTATTAAAGGATGTTGCGGGACAATTAAAACAAGCAGGCTTGACCATAAACATCGAGAAAAGCCATTTCTGCCTAAAAGAGGTCAAATATTTGGGCCATGTTGTCGGAAACGGTACTATCGGTACAGATCCCGATAAGATTGCCGCGATTACAGATTTTCCTATTCTGGGATTCCTATTTCCGGTTTCTGGGAATGACAGGGTGGTACAACAAATTTATTTGTAATTATGCATCCATTGCGTCACCCATAACCGATACATTAAAATCGCATCGCAAATTTTGTTGGAATGAAGATGCGCAGAAAGCGTTTGAATCGTTGAAGTTGAAGCTCAGTTCAGCACCAGTCCTTCATAGCCCAAATTTCGAAAAACCTTTTGCAATTCATTGTGATGCAAGCCATACTGTTGTGGGTGCCGTGTTGGTCCAGGTTAACCAGGATGGCGATGAAGTACCGATAGCATTTATGTCCCGCAAGCTTAACCAATGCCAGAGAAACTACTCTGTCACAGAAAAAGAATGCTTGACAGCTATTCTAGGCGTTAAGAAGTTTAGAGCTTATGTCGAGGGTCAAGAATTCTCTATAATTACGGACCATGCTTCCCTAAAATGGCTTATGTCACAGTCCGACCTAAGCTCGCGGTTAGCTCGTTGGGCATTAAAACTGCAAGGTTTTGAGTTTAAGATAATACACCGTAAGGGTACTCAAAACGTTGTGCCGGACGCACTGTCCCGTACTCATAATGATGATTTATCCGAAATAAGTCTTGGCACGACTGTGGATCTGGATTCGGAATACTTCCGTTCAGTCGAGTATAAAAATCTGGCCGATAAGATAGAAGCGAATCAGTCCCACACGCCCGACATTAAGGTAGTTGATGGATACATTTACAGGCGAGCTGAGCATACCACAGGAGACAAGGTTGCAGACGATTTATGTTGGAAATTATGGATTCCAAAGGACATGGTTCCGGAAATTCTCAAATCCGCTCATGAATCTCCCCTGTCTTCTCACGCTGGCATTTGTAAAACCCTTGATCAACTGCGTCGATATTTTTTCTGGCCAAACTTAGTAAATGACGTGAAAAATTACATCAACAGCTGCGAGATGTGTAAATGCACGAAGTATCCTAATTACACCTTACGTCCGCCCTTAGGGAAAACGGCTGAAACGCAACGCGTTTTCCAAAAGCTATTTGTTGAGTTTCTAGGACCTTACCCTAGGAGTCGTTCAGGGAATATTGGTATATTTGTGGTGCTAGACCATTTCTCTAAATTCCCTTTCTTGAAAACAGTAAAAAAATTCACAGCTGAATCTGTCATTCGTTTCCTCGAAGAAGAAATCTTCCATTGCTTCGGTGTTCCAGAGGTTGTTGTTTCCGATAATGGCGTTCAGTTTAAGTCCAATAGTTTCAATGCACTTCTGGAAAAATATAAAGTTAAGCATTGCTATACAGCCATTTATGCGCCTCAAGCCAATGCGTCTGAAAGGGTAAATAGATCAGTAATTGCCGCCATAAAATCCTATATACATCCGGATCAGAAGAACTGGGATGAACGGCTAAGTCATATATGCTGTTCGTTGCGTTCAAGTGTTCACTCAGGTGTAAGTTCCAGCCCTTATCGTATGGCATTTGGTCAAAATATGGTTATGAGTGGATCTCAGTACGACCTCTTGCGCAGATTAGAGCTTTTGGAGGATCGAACTGTGCAGTTTAATAGGGAGGATTCCTTCGACTTGATTCGCTCAAAAGCAAAACAGTCCATGCTGCGGCAACGCAGTCGAAATGAGCGGAATTATAACCTACGAAGCCGAGAAGTTTCTTTTGCAGTTGGTCAGGAATTATTCCGTCGTAACTTTCAACAAAGTAATTTTGCAAAAGGCTTCAGTGCCAAACTGGCTCCCAGTTTTATAAAGGCAAGAGTGAGAGCTAAATTGGGTAAAAGCTACTACGAAATTGAGGACTTGCAAGGTCGCTTAGTCGGAAAATATCACGCAAAAGATTTGCGGCAATAATGGTTAAAGTAATTCCAGCGCGGATCACTCTTTCCATGCTTTCACCCTGTAAAGTGTGATTTTAGCAGGGGGGTGTTGTAGTGGCGCTGGTAGTTGCAGCTGAATAAAAATAAGTAAGCGCAATGATTGATATTATCGCATGCGATAAAATTGGATAAATTATGCTGGCAGAACCACGCTGCATAATTTGAGGCAAAGCAAAGCTTAGATTTCAAACCAGCTGATTGGGCGAAGCTTCGTTAAATGACAGTTCTTAAAAGAAGCTTTTAGAACAACGTTTAGCACTTCCTATCGCATTTAAACGGCTCGATCCCCAGAAAAATTCTTCTTTTCGTATACCCAAAATTCGGATCGGTTCGTGACCCGTTTTGTAGTGAGCCAAGTTTCTAACAACCACGTGTGTGAAAAATTTAAAACGAACGCCGTGCAGTGTTTTAGTGAATTTAAATTTCACCTGGCCTAGAGCCATTCCAACATTTCTGGACTGGCGTACACCCCATCCACGATCAATATACGGACAGAAGAAAGTGCTAATTATCCACGGAAATCCCGGAAAGATCGGTAGGTCCAATGCGGCAGAGAACAAAGGTTCCTATAATAGCCTCTTGGCTGTATTCTTCCCCCGCAGGGCCTCGCTTACGCTTTTCCCCCACCACACTCAGCCAGAGCAGCAGCGCCTTGACGTCTGTCGGCAATAAGCTGAGGGGTGGGGCATATTTTTTCTTGGGAGCCCGGTGGACGCCCGGCTCCAGCATATAGTTACACCCACGTTGGAAAACGTAACGACGTAACATCCCCACAACCTTGATGTAACCTTGACATAACCTCTGCGCAGGCGCCACAGCCTACATTGCCTACAGTGTAGGACCGCTAAGGAGAACATGAATACTTCTTAGGCTGCAATCGAAGCCTAAGGCACCGTCTTTTTTTTATTATTTAATTAAACTTAAATTTTTGCCAATTCTAATAATTTGATTTACCGACCTGTATTCTTCCCCCCCTTATTTAATTATGTTACATTAGTCACAGAAGAAAGAAAAGAAACTGAAGTTTGTTAAAAGGAAAGAAAAAAAAAAAAAAAAAGAAAAATTTAAACTATAACATGCAGTCGGCCAAAGCCAACAGGGAACCATAATTTTTATAATCTACAGCTTCTTCAAAACCCCAGCGAAAGGCCTTTCAGCGAGGGAGTACTGTAAGCATACATACATGCATACCAAACTGTGAGTGATGAAAGATCAATTTTTTTTTGTTCCCTTTTTCTGTCCCAGCTCCCAGGGCCTTCGGCTCTGTGAGGTTGAGGCATTCGGATCGGGAGCCAGGCCATTCGGTGTGGGGGTGGGAAATATATGCAATATATAAAAAAAATAAAGGATGTTAATTTTTTCATATATGAACTTTGATATGAACGAATATGTATAATAAACGGATATTATTTGATTATAATTAATAGAATAGAAAATCAACAAATAGAATAGACAAACAGAGACACGTCATGTCAAACGTTCGTCAGAGGTCATAAATTGTGTTTCTTTTCTGGTCTTGTTCGGGTTGGAGTTTTGCGGGGAACAGCAGAACAACGGAGATCTCTTCTCTAATGCGTTTCAAAATAGTTGTGACAAATGTTTAAGATATTTCCACAACCCAAGCCCGCAAACAAACAAAACACTTCATTGTACAAAATAGAAATTAATCTATGCTGCTGGTGGAACTGTAACGCAGGTCAGCATTTAATAGGATCTCACAAAAATGGATTGAATAATTTACTCAGACCAAATGGTTTCGAGTATCTTACCCAACCATTAGTTTATTCATGTATATAAATAAATAGTAACGACGGGAGAGAAACGCATGCTTATTTCTTGTTATTGTTTACCAGAAGGAAACGCAGATAAGCGGGACAATTTCTCGCTCGAAGGCACCATCTCTGATCCAGACCCTGACTATATATTCAAGATATTAATTTAAAATAATTTTTTTATACCCGCACTCAAAAAAGAGTTAAGGGGTATATTAGATTTGTGGTAAAAGTGGATGTGTGTAACGCAGAGAAGGAAACGTTTCCGACCCCATGAAGTATATATATTCTTGATCAGCATCAATAGCCGAGTCGATATAGCCATGTCCGTCTGTCCGTCCGTCTGTCCGTCCGTCCGTCTTGATGAGCACCTGGATCTCAGATACTATAAAAGCTAGGGCAACCAAATTTGGTTTCCAGACTCATGTGATATCACACTGCTACAAGTGTATTTCAAAATTTCGCCCCGCCCCCACAAAGAACGAAATTCTGTGACAGGCACAATTTTAAAGATACGATAAAACTAAAAACGCAGTATCGTAGAGAATGCCCATATCTACCAGATTGCCGAATATGAATCAGATCGGATCATAATTATAGCCAGAATGAAAAATTAATTTTCTGTTGGTTCCCCCGCCTCCTCCAGCAAGAGACACGCTACCTATCTCTTTCGCTCGCACACTCTGCGCGTTCAGTGCGCGAGCAACCTCTGGAGGAGATGTGGAATATAAATGGTACATCTATAATCTACATGTTAGATGTAAAATATACATTGTAGACGTAGATAACAGATGTAGCAAAAAAATGTAAAATTAAAAATTTTTTTTTTATTCTAAAATTCTAAAAAATCATATGCTTAAAAATGTATATACTGACTGAGTACGGGTATAAGTAGAGTCGCGTCCCCAGAAGCGACTCACACGTTCCTTCTCGTTTGTTAAGTATATGACTATGAAATAAAAAACTTAGTAAAGACTTTCGTTTTAAAATGATTTAGAAAAAAAAAATAAAAATTAGACGAATATGAATAACGAATAACATTTGCCAAAACCACCCTACAAACCTCTCCACGTAGTCCAATCGGGCTAAACATTTTTTATACCCGTACTCAAAAAAGAGTTAAGGGGTATATTAGATTTGTGGTAAAAGTGGATGTGTGTAACACAGAGAAGGAAAATTTTCCGACCCCATAAAGTATATATATTCTTGATCAGCATCAATAGCCGAGTCGATAGAGCCATGTCTGTCTGTCCGTCTGTCCGTCTGTCCGTCTGTCCGTCTGTCCGTCTTGTTTGACGCCTGGTTCTCAGAGACTATAAGAGTTAGGGCAACCAAATTTGGTTTCAAGACTCATGTGATATCACACTGCTACAAGTGTATTTCGAAATTTCGCCCCGCCCCCTTCCGCCCCCACAAAGGACGAAAATCTGTGGCAGGCACAATTTTAAAGATACGATAAAACTAAAAACGCAGTATCGTAGAGAATGCCCATATCTACCAGATTGCCGAATATGAATCAGATCGGATCATAATTATAGCCAGAATGAAAAAATTAATTTTCTGTTGGTTCCCCCGCCTCCTCCAGCAAGAGACACGCTACTATATCTCTTTCTCGCTCGCACACTCTGCCGCGTTCAGTGCGCGAGCAACCCCTAGCAGAGGAGATGTAGAATTTAAATGGTATATCTATAATCTACATGTTAGATGTAAAATATACATTGTAGATGTAGATAACAGATATAGCAAAAAAATGTACAATTTTTTTTAAATTCTAAAATTCTAAAAGCTGTTCACACGTTCCTTCTCGTTTATATTTAAAATAGTTACTTTGCAGTTTCAGCCACCTGCTTGCATTCAATGCGAAGCAATTACAATAAAATGATGTGTTCGGTCGCGAACGTACGATTAGAACATGGATAAGAAGCAAAATAAAAATGAACCGTTAACTGAACATTTTTTGGTCTCTTTGCATTTTTCTCTTCCTAATAGATTACATTAGAGAAAGAAAGATTACATTTAGTGGAAAGAGTGCCAACATATATGTTTCGCATGCGAAATAATTAAATATAAAAATGCCTTTTAAAAAAGCTATAAATAAAAAAATCACATATATAAAGTTTTCAGGAAAATTTTCTCATGAAAACAAATGAGATATGCCATAAAATGGATGTGTGCATTATGAAAATTCATAAAAAAATACTGTGATTATGAACATTTTATTTTTCGGTTTTAGTTGACCATTTGGCGGGCATGCCCATATGTGTATAATATGTCGATTTTTTTACCTTAAATCAATTATTTATCAGTAACAATCAATGTAACTTATTATAAAAATGCCGTCGGCATTATACATATATACTCTATGGTTAGTGCTACTGGCTTGCTGGGCTCTGAAATCCTAACCAGGCACGTATTTTAAGCGGCTGGCAAGGAGGCAGTTAAGGACTACCAAGCGATGACAGACAAGTGTCACGAAATAATTATTGCCCAGAAAAAGCGCCAGCAGAACTAAAAATTACAATTAAATTATAAAGACAAAACACTTTTGAAAATAAACACCATAAAAGAAAAAAATGGCAAGTTGTGCAGCACTAAAACAAATACCAGCTGTAAAGGATGCCAGAAATATGTATTCTAGCAAAGTTAGCAGCACTGTTATCGAGCATTGTGAAAATTGCATACATTTATTAGATTAGATTTATTGTTTTGTTGTATGAGCTGAAACCAGCTATCAATAAAGCAAGTGATAGAAATTATTGTAATTATTTCACCATGGGTTCCCGTTCACGCACCCCAAGCTCGTTTATGACTGTATATTTTTCATTTTACCACACGTGTATGGTGAGTGGCAAATTTGAAAATTTAAATTGGCTCCAAAAGTGTGCGCTCTACAGCACATTGTGTGCATGTGAAGCTGTATCCGATGTTTTTTATATAAAGTCAATGATTCAGTAAAATATTAATTTACGTTTCCATGTTGTGTTCCATCGCCTCCCTTAAAATCTGCACTTAGAGACAGACATTACATGTGACAACAATATGTAAAAATGATTTGCAGAAACATCGATGTTTAAAAAGTAACATCGATGTCATCGATGTTTCTATGCAAATTAGCATTAATTTATTCACAATTCGACAATGACGAAATAGTGTCCAAAACGGGCTACGTAAACGAATCTCGACCTATGATGCAAATCAAAAGACTACTCTGCAAGTCCTGCACCTTGGGCACCATGTTAATAGCCGCTGTGTGGATCCTGGCCCTCCTTTTCTACAGCCACAATCTTAACAGTTCCATACACACGGCTGGCTGGAGGTTCAACAAATCAAATACTTCTCCCAGAGCGGAGCTACGCTACGAGGCAAGGGTCACGAGTGGCTGCACTCCCAGCTCTTTCCTTTCCAACTCCTCCACAGCAGTCGCAGAGGTTCCCTCAGAGCCACTGGAGCTCCTGGGCGTGGTGCGAAACAAGCAGGACAAGTACATCCGTGACATTGGATATAAACATCATGCCTTCAATGCCCTGGTATCCAACAACATTGGACTATATCGCGAGATACCAGACACGCGCCACAAGGTCTGTGACAGGAGCGAGACCAGCGAGGCGGAACAACTGCCTCGAGCCTCCGTCATCATGTGCTTCTATAACGAGCACAAAATGACACTGATGCGGTCCATTAAGACCGTTTTGGAGCGCACGCCCAGCTACCTGCTTAAGGAGATTGTCCTCGTCGACGACCATAGCGACCTGCCCGAGCTGGAGTTCCATCTGCATGGCGATCTCCGTGCCCGTCTCAAGTACGACAACCTGCGGTACGTCAAGAACAACAAGCGGGAGGGACTGATCCGCTCTCGTGTGATTGGCGCAAGAGAGGCCGTCGGAGATGTCTTGGTTTTCCTGGATTCGCACATCGAGGTGAACCGCCAGTGGATAGAGCCGCTGCTGCGCCTCATTGAGGCGGAGAATGCCTCGCTTGCCGTTCCAGTCATCGACCTGATCAACGCAGACACCTTCGAGTACACTCCGAGTCCGCTGGTGCGCGGAGGATTCAACTGGGGCTTGCACTTCCGGTGGGAGAACCTCCCCGAGGGAACGCTCAAGGTGCCGGAGGACTTCCGGGGTCCTTTCCGCTCGCCCACCATGGCTGGTGGACTGTTTGCCGTAAATCGGCTATACTTCCAGGACATCGGCGAGTACGATATGGCCATGGATATATGGGGCGGCGAGAACATAGAGATTTCCTTCCGCGTGTGGCAGTGTGGCGGCGCCATCAAGATTGTGCCCTGCTCCCGAGTGGGACACATCTTTCGGAAACGTCGCCCCTACACAGCGCCGGATGGGGCCAACACCATGCTAAAGAACTCCCTGCGCCTGGCATACGTCTGGATGGACAAGTACAAGGACTTTTATCTCAAGCACGAGAAGGTGCCCAAGGAGTACGACTATGGAGACATTAGCGATAGGCTGAAGCTGCGTGAGCGCCTCCGGTGTCGAGACTTTGAGTGGTACCTGCGAAACGTCTATCCAGAGCTTCACATACCGGGCGAGGAGCCAAAGAAGTCAGCCTCCGGTCCCGTCTTTCAGCCATGGCACTCGAGGAAACGCAACTACATTGACTTCTATCTGCTGCGGTTGGCGGGGACGGAACTCTGTGCTTCCGTTGTGGCACCCAAGGTGAAGGGATTCTGGAAGAAAGGCAGCTCCCTGCAGCTGCAGCCCTGTCGAAGCACGTCGAACCAACTGTGGTATGAGACAGAAAAGTCGGAGATCATTCTGGACAAGCTGCTCTGCCTGGAGGCCTCTGGCGATGCCCAGGTGATCGTCAACAAATGCCACGAGATGCTAGGGGACCAGCAGTGGCGTCACACCCGCAACTCCAACAGTCCTGTCTACAATATGGCTAAGGGCACGTGCCTCCGAGCAGCGTCTCCGGCGGTGGGCGCCCTAATTAGTCTGGACCTGTGCTCCAAGACGGGTGGCCTGGGCGGCGCCTGGGACATTGTCCAGCAGAAGAAGAGCGTGGAGAAGGCGGAGACGGCGCTGTGAGCGGACGACTTTGCAGGTGCAATGAAATATTAGACTGATAACTGTTTAGGTGCCAAGTGTATTATGTTTAAATAGTCAGTATTTTTCCATGAACTTTAATAATAACAATGGAAAAACCAAAACCAAATCACAACAATCAAAACAAAACAAATGCACTTAACAGCACTCTGTTAAGTAACACTGACCAAACTATGTTCGGTTTCCGCCTAACAGCAAACTATTGCGAACCATCTATCGTATAGCATATCGTATAGCGTTCTTTGAGATATCGATAGCCAATCAGCTGGGTTTCGCATTTTTAATAAAAACAGGCGCGAAATTTTGTGAATTGTTTAAACAATAGAGTAGAATAGAAAACAGAAAAACCATGCAAGCCAAAGCCACTGAAAGCGGGCGGGAGCCAACGCTGCACATGGGTAAGCACAAAGCTCTCAAAATTAAAACGCAAATGCAGAGAACTCATTTCCTTCAGACACAAATGCGCGACGCAATTTCGTCAAGTACCATGCCAAGCTTGGCGAGGTGAGTCTTGCCCAGATCCGATAGCAAACCCATTCTAGCCCGTCTTTCACAGAAACCCAGCACCACAGTTCGCTTTTACGATCACTCGGACTGCTATACGGTGCACGGCAGCGATGACTGCGAGCTAGTGGCGAAGATTGTCTACAAGTCAACCGCGTTTATTGGGGCCCTTCTGCCCGACGACAAGGAGACTCTTCAGTTCGTGGCCCTGTCCAAGGGGAACTTTGAGATGGCAGTGCGCGAGCTGCTCCTGGTGAGGAATTTGCGCGTTGAGGTCTACATCAAGCGTAATGAATGGCAACTGGAGTATCGCGGGTCTCCGGGCAACCTGCTGCAGTTCGAGGACATATTGTTCGCCAACAAGGAGATCTTGGTGGGCAACAACATAATTTCACTTCAGGTCAAACTCGAGGGTGGAGCCCAGCGACGCGTGGGAGTGGCCAGTGTTGAGCAGAATGATTGCCAGTTCCAATTGCTGGAGTTCCTCGACGACGACTTCTTCACGGAGCTGGAGGCCACTGTGGTTCTCTTGGGGCCGAAGGAGTGCCTACTACCCTCGGTAGAGGGGGAATATTTACCAGTCAAAGCCCTGATGGAGCGGAATGGCGTGATGATCACTGTGCCGAAAAAGAGTAGTGCCAACGATCTCCTGCAGGACCTGAATCGTTTGTTGCGATTCGCCAAAGGCCAGCAAGAGGACGCCACTGGGCTGAAGGAGCTGCAAATGCTGCTGGCCGCTGAATCCCTGAAGGTGGCCATAAAGTACTTGGACTTGGTCAACGATGCTGGCAACTTGGGACACTACGAAATGAAGCAACTAGATCTAAAGCGGTGGGTGTACTAAAAGGGTCGCTGAACACTTTCAATAACATCATTTTTATTCCAGATTTGTCCATTTAGACTCGGCTGCCGTGGGCGCCTTGAACATTATGCCCAAGCCGGGTACTCATCCTTCCATGCCCTCTTACCGCTGGCAGAGCATTTTGGGTGTCCTGGATCACTGCAGATCTCCACAGGGGCACCGACTAATGGGAAAGTGGGTTAAACAGCCACTGCGCAGTCGGGAGATCCTAAACGACCGTCATAACATCGTCGAGTGTCTGCTGGAGTCGTCAGATACCCTCGAGACGCTTAGCTTGGATTATCTGAAGCGCATTCCAGACATTCTGATGCTGACCAAGAAACTGATGCGTCGCAAGGCCACGTTGCAGGACCTGTTTCGTATATATCAGGTCATATTGCGAACACCCAAAATTGTGCAGATTCTGCTTGGACTGGAAAACTCGACGATCGAGAATGTGATTTGCTCCCCCTTCAAAAGCTTCCTAGAAGATCTTACGGGGCTCAAGCAGATGGTCGAGCAAGTAGTCGACTTTGAGGCGATCGAAAGGGGGGAGTACCTGGTAAAATCCTCCTTCGACAGTCGCCTGATGGAGCTCCAGCAGACGATGAACGAGTTGTACGACAAAATGCAGCGCCTGCAGTCCAAGTGCAACGATGATCTTGATCTGGACGGCAAGCAGGTCAAGTTGGAGAATGTGGCCAAGTTGGGCTACCACTTCCGCATAACCCTGAAGGATGACTCAGTGCTTCGCAAGAACAAGAACTATCGCATCGTAGACGTGATAAAGGGCGGTGTGCGCTTCACCTCCGACAAGTTGGAGGGCTATGCCGATGAGTTTGCCAGTTGTCACAATCGCTACGAGGAGCAGCAACTATCCATCGTTGAGGAGATCATACAGGTCGCTGTTGGATATGCTGCTCCATTGACCTCTCTCAACAACGAGCTGGCCCAGCTGGACTGTTTGGTCAGCTTCGCTATTGCCGCCCGCAGTGCTCCCACTCCCTATGTCCGTCCCAAAATGCTAGCAGAGGGCGCTGGCCAACTGGTTCTCAAGGATGTGCGTCATCCCTGCCTGGAGCTGCAGGAACATGTTAGCTTCATAGCCAACAGTGTGGACTTTAAAAAGGGTGAGATGAGATCAAAGTCATATATAAATATACCTATGAGGAAACGTTTGAATACCTCTGATATGCATCTGTTCTGATTCGTTTAGACAAATGCAACATGTTCATCATCACAGGCCCAAACATGGGCGGAAAGAGCACCTACATTCGCTCCGTTGGGACTGCTGTGCTGATGGCCCATGTTGGTGCCTTTGTGCCTTGCGACGTGGCCACCATCAGTATGGTGGATTCGATTCTCGGTCGTGTGGGAGCCAGCGACAATATTATAAAGGGATTGAGTACTTTTATGGTGGAGATGATTGAGACTTCGGGTATTATTAGGGTAAGTAGTGGAGGAGTGGATCCTTAAAAGGAAGAGTGTGAGATGTTTAGGGTTTATTTCTTTTCAGACTGCAACGGACAAGTCCTTGGTCATTATCGACGAGTTGGGACGCGGCACGTCCACCTATGAGGGCTGTGGAATTGCCTGGTCAATTGCCGAGCATCTGGCCAAGGAAACCAAATGCTTTACGCTCTTCGCCACCCACTTCCATGAGATTACCAAGCTGGCTGAGACACTTCCAACAGTGAAAAACTGTCACATGGCTGCGGTGGCCGACGCCGAAAACTTTACGCTGCTGTATCAGGTGCGTCCTGGTGTGATGGAGATGAGCTTTGGGATTCAAGTGGCCCGTCTGGCAAACTTCCCCGAGGATGTGGTTCAGAATGCCGAGGAGGTGTACAATGAATTTGAGGACGAGCATGCCGACAAACAAAATCAGGAGGATAAGGCATTGCTTGAGAAGATTCAGGTCGCTATTCAGCAGCTCTCGACGGCTGGCAACAATACGGAAATAAATGTCGAGGACCTCACCCAGCTGGTCACACAGTTTACGCAGGACATTAAGCAACTGGACAGCGACTACTTCAAGTCTGTGCTGGCCTCCAGTGAGGCTTAGGGTTAGACGGTTGGCCACGATTCAGTGTTCTAGCGATTGAGCAGTATTACTTTGGATTTTGGAATACGGTGCAGGATAGTGCAGGAATAGCAACTCCATAAGTTCACATCCCATTTAATTATTTAAACATTTATTGGTCTTTTTATTTACTTATTAGTTGTATGTTCTTTTTCCTTCATATATTTCATGGTTTGTGTACATCTTTTTTTGTTTGTCAGTTTTAAACCGCTTTTTGTTTTAAACATCAAAAGTTCGAATTCGCACGAACGTCTATGCATTTATATTGCTAAGGAAATTTAAAATTTTTATCATTTTCAGTTTCAGTGGACATTTCTTGTACAATGTGTATACGTGTAGAGCTTGAAAAGGTAGTGATTAAGAAGAGCGATAAACTCAAGGAGATGAATACTCGTATTACAATATGTGTTCTTTATGAATGTGAAGCTAATCCACGTATACCATTAGATTACCAAGTAGATTTAGTTTCGTAATTACTTTATACATTTTACAACGTTTAAACACTCCAAAAAATAAATATTGTTTTAGTAATTTGGTTTGTTTAAAAAATTACATTTAATAGTTAACTGTTTACTTTTCAATTATCCTTCCTCCTCACTGTCTGCTCCTCCTCAGCTCCGCTTCGAGGACACGTCCCCCTTTTGATTTCATTCACTTGAAAATAATCCTAATTTAAATTGTTCTTTTTTTTCGTTTAACACTCGTCTACGGTTTGGTTTTCAGTTTTCTATGCATAAATTCATAAAGTTCATAAAATGTTTCCACATTCGAAATACGATACAAAGGCAATTGGGTTTTGGTATTCATTTTCGGTTTGGTTTTGTTTGGTTTCGTTTCGTTTCGTTTCTCTTTTTGTGTATGTAACAGCTGCTAAGATTTTTGACTAAGTGTAAGGCCAGAAAAGATCAATGAACAAACTTATCAATCAATGATTGGGTATCAAGTATTGCATACTCGTACCTTGCAGGTGGTCCTATTCGGGTGCTATCAATCTGTGTGCGCGCTTTCATTGTCAACTCTGTTCTTTACAAAATACGGGTACATTTAATAAAATACACACAATAATATACAGTACAAAACAACTGGGAAAACATAGTTTTTGTTGCCATGTAAGCGCTTAAAATATAGTACATAGTTGTAATTAGTTATAGCCCATTTGTGTATACATATGTATGTAATTGTGTATAAATCCATTTTGATTGTATACAAAAAAGCTAACAAATTACTTCAAGACTTCTTCTGCGGTTGGGACAAAAGGGACGAAATATTTATAATATTTTTAAGTGCGAGTGTTTATGGGTCTCGTGTGCCATCTCTTTTATGTTTCTTGTTCACTCGTTCACTATTATGTATTTTCATAAATTTGTTTCTTTATAAAAATCAACTAAGTTTTATAAAATTACAAAAATAATTGTCGTTAGAATTATTTTCGTTTGCTTACATAATTGGTTTCCATCTCTTATTTTTTGTTTGTTTTGTTTTGTTTTGTTAATATTTGGCATAGGTTGTACCATAATAAACTATCAAAATAGTTAATGAAACGTGGGTCTTTAGCTAGAGGCGTTATGTATATTAAAACTTAACCTGCTAACATTCTATGAAACTGACGGCTTGGGGCACTGGGACACCCGAAACTCATCATTTCTCGGGGCTGGTGGTTTTTTTAATTAATTAACTTATGCTTTGTATAGTTGGATCTTCAAGTTAGCCTCACGTCCAGCATACTCCATCAATATATCTATAAAGTAAGACCAGTTTCTTAACCTTTGGCGTAGTTTGTAAGTCTAAAAGTTGAAATTGCTCTCGCTAAAAGTGGTTTAGTTCCAAAGATTGTGCCAGTTTTGGTTTGGTTTGCTTGTTAAACATTCGACTAGAATTGGACTACAGAATAGTTTACAATCTATAGGAAACAAAAAATATATATATATATGTAATTATAATCAACAAATCGATCAACGTCGTTCGCATACTCGTATAGTACATATGTATGTGTATATAGTTGTGTGTATATATGTATAATCTAACGCATAAAGCAGCGCGTCAAGTAAAACATCAAAATTATGGTCAGCGGCAGCAGCTGGAGCTTCAGACCCAGCCGCGAGGCATTGCCGCAATAGGTGAACAGTTCCTCCTAAGCACGAACGACAGACGAGTATTAGAAAGTTGGGACTACTACGAGTATTTTCAAAATGCACTCACATCCTCGTGTTCTGTGTAGCACTCCTCGAGGCGCCGTCTCTCGTAGAAACTCATATTGAGCTTGTAGCAGGGAAACTCCTTGCTGTATTCCAGTATCGGCTGGGGCTCGGTTGTGAGTCGGACACTGCGCGACGGCATCAGGACATTGACCACGACCAGCAGCAGGTTGGAGTTGGGTATCTTTTTGACCAGAAACGGGCGCGTCGATGGCACCTCGACAAAATCGTTGATGCTAATCAGGGCCGCGGGCTGGAGGGCATAGAGCGTGGACCGCATGTCGCAGGGATGGTAGATGGGATCCGGTTCGGGTTCCTGGAACAAGGCATTGCCATCGTCGGTATCGTCTTTCGGCTTGGCTGCCGATGCTGAATTACCCTCCCCCACGGCCACGTATTCGTCCTCAATTTCGTCGGTATATTCCATGACTGAAATAAATATACTTAGTGCTTATTGTGCACGCTGGGGATCTGGCGGTTTAGTCACTTACAGGGTGCTCCATCCACCCACCACTGGATCCTCTGGTACTGAAAGAATAGCCGGGCCACAAGCCACTTCCATCCCAGACTCAGCAGGCGCAGGGGCTATGTGGAAACGAGGGAAACGAAACGAAACGAAAGGAAAGGAAAGAAGTTGTTAAGCGGATCGCGCAGAGAAATCTTCAACTACATACATGCAGCAGGCTGTGTCCATCGCTGTTTGTCTTTGGCTCCTCCTTGCACTGCACCTGGTAGTCGTACACCTCGATGGCCTGGAAGATGCCCTTCTCCACCATGGCAGCCATGACGTCGCCATGGAACTCGCCAAAGAACTTTCCCGTGGTGTTCATGTTCTGGCCAATCACAATGTAGGCGTTATTGTCAATGACCACACAGTCCACATCGTCGTCGGTGCAGATGGGCAGGCAATGGTTGCACTATGAACAAAGGCGGTTACAATGATTGCACTGGGCAGGGCAGGGCTCGCCGCGACTTACGTTATCCACAGCGGTGATGCTGAAGAATCTCTCCCACATGCGGGCGTGGGAGAACTGAAAGCCCACGACGCACGCGGGAGCCTCCTTGCCACCATCGCGCGGGAAGATGGCATGGGAGGCGGTCACCTTGAGGTCACTGTCCTCCATTGGATCGTTGTAGTGCTTTACGGAGTACACGAAGCTCTCCGTGCGATCCTCGTGATGCTGCAGAATGGCGCTCTTGTACCAGGTTTCGTCGATGGCCGTGGTATGATAGTCGCCGAACTCCCGATCCGTGTCGACCTCCACCTCTCCAAAGATGAACTGCCAGCGGGTCAGCCCACTCATTGTGGCCACGAATCGCAGAGTGGCACCGAAGCGTTCGATTAGCTGGCGCTCCTCGTCGTTCTCAAACTTCCACTCGCCGTAGCTGGAGTTTGTCACTTTGGCGTCGAAGATGAGCAGGTGGACCAGCTCCTTGTTGCAATAGTAGGCATCGTCACCGAGGGTGTTGCGGCCGCAGTTCACTGTTGATGAGCACGTGCTGGGTGAGATAGATGGCTGGGGGTGGCTGAGATGGGGGCAAGGAATACATACAATCGTCTTTGTCATCCCAATCGGACTCGTCCTCGGCATATTGCTCCGCCCACTTCCAGTCGTCCTTGACCATCTTGCCCAGGAACTCGCGCAACTCCGCCTCGGGGGTCTGGAACTCGTGTCCCTCCAAATAGTGATACTTGCAGTAGACCCTATGGGAGAGCACGCATATACATATTCTACGAGTATGTGGACGTATTCTAGTGGGGAATGGGGCTACCCACCAGTCTGGATGCACTTTCCAGTTCTCGCCGTTGAAAAAGTCTGATATATTGACCTTTTTGTGAATGCTCCTTTGCACCTCATCGCCGACCTTGATCCACGTCTTGCCATACTCGCTGGGCATCACAATGCCCAATGTGAACGGGGTATTGGGCAGGGGGGCAAAGAAGTAATCCTGCATCTCCTCCGACACGCGTCGCATTTTATCGTAGTGAAATTTTACCGAGATGTCCTTGAACTCCTTGGCCTCGTGGCGCACCATGGCACTGCGTATATTGAGGATCGATTCACCTGGCTCGCGTGGACTCTGGTCCTCGAAGAGATGTTCGACTTCCGTGAAGTCGATGCTGTTGTAGTTGGGATTCATTTTGCCATTGGTCTGCAAGGTGCAGGGCAGACATTAGGACCAGCAGTGTGGGAAACTGATTGCCCATACTCACCCCAAGAGGTCGCAGGTCGGGATGCAGAAGAACATACCCGTTGTTGGACACCACAAACGAGTACCCATTAACGCCCAGCTGGAAAGGATGGGGATGCATGGGCATGGTAAAATTAGCACCGCTCGATGACTCACCTTATAGGGAAGCGTTAGCTTGTCTATGTCCTCCACGGGCACGTCTGTTCCTGCCACGCCCAACAGACGCGCCCTTCGATTGGTGCTGTTCTCGTGGCGATAGAAACGGTCGAAGGCGGGCACTCCCACCGCTATCATGAGGCGGGGCCGTCGATCAACCGAGGTCTTTGGATCATACTAAGGGGGCCATAAAAGAAGAGAGATTCGAACAGATGTTTTCAGCGATGGATGTCGCCCGTCCGCTCACCGTCTTGTCCGTGAAGGCATGTGTCCAGGTGGGCGGATGCTGTTCATTCTGCAGCACCAAGGGCGTGGCTATGACGTCGACGTACTTGAGCACCTCCTCGTGGACCTCGTCCAGGGACTGGACATGCGAGTAGTAGCCGCGGTTCAGGCAAGCCATCCACTGGATCTCACGCACCTTCGTGACCTCCTTGCCCAGAAGGTACGTGAATATCCGGACGTTCATTTTGGAGGTGCCATTCTCGCCATTCCCCCAGTTGTACTTCTGGAAAACTTCGGTGGTGTTGCCGGCGACGCCGTCGGTGACCAGCATGATGGCCTGGTTGCAGGTGGAGGTCGCGTTGCAGTTTCGCTCCTCGTAGTAGGTGCGCAGCAGCTGGAAGGCCTTTTCGTAGGCGAGCGTGAGGTTGGCGTAGCCCTCCGGGTCCGGCAGTTTGGCGATGGCGTCGTTGAAGACCTCGATGTTCTCGGGCGTGGCCTGGACGAGGGCGCCGTTGAAGCAGGGTATGATGTCGTCCACGCCGGCGGAGTAGTTGAAGATTGTAAAGAAGTCGTTGTTGGAGAAGGTGTCGAGGATGCTGCGTATAGTGAACTTGGCCACGTGATGCCGGAAGCCCGTCATCGAGCCGGAGTGGTCCAGCAGGATGACAATGTCCTTGGAGCACGTAGCCGTCTCAATGTACCAGGATCGCTTGCGACAGTCGTAGGTGTCGGCGTCCAGGCGATTGGGCCGCGGATCCGTCCATTGAGAGGCGGGATAATGACGCAGTATGCCCGTGTCGGAGCCAAAGTACTGCCAGGAGAGGGCCGGGTCCGACTGATAGTTCTGTCGGAAGACCTCGTCCAGCTGCTCCGACCACATGATGGTCTTCAGAACGCGCTTCGATCGATCCCAGACGTTGGAGGGTACATGCACCGAGCTGTGCTTCGTGTCCACGGGCGTGTTGTAGAAGTGCGTGTCCGGATTGAGTTCCAACTCGCGGTACATCCACTCAAACTCCGCTTCATTCGGCTCCAGTTTCTCGGAGCTGTTCCCGTTGAACGTCGAGTACTTGCTGGAGAAGTAGGTGTAGTTGGCCTCCGCGTAGGTGAGGTTGAACTCGAAGTTCTCATTGACGCTCTCCGCCTTCTCCTGGATGCAGCGCACCGCGTCCATTTTGCGGGCCAGCATCTTGCCCACATTCGCCGTAATTGACTTGATCAGCTCGGTGCCGTTCTTCAGCTCTACGCGGGCATTGAACTCCTTGTACTTCTCCTTGATCTCCTGCGATTTGGTGATTTTCTGGGCCAGCAGGAACAGCTCATCCCCGAACTTTGTGGCCCACTTGCCCACGCTGCAACGAAACGAGACGAGACGAACACACAAATAACGTATCAGAAATCAGCAGGCCACTCTGCACAGTCCACAACAAAAAGTCGCAAATGTCAACCACCTGTCCGAGCTCCACTAATTCAATTAGCCCACATGTTCGTCAGGGGTTCGTCAGGCAGAGGTGCGGTAGGGCGAGCTGCTTGGGGGTACAAGCAAGGTGTGCTCTCAGAAAGAGGCACTTAATAGTGCTGACAGCACGGCACCCACCCCGCACGTGGCAGCGACGCGACGCCAGCGTTCTCACCACAATCAGCTGTGCATGGCCTACGTGGTGAGAGATCAACAAGTGCCTGCGCGCGCACTTTCTCTCATTTTCACTACTGCTTTCTCTTAGCAACACCAACTCACGCTCTCTCTTAACTTCTGGTGCTAAGATTCCATAACTAACTTATGGTAACCAATAAGCCAACAATTACTTAATTACTCATAAATGCTTGATGGGAGTACCAGAAGTGAGATTTCTAGGTTGGTTTGGTTTTGGTTTTTCTTCGAGATATACATAGGTAGAATTTACTTATTTGTTACACCCTGTAATGGATATTTACAACCATAAAATAAAATAAAATAAAATAAGTAATTAAATCCCCTGTGTGGTGATGAATACACCGTGATGAATACTGTAAGTAAATATCAATCAAATTTCTTCTGGTGTCGTCACAATTTCTTTGGGTAGTATACGTAGCTTCTTCATTG
This sequence comes from Drosophila tristis, assembly GCA_018150885.1. NCBI lineage: Eukaryota > Metazoa > Arthropoda > Insecta > Diptera > Drosophilidae > Drosophila > Drosophila tristis. Next base: position 22,921 of record JAECWT010000200.1, read on the forward strand.
GATTAGCCATTTTTCGACCTTTATGCATCTAAAAATCATAATGTTCCCTTTAATCCAATCAGCCATTTCCTGAGAATCTGTGGCTGCCATTTCTTTCCATTGATATCATTGGCATGCTGCACACTTTTAACATCAAAGTAATTTGCGAATAAAACTTAAGGGCAAAACCTTTGCATCGCATTAGGGAAAGGAACGCATTGGGCTAGCCATTCTTCGAGTGTAAGTTCAGCAATTATTATAAACATTTGATGGATTGGGGGCCTGCGCATGACTGCACAATGCGATCTCTCTCTTGCTCTCCATTTGTATGGACGGGAGGCGCTCTTGTTGGGACATCGATGGTGCCACCGCTGCCGGCGGCGCTGCTTCGGCCATTTTCATTTCACTTCTGTCGCCGACGCGACGTTGCCTTTGACACAGTTATTTCGCCCCGCACATGCAAACGCACCCTCGAGCACGGCCCCGCCGCGGCGGTCTGGCGTTTGTCGTCTGTTTCTGGTGGGAAATGGATGATACCTCTCCGGGTTTTATTGCGTCCTGGAATTGTTCAATTAATTTGGCCACATCGCTTTGTGCGCGGCCGTACTCGTATCTTGTTGGTCATTGTTTTAGATGGGTCTTGTTATCTACGCCCAACAACAACTACATGGCCGAGTTGAAGCTCTCTTGTACAACAAAATACAGACCCCGTCCGCCCTGGGGCACACACACGAGTACACCAGCGCTCTAAATACTATGCCCACGGATTCCGCACTATTCCCCTAACAGTATAAAGTATTTTGCAATCGGGATCAATTTATATGTGTCGTGTTCGGGTTGTTTCCCATTCGAAAGCACAATAATCAAATTAATCCTGACGGGTATCGTCGGAAATATTCAAAGTGCTAAATGAAAATATATTGTAGGCGGGTCGGATAGCAAAACGTGCACATTTTCTTGTTGCGGCTGTGCCAAACACATTTTCAACATTGTTTTACATTTTAGATTGATTTTTTATTGCTGCTCCTTGGGGTACAAATGGCCATTTTCTATTAATGTTGGCATTGCGGCGAAATTCCCGCCCCTCCATTAAATATTCTGTGTAATGGGAACATTAAATCTCTTTGGGTTTCTCTCCCTCTCCCTCTCCAGGCCAACATTTTGTGGCTATTTAGTAGCGCTAATTTGGTTGGAGACATTTTTTTTTCCCGTAAATACTTAATTATTTATATCCCTTTGATGTAGGCTACTAATTGGGCTTTTATTTAATTCTAAATTGAGTGGCCTTGCGACAGTTTTCTGAGTCAGCCGCTAAGTTTTTTTTTCCTGATATTTGTTGTTTTTTGATCTAAGGAAATTCGCATAAATACAAATGTATATTCAATATCAAAGAATTAACTGAACACTTATTTATAATTTTCTTGTGAATGTTTGCTCAATAATTTATTTATAAGTGTGATTCTCTGTCGTGAAGACATATGTATGTATGTACTCTAAAGTGTACTCCAACCAAAAATTATATCAGATATGAATTTGAATACTATTGAAATAGGAATGCCTATTAATAACTTTACAAAAAGGTTTTACTCTTTATGAATATTCGAGTTACATATTATTGATCATCCCTTTTCCTATTTGACAAAAATCTTCGTTAACGACATTTTAGATTTGAGATTATACTGTAAAAAACAAATCGTATCCCCATTCGATTTGAGACACCACTTTTTCATCAGAAAAAGCTCTCTCATAGGCGAGGAGACATTGATTCACAAATATACAAAAATACGGACACAATTTAAATTAAAATGTTCCTCATAAGAATACGAGACTCTTCATTCTATTAACTGACATAGTTTGGCTTTAGAATCAATATTCAACTTATATTTTATTCAAATAATATATGTATGTATGTGTACACTGTACAGACATATATTCTTTATTTAATTTAAATTATGATTTGGTTCTTTGTTGACTCACTCGCAGCACGAACATTATCCATGGAAGCAAACAAACAAAAACAAAAACAAAAATTTCCAGCCCAGCCGTCTAGTTACTTAAATTAATTGCACAACTTTGGGCATGATGTTTAGCGGTCCCAACAAATGTCCAATAAAGTATTCATTAGGCGTAAATGGGCGTCGCTGGTTCTACCATTCTACCTGTTTGCGTCGCTCCCCAAGTCAGCATGTCAGACAAATAATTTCTTTATGTGACTTTATGAAAAGTTGCGGCCCAAAACAAAAGCAAAACGAAACGTCTCCGACCCCCAAGCAACCATCTCGGCGACCAAAAGTGAGACGGAGCGAATGAGTAACAGTGGACAAAAATGCTGACGCACACATGCACGCAAACTGAAGAAGAAAAAACGCTCGAAACAAAAGACAAAATACTTAAGCACGCAATGCGAAATGGCCGAAAGAAGGTGCGTGGGGTTCGACTCTCGAAATACCTCGGGGGAAATCTAGTGGTCATAAAACTGAAAATTCATAGAGTCAAGATTTAATTAAATATTTATTTGTCATTTGTGAGGAGTTCCATCAAAATTGCAACCAGCAGGTTGTGGAAGGTACCTAAATGACATGAAGGTTAGCATAAGGATTTATGGTTATTTGTATGGCTAAGGTATTTAGCTGATTTTATTTTATTCAAATCTCAGTTTTCTACAAATGGAATTTCCTGAAGAGTTTAAGCCTTACTTACGCAAAGCTAAAATAAAATCAAAAGTTATCGTGGAAATAAGAAAGCATTCTGGCAGATCGCCAAAGGATTACACTTTCCAATGCCTAATTCTGTGACCCATCATATTTCAAGGCTGAATAACTAAGGGAGCTTACTTTCAGAGTCGTTTACTCAATGAGGGGTATACATATATGTTTGTATAGGTATGTATTATATTAAAGGCAATATCGACTCAATCTTAATGCTGTCCACACACGAATATAATTCTAAACTAAACAAGCAAAATATTTCCATTGAATTGCCAATCGAATAAAGACAACAGGCATGAAGTGAATGCTAATTTTAATGTTGGACTAATTTCAATGTAGGCTGCAATGAAAGCCCGAAATAATTTGATTTTCGTTTGAAGTGAAAGCCAATTGCCATGAATTCATAGACAGCTTACGGGCATGAAAATACTGATTTAAGTCCGTTAAAGAGCAGACGACAATAGAAGAGTGAAATACTATCCTAGCATTGACCAGCAGTCTGTTGCTGTATGTAGTAATGCATGTTAAATTACTCAGCGGCTTAGGGTACAACGTTATTGAGAAACTGATGAGAAAATAATCTGTGAAGATAAGAAGATAATATTCGATACCCACAGGGCACCCACAGCCCAATAAGCCCACTTAATGCCTACAGGGAATTTCTGTAAAGAAAAAGCAAGAGGGAACTGGCGGCTGCCAAACAAAATTAGCATAAAATGTACGAAAAATTAACGAGCGACATCGAAAACGAGACGAAGACGGCCACAGGGACCGGCAAGAGCAGGGCTCGAAGGGGAATACGAGTAACATCAGCGACAAAGACGATGATGATGGGAACACGCCCCTTAATTGACTTGTTTTCAAAAGCCCCCACAAGGGATACGTGCGGGTATGCGTGTCGAACATGTGGAACTACACGTTCGAGTATCTATTCCGGCCAGGCCAGGCCAGCCCAGCCCAGACCGCTTTTAAGGGGAAACTTACGCTTCATCCGCTGCCGAGGCTTGCACCAAGATGGACGAGGATAAGGTGGAACTGCCGCCATACGGCGTCGCTGGCGGCCCGCAAATCAGCAACAACAACAGCGGCTGGGAGACGAGAAATGCGGTCAAAATGACAGCAAAATGTGTCATCAACTTTTCGCATAAACCAAACATTTTTCTCGCATTTTCCTTGTTGTTTCGCTACGACGATTCTCGCTGGGATTGGGTATGGATCTGGACACTATGGCATCGACAGGGCGCTTCTCCGGGCCGCACCGCACTCTAAGCAGAGGAGAACACCTTAAAATTGATATACAATTTTGGGTGGAGTCGCAGCGCCGACAGCGACGCCAGCAGCGACGGGATTTTCTTTCTTGCTTTTCTTTTCGCTCTTTATTTTCACCACAAACCGAACCGACCGACCGACCGACCGACCGACGACACACTGGGCGTATGCGTAATGGAAATAATAATAACAATAACCGTGATTATTGCGTACACTCGCAGGCCACGTAAACACTACAGAAAATGTAACTTTTCATTTCGGGTCGGCAAAGTGGACAAGCTGTGATTCTCGTAATTTATTTTGGTATTTTAGTTTTCCTCAGCTGTGCGTAGATATTTTCTATATATAAACGCTTGCTCTTAGTGCGGGGCTCCGAACGCTTTTTGATTACACATATGGAGCACACTGTCACTGCCTGCGTGTGTATGGGTGTGTACGTGTGTACGGGTGTGAGTGTGTAGGGGCCCGAGTCGGGGGCTTCCGCGTTTTCCCAGCCACGAACCGCCGACGTTGAAGAGCTGCGAATGACTGAAAATGTGGAAATTCCGTCTGAAGCGAGAATCGTTAAACCTCTTTCGGTCTCTTTCTCTCTCCCTAGCTCTCTCTTTGAGAGGTCTCTCTTCTGTTTGGCGCTCTTTGGTGTCCTATTTTTAGTCGCTCTCCTCGGCCGCTCGGCCGTTCTGCCGTGTTTACATTTTGCCGCCGCCCGCTTTTCCGGAACAGCTGTTCCCGTTGGTTTTTCCTTTATCTATTGATTTTACCACTAGGGAATCCGTTGAATTTCCTCGCGTTCCCTTTTGTGCCGCACATTCACAACAGAGAGAAGGAGAGTTCTTCCCCGTTCCCATTCTTGTAAGAGATATCTGTGGAAGAGAACTGCAAGAGTCTCTTGTGCCTGAGTTTTGAGAATTGTTCGGCATGCTTGGGAATGGCATTAATCATGCCTCTGATGACTGTCGAGATTGGTATTTTATGGCTGTGGTGTGTACAAGTAATATATATTCGTTCTCCCCGTTAATAGTTGATAAATTCCTTTTAAGATGAGCCAGCTGTGGGGCTCGATCAGATGATTGCTCGTGAGTGAATTATGTAAGTTTAGCTCACACCTGACCAAACAATTTAGTAATGGTAACTAATAAGTTTCTAGATTTTCTACATAAGAGTGCACATAAGTATGTATTTTTTGTATACTATTCTTGCATTTTTATAGACATAAAATAATTGTTTTCGATCCATAGATGTGATGGAGAATATTTATGTGACAATTCATGTGAGATTTCACTCTGCTACTGTCCACTGTCCACTGTCCATGGCATCCATGGCATTGTATTCAAATCTCGAGGCTAATATAGTACGTCTCTGGATGTGGACTTAATTGCTCTCTGCCCCAACCATATGCCGGCTGAATATTTGATGTGTCGCAATCAGACTATGGGGGACTATCATCTCGACATAATCCCGGTTCAGACATTCTGCGTGCGTTTAGCAAGCAAATCCAATTTCAGTGGGCAAAACCCGAAACAAAAAACCAAAACCATTTTCCGCATACGCACACACACGAATAGAACAGAACGCCAAAGTTCAAGTGCGCCTACCGCACATCAGTAGCCGCCCCCGACAAACTCGGGCCGACTCGTACCTACACCCACGCAGGACACCGGGACACCGGGACGTCGGGACGTTAGGACATCAAGGACGTGCAGGAAGCCAAGTATCATCACACATATGCATAGCCTCATAGTCGCACTGACGGTTATGAGGAGCCAGAGTCATGCCCAGAGACACAAGAGCAGATGCCTGCCAGCCCTCGCCAGCTTTGCCATGCCATGATGATGATGACAACGCACTTAGTCAAATTTTTAATGAACTCAACAACGTTTTACTTTTACAAAAAAGATAAAATATAAAGTACGAGGCAACCGTCGTGTAGTTCGACTATAATATACCCGCTACGTAGTTTCATTTTGAATTCTTGTAGAAAAGAGACATTGCAGCAGCACCAAAAAAACAAGAAGAAAGGAGATGGCAAGGAGAGATGGTAGTGAGCAATTTATTCTAGCATTTATTCTAGTCATCGCCTTGGTTATTGATCTGGAGAAGAATTATGAGTGGCTTGTGAGAGAATAACTCAATATGAATACAGAATACTCGTGTACGCTACAAGAACGAGGTATGTACATACAAAAACTAGAGGAGCACATGATGAAGGACACTCTTGAAGTGCAGTTGCCTCCACTGACAAAGGGACGAACGAAAAAAGTTCTCAGTGGCATTTCAGGTTTGCTTGTCATACTGCAGGTAGGTTAAATGATGAGCATACTTTTGAGGGCAGCCAACTCACCCAAGCCGCAGTCCCAGTCCCAGTCCTAGCACCAGCACCAGCACCACTGTGGGGCATGATAATGCCCATAATTGTGGCAGCTGTAGCACACACATTTTCCGGATGAGAAGGAAAAATGAAGACCCGTGTGTGTTGTTCACTGCGCTGGTGTCACGTCCCTCAGCAGTTTGTGTCCCCACCTTTTTAGGCGGTTAAAGTGTGCGGAAAGCCAGACAGCGAAAGACCGCAGAATTCTGGCAAAGCGCATTTCATTTGCATGAAATTATGAGCAACCGAAATCTGTGCGATATTGTCCAGCGTTGCTGACTCTACTCGAACGTTGATAGACTCGAGAAGTGCCTACCAACAAACTCTCCACAACTCGTAGAAACTTACTTATATTAGAGATAGATATACCAGGAAAAAGACCAATCGAGTCGAACGCTTTGGAGCATATAATCAACTTTCTGCAATTGAAAACTTTTCCGCTTGCCCTTCGGAAGTAGGAGGCGAAGACCCCTGAGGGCTATTGCTTTGACAATATTTCGCAACATCAACTTTCCTTTTGTTTTCAATTTTCGATTCTTTACATTTTCATTTCCATTTCTTTCTGCTTTTGCTTCGGATAAAAAACAGAGAATTGATAATCAAGAAAATGATAGAAAAGGAAAGAGAAAACAAGAAAAAGGAAGCCACCTCAATCACTGAATTTGGACAGGGTGCTCCAGTGACAGTGTTATTGCTTGGTTCCACTGGATTTGAAATTGTTACAATAAGTAATGACAGCTCTCATTCACTCTAGCGTGCACTGAATGATCCATTCAGGAATTGTGCGCATCTGGTACATATATATGTGTGTATTTAAGGTGTAATAATTCTGATAGAAAAAACTATAGCACCCTGTGTGGTCCAATGCCCATCAATTGCTTGGGCACCCAACCTTTTGCTTTGTTCTGCTTTCCCGCCGCTGCTCTTGACTACGGTCACCAGTGCAACACCCAGCACACAGCAGGAGGAAGAGGGCAGAAACGATGGAAAAATAAGTAAGGAAAAATAGGTTGACACCAGTGTCAGTTGTCATTTCCATTTTGCTGTTTGGATTGGCGCCAATTGCGCGAGCATTTTTCCATGTCCTTTCTCTATTTTTTTTGTATCACTTCTGTCAATAATGGTGCACACAATTTTTGGCAGGGCTCTTATGAATGTTTTATATGTTTATTGCATTGTTTGTATTAAATGATTTCGGAAATGTACCAATAATATGTTAAAGGCACATAATGCCACAGAAATGGATTTGTACACATTTGCCTAATATGACGTACACATATGATTGCATATTAAAAATGGAATAGGATAACGATTAGGCTGAATAAACAATTGTTTTTACTTTAAAACTGAGTCTACATACATCTGATATAATAGTTTCCAAAAATCCAAAAAAAAATAGAATACAACTTGGATAATATTTCGGAGATTACTGAATCTTACTTATTCTCAATTCCAGCACTGATATCGAATGTGGCCCGTGTACGAGTATGTACAGAGTAAAGCAATTTTCAGGGCATTGAGGGTCTTGAATAATTCATTTACAATTTTTCCTAATCCGTTCAAACTGTGAAGCACCCATTTCAGAGTTGGGCTTAAAGCTGTCTCCACCCTGGCCAGGGTTCGTGCCTCGTTTACTCCTGTGTTCTCCCATTCAGGCTTGTTTTTCACAGTTGGCTGGCTACGTTTTATAGTCCAATAGCGCATCAGCATCATTTCATGTTGACCGCAAGTCCTTTACCCAAAATTGTCCACGTACGTGAGGCAGTATCTGTATATGTTTGTGCTCAGTGAGCGGAAATAACCGGCATCCCGAGCGTGTTAAGAGTTCGAACAAGTTAAAATGTTTCAAAATAATCTATAATGTAGTTGTCGTGTTCGCCATTTTCGAGTTTTGTGTTCTCCGTCGACTGTCCTCTGCCCTCTGTGTGCTGTGCTGTATCCAGTGTCCTTTCGGCAATGTTGAACAAATGAGAGCGTTAAAAGGGCTTAAACAGCTTTTGTGTGGCTTACTTAAGAGCTTATTAGAATTTTGGAATTTTGGTTTTGATTTAATTACTGGAGGGCTCATTTGAATTTTGGTTTTCATTTAATTGCATATCAATTACGCTGAGCGTGCTAAAAGCCCAATGAACACGCATTATCAAGCCAAACAAAAGCGGGAGTATTTACGAGTATGTCCATTAATTACGCCCGGATGCTGCTGGAACGGCGCTGTTACCCGGTATCCTGTACCCTGTACCCTGTACCCTGCTAACTGCAAATCGAGTGTCAAAGTCGTTCTGGCCGGAAAGTGGACATATAGTACCATAATTTATGAACTTGCGCCCGTTTCATGGGCTCTTGTTTCTCTGTGAGTTATGGCCCCTGGACGTGTCGAGGCCCTCTGCTCTTCTCTTCTCTACTCTTCGCTCACCGACTGGCAATGACAGCGAAACTGACACATTTGTTTTGGGCTTTCCTTTATAGAAAAATTTGTCGCTTTAATGTCAGATTGCACAATGCAGCAGCGAAAATATGCCCATTATTACGTATGCAGCGGATTTTCAATTAATTTATACACACATTCTGCTAATTAGTGATTCGCAGTCATTATTTGCCCAAAATGGCCAAAGCGCTCGCACGTGTTGGCCTTTGGAATTGTGCAGTTATGTGGCATTTGTGGTTTTCTCTGCCACACCAAAGCCGCTAATTAGTTGTGATTGATTGGGGCGCAGCGCTGAGATGGGGAGTAATACGACTCTTGGTGAAAATATGACAGCAATATCTTGCATCAACATGAAAACACACCCAAATTGCCTCGATTCCTACCATTAAAGCTCGTCCGCACTCATCCCAATCTTATAAGGAGTCACTCGCCTTATGAAATTCCCACATTCTTTAGAAACTTCTTCAAACTCTGAATAAAGTCAGCATCAGGAATATGTGTACTATGTACATTGTACACAGATGTATAGTCTTATTTCTAAGCAAGCGAAATGGTAACTTGTACATCTTTGTACACCAACTGATTATCCCAGAAACATTTGTAAATATCTGTTCAAGGAGAATGTCAACTCAGTCTGCCAACCGCAATGTGTAGTTAGTCAAACTTTGAGCCATGCAGAGCTCTCCTTGCACATTTCATAATGTCAGAACAATTTAATAGAATTCTTATCCGCAATTGCTTGGGCACACAGCTTTCCATTGGATTTGTTCTGGCGAAACCGAAAATCTGTTTGTGACATTGTTTATGTGCCGGCTCAAGCGTTCTCGATGCGATTTGCTCCTAAAAATGGCCAGAGTTCAAGCCTGGGCCATTTTTCTTGGCACCCCCGTTTTAATTAGGCGAGAGAGCTTTCGGGCGGATTTTCCTTGGAGCCCGCTTGCCTAATTCCCGGCCAGGCACTTTGCTTAATTTATCTTTTCAGTGGAAACTCTTGGTCCGGTCATGTTCAATTAATTTGTTCCGCCTTTGAAAGTCAGTGAAAACAAAAAGATTTCGAGAACGAAACCCACAGAAGGGAAATGGGAAGGATCTCTGTAGGGCCGGAGGCGTTCTCACACTTATTGAGCTTTCCAACTCTACAAATTGTTTCGGTTTCGGGTTTCGCTCAGCTTTATCAAAACGTTCCAACGCCTCTGAGCTATGAATAGAGCTGCGCTCAGGCAAATCGATAATTGCTTTTGTTGCTCAAGAGATTCACGAGCTCAATTACGGCTAAATTAAATTCAATGAACCGCAAATTAAGTAGTCTCAATCGGGATATTTAACTCGATCCGCGCATGTTGCCCAAAGGCTATTTGCACACCCTAATGAGATATGACTGCCCCATTTGGATGGTTTTCTAGTGCTCCTTCCTTGTCACTCATTCACGCAACACGAGGGCTTTAATTAATTTCCTTTGACACCGTCACACTGACATTCAGGGGACAAGACGTTGACACTCACAGGAGGAGCAGAATCCTAGAGGCATCCAGAGCATTTAACCTTGTTGCTCGTGACGATGACAGACAGCTGCAGAGGGACCAGTAGCTGGTAGCTACAAGGAGTAGCTTTTCTCTGCTCACATTTCGTCCCATCCATCCATCGCATCCCGGCACCGGATCGGGCGTTGTTCCACTTGCTCACGTTTCCGAAGGACACGTCCATTGTATCGTTGACTGATGATGGGCGTCGTATGATTTATGAGATTCAGACGCTTCGTCTTTCCACGACATGCGAAAAATCTATTCAGTTTTCTTTTTCCTAAAGTTTCGCCATCGAAAAAACGTTAACTGTAGTTGGCTTATAAACGATACAGCAAAAAGGTCCTAGTTTTTTCCAAATAACAATTCATGTCAGCCGGTCATGCTAACGACTTGACCTTTAAAATTTTGCTGGTACGAGACCGAGTTGTGAACTCTACTGAAAATGAATGCAGTGTCTGATTAGTTTGAGTTTGAGTTTTGGTGAGGCTGTTCAGGCTGGAAAGGCCCGTGAATGATGTATAAGCTTTTGATGAAAAATTGTGGAAGGTTCGCATAGGTTAAGGTTAGAAAGGGTTCGTTTTGGTGTCATTCGACGGATGGATGGGGGATGTTTTATCCGATGGGAAACATAAGCTTAGAAGTATAGTAACTAATTTTCGATACCGTAATTCAATTCAAAATTACTCATCTTGATGCACAAACCAAATAGAACCCCGGACGAATTTCCATTTGCCTTGCAAAAAATCCATTTTAATTAGCTAAAATAAAAGCCCGGCGAACTTTTCTTTGTTCCTGAAACGAACATCCTTAAAAGAACTTTGGATAATGTCACATCCATTGCCTCATTACACTAATGACTGACGGCAGGCGCCGATAGCAAAAGGGACACCTGACACTTGCACGGCGACAAAGACGACGACGACGACGACGCTCCCGAGAAAGTGAGAATCAGAGGCGAGGTCGACAAGTGTCGAGATTCCATTGCCATTGTGCACCTAATTAAAGTGTAAACAATGGAAGAAAGAGGCGGGGAGTGTCCGAGCTGCATCTGACGTCCCACCGCAGGGATTCCTTTCATACGAAGTGGGACCTTAGGCCATTCCAATTGTGGCCACAATGCCAGCATCGACTTGGCTGGCGTATGGGAGCGATGGGTGGCGATTGCCACGCCAGGGACTTCGGGTAAATCCTCATAAAGACATCCGCTTTTGTTGAGACGATTGGCACCATTGTCAACACTTGACCAAACCGTTTGCCTCTGTCGCCCTGCCGTATCTGTGTGTGTGTTTGTGCATGTGTCGGTTCCGGGCTGAATATTCATAGGCCAATGTGCCGACTCGTCAGCATCTCGTCGCTCATGCATTATGCAATCTCGCATCCGCTGCAGCAGCAGCAGCAGCAACTCAGCGACAACAATGCCAATCGTGCTGACTCTGACGAGTGTTCTCGGAACCCACACACAAATGAACGCAAAAAAAATAGGAACCGCAGACTAGAGAGCTACGACTATGGGATACCAGCTTGGGATGAGTATTGGAGTAAGGCAAAGACATTTAAAGAGAATAAAAACAGAAGAACAAGGCACGCATTCTGCCATTCGTGCAAGTATAACTATTATTTTGATAGTTTCTTGTGTATAACTGTGTATATGAATAATTACGATTCGATTAATTATGTTTTTCTGTTCTTTAATCTGGGCTGATCTGAATGGGATGGGAAACCAATATACCCCTCTCCGCAGCAAGTGCCGGGTATGCAAATCGAATGCAATTGCTAAATGGCTATTGAAGTGAGCCTTTTGTATATGTGTGCTGTTCTGTAAATCGATTTGTGCTATTAATGAATAAGAAAAATGTCGTCAAAAGGAATTGATTTCTTCGCAAAGGATGAAAGGGAATTGATTCATAAAAAAAGTTATAACGATTATTTGTTGATAATTTAAAGTTGTTATCAAGTAATAATAACAGGGATGTACATACATTTATTTGTATCACATAATGATGAATTTTTTGTTTCAAATGCGTTACTGGACTGTGAATCTACGCGCTTAAGTATTTGACAAGACGTTTAAAAATATTTTACACGATACATGGACGGTGGAAGAATTAAATAATTCTTTACGAAGCTCAATTAAAGCTTCCGAAAACTTTCTCAGGTCCTTGAAAAAAGCTTTGCAATCTTTGGAAAGCTTTAAAGATATCTGCAATTTAACAGACAAATTATTAACATAAAAAGCTTTGCACCGGCAAAAGCTGTTGTGGGAAACTGTCAATGGTCTACGTTGAAAAAAGAGGGAGCTGTGCTGTATATTTACATGCAATACATACATACATTTATCAAATGAGTATATACAGATTTATATATCTATATTAATACATATGTATATAGCGCTATTAAATAACCAATTTATATTTTTCGTGACATATGTATAACCATTTATTCTCCAAACTTATATGACTGCGAACTTCTGGAAAAATTTAACGTAATGTGCCATCCAATAAACGAAACCCGAAATGACTTTAACTAATTTCGATTAATTACAATTAAATGGGACAAAGGCCAACTGAATGTTATTATCGATGTGGAAAGCTTAATGAAAACCAATCGAGCATATTTCAAAAGGTATAAACGACAACAGCTAAAGCAACAAAAGCAACAAAGGCATCAACGACAACGGAATCAGGAGCAGCAACAACAATTTACAAAAATGACCTCAATTTGATTGTTTTCAGGAAGTTCAGCGATGCATGTGTGAGCGCGTGTGTGTCTGTGTGTCGGTGTGTTTGTAGACGAAATCCATGACAAATATTCAATTATTTTTCATTAAAGCAGTATTATTGATATAAATGCAATTTTGGCATGCGTAATTAAATTGTGTTTCCAGGTTCTTTGGCGTTTAATCTAAGTAGGGGCATAATAAGATATTGCAGTTGATACTTTGGTTAATTTTGATTAGTTAAACCACATGGTGGTTTCGGTAAAGGCAAGTAGCTTTTGGATTAGACCTCAGCGCCTCGAAACAACATTTTCCGACATTTAAATGTGAGCACTTTAAAGAATTTTATTAAATATATAATTTATTCATAATACACGTATTTGTGTATGAGTTAATTCGATAGTTGTAGTTTTAGCTATTTAATTTATAATTTGAATTTGAATTCAAGCCAGTGCCCCCACTAGCAAAAGGAAGAAATTCCTAAATGTTGTAAATTCCAGTGCAATACCTTGGAAGGAATAAAAAATATTTTATAATAATAAATGACATTTTTTGCAAGTGATATGCGCAGAATGCAGCAACACGTAGTGAAAATAAAATGACAGGACAATGAAGCTGGAAAATGGACTCAGTGTCAAAGGCCGTGGACCAGGCAATGGCCGAGCCGGAGGAGGAGAGCCAGCATACAACAATCAGCCAAAGTAGTCACAGAACAGATGGAGAGTCCATCTCTGCGTGAAGTCGACTCGTGAGAGCGCACAACTCCAGCGATTATCATTTATTCACAACAAATATTCCACATACCACTCGCTGCTTCACGTCTCCCCATGTGGTTGAGGGATGTGCGCAGAGTTGACCGAAAGTGGCAGCTGGACAAACTCGAGTCGGGGCCTTAAATGGATGGAAAAACATGACTTAATTGCATTCCCGTAGAATATCTCGTTGAAAAGTGTTTTGAATTTAAGTAACTCTAAGATTTTCACAAACTAAGAGAAATAGATTACCACAGAATTGAATAAAATTGCTTAACCAAAAAACGCCTTAGGGGTGAAATAAATAAATAAATCGTTGAACATTTTTTTATTTTTTTATATTAAACAATTATTACTGACAATAAAGTTCAATTACGTAACGTACTGTTTCTTTTGATTAGCAACTTTTGTCAAGGGTCAAGGACAATTTATATTTACTATTTTAAGTTAAACGCGGGACCAACCGACGAAAACGGAGATTGTGCAAGAGGAATTTATATGTTTCTGGTGGCCAAGTCGGACGCCTGGTTGTGCTCCTTACCAATCTTTTAGCGAGGACGTTCGGGTGGGGTGGCTCCTTAGTTTGGTCAAGTATCTTGTGGCTTGCTCGTTAATAATGTCACCGACTGAGGGGACTCGATGGTCTTTTGCGAACAACATGGTGGACTGTTTCTTTTTGGATGCACCTGGAGGTATCGGAAAACCGTTTCTCAGTTCGATCATTTTGGCTAACCTTCGGACATAAGGTAGAATCGTTGAACAGTAAATTAAATAATATTTGTGCTTTTATATATTCTTAACCAGCATCAATGGCTATGTATCAATACATAGATAAACGCAGCATCCGCAGAATCAAAAAGAAATAAAAGGACTGGACAATGAAGCTGAAAAATGGTGTCGTTGTCAACGGCCGTGAGCCAGACAGACCAGACTGTTTAATAAAAGAATTAATATACTACCATATTAATGACGCGCTTTTGAGTGCAAAGTCAGGCAAAGTCAATAGACCATTAACTACATCGGAAAAAATGTTATATCCTAGGTCCTAGGAGACATGCCACACATCTGTGAACTGAAAATCGATAAGTAGATATGCGTCCAAAATGTTCGTTCCCGTCGCAATAACTTCTGCTGCGTCGTTTCTCTGGAAAATTTAATAAAAAAGAGCCAATGTCCAGAGGCAACGTGATGACTGAAAATTACAGAGTGCTCTAGGAATTGAGAAATGGAACACGAGATGGTCTGAACTCTGGTCGCTAGAATGGCAGACTAATTTATCCGCCACAGATCATATTTTGTTTTTCTAGTTTTGGAAATAGTCGAAGATAAGATTCTTTTTAAATAGGGTGGAAAGGAAATTAATTGATCGATTTAATTTAAAATTTAATATTAAAGAAATAATCCTTTGGAATGTCCGAAAATATTCACAAATTTTGTTTAATGCCATCTATCTAGGAAGTAACAGATTAGTTCCAGTTCTTCACTGGTCAGCCTTTAGAATTTTTTGGTTCGTTTTCCCCCATTCGTCTCGGTAATTTTCGTTGGGGCATCACGTAGGCCAAGGCCTCCTCCCATCACTCCACATACTTTATGGGCGTCAGCAGGAGCCACAGCAGACGATGAAAACTTTGGCCCCCACACACACACACACAAACACACACAGATACTACGTACAGATACAGATACGTACATATTTTATGAAATTTAATGCAGCTGATAATAAAATGTGCACCAAGCGGGGCACAACCCCCGAAACGGAAGCCGACGGGGAGTGATGTTTGTGCCAAAGTGCAGTGCGCATAATTCATGGACTTAAAAGCGTTAAATAGAATGCAGGATGCAGGAGCAGGATGGGCATCGCCATGTGGCTGAGATGGTTCCCCCGTAATAAGCCTAATATGTATGTAAATGGCGGCAAGTGGGCCAAAAACTGTGGCAAATTGCAGACCAGCCAAAATCAGAGCCAGAATCAGAATCCAAACCAGAAACAGACCAGACCAGAGCAGGGTACGGGTAGGGGTAGGGGTCCGTGTATGGGTCCTTGTCCCCGGGCCTGGGTCTCGGCGCCCCCTATCTCTGGTGTGTCAAAATTTATGTGGATTGCGTGACCTTCGTGCATTTGTGCGTGATAAATCAATTTCATTGCAATTTGTAATTGTGTAAAATGTATTTTCAATTTGCCCAGCCCCACATCACCCTGCATAGCTGGGAGTGGTGGTGGAGGGAGCGGGAAATGCATGATTTTGGTCACATTTCCAATTGTCAATGAGATTTCAAATCTCCGAGATTTATGTGTTGCAGTCTCACCAGGCGCACACACAATGGGCATTTTGTCCGGTATGTCAAGCAATTTCTAAGCCATTATATATGTATGTATGTTCCTATTTCCACGTGCCTGCTGTGTGTGTGTGTGTGCGAGCATGAGTATCTCTATGCGTCTGTAAATTTCTGTTTTTGGTTTCATGATTTATGTATGGCCACCAGAAGCCAAACCAAATCAGCCCACATCCCACACCCTGAGAACCCTGCATCCCGGCACAAAGACTAATTGCATTTGGTTAAGTTTAACTTAAGAAATTTTGAGGATGAATTGAATTTGCCAACTGGCCGAACTTCCTATTCCTTCTATTCCTTCTCCCGTGTCTTCGACTTGCCTAAGTTTACGCGCATCATGGGCTGAGGCAAATTATAATTATTGATGGAGTTGGTGTGATATTGGCCGGACTAAAGCGTAAGTAAGTATGATGGCAGGCCTGGCAATAGGAAGAAGGCTTTCGGGAATAAATTTGGAAAAATAGCAGCCTCATCTGTTATCATCTGTTTGGGGCCCAACTCTGTCACAATTCACTCCTTGACGGCAGCTGTCTTCTCCTTCCATGTGCTGACAGTCTGACAGCTGTGGGAGGTGGGTGTCAAAAAATGCTGGCATATTTTGAAACCTTTTGTAGTTTCACAGAGAGGAGAGAGAAAAAATGCAATAAAATGTTTTCAGAATTGTTTGCATAGCGACATTCTACGATGTTTCAAGGTGAATAATAATTACACTTAAAACGTGCTCAATACTACATTTTATTTATAATTGATATGTTGCTACATGTTAAGAAAAATTAATGTTTGGAATTTTTTAATGTAAATTGTATTGAATTTGTAATGCTATTATCTTGATCTCCAAGTAAATTTGATCAATAAATCTTCAAGATATATTGCTCTTACATACAGAATTTTTCTTTGCACTATTCATATTAGTTTAAGTCAGGCCAAAGGATTTTTACTCAATTGTCTATCATTGCGTCTGTATATATTATAATATGGAAATAGTTTGCAGCCACTGCCGTTGGTAATTAAAAGCCAATTTCTCACATTCGTATTCATTGAATTGAAATGAAATGCATCAATTCGAAGGCATGAATTTAATGAATTTACCATAATTCAAACGAAATTCATGCCCAATTCGTTGTTAATTCATGCAAATTCTGTTTACTCAGTAGACCGCCTAAGGGCAATTAAGCTAATATAAAAAGCGATAAACAAAATACTGAATAACCAAACTAGCACAAAGCCAAACAAAAATGAACACGAAACCGAGTGCTAAGCGAGTCATTTAATCTGCATCATTAATCAAGAGGGCATACGCTCCGATTATACCACTGAATCAGAGCCCAGAATGCATTAAATATCTAACAAAGAAAAAAATACGAGTAAAACTCTCTCAGAGACACACGGTGTTAATTTGGTCAATGGTTTCTGATAAAATCGATAGCGAAATGCGAGTGGAATTTTTACCTGTAATGCCGGCAAATAAACAAGCTGCAAATTGCGCCAAATGCAGAGCAGACAATTACTCAACTTTAATTAAGAAGTTTTCTACACTGCACGCTATAGAACGCGCCGTGAATGCATTTAAATTGACTTTTTTGAAAGTTAATAGTAATTAAAATAATTATGCATTAAGCTCCGTCCAAATTGGATAGAGGCAAAAGAACATCAACAAAATTATGCCATCAACAGATAACAAACAAACTCGCGCAACCTTCCGATTTTATAACCTGGCAAATTGAGTGGCAAATTTCGGTCAGAGAGGTGAACGGTATATAGCTGTAGATTTCAGTTATTTTGTTTTTAGATATAAGAATAAGACCGATGTTAGGACAGCTTTAAAGAAAGATTATGATTAAAATAACTTTTGACGTTTATTAAATTAGATGCTAAATATGTTTAAAGTAGAGTCAAGAAATGTTTTGAGCAAATAATTAGAAGAAGGATTCGGAATCTTCAATCTCATCTAATAACACACATTTCGTACATTTTTATTTAATTAAACCAGCATGAGTACCCACTGTGACTATTTTGAGTAATCTCATATTTTTACTTAGCTGGATTTCTCAGCATTGTAATTGTTGTCTTGTGCTTAATACGAGCATTTTTGGCAAATTACTCATTGCAGTAGATAGGTGGATAGGCATTACACATTCCTCAGGTTAAAGCGGCTTAAATAAATTCCGAAGGCTCAATGGGTATTACAGGACAATGCACATACACACAGTCTTAGGCAGAAATAAAGCATTATTCCCCAACAAAAGACAAATTGCAGTCGAGTCAAGGTCTGGGCATGTCTGAGCGACTGATGAACTGACCATTCGGATACTGGTGAGTGGACAGGCCTAGGCATGCAGGACAAAAAATGTCAATTGGGGTTCAAGTAGCACACACACATATCTTTGTCCGCCCCTCTGTCCCTCTGAGTGCCTCTTTCTCTGACCTTCCTGGTGCGGCATGCTTGTTAGTGGCAAAGCAAGTTAAGTGCTTGACACTGATGAGTGTCAAATTAGTCCAAGCAAAATGTCAAACAAGAGACAGGCTTGGTTAAACTCCAAATATTTTGCATGCCAGGGGAAACTGTCGTTCGGCGAGCAGTCTGCTTTAAGGCAGTGTGCGAGTGAGCAAATTCCATTAAGACATCAACTATACTATGCTGGAGCGTTTTCTGGGGAAGTGCACATCTGATATTCAAAAGTGGAAACCTTATTCCGTTTCAGCAAATTTTCCAATGCATATTCATACGGGTATGCTTTGATGCATTTCAAACTACACAAAATTTTCTCGCTGACTTGCAGCAATAAAACTTTATTATTACGTTGCTTCTTTTTTTGTTTTATTATTCTGCCCCTCTGCCTCGTTTTGGCAAACATCAAATATGATTCGAGTATTCGGAGGCATGGAAATTCTAAGACATTTACATAAGTGCTAATTTCCTAATAAAAATTCAAAAGTAAATGCAAATTGCGAGTGGCTGGGGCAGATCCCATAGTCAGACTCTCGTAGCAAGAGTCGTTCGGTCTATTTATGCATGAATGGAATTCAATTTGCATAATTAAAGCAAAATGCATTGCCGCTGCTAGTAAATTCATAAATAATCCAGCAATACCACTCGTATTTGGATACAGCAGAAAAAAAAAAAAAAATCACTTCTCAATGTTTACTATGGATGTCAAAAATCCTGTGTTTGCCCAAGTGATTTAATTGTGATTATGCGATGGAAACCCTTGATTGCACGAAAAAACACAGTGACGAAAAATTAAAAGTCATCAGGGCGTATGAGTGATAGTCATGTGCCCGACTAAGACAACCCATTAAGTCTGTCTAGCCCTAGTCATTAGGTTTAATGGCTTCCGAACATGTGCTGGCTGGTAATCCATGGTCTTATCTGACCCCTACTCTCGCTTCCGTCCCTTATAAACTCGACCATATGTCGGCTGCTTGGCCAAAAAACTTTGCGCATTCCACGTCCAGTGCGAAAGCCATAAAAGAGTTATTAGTTTTAATGAGGCTGTCCGTCGAAAAAAGCCCGTATATAGTAACTCTTGAAAACTTTATCCAATTGTTGAACAATTGCGCCTGACACATGCGATTTTCATTTGGAAAAAATATGGGTATTCATTTACTTCAATAGACATTTAAAATTGCTTTTAAATTTGTGTACTTTTGTTGCCATTTGTTTGTCATTGTACTGCAAAAATCAATTGACCTAATTTTGATGGCTTTGAAATTGGTTTTTGTCCCGCTCGAAATGCCATTGTTGGAAAAGTATTTTAATTATTTTATGTGACATTTAAAGGATTTGCCTTTGGTTTTTGTTGCTTCATTTGTATCTTTGTCCAATTGGTTTTCCCCCAGGGCTTTAAAGTGCATTAAAGTATCATAGCATAACCCAAACGAAATTCAGTGCCAGGTATTATGTTTAGGGATCTCCTTTTGAGCAAGACATTTTCATTATTTTATTGTGGTTACTATCGTAAAAGTCACCTGCAGAAAACCAAAATAAATAGAAACTGATTTTATTTGTTTTCTCTCTTTTAATAAATGGGACATTGCGTTTTTTTACTGTTATTTAATTTTGGATTAGAGACCAATGCTACAATAATTATGGAGATTTATAAGTCGCAAAATATACAGTAGAATCTCACAATGAAGCCTACCTTTTCTTCAAAAAAAAAGTACACAGCTAAATATTAGCTGTAAGGCTTCTGTGGATTATCTGAGCCAATTATCAGTAATAATTAAAAAATGGAGTCTACAGCGACTGAATTTGTTAATTAATTAGTTGATGAATTAATAATTATAATTATAATAGGTAATAATATGAGTTATTGTCTCACTAATATAATTTGTAATGAATGAGTCCATAATAATATTATTTGCGATTCGTTTTGGCTGTTTCCGATACAAACATATGAAGGATTGGATAGGTTGGATGCCCAACAAAATGTACAACATTAGTGCTATATGGTATACTGACGCCATAGCTCACATTTTTACTGCTTTATTGTTATTTAACAACTTTGATAAAATAACCATCCGAGATGTCTCGACTTCTGGGCTATTCAAAGTTCGATACTCGGTAGAGTCACGTAACCAACACGGAACTAAACTTTTTGACAAGGACACGACTGTACTTTTTGAATTTTTCCATGCCACCATATGCCAATGATCAAATTTATTTTAAAGTGTTTTATAAATAGTAAATAATAAAGTACGCTCAGAGCTGGCAAAATGTAAATTAAATAACTAAAAACCAAACAAACAAGCTTGCATTCTATGAGAATAACAAAGTACAGACCGATCCCAAGCAAACAAAGCTGGCATTGAGCGGCAATATGGCATTGGCATTATACTATTAGAGTCAAATTAAAGGTGAGCTGTAGTCTCAAGCGGATTTAATGCACTCCAGCACACACAGGGAATATGCAATTATGCGTTGCCGAATTTGTGCAATTGGAAAAAGCAGTTAATTAAATTTGAAAAGCATGAGTGCTGGGGAGTGCTGTAATGCGAACGATTTTAATCAAGCTCATATTCAATTTGTAAGCTCAGCAGCCTCTCAGTTGGAAGCGTTTAATTAAGCGAAGCGAGATATTCCATTTAAATATATAACTTTAATCGTGCCAATTTGCCAGAGGGCAAAGGACAGAGAGCACAAAGGATGTGGGAGAAATCAATGAGGGAAGGAGAAAAGGAAGCGAAGCAGAATTGAAATTTCGGCAAGCTTTTTAAGCGATTTAACATGCCATAAAATGCTCGTAAATATGATGGTCAATAAATGCGATAATAAAATGTGTTCAGGAAAATACAACTATAGCAGAAATGCTTCCTCAGGGACATTCGAGGATATACTTAAACATACGAGTATATGTGTGTAGACACATACTGCTGCAGAGATATGCGGATATGTATGTACAATGGACCCGCATCAGAGAAGGAAACCATTGAAGCAATCAGGCAGTCCATGACCACAGTGACTACATTCCGTCCCATTCGATTCCCATCCCATCCCATCAGAATCCCCTTCCGGCTCCAGCTCCTCTATTCGATTATGATAAAATGCCTTTAGGTGACCACAGCATGCAAAAGATGTTGGGGGCGCCGGATCGGGATCGGGCTCTGAAAAGACCTCCGAAGAGCCCAAAATAATAATCGTGCGCATAAATAAAACATTTTAAATCAAGTGGTTTCCCCCACATTCGAAACAAACAAACAAACAAACAAACAGACAGACCAAACGGAATGGGAAAGGATACAGTCCTACGGGTGGGAGGAGAAAAACTGAAATTGAAAGTCAAGACATGAAATATTTATGTATTGTGGGTTCTCCGAAAGTTTTGTGGGTGCGTTGCCATCTTGGCATGTTTGCTATTTGTGGTTTATATGCCAATAAATAAAAACCTTTGGCCAGGCCCAAGCAACAGACCCAGAAAATTTTAAAGTGTGTCCGTTCGGTGCTCACCAAACTGTAACCAAGTGAACCCACCAATCTGTTTGGTCTGAGGCTCTCCTGAATGACCCTCACTCTCACAAAGACGAACAAATTGTTAGTTGAACTTTGCTCTGGCCGAGTTCCGTTTCCCTCTTGATTGAGCTTTTGGTTTTAAGGGTCTCCACCCTCACCTCTAGCTCCAGCTCCGTCTCCGGCTGAGGCTCCTGCCGGTGTCAGCAAACTATTTGCACTTGGTTTTGGCTATAAAACTGCATAATAAATGTAGCTACAATTTCTCCTCTGGCCGATGGATGTGTAAATTATTTTCAGTATTTGTTTCTGCTCTCCAGCAAATTTGAATATCGAGGAGCTTTCTTTTATCGACTCTTGGAGAGTGCAAAGTGGCAGATTGGTCGTATGAAGTGCGTCCAAGTACTGTGGAGTGGAATGGTCTTCCAAGAAGTGGACCGACTGTACTCACTTGAGGCGTTCAATGGAACTAAAATATTTATCTGTGAAATACAATATTTTTAATTCAGAGATAAGAAGCTCAGAAAAATATCCTTTAGAACTGTGCACTTTTACAGACTTAAGTTGTGTGCCACAACCCCATGGGAAAATGTAATTTCAATAGATTTATTGAGGTTGCTTGAATCCAAGCAGGTTCAAGGAAAGCGATCTATGATTTTCTGATTATCTGAGTATCATTGACTAAGGCTAAAGAAGTTACGTAGTCGTACACACAATATTTAGAGTTTTTTGCTAACATAAAAGAGAAGACATCCCATCCTAAATATTACCCATTAATATGCCCCACAATATTTACAGTAGCAGTCTCTTGCCATCATGTAAACCATTTTGGTACACCTCCCAGACATGGCTACTCATCCACAAACAAAGTCAAGTGGACGAACCCATTGTGTGGCCTGTGAAAAGAAAAATTCTTGGCACAACGGCAGAAGGACCAGCTAAGAAGTTAATCAGACGCTGTCGGCAGTACCGTGGCTATTCAAGTAGCCAAAAGACCGACTTGGCTCTTGTGACACTAGCCGGCAGGACGGAATTCTCAAAGAGATTCCTTGGCCTGGGGCAAGCATGGTACGAGTAAGGCCAAAAATGGGAGAATGGGCAAATGCTGCTTAGCCTTTCCGAGATCGGCCGACAAGTTATTTAATTTATTATAAAACATTGATATACGTATTATGTTTATTCATGCCCCGTCTACCAGGGGGGCCTTGCTTGTGCTCCTAGTCCTCATCCTGCGCCTTTGGTCGATTGCACGAGGAAATGAAAAAGTTTTAGGCTCAGATGCTCCCTCCGAGGAAGGAGGTCCTGCGAATGCCAGAGGCGTCTGGCTTTTTGTGTGGCGCTGTTGGGATCCGCCCAATCTTCATCCCCCGACCTGAGGGTCTCTGAATTTTCACTTAGGCTCTTTGCATAATCAAGATAAACGATAAGTAAATTTATCTTTATTAACAAATCTTTAACGTGGCCTGGTAATTTATTTGCGGTCTCGGCATCGCCTGGCCTCTATCAAGCAAAAGTCTCCCCGATTGCCCTTTTTTTTCGTTTGACTGGCATTTGAAATTGACTTACGGTCTACAGGTTTCACTCTCACACTTGCGGTTTTGGTAAGGTCAGGAAGCCAGTTTGGTTGGTTAGTTATTATACCTAGTTTATCTTGCCAGTTGGGAGAGGGTCGTAGCAAGTGTCCCCGAAAGCTTAAATACTTTTTTTCTACCCTATAATGAACAAGTGATTCGAATTTGAAATGAGAATATTTTGTATTTACAAAAAGAAGGGAAGTTAGCTTTAATTTTAAGGAACGATGTAAATAGTTAGTGCTTTCAATATAGAGGAATCATATATAAATAGTTATTGCTCCCAGGAAATGTTCTTAAATCGAGAATAGTATTCTTCATGTATAATATTCCGCTGGTCGGCTGTCTTCCAATTAAAGCATATTCAAAATGTCGACTCTGTAGGTTCAGGTATAAGTGTTTCCTTAGTTGTCCCTTGCCTAGGGTTCAAGCCGTTCGGCAGCAAACACGTTCCGCGGAAACAATCATGCTTGCAATAGTTTCCTGCCTGATTGTAAAGCGATTATCTATATGTATGGCTTAAATATGTGGATGTGCAGCGCTGGTCTGTCCGGCTGGAGTCCTAACCGGGAGCTACGGCTAGCCGACTCCAGCTCGGGCCCGCCTCCGGCTCCGGCTGCAGCTCTGCGGCGCTCCATTCACGGCATAAAGGATGTGCAGCCGGCACACATGACTTCCGTCTGATGGAAAATAAAGAAAACGAATTGAGTGCAGGACAACAGCGGCGGTAGGAGTGAGGAAGGTTCTGGGGCGCTGCCGAAACGGGAATGCGGAGGAAAAGCATCCAAGAATGCCACTGATTAAAGTCAGCCGGGAAAGAAGCGCACACAGGAAAAAAAAGAGAAAGCCCGGTAAGCGACTAAAATAGCTTCGGTATTGGTTTACTTTGCCCCTACCTATAAAGTAAATAAGGAATTCGAGATGCAGTCAGCACTGAAAGGAGCTAAAGCAGAAGCAGAAGTAGTCGTAGCCGTAGCCGTAGCCGTAGCCGTACTCGAAGGAGCTAAAAAGGCATTAAAGGATTACGTAGTTTGGAATTTACTATCATATGGCGATTGGCAGCCTGCATCTATGTTCCGCTTGCAGCGATGTGGAATTTATAAAATATAAAATAAGTACCGAGGCAAACGACAAAGGGAAATTAGAAAAATTGAGATAAACATCACAAAGAATTTAAAATAAAATTCAGTAAGTGGATTTATGAAACCCGCTGAAGTCGTAGAAAAGGTTGAGGATACAATTAAACTATGTTTTACTTGGTAGCAGGTCTTTCGTGCTTTTGGCACTTAATAATACAAATATCCAGGTTTCGTTCCCAACTTCCTCTTAAAGTTGGAGAATAACAACTTGGATATCCCTCATAAAATTAAATTGTCTGATAATCCTTTGTAAATACCTGATCAATCAATCAATTTCCGCACTTTTGTTGTTCATCGTGATCCACTTATCCCAGGCTGCCAGCCACCTGTTCCGCCTTCATCCCAAACACAATCGCACAAATAAAACTTCAATTAATTGAATATCAGAGAGTAAAGTGCCCACAATTCAGGCCAAACCATTTCCTTTGCCTTCAACTCTGAGAGGGAGGGGTGAACATTACACCCGACTCGGCTTGGATCCGCAAGGCAGGCTCGTCGCGTCATTCAGGACATGACTCAATCCAACAATCCTCTGGGGCCCGAGGATGGGAAAACAAAGTATAAAGTGATAAGACCAACAGAGATGGCGGGGAGAGATGGAGGGAGCCCCGCACCAGGCAGGAAACAAGTGAAACAAGCCATATAAAAGTTTTTGCCCACACAACAAAGAATGGCTCCATACATATGTATATATGTATGTGGTGGGGCTGGTGTGTGTGTGTGTGTGCGTGTGTGTGAAGCAAGTCCCTTTTATTTGGCCGCAGCTAATTGTTTTTCGTTACGCTACGCATACCAATGCATTTAGCCATTGGCCAGGACCATAACTCTCGAGTGTTTTATGGCCTCACGCACGGCAGGACAATATCTTACCGCCAGATATCCTTGCCACCATGCAGGGACAACAGGGACAACATGGACACGAACCCGTACGTACACCCGTACGCCCGCCTCCACACACTTGTGCGTGGTCCAAGCCATAAAATAAACCATATACAGGAAAGCAAACACTTGGAAATTTATTAATGTTTTGGTCACCAGCTCAAACTTCAATTCCAATTGCAATTTCACCTTCAGGTCCGATTTCCAATCACAATTCCCCATGTTGACTCAATCTGTCAAAAGCTTAAAATCTCATTTAACGCTCTCCGTGCTTCATTGCCAATGTAATTGGCTTTTGCCGTATTATTCGTAAAAGTAATCAAACCCAAAGACAATTTAATTAATCGAAATGGAGCAAAGCAGCATACTTTAAGCCATGTGCGGTGGTCTTTCAGCATTACTCCGCTCAGTACTGCACGAAACAATGGAGCACATAATTCACATGTCCTTGTCGAGTCCGATGTCCATTACTGGCTGCTCCACGCTTCGTTTACTTTGGCTTCACTCTCACTTTGTCTTTGTCTTCCTTTCTCTCTTTCGGCTTCTGCCGCTTTGCTCTCTCTCCGCTTATTCTCCCCCATTCCTGTCGGGAGAACAAACATTTTTGTGAAATGAGCCGTAATAAGTTGAAAATGCTTTATGGTTTCAATTGTTGCTTTCTAGGGCGAGGATGAGAGCATTTTTGGTGGGTTCATTAGAAGAAACGGCAATGGAATTAACAACGGGGAGTACGAGCACAGCTCAGTATATTAGGAAAATTAAAGAAATTGTGTAATTAAGTGCCTTGGCTACCATACTATTTAATTTAATTTCAAATCAAGTAAGATAAATAGATAAATATATTAAGAGATCTCCTGTATAGCCAGTATCGTTTTTAGAATAATTATTGCCATTCTATAAGGATGTTCTATAAGTTATATAAGGAATCAAATAAAGTTTGGAATAGTTATTATAGTTAATAATCATATCCCCCCATTATAATCTTTTGACAGCTTTTTTCGTTTCTTTTCATTGAGAATTACAATTTTTAACTAGCATTTACCCATTATAATGTTGTGCGACAACATTAAGTTGCCAGGACAAAAACTTTATTGCAATGTTAATTGTGAAAATTAAGCTGAAACAAGTGCGAAGATCATGGTCCGGCTACGTGATACCCTCTACTTAAAAGAAATAACACTCATATGTGAAAACAATTAGGCTAAATGTAGTTTTAAAATTGCAATTTGCTGGATGGGTATACCTTATTCTCGTATAGTTATACAAAATAAAAATCTGCATGTTCCAATTTATGGATTTTATGAGGGAAAACTTTTCCACACATCTCGAAAGTATTCAAGTCAAAGTTGATTAACCATCTTTAGTAGTATTTGCAGTAAAGATAGTTTATTTTGGAATAACGAACGAAGTAACATAGGGATTTAAAAATCTTCGCAAAGACAATGTACCCTTCTTTTGTTCAAGAGTATCGAGTGTATCCTGTTGCCCGCACACTTACATCCCTTTTGCCGCAACGAGCACCGAACACAGGAAAATAACAAAATGCAGAACACCAGCAGCAACAACAGGAACAGAAACAGATACAGAAACAGGAACAGGAAGAGTAACAGAAACAGTGACTACAAGGATGGCGCAATCCTGACAACAGTAAAAACCACATGCCAACACTTAATGCCAACCACGTTGGATAGAGGCTGCCGGCCTGGACCAGGAGCAGGACCTGGCTCATATTATGCTTAATTATAAGCGTTTATACGTATGCAGAAGGGCTGCTGGACAGCAACATTTTGTAATAGCTGACCCCCTCTCATGCCGCAATACAGGCCAGGCTGGACAGCTTCCGGAAACACTCGCACTCCTTGTCTGGGGCTCCTCTGGTGCAACTGCATTGCCCAAAAGTTTGGTGCACCAAAAAGTTTTCCTTGCCGGCAGCTTTATGTCAAAGCAAAGGGCGCCAGCAACAGAAGCACACAAGACACAGGACTCCTGTCATGTCTTCGACATGGCCGCAGAAAGTTTTGTGCAAGGGTCGGCCCAAGTATGGAACGGGGTTGCACGAGTGCTAGGGCCTAGATCGGAAAGCTTATCGAGTTCGTTCTCTATGTGGTTCGGTCACAGCCACAAAGAAAACACAAAATTGCTATTAATGTTTGTTTTCTGATAGCTAGAACGCCGTAAAATCATTGAGGAAATGTTTAATGGAACGAGAAGAATATATACCTATATCTCAAATGGGATCAAAATGTGTTGACTGTATTCACAAATTAGTATTATTAATTATTGAAATAGCACCGTACATAGTAAGGGTTTCCGACCCCGTTCCCCTGATCATCATTACCAGCTGGTCCGTTTTTTCATCCGTCAATTATAGAGCTATCTGGTTGCAACTTTTTCCAGCCAAAAAGACTCAAAATAGAATCAATATCACGACGATTACATTTCAGAATTTCATGATTAGGAAATATTCAATAGGAGCATAAAGTACTGTGTGCAGTGACTAAATGCACGATGGCCATTTCCCCTTGTCTTATGTATGGACGTACATATATAGGGAATATTTTATGACGACACCATTAAAGTTCATTACTTAAGATTTCCTGCAGTGCACTGCGCTGCCATTTTGTTGCAGAATGCAAATATATCAAAACTTGAGTCTGTCTATGCCCGGGTGGAATCGTCGCCGAGATGCCCAGACTCCTCGAGACTGCTTGCTGATGCTGAAGATTTATTATTTATCAGTGCAGATTGTGCAACTACTTTGTTGCTCATTCCCCGAACCCTTCTCTGGGGCTCGGTCATGTGTGCAGCACAAGATTCCTTAGACACACACGCACGGAAGCAATGTGAGGTCCTGTAGCTAGGGCATACATACACATATACATCCTTTGGCGAAAAATCTATATGCATTGTCTTGTTCCAGTCTGTGACTCAAAATGCAGATTGTTTACTGATGCTAGATGGTATTTTCCATGGCTTCTTGCCATGTCTCGAATTGCCAATGGAAATTGCCTTGATTTTGTTTTGCTGCTGCAGTTTTACGTACGAGTTTACATATGTGCAAAAGAGCGGATAGATGGGATGACTAAGGTATTAAAGAGATGGAAAAAGTTCGCAGTTCATCATCATCATCATCATTATAGTTTGGGGCAAATAAATCGATGCAAATACTCCACTGTATTATCTTTCAGCTCTATTTTAATCCGCTTCGAAAGTCCAAGTCAAACACTTCCTGAAGGAAAACAATGGAGTGAATGAGCCCACAGCACAATCCCACATGACCTTATCTTCCCTCGGTCCTTCTAAACAATTCAATTACGGGCATAAACAAACAAACAAATAAACAAGGAAAATAACAGAGCGAAAACTTTGCCAAGTTCCTGGAGAAAACAAAAATTAAATGAAAATGAAAACTAGACACGCAGACGGAAAGCTGAAAATTATCTGTGTATTTCGTGCAAATGAAAGCAGAAAATTCATTTTTTGCCGCAGTCAGCTGACGTTATCTGTGCCTCCTGCCCCTGTCGCTCCCCTGACCTGCTGCTTCTTGGCTGCATTTAACTAATTGCGATAATTAATTAGGACTAACAACTGGAGTTGGCTAAAAGTCTATGAACGCCAGCCAACTGCATCGGGGGAATAGGGAGAACAACAGCAGGCACAGGAATGGCGACAAGGAACAGCCCAGAGCACGCAAAGAACGCCTACGGAGGTCCTGAGCCCAGGCCCTGGATGTGGGCTAAGAGCAGGGGATAATCAAATTGATATATAAAGTTTGCCTCCTGGGCTTTATGCATAATGGTGTTAATGGTCTTACTTGACTTCCTACTCTTGCATGGGTCTTGGTTACATGTCGTACTGAGGTTAAGTTTTCATCAGGAATAATTGTTCCTTAGTTTACAGCTGCGACATGTAGGGAGATAGCTTTTTCGGTAAGTTAAAATTCTTAAAAAATGTGTTATTTAAATTAACTGAACTGCTACTTAAATAACTAACATTAGCATCATATCAAATTTTATACAGCCATGCTCCGCTTATGGCAAATTGCAAAAAGTTGATAATTGACTGTCAAGTCGCACAATTTCGTGCTCCGGTTTTCGTTAAATGTAAGATTCTTGCGCGGAAAAAATGTTTAAACATATTTGCTGATGTTTTCTCTCTTTCGGTCGGGGTTGGCCGTTATTTTATTTATAGCATACATATGTGCGAAGAAATTAAATATATTACCATGTCTGACCGCCGAATAGTTTCTGAGCGTAAATTGTTGATAAATCGCGGTCCAGTGGCTTGGCGCTGAAGCGAAGCGAGTGCGCAGGGGTCTTTATATTTATTTAATATGAAATTTATGTTCGTATAACTTCATATATTTAATACACCAAATAAACAAAACCAATAAAAAATAACGAATTCCCGATGACCGACAAAACATCGGTATCAATTTGTTGGCATGGGTTGCAGATGTCGTCCGTCCGTTTTTTAACGATGGCAAATCAAATATTCCAATTTAAAAAAGATAACAATTTTTCTTAGGTACTGCTCGCATTGTGTTTCTGCAGAGTGTTCTCTTTCCTTTTATGAAAGTTTTTATTTTGGTTTTAAATATTCGGAGATGAAATACAAATATTAAACTACTTACACAAGTCGTCATACATTGCTTAGATGCTTAATTTACTACCATTTGTCGTGCTTTAAATATTTCCTTCACTTAGTTTTAATTACTATCGCACCATGCAAACGATGGCCTAATGGTGCAGATAGTTCACCTAAAGTTTTCCTTTGAAGGAAAATTTCTTTTACTCTTAAATACTTTTAGAAACTCTTTCGCCGCCATGGGATTCTTTCAGTTGGGGAATTTCAGCGTCGAAATTAATTTCACTTCATTAATTAATGAGATTTCCACGGGCCTCTCGTGCGGTGGGGCACTGCACTGTTCTCCTTTGGTTTGACAACCACACTCAAATAGTAATCAAGTTTCTTTCACTTGCAGGCCATGCATGAAAAACTCCCAACTTGTTTTCCAAATGCTGACTTTTTCACTTCAACACTTGGGCGAGAAGCCCAGGGGAGAGATAGACACTGAGAGAACGAAGGGCGAACCCTTTCGCCGCCCCATTTTTGCATAACAAAGCGTCAGGCAGTGGCTAGGGGAGGGAGAGAGGCAGCGTTGCAATTTATTTAATAAAAAACGCGATGTCGACGACCCACGCAATTGAAACTTTTTCAACCGCAAAATACTAAAGCATACTTCTAGGCAATAACGTAATTCAAATGCCCCGTAGACGACACCAACAAACTTTGCACATTTTTCGCCAAAAACAAAAAAACTTCATCGGTGAATAGCTTGGGAACCGCAGCTCTTGATGCCCTTGTTGGTCGATCGCTGAAGGCAATAGAATCTCGTATAGTGATCCGATTTGTAACTGATTGGATCTCAGTGTAGGAGAAGCGGCTGTCCGATAATGCAGCCTATGAGTAGTATTTGAAGATTGCATGCAACATAAAGATATTTGTGCGAAAAGTTTACGCCAGTTAGGTTCAAGCGTGTAAGACTAGTGTTTATATGTTCAGACCAATTCGGCGGCTGACCTTGAACATTAATAGAGTTCCAAAATCTTGCCCTTCTGCGTTTCAAACATCGTGGGAAACTCATCATACCCACAGCAAGGGTATGGAAAAATGAACGCAGCTGAAAACTGAAAACATTCGCACAAGCAGAGAAAAACTTTTTCCAAAAATGGCGTAAATTGTTGGGTCCCCCAGAAGTAGAACCCTTTAGTTCAGCCCCTTTCCACTTCCGTACGCCAACCCCCTCTATTTTTTGGGTAAATAGTGAGGAGCCGAGGGTGACCAAGTGGAAAAGTCGAAGCCTTGCGCGGCATTTACTAAAATATTCATGGCTTGGTGCGTCGACACTCGTCAGCAATGGGTCACGAGGGGCGGACGGGCGCAGAGATTTGGTGGAAGCAGGGTCGGAAGGTCGAACTGCTAACTGGCCTTTGGACTTGAATTGGTTTCGGCCCGCTCTCGCCGCTCGCATTTTGCTCTTTTTGTTTATGACACGAATGAGCGAAGTTTTTGATATTTGTTGATTGCTTTTCGGCTCTGATTGTGGGCGTCGTGGGCATGTTGATGAAGTGGGCGTGGCCGACTGGGTAGAAACAAATCTATTTGAAATTTTGATTTCATTTTGTTGAGAGTCTCAGTTCGGAAAATTGTTTAATTGATTTTTAGAGAGTGAGTTGTTGAGAGTTGGGACCAATATTTATTTAGAGATTTTCTTCTAATGCTGAGTAAATATCATATTTAGCCCATATATGTTTAAATTTGCAATAGTTTTCCTCAATCCATTTTTTTCCCAAAATCTTCCTTTGAATTGTGCTTGGAGCCTTAACCGCACACACGAACCCTTTGCGCTCTATCCGCCATTAACAACAAATTCCCTTCAATCAAAACACTTTTGTTTAGCATTTCCCCCGCTTGAGAAAATATGCCAATACATTGGCAAATGTTTTTCTTTCCAGCTGTGCGGGAAACTGATTTAATTTAGCGGAAATTTCCTTGTGTATTTTCTCGGATATGCATAATGGAACTGAATCACATTTCAAATAGAGGACGTGCCGTTGCTACTTATGCTTGAAACACAACTACAGGTGTGAGTGCCATTTTAAAGAATGGAGCACTAATGGAAGAGCTTTAAGGAGATTATTAACTGAGTTGCGTTCCTTACTTCGGAGGAGTAAAAAGGAAAACTGCTAGGAAAAAGATACTATAGTAATTGTCGTATAAAAAACTAAAATTACGTTGGCATACATAAAAATTCCGTCTCGAATAATCTTATACGCATTTTAATATTAAATTAAATAAAAATAATATAACCATATGTAAATAAATTTAAATTTTTGTGGCTTAAGGTTTAATAGTTTATTTATGTTATTTTTGTTTTTCAAGCTCAAGCCCTTCTCACGTCAATATCCCATCTAATTATTGTAACTATATATATGTAACTATATAAATATAGTTATGGTGGGAAATCGACTTTCTTCAGATAATCTGAACTAATTGGAAATTCCGCAATACGACCTCCATCTTCTCAGTCTCTGCTGTGGCCTCAAAAGCAATTTGTCCATTTCATGCCATAAACTGGCCAACTAGAACTTCGTAATAGCCCCGATAACAATGGGCTGGCACATCAGCTTCAGCATGAGTACGGGTACAAGCGAGCTCACCTTGAATGACGGCAAAGGATGGGACGGGGCTGGCTGGAGATACAAAGAGATAGCCAAGGATAGTTGGCAGGTTGGATTAACCCCGTTCCTTCGCCGCAGTCGGCTACAAGACACTTGAATGGCAGTTGGTGGATGTTGAGGTTGCTTGCTGGCTGTCGGCTGATGGGCTGCTGGAGTGGTAAGTGCTGGTTATGAGGGAGCCAGGGCCAGTGCTCGGGACCCATTCAAGGCCATGACAACAAATGGCCATGCAAAATGGCTGTCAACGGCAGATGCTTCTGTTCCTGTAGGTTCCGCCTGCTGACGTCATTTGCATTTGCATTCGCTCTCTTTGAGTGCCCCCGTTTCGACTGAGGCTATTTCTGGCAAATTTGTATTGATTCTGGCACTAAGTATGGCACAAATTTATAAGTATTTATGCACATTGTGTATATATATAGATATATGCATTATGGGAGTAAAAATAGCTCATAATCTGCCACAAACAATGACAGAAAATGTTTATAAATATCTGCAATATCCCTCAATGCAAATTGATTGGCGCGAGCATACAAAATATACAGCTACGTACATATATGCGAACATGGCCACCGGAAATGAGCAAAAAACAGAGAATGAGAGAGAGTGGGCAAAACGTGCAAAAAGAGATGAATGGATGGATGGATGGATGGATGGATGTAGATGGAATCGTGGCTGTGTTTCACCTATTATTGTTGTTGCTGTCATTAATGTTCGATCTTTGTTGCTGCTGTGCTTTATGGCCGCATCCCCTGCTGGGTAGTCCGACTCGTTTTGGCCCGTTGATTACAATTCGCTTCCGGCAGTCATTAATTTTTATTTAGCACATTTTCGGACTCCACGAAACTTCCAAGAGAGAGAGAGAGAGAGAGAGAGACGGATGGGCAGAGAAATCGCTGGTTCCCCGCGCAGAGGTAAGAAAAATGGCGCAAGGACAGCCCCGAGTCGGGAATATGAATAAATTATGGTTATGTGTGGGCGTTGGTATGGCGCTCTCCCTCTGTCCGTTCCCCACTCTCTCACTCTCCTACTGACCTGCTGGCTCTTTTCCCCTACTGGGTGTGTGGGTGTGTGGCATGCGGGTGTGCGTGTGGAAGTGACGGAAACGGAAAGTGTGTTAATTTCCGACAGCAAAATGTTTACGCTTCTGATGGACGTGCAGTGCAATTGATTTCAATGGAACGGCTAACAAAGAGAAAAACTGACGCTGAATTGGAGGCCCAGTGGATTTTGCCCAAAGGTGCATGTTCAGCAGAACCGCGAGTGATATTTTTATTTATTTACGCACATACAGATATTTGTGGGAAATACAATTCGTAATATAAATGAACATGTACAAATAGAGATTTCCACTTAAAAGTGACACATTTTGTGTTTCGGTTCAGAAGTTCAATTGGGATAATAGGAAAGGAAGGGATGGATACGAATGGCCCTCCTTCCCATAGTTATTGCAGATGGCTGATCTACGACTCAGTAGGAATGTTCTTGCATGATAATGGCATGGAAAAAACCCATTTATTATTCATTCCATATTAATTCAGGCATTAAACTCCACAGCGATGCTCCACCTCAAAATATATCATTAAAAAATACTTTCATTTTGCATTAACCAAACGCCCATATCCTGTAGAGCTATCATTGTCCGATTTATTGCCACCAAGGGCAATGTGGGGCCACTTACTCGTACCTTTCAGTCAGTCAGTGCCAGAACAAAGGCCCATCTCCAACAGCTCCAACAGCTCCAACAGCTCCGACACCTCAGATGTCCGCAGGTGAACTTCATTTGCATATGTATGTCGGCCTCGTTCAGCAGTTTTTCCTTTTCCCCTTTTTCCATTACTTTTTTCTCTTACACACATTTGTACTCCGCCTGCCTCCGATTCAGGGGCGTGACCACCCTTGCGCGCTTGCTGTATTTTAACGCCCACTTTTGTTTATCATTTTCGCCTACTTCCCTTTGTTTTTGCCTACATGCAACATGTAAAATGCATTCGAGCTGAACTTGTAAGGAATTGCTCGGGAAAACGAGTTTCCACTGTGTACGTATTCGTATGTTTCGTACATGTGTATGTGTGTGCAATGTACGTGTATGAGTCTGCGTGAATTGGGAAAGTGTTTAATATCCATTACCGCCGAGAAAGGAAATGAAAATCTTTCCAATATTGAAACTGAAGCTGACGAAGCATGCACACATTTAAAATCTACTTTAATGGGATTTACTGAAAACGAATGAATACAAAACCGAATATGCCAAAATGCAAATCAAAAATGTTGAGTATTAGGACACACCAGGACACGGGATCCTAATTATATTGATTTCAATGCACACACTATAGAGAACGTTAAACATGTATTTTTACATAGCGGTCGTACCCCGTGAGGAATACGGAGAGTATGAGGGCTTTTAGTGGCTGAGGTAGCTGCAAGTCCCAGCCTTTTCAGCTTTCAATGCTATAATATTCATAATTGTTTATGCATTGCCCAACCAAGAAACTAAACGTTGTTGTTCCATTTAGATATCTTTAAACTTGTTATTTTTTTTTTAATGATTCTATTAAATATTCGTGACATTTATTTAAGTTCTTGCCTGAATTGCTTTTGCCGCCTAATTGTTAGGATAAGAGAGCCATAAAAGCCCAGCACCAACAGGTGGCTGGGTTCCAAATAAAACCCGGCAAAAAATAACAATAAATTGGGCAGCCATAGCCGGGATACAGACTGTTCCCCATGACCCGATGCCGGACGCCGGCCCACGATATAACATTTTACGAGCTGCACACACACCCCCGTGCTCTTACACACGCACTTAGGCCGCCGTTTCCGTTTCCGCTCGGTAAATGTTTCATTTTGTTGTTTTCGGGGTTTCTACTGTTTCTTTGCGCTAAATTCCAAGACCGAAACCAAGAACCGCCGCCTGTCACTCAGTAAACGACTCCGCCGAGCATGTGTGTGTTGGCCAAAGTTAATGTCCAACATGCTTGTCCATATGTCAGTTAGCATGCCCTTCCCCTTCTCCTGGCAAGCTGTCCAAAGTCCCACAGTCGCAGCGTGGCTTCCAGTCAGCCATACGAGTCGCTTCGGGCATGGCTTGGGGTAAGGCAGGGAGCAAGAGCCAGTCGGGCCATGTGTTGGCTTCCGAGACAAAATGGCTTAAGTAGTCACTTTTTGTGCTTATGCCTGGACTTTGGTTTAATTAATTACAAGATTAATGCGGCTCTGCGAGTGTGTGTGTGAGTGGGCATGCGTCTGGCCACACTGTTAGACGTTGGACATCTGGTAAAGTGCGTGTGCCGCTGTCGCAGATGAGTTCATGCCACATAACAGAGCAAGTAATTGCATTCACACCCCACACATTTGTCATTAACGGTGTGCACGGGTTGGGGGAACGAACCCCCATAAACTAGTTATATAGAAAGGGAATGCACGTAAGCAAACTAATGCCGGACAGTGTAACCATTATTTTTTATGATGAGGGAATGAGATGTAATAATAAGTAGCAAATAAGGCCATAAATGGTCTATAATCTAATTACATATGTATGCACCATGTGAAATATAATGAAATGATCAAGATCAACCCGTTGCATGTTTTTTTTGTAAATTTATATTTTCAAAATATATTCATTAATTGAGGTAATGATGAGCGCCGGAACAGGTTTGATCAGTTATTTTATACTCCCATCCAATATTGTTTGCTATTATTTTGTAGCTTGTTTTCAGGGCCAGATTATGTTTGTTTCCAATTAAAAACATTCGTCACCGTAACAGACAAGGCAACTCCTCCACTGACGCATAACTAATTCAAAAGCTGTAATTTTTATTACCGAATTTTAACATTATTTATTGTTGTGTGTCTCGCTGGTCTTTCCCTCCTATCTCCTGGCTGCTCCCTGCTCCCTGCTCCCATCGGCCAATTCGTTTTTTGGTAGATGTCAACATTTTAATTAATCCTCCGGAACGCTCAATTTCAGTGCGGTTTTGTCAGTCGTCATGTTAACAATCATCCCGATAGGGATGGGGTGCCGTATCCCCATCTCCCGGCTCCCTCTATTAGCCCCGCTGTAACTGACATCTGTCAACACTCATTAGCTCAGTGCGTCGGCGTCAGTGCTGGGTGGAGTGGATGTTGGTATTCGTATGAGTATTTTATTTTTTGGTGATTGATGTGACTGTTATTCAAATATATGACACACGAAAAACATGGAAAGAAAGCTTTAAATTTCATGTACAGGGCATACAATTTTTGATATTTGAGGGAGAAGGTGGGCAGCTTCCCGTTGAGAGGTTTCTCTACTTTACATTCAAATGGCGTGCCAGGGCAGAGTTCTCTCCGCCCCCCTACACCCCTCCCCTTTCCGATTTCGGCTGTCTTTTTTTGCTAAAGAGCCTTTCAACTTTCGATATGTAATCCTTTGATTGATGCGCCCAACGTCAAAGCACGGACTCACCCATGCACACGCCCGCACACAACACCTACGCCTCTTGTCCGCCCGCCCACCGGCCTTGGTCCTGGGCCGGAGAATGAGTGCGAGTAGAAGCAGGAGCACGAGCGCCAGCAGGCGGAGCAGCAGTAGCTACCAAAATCAACGCCTATGCAAATTTACTGAAGGACGAAGGTGAGACGAGAGTGATAGAGAGATACGAGTGGGTCGGGATTCTAGAGGCAGATACACTGGAAGAGTGAGAGTGAGAGTAAGAGTAAGAGGCAGATGAGTGTTAGACATATGATGACAAAGACGATTTTCGCATTTTTGCTTTTTGATTAGCCAGCCATTGGCCTGGGAAGCCTTGCAAGGATGCGCCGAGTGGGGAGAGCTGATGCCGGCTCGCCTATAGTCCGTTTCCATTCCCGTTCCCGGGCCCAAGTGAAATTTCAGCTAAGTTGGGGTAACTGTAGCTGTAACTGTAGCTGCAGGAGTAGCCATTGCCCCAAACATCAGCCACAAAGCAAGGCATTTGATTAGCTCAAATGGAAATCCTACAAAGCTGTCCAGGATGCGTGCTGCAGTTGCAGTTGCTGCTGCCTCCGTCTGCGGAACAAAGCTGCAAATGAGCCGGCACAGACAAGATGAAAGTGGAGGCAGTGCTACTCGTACATGAGTCTCCTCTGGAGTCGACTCGGCGTAAGGTTCGATCTTCATATTGTTTTTTTTGTTTGGTTTGGTTTTGCCCGGAGTGGTTTATTATCAGCAGCTGGGTTAATTGCCTTGGAACCTTTGAACCTGTCGACTTTGAGTAAATGATATATTGCATCTCCAACTTGGTCCTAGACTAATTTATTTCGGACTATTGCTTTTCGGAACTAGGATTTAAGTTACCTTTGAAAGATATTCCTTCTCGGACTATTCCCTTCGTTTCAAAAGATTCATCTGTGCACTGACTTTGATTTTCTTTTACAGGCACTGCTCATTCGAAGGACGAATGAAAATCCTATGAGCTTCAATATGATAATCGATGCCAATACCCCGGGGAGGGGGGTTTCCATTATTTTCAAAGCTTAGTTTTTTTATTTATATTTAATGTTTATTTTGTAGTTGAACCCGATTATTGCCGATTATTATTGTAAATTGTACAGAAATTTCAAGTTTCAGGATTTAATTTGATAATTTATTGCGAAAATGAGTTGGTGTTTTTGGGAATGGGTTGGAGGCATCTGGCAAGCCACACAAATTCATTCTTAAAGCTTTACCGCTCAGAGAACCGCACTTTGATATCTGCAAAAACCACTGGACGTTGCCACGAAATACAAATTGAAATCAATTAGCTAATTATGGCGCAGAGTGCAACCGCAATGTGACAATGACACGGAGGGGCAGCGAAGTTAAAGCTGACTTTAAATCGGTACTGATGCAAGTGCCATATCCCGGAGTCGGCCATGGCCCAAATATGTTGGCCAAGCTGGCCTGCTGCACTTGAAATTCATATGCCGACGCGACCCCACCTGCCCTGACCAGACTGCGGCTCACTAACGATTTGCCAGAAAGCGATTTTATAATGCAAATTCTCTCTCTCCTGGTGCCCGGTGGACCACCCCCACGAATAAACTTCTTCAATGAGCCGCAGCGCGAATTTGTGTGTTGCCGGCACCCATGCGCCCGCTTGCTGTCGCTGGATAATTGAAATCACGCCGCGCGGGCATGTGGCAGGCAGGCGGAAAGGTGTGCCCAGGTGGATCTAACTTCGCACTCTGGCAATAATATTATTGAAGGATTAAAGTTTAAACTTTTAAGTGCAAAAACACTTCAATTCAATTGTGTGTGTGTATGTGTGTGTGTGCGTCTGTGCCCCTGTGTGGCTGTGTGTATGGGCGCTGCTGTGCTCAGCGCTCAGAGAGCCTGTAAGGGCGTGTGGTGGAGCGCACTTTAAGCCAGGAGTGGTCTACAACTTTTTTGTTGCGGCTTTGTTAGGGTTACCACAGCCACAAAGTTGCATTTGTTGCCTGCAGTAGCAGTTGCAGTTGCAGTGGCCATGCAGAGCGTGTTTTCTTAGGGGTTTCGAAACTTTAAAAATAAAGGGAACAGAAGGGCAGATTTTTGAATGCTTCATGCCACAAAATTTTGGATCTAATAAGCTTGTCTTGTCATGTAATTAGAAGCAAGTTGCATTCGCATTCAATCGCTTATTAATTATTCTTTTAATGAACGGAATACTGTAAAAGAATAATATGAAAATGGAAGTGCAGGCCTATGCTCCTAAAATTGCGAAAAAAAACCCTCGATGGACCGCGATTTATCAAGAATTTGAGTGCAGAAATAATTTAGCGGTTATTTTAGTTGAATTTCGAAGTTTCATTTTTGCCGGTACAATATCAAAATTTGTTATATGAGGCCTATGCATGGGCCCGTATACCGAACGTTTACCAATGCAATCCAGATGGTACTACTATAGAATGAAGAAATCTATTTGCATGTTTCGAATTGTGGAATGCGACAGTTTAAGGCTATGCCCCGAAACCATAAAGATGATGTCTGGATGATCATAGTGTGTGTCGGTAGGTCATGAA
The DNA here is from genome assembly GCA_018150885.1 of Drosophila tristis. Taxonomy (NCBI): domain Eukaryota; kingdom Metazoa; phylum Arthropoda; class Insecta; order Diptera; family Drosophilidae; genus Drosophila; species Drosophila tristis. The sequence goes on from JAECWT010000200.1 coordinate 62,774, forward strand.
AATCCACCCTAAATAATGCCTAATACATAACAATACATTAATCGATAAAGATTGCATTTTTCTTCTGTAGGTTTATGCTAAAGCCCCTTTGAATCTACTGTATCTTTCTGTTTGATTTCTCGCCTTTCTTCGACCACAGATCCATTCTGTCACTGAGTCAACAGACTCACTTTTTTCTTTGTCTCAGTCATTTCTCTCCAAGCACCAGAAATCCTAATGATTTCCTTCTGCCCGCAGGAAGATCGCCATGTCAGCATATATTGGTAGCGATTCCTCAAAAATTAAATAAGCATTACATTAAACTGCATAATGGCAGACAAATACGATGGGAAACATAATCCCAGAGCGAAGAAAATACGAAGGAAAAAGAATAACACTTAGGAGGAAACTGAGGAGGAAACTGAGGAGGAGGAGGAAAAGCGATTCCCGGGACCGCCTGCCACCAGTAGCTCCGACCGGGAGCTCCCAGCGGGAGGCCATCCTTCCTGGCAGCCTCTTTCCATTCCATTATTGACAAGTGGCCTTTAAATGAAGTGAAGAAGCCAAAGCTGTTGCCGTCTTCTGCAGCTGATGACAAGGATAATGGGCGATGGTCGCTGGCGAATGTGGGCGGGCGGTGACGACGATGATAACAGCCAGGCCAAGAGCTGTCCTTGACTATTAGTTGTCATGTTGTAAGGGTTTCTCCTTGTTCTAGTTCCTGCCCTTTTTTCGTTTCCCCATCCCTCAACACGGTAGTGGAATGCAGAGCGGGCCATTTCTCTTGCAACTTCGCGTACAACAATTTAGTGTGCATTTTCCTATTCTTCTTCCACTTCTTCTTTGAAGTTTTTCCGCGACTTTCACTTGAGTGCTTGCAGCAGCTTCAGCAGCATCAGCGGCAGAAGTGGGAGTGGCTCGAGGAGAAGGAGTAGGGGCCACGTTTAAGTGATAATCCTGACTTATGCTGCGAATAATGTTGCTAAACTGTTGACTGCACTTTCACTTTAACTTTTCCCAGTCTTTCGTCGCTTTAAGCCACGCAAAATGTTTGGCTTAAGCTTGCGCCCTTTAATTTACTGCAGAGCATGCAGTAGGAGATAGGATTGAGTTTGGGACTCTGAAAGGACGAAAGATGTTCGCCCCGAGTGATTGTAACTTTTTTATTTAAAGAAATCTGACCAATTCTATAAAAAATAAAATTATTGGTGCAGAGTCCGGTTGAGGAACCAGTTGAATCTACCAGTAAAATGTTTATTGTGAAAAGTTTGTGTCCATAAAATTTAAATTTCTCTTTTCTTGAATTGTGTTTCGAACGGAACGATTTTCTCGTATTCATAAATTCTTAGCAGAATAATATTCGCCTTTTTAGCTTTGCACCTGTTTTCCTATGGATTTTTTCTAGACGCATTTTATTTAGCTGTCTGATAGTTATGGAACACACTATGTACATACATACATACATACATACATACATATGTAAATGGAACATCTCTATAAATGTATGTTTATATTTTTATTTGCATATAATACGATATAGACACGCATTTGTTGTCGTCGGCGGACATTTCGGGGCACAAATTCCAGTTGCTTAAATTCCAGAAATACTTTTATTTTGTCCTCCCTCCTGTCAGCCTTCCCACGCCCACTCCCACTCCTTCTCAGAGTTCCGCTCAGAGTTCCACTCCTTCTGCTTGTGGTTTTCCCTTTGGGGCTTATGCAACTGAAAGAAAACGTGGCTCACGTTTTGGTGAATTGATTTGCGAGCATTTTTGCGGTGGTTGTGTGGATGGGTGGGTCTCACAGGTCTCACCCGCTGCCACCCCTTTGGCCTGGCCTTGTCTTCTGCCCCTCATTCATAATGAATAATTTCCGCACGAATTGAATTCAATGGCCAAAATGGTTTTGCCGGCTTGTGCCCTTTCTGCCTAATGGCCATTATTATTATTAGGATTATTATGATTACGATTGCAGCCGGAGAGCAGAATATTATCGTGCTCCTTTTGGGTCTGTTCAATAGTTTTCCCTCACGATTTTTCATGTTGCTCGGCTTCTATTTGAATTGGAAATTGACGTTCAATGGGAAAATTCCAGTTAATATTTAATGATTTATTGCGTTTTTAATTATTGTGTAAGGCACCGAAAAACAAGCCAAATTCTGGGCTTGGTTTTATTTTTGTAATTTGATTAATGAGTAGAAGAGCCAAATCGCAAAAAGAGTTCCAGGTAAGGTCATTGGCATTTACATACTAGACTCCGACCAATATCTCATAATGGAATTTCGATAATCGTTGTCGTTGAATTCACATACCTTTAAAGCTGTGATGATATAAATTCTCGTATCTTCTAATTCTCGTATTTGTTTCAGGAATCTATTTGAATAAATAAAATATTAGAGGTTTTCTTCGGTCACCGCGCAATATTTTATTTGTTGTGCTTTTTCTTCTTTTGAGTATGGGGGAAGGTGGTGTTGGTTAGCAGAAGAAAACTAGAGTGGTGTGTTTGTGAGTTAGAGAAAGAAGAAGAGGCACAGGTAATAATATATCGGGTATTCTCTTTGAGAAGGTGTGTAGGGAGGGGGTGTGCGTAAGAGGAACAAGAAGAAAGTGAGGGGGTGTGAATGTAAGTGGCGAAAGAATAAGATTTACAGGATAAATTAGAGAGATAAGGGATTTTTTTCGGTCGCCGCCCGATATTTTGTTTTTTTTTGTTGCCTATGCAATTTTATCATCCATTTCAGAATCAATGGAAAATTATTATATGTTAAAAAGGCGCAGTGATCAGAATAATGGATGTGTGGACTGTGTGAGCGAGCGAAGCTAGTCCGCAAAATATTACCCAACTCTTTTTCCTTGGCCTAAAGGTTCCGAATATTTTAATATTAAATAAAAAACATGAACACATTATTTGTTTATCCATACGAAATTAACCCACAAACGATTATGGCCCATCGTTTCATCCCATAAATTGGGGTTATTTATAAAAGTAAAACAAATCTCAGTCACAGTCTAGTGAAATGATTTACATACAAACATATGTACATACATCTGTATTCGTACAATTCAAACCGCTGATCAATATTAATTGAAATGCCACACGGAGAAAATTGTCAAAAAAAAAAATACGAAAGGAAAAAGTTGGGCGAAAATGCGCAAAAAAACTTAAAATTCAACCAACTTCGAAATACTTTCATTCGAGGCAATTTCCCAAACAATATTTCCATTAATTGGCAAATAAAAACAATGGGGAGCAACACACAAAACGCAAGCGCGACATCATATGCGGACTCCCATAGCCAGTACCCAGTATCAAAGTGGAGTGCGTGAAATGGCAAAAAAATCAAGACCGAAAAACCAAATAACAAATAACCAAATGAGAATTATCAAAAAGGCAGAGTCCACACCAAAAGCTTTTATATACTCAATAAAAGTGTTTTTGTAAAACAGGCAAAAAAGTGAACAAACCAAATTACACACACACACACACACGCACACACAGGGGGGCTATGGATTCGAGTATACCAGCTATTCTCAAATATGGACAAAATAAGCCAACAACAATCAAATTTGGCCAACAAAAACTTCTGCAATAATAACTGCATTTGGCCATTGAATGTTATTGCATTAGTTTGTCTGCAAAGGGGGGTAAAGCAGCGGGAAATGCAGCTGAAAAGGAAGCGCCGAGAATGAGGAAAATCGCATTCCAGCAAAAAACTTTTCACCAAATGACACTATGGCATAACAATTGCATTATCCCCTTTGATCTGATTGTGTTTCCTTTATTTTTGTGGCCTGGCCTGGACTGCGCTCGGATACGTAGGCAAGACCTCGTTACAATCAAAGACCAATCATGGCAGAGTGAACCGAGTGATTCCGTTACTGCTATACCCGTAATTGTTTCGAATGTTGATGTTGAAGCAAAACAAGAATTCCTTTTAATAAATATTAAAAAAAAATGATAAATATTAAATTTTAAAAGCATTTATGCCTTGACTAGAGTGTTATAACGAAATAAATATTCTTCTGGAGAGAAATGTTAATATTTTGTCCATTATTATGGATTTGGCATTGCTGGCAGAAAGCGCAGATAGTCCATATGCCAGCATTATTGGTTAATTATGAGGTATTTTAACTGATTCGGTCCAGGAGTAGTCAGAAACCAAACAAAATTTTTCCCATACCCTCTCTAATATCTAATGATTATCCTTCTGCATAGTACAATAAAGGAAACACGTACAACCTCCTATGTATACTGAGGAAGATTGTGCAGAATGTTTTCTACCTCTGGCCATAAGGAAGAATTTTCGAAGGAAATAGTCAAATCGGCTGCTCTGCTAAGGAATTTAGTCTGCTTGTAATTAATCACCCTCCATTAATGAAGGGAGGATGCATGATGGTACGGGAATATATTCTGGACCATGTTAATGAGGTGCTCTGAGTGCTGTTTTCGATCCCAGAGGAAGGAGCAGCATGTTCAGTTTCAAACTAATTGAAGACAAATAGCCGAGAATTGCCTTCATACCATCTCCATCGTCTTGGGCCCTGCATGGCGGTGCATGTCGTTGTCGGTCTCTTGCAGAATCTTTTACGGACAACTACTGGCCTTAAGAGGGAGAAATTAAATTATTATTAAATTATTAATGTTCCAATTCTGTGTACATAAATGTGCTCACAAATATGCGAGTACACCCATGAATTCCAATGCAGTCAAAACGCCCCCTTCGAATTGAGCCAAAGGGAGTTGGAAAATGAGAGGCAAACAATGGAAAGCAATAAACAAGAAGGAAAACGAAACCGACACGGGGTAACACGTGAGGCTCCCGCCTCATACGATAAGTGAAAACAATTATTATTATTATGGGAGTGAAAACCACAAAAAGTACGAGGGAATGTGGCACACATGAAACGAGACTCTGGCATGTCCTGACACGACTCAACAAGCACAAGTTGATTTAATTTAAAGGTTCAAAAACTTTGTGCAAATCTTTGTATAATTTTGGTTTGTCTAAATCTCATGTTTGGTTGTGGCTTTGATGCCCCCTGCACTTCCATCGCATTGCTAATCTTCTTTTTTTGACGGTGGTCGATGGACGAGGGGGAGCGAGCTGCAATGTTAACCATGATGATGACGATGGCAACCGAATTCCGGCCACGAAGTGACAAACGCATTGAGCAAATACAATTTGTTGGCCAACACAGAACCGAATCACGGGAGACTCGTGGGCGACCTCGCTCTCTCTCTATCGTTGACTCCGTCTCTCGGGCATGCGCCTAATGATTTTCCCCGAAAGTAGAACGGCTAAAGAGAAAACCTGCAGTTCACCATTGAAAATCAACAAGTGGTCGCCGGCTTCTGAGGAAAATCTGATGTTGGGGTATCGGCTGTGCTGAGGTGTGTTTTTTGTGAACTGCTTGCCAACGGTGGAGGGGAAAGTTATGGTTTGTGGGATGTTAAGGAAGGAAACTGCTTTCCCATCATGGAGGGGAAAATTATAGTAATTTGGTGTGTTAAATAAACTGCTCACAGTAGCAACTCACATTTCCCCTCCAGACGAATGGGTCAGTGAGGAGTAAGGAAAGCAGTGACTATTTATTACACCAAAATTTGGCTTCTATGGTAATATGCGTTTGTTTTTTCAGACCTTCTAGTAATAAGATCGGGATAAATACAATCTAAAGTTCTAGACATGTTTCTCTGCCTCCATTACTTTTGACATTAAGTTTCAATGGTTTAAACTGTAGAATATAGAAGTAGTTACTTGGCCGTTTCTTATGTATATGAAAATGAATATATGTATAGGGCATGCACTTTCTCATGTCGCTGGTTTTGAAAATATTGTAAGTTTTATTTTTTAAGGAAGAACCTACATTAATAAAAGAATATTCAAATAAATGATTTGTGCTTCTGTCATCTTCTTGCGACATTCGAATATTTTTCTGTCTCCTCCAAACTCACGCCACAAATCCAGAAACAATTCAGGCGAGTGGCACGTGACAAAGACCCGAACCTGCCGTCAGTCACGTGAAATGGGGCACCAGAGCTAGGAAGCCCTTCTGCGACCTGTCACGCAGGCAGGAGTCAAAGCTGCTGCGTGCGGAACTTTTGCGAAATGCTGCCGCAAATAATTGCATAAGATGAGCAGAAAGAGCGGAAAAAGGGAGAACTTGTTGCATGCTTCAAGGCGTTTGTGGCCTTATGATTGCGTGCTAAGTGGGAGTGTGGCTGCAATCGAGTGGGCTAAAGTGGGTGCTGGAGTGTAAAAGGATTGCGAATATAAATTGGAATAAAACTGACGATAAATTCAAAAGAGAATCGTTTCGGAATCAAATATAATTAATATATGGTATGCAAAAATATATTTCGAAACACATTTCGATGCAGACCATTGGCCGATTTAGAAATAAAAATGTCCTATTCCATATGGTGGAGCAGTTGTTAGAAAATGTGTAGCATTTGGTTAGATTAGCTAAATGTTGCTAGACCCCACAAATTCATTCACACAAGCGGCACAGAAAATCTGCCGCATCGGCTCTGACTTGTCACCCAATGAATTATTTTTGAATTTTATTTCCTAACCAAAAATCTCCTATGGCGTCTCTTTTTCCTGTACCAGCCACCGATAAGAACGAAATGAATACGCATATTTAGTTTAATTAAATATTTACCCTTTTCTCCTCATTAAAAAAAAAAAAAAAACATTTAGGTTTCGAATTTCTATTTTATTTCTATACCTATCCACAATGGCCGACGGAACCAAAAATGTGAACAGGGACAGCCAGCATATTGCACACGTGTATGGTAGACATCTAAGCTTACATGTAATGCCAACAGAAGCCAAACGAGAGAGAGGAAGAGCCATATGTAAATGTACATATTTATTGCGACAACAATTTCTGAACTAATTTAGCACGGCCGGCCCAGAGTTTCACTCTTCCTGCAATACAGAAATGCAAAACAGAAGGAAAACAAAACCGAAACAATGCGTTGCTCCGGAACTTTTGTCATCCCATAGATTCATATTGTAGCTTGAGCATAAATGTACAAACATGCAACTAGGTAACCAAGTCTGTCCAAAATCTGACCAAATACGAAGAGTTAACCTACGGCAACTAATTAGGCAACAGATGATGGACACATGATCGTCTGTTTGTGCTGTGTGACGGTTCTGTTGTCTGCCTGCAAATACAATCGGAAGAATGGAAGCCCTTCTTCGATTTTGCGTTGAGTAAATATTTATGCCGAGCTCCTGAGCTAATTGCCGAAAACGTTTTGCCTAAACATTCCCAAAAGTGTCTATCCATTGCTTCACTGAGTAAATATTTATAAATAATTAGGAGAAGACGCAGACAAGGAGGGGATTGTGCAGAGGTGGGTTCTAACTTAACTAATTTTCTAATTAAAATCGCATTACACACACCGGATACCAGACCCGGGCAGGGCACAATGTTCATATTCAGCATTCACAGAGAATGGACCATTGTTGGTTTACTTACATTTGCTGCAAAAACATTTCGTTGTAATCCCATTGAGGTTGCCAATCTTCAACCGCACGCTCTCCCTATCTCTCCATCTCTCTCTTTCTCTCTCTTTCTCTCTTTCCCATTTTACATGTCCATCTCTCTCCCTCTCTATCTACCCATCTCTTTCTCTCCCTGTATGTGTTAATGAACAAATTTCTGCAATTTCGTAATGCGAAAAGGTGCACAAACTTTATTTAGATTTATTACGGCTGTGTGTGTGTGTGTGTACTTGAGTTGTACATATGAATGTGTATGTATATTGTGTATTATATTTCAAAAATTTTAATTAGATATGGGTGTTCTTGTGTGGCGCCCCTGAAAACGCAGTTCTTTTATCCAGTTGCTGGTCAACTGAAAAATTAAGCAACTTTATTTACAGATGACATGTTTTTTCCATGGCTTAAATTAAACGAATAGCGTATGTGCATAGGTGTTATTAGGTTAGTGATACACAAAAGCTGGAAGGATTACTTGAGCAGAGTAAAGAGTTGACGCATTTTTGTTTGATACTTTTGATGTATATTTTTGAGTAGGAACCAAACTTGAACAACATTTCCTTGGCATTTAGAATCGAAATAATTTTAGACCGGAGCTCTCCTTGTTATTCCCGACTTAAGCCCTTCCTGCCATCTTATGACTGTTGCTAAAGTCCATCAGAATGCAACACAACTTTGTAAGGACGAACAATGTGAAATTTGAATGGTCTTTGCCAACTCTGAGATTCATTGTGCCAAAAGGATGCTTCCCACACTAATTCAGCATTTGATACGCCAGAGTGTGTCAATTAGAGGACCAGACATTTGCATTAAGTGCTCCTGGCAACGTGTAGCGGGTAACGGGTGTGCAGGAAGTGCAGGCGGGAGGCAGGCAAGGGCCAGTCCATGCAGGAAGAGGATGAACTTTGAACCCGAATTTTATGATATGTGAGACCTCAACTTGCGAGTAAAACAGTCGTGAGTGCATCCTAAGTGCCAAGATTTCTACTTACTCCAGCATCTGTCAGGGCAGGAAGCACTTAATAAATTCTAGACAATTGTTTGTGTCTTTTGCGAACAAAAGGCAGCCATCATCCTCATCCTGATCATTGTCTCGTAGCCCCCAAGCCCCAAGAGCGAGGGGGAGACAGGGCCGGTTGGGTCGATGGACTACGTGACATGGTACGAGTACTGCACATCATCTGAAACTGTACATCATAATTATCTAAATGCAGGCGGTGGCTGAAAACACTCTTGGTTTAGCGTGTGAAAATCGAATTTCGACCACACACGAAACTACAAACCAAAGAGCGGAAAACCAGACATACAAAATATGAAGTCTGGCTCGGTGTTCGAGTCTGATGATGCAGGGACACGGAGACCGAGATGAACCTGAACCGAACTAAACCAACCAAGGCAAACCGAACGGAATGGAACGGAACGGAACGGGACAGTGACATGTTTGTAATTAGCACTTCGGCCACGGCATGGCAATGGACTGGTCGTCCTCTGGGCAATGGCTATTCGGTTGGTCTGGCAGGTCCTGCTTCTGCATGCCCGAAAACGGTGGGAGGGAAAAGTTTGACAGCATTGATGCAAGTGCGTGGCAAAAATCAACACGCAAATTAGTTTATAATTTTGCGCACATTCCGTCAGAAGCCAGAAAATTACGTTTGACCAAATGGAAGTCGCCAAAATGTAAATTACAGGCGCGACTCATGTTTCGTGCGATGGAAAGAGCAATGTGAGATGGCCGAAAGGGAGTGGTTCGGCGACCATTGGAGGCTGATTCTGATTGATTTGCCACTGATTAAAGGGAAGCTCCCAACCGATGGAAGAACTGATTTAGAAATAGTGGAAGTTCGTTCATGATTTAAAGTCTGGTTCTGTTTACACACTCGTACTACGTACTATTCACGCTACTCATTTCATTTCCTTCGACGTTTTTCTTTCCATCACCGTTCTTGCCCCAGTGAAATGTTGCTTTAACCTCGTTAATCCTATACGCAAGAGAAACGACATCGCTTGGTTATCAAAAATTCAGCTTGGGAAAAATTTAATTTGTCTTTACCTTTGATTTTTCGTGAAGAAAGCTTTGAAACCAATTTAAGTTGGCTCCAAAGACCTTTTTTTTCTTAGCTTTCGAGTCAACTCACGTGCCAGGGCAAGCGAAGATGGCAGTGGGGAGAGAAGACAGAAAACGCGTTGGGAAAATTGTAAAATAAATTTGTTTTAATGCAGTCAACAAGTGAATTTTTCTGCAAACGGAAATGAGCCATGGCCCAAGGGGAGGGTTTGGGAGACGGACGAAAGCGTGGATTAATGTAATGCAATGCAAATGCAATTCAAGTGAATCAAACTGTAAATGCATTAAATCTATTAGAGGCATTCCATCCACTGTCGGAGCCTCTAACTTGATTATCTCCATTTTATGAGTAAGAAATCAAGTTTTTCCAAGGCTAGGAAGTTTACTTATCAGCCGAAGAACTCAATCAGCAGGAGGAGCGGGGAGGAGTCTGAGTAGAGCTGGTCTGGCCTCTTACAGGGCGTTAATATGAAAATTCACAGAGAGCAGACCAAAAGATGGTGGCCTGACACGTTTTTTCAGTGCATTCAATTCTTTTCGCTGTCGTTCAGACTTGTGTATACCTGGTCTATTGTAAAAGCCTAAAGATAGCTTTACCGTATGATTCCGAATCATATATCCATGTATATGTGTCTACTGATGAATGCAGGAGAGTAAATGAATTTCTGCAGTATTCCCTGAACAGAGCGAGATATGTTTATTTTTGTTTCTGGAAGTACAGCCACTCGCATAAATAATTATAATAATCTATTAGTTTATATTCTTTAATTGCTTTACGCAACCACAGCTCTAGCATGTTGTGTTACTTATTTATTTACAGCCTCACCCAGTGTCAACTTACAACTTGACATCATTATTTTTCATTTCGGATGGGTACGTAGATGAATGTTATGTGGACTTTCTGCGTTTGAGTTTCAGTTTGACTTGAGTCGGACTTTGCCTCTGGTGTTGGCTGACTGCCTGACCGGCCCCTGGGCATGCTCTGTTTTGGCCTGGTCCAGATGGAGCCAGAGCCTGTCAGTTGACGGCCTGTAAAGTCGGATTTGTGTTGCTCTTGGCTGGCTCTTGCACTGTGCCCTCTTTCCGCTGGCCTCTGGGCCCTGACGATGCAGTCGGATTGCTCGGCACGGTGGCGGCAACAGCTTACATTATATATTCGGTTGTATTTTTCAGTTGTTTTCACTCTGATGGGAGGCGGGTGGGCGGTTGGACTCGGAATGATGATAGATAAGTATTTAGAGGAGTGTCTTCCTAGCTCACTTCTGGTGATTCAAATCAATTTTTGGTCAACAGTTGGGACGGGCTTCTCAGGTGGTAGAAGAAAGAGAGAAAAGCATGCAAGAATATATTTATCTTCATCTCGGCCATTTATCGTCTCGTTACTTCTCAATCAACTATAAATCAAACACATTCCCATTCGCTTACACAATTTCCATTTGCTTCATTTACCGATACATCCCAGTTCCAGCCATAGTCCCACGGGGATTTTCACATGGTTAAGTTGAACCTCCGCTACCAAAGACGGCAATGATTAGCAGTTGAAATCTTGTGCAATGCCGGATTGCCCGGGAGTCTGTGGGTAGGTCCCAGTCTGCCGCCACGTCCTCCTCCCGGCAAAGCGAAATCGGGTAATATTGACACATACCCCAACCGTATACAAATGAGCAAGTGAGGGAACTCGAGCTGGGCCTGGCCATAGGGAAACATTGCTTGTGTGAATCTGTTTTGGGCTCGCCTTCGATTAGGTATTCAATGTGGCCGGATATCTCTAACCAGGCAAGGCAATTACAATTGGTCACGTGCTCACTTTTCGGTGTTCGGGGACTAGAAATTGAAGCGTGATTCCTGGACTTGCTTCAATTTAAAACACTGCCTTCTGTCTTATTAATTTAGAGCTGCCACTAAAGAATATAATCTTCAATGTTATGAAGTTTACTCTTTGAATGCTTGGATTTCGTCTCATTTAATATGTTTAATTAGCTGGTTAAATGGTTGATTGTAATTGAAAAATACTTGACGTACTGCTCGTCCCACTGAAAGATGACAAACCTCATTAAAAACAAATCCGTCTATTAATACCTAATATAAAATATAAAATATAAAAAAATATATAATAAAAAAAATATCTGCTTTACCATACCATTAAGGTTTTTTTTACATATTTCTTGAGCGGTAAAATTATTGTCAGGTTTAATCGTTGGCCCGTCACGTTGCCATCTCTAGTTTCTGGGTATTCAATAAGGAAGTTGTTAACGCAAAAATTTTGGTCAACATGTTTCCCCAATGGAAATAGGCAGATGGTCTGGCGGAGAGAAGGAGTGGGATGAATGCGTAGGGGATCACATTTAATAAAGGACCCCCTAAAACCAGCTTAAGCGCCTCTTGTGGAGTCTCCTGGGCGGTTGCCACCCGTCGCTGCGTTGTGAGAGCGAGTGGAAATGCTTTTTTTCGTGGCACATTCTGATGAGGCAACGCAAGCTTCACTCCTTTGTTCTGGGCGTACTTGCCCGTATTTTCGTTTTTTCCTTTTCGTTTTTTCGTTTTTTGTTGTTGTCAGACAGGATATTACACCTCGGATTTTGTCGCTGTCTTTCACTTTCGCCCGCTGTGACATATTTCTATGGCCATACTCGTACTCCTCTTTTGGCCCGCGGAGGGAGAATTTTCAGGCGTGTTCGTATCCGTCGCTGGTCTTTTTTCCAGATTTTTTTTTGGTTTAATCTTATAAACAATGTCAGCGTGTGCTCTTGTCTCAGATTGTTGCATATATCAGCCGACAGTCCTTGAGCGCTTTATTGTTTTAATATGTTAAATCGCCATTTGGTCGAAATTTATATTCTTTAATATGTGCCACTTATGAAAAAAGTAAGCACGGAATGGTGAATATTTTTCACGTACAACATTATCAGTTTAGCAAGAGCGCTGCTCTATTTTGTATAATTACAACGTACCATGGATTTACCAGCGCATATATATAGTATATGCAGAATGTATTACAAAATTAGATTTGGGAGGTGCACACGGGCCGAGTAGGCCATCAAAGTGAGTTTGTCAAGCGATATTAAACGATGCATTTTTCATAAATTTGTTAGGCAGGTCCTTTGTAAGGGAAGTCTTTGTGTCGTTAAAAGAATAAAAAGAAAACCCTCATCAAAATTCATTGCCTACTTAAAATTTAGTTATCCAAGCTGTAAAAAATGTTGCTGTACCTTAAAGAAGAAGTAAAAAAATGGGTAATAGTATTTAACAGTATTTATGTGAAACGTTAAGGCGTACGGAGTGTTCAAAACTATATAAACATTATATACGCTCATCTCTATAGCAATTATAATTCATGTTATAAATTAAGAAATTGAGAATCGCATAGAAGTGTGACTAGCTTATGGCGTATAAGTTTATTTATTGCCTTTAATGGCCTCTAGTTTTACAAAATAATACTTAACTGATTTCCCACAAATATTCCCTCAACATTTGTAGTTGTAATTAAACTCTTATACTCTAGTAAAAAATATTCATTGTGACTTTCTTCTAGCAAAACTGTTTCTAATTGACATTCCTTTATCCGCAAAAAAACTAATTTCCATACATTTCTCAAAACTTTTCCGTGGCCCTTTGGCGAACTTAATTCATATTTATGTGCCGACTACTACCGTTTGTGTTCGCGTTGTGTTCTGTTTTTTTTCTGAACTTCCGGCGGGTAAATACATAGGTACGAGTATTTGCCCCCCAACCCAGTACCAAATTAGCCCGTTTTCTAATGAAACAAAATACAGATACGAGTTTAGCCTCATGTGAGAGAGCGTCGGGGTTGTCTGTACTGATAAAAGCACAAAAGATAGTGCCGGCGGCAGTTGTGCGAACTCCTCCTGCGTATGTTTATTCCCCACATATCCCCCACATAACTCAGCTCGGTTGATTTTGAAGCACAATTTTCTTGTTTGTGGTTTTTTTCCGTGTTCGGCGTGGGGTCTGTTCCCGCTTTGTTTGTACTTATGCTCTACGTGCGGTTAATCGCAAATGAGCAACGTTATTCCTCGTACACATAATGAGCCCAATTAGGCTTGCGGCAAAAACTAAATGCCGTGTGCAGCTTGTGTAATGGGCCGTCTAACTATGCGTAGCACTCCTTCCCCGGTTCGGGCCCGGCCCATGCCCTGGCCCAGAGCACAATTACGAGTATGTTAACGGCTTTACATCTCGTCCGATTACCCAAGCTCACAAGAGGAAGCAGCCCCAACTTAAAGTTCCTCAATCAGCGCACTCAGTCTCCCCGTCTGTCTGTCTGTTTGTCTGTCTGTCTGTTTGTCAGTCAGCCATTTGATGATGCGATGATGCTGATTTTGATGCTGATGCCGGGTTGCAGACTTACTGGCGTCCAACTGCAAACTACTTTATGAACTGGCGCTGCAGTTGTTGCCCGACGCCATTTTATGGCTTCATTTTGATTGGAACTTTGGACTGCCGAATGCCATTCGAATGGGCCAAGTTGGTGGCAGCTCCTTCGGTTTATGGTTGGTCTTGGCCCGAACTTTTTTACAGTTCTACTTATTATGTTACTAACTTTAGATATGGCTGCGATATTGAATGACAACCCAATCGAGGTAATTATGCTGGAATGTTTTTAAGCGTTTCTTATGAACAGTCAGTCGAACATTCTTTATGGAGAACTTATCGATATTTGCATTCGGGCTAGAAGGGGCTAGAAGAAAGCATTTTGTAAACTTTTATTTATACTTTCAGTGCGGAGCAAAATCAACATACTCACAACCTCTGACTTTCGTCGCCCGTAACAGCTGACAGAATAGAGCAAACAATCCAATTTTTTGCAATATATTAATCATTTCGTTCTTAACAAATAGGCAATAATAACAAAAATAAATGAGAAGCTTTTATAGAGCTAAAAAAAAAAAACCAAACAGGATGTCTCAGTTTTGAACTTTTCGTCACTTATTTTTGCTTTCTCAAGCTCAATAATAAATAAATAAACATACAGAGTTAACGTTAAATTCCATCTTCTTGTATTGTTGCTATACTTACATCTAATTAAGACGTCTTTCTTACAAATCGAAGCAGAGTCATTGAATTTAATAAGTGGTGCCTATCTAGTGCTAGAAAATGGAAAAAACTATAGCTAGAAATTGAAAATAGTAGCTGCCAGTGGCTGATCGACACGTACAATTGTTGGAAAGCTTGGCATTGGTCAATCCGTGGTGAAAGATGCAAAATTAAGTCCCCAAAAAGCAAGTCTAAGGCCACCCTAGGACCATTAACAGACTCAGACGCAATACTTATGATGTCGGATATTAGGAGAGGAAGTTTCTAACACCAAAGGATGCGTTTTTTCGCATGACATCATCTTTTTTTGTAGAGGATCAACTTGCCACCATTTAAAGTATCCCCAAACCATTATACGGTTTGCTTGACGATGACTTTGAAGCATTTCTCCGGACCTACGCCAATAATACTGCTTCCCACAGGATTGCAAATGGTTAAATGAGTGATGAGTCAGACCAGAGGACACGTTTCCAATCAACTGTGGTTCGATTTGTATGCTCCCTTACAAATTTCGACATTGTTGTTATAACACCACACTCTTTTCTTACCCCTTCGCCAAAAGTTCAGTTTTGGCTGTAAAAAGTCCTTTTTCTATTGTAGTTTAATTTTTTCTTCCACTGGGTCAATATTGTTGAAAGAGCGTTTCAGACATGTGATACTGAAAATCATTTTTATACCCGTACTCAAAAAAGAGTTAAGGGGTATATTAGATTTGTGGTAAAAGTGGATGTGTGCAACGCAGAGAAGGAAACGTTTCCGACCCCATAAAGTTTATATATTCTTGATCAGCATCAATAGCCGAGTCGATAGAGCCATGTCCGTCCGTCCGTCTGTCTCTCTGTCTGTCTGTCCGTCCGTCTTGATGAGCGCCTGAATATCAGATACTATAAAAGCTAGGGCAACCAAATTTGGTTTCAAGACTCATGTGATATCACACTGCTACAAGTGTATTTCAAAATTTCGCCCCGCCCCCACAAAGAACGAAATTCTGTGGCAGGCACAATTTTAAAGATACGATAAAACTAAACGCAGTATCGTAGAGAATGACCATATCTACCAGATTGCTGAATATGAATCAGATCGGATCATAATTATAGCCAGAATGAAAAAATTAATTTTCTGTTGGTTCCCCCCGCCTCCACCAGCAAGAAACAAACCACTCTATCTCCTTCTCGCTCGCACACCCCTAGCTGAGGAGATGTAGAATATAAATGGTACATCTATAATCTACATGTTATATGTAAAATATACATTGTAGATGTAGATGTAGATAACAGATGTAGCAAAAAAATGTAAAATGTAAAATTTTTTTTTTATTCTAAAATTCTAAAAAATCATATGCTCAAAAATGTATATAATGACTGAGTACGGGTATAAGTAGAGTCGCGTCCCCAGAAGCGACTCACACGTTCCTTCTCGTTTGTTAAGTATATGACTATGAAATAAAAAACTTAGTAAAGACTTTCGTTTTAAAATGATTTAGAAAAAATAAATAAAAATTAGACGAATATGAATAACGAATAACATTTGCCAAAACCACCCTACAAACCTCTCCACGTATTCCAATCGGGCTAAACATTTTTTTTATTGTTTCATAATATTTTAAGACCTTTGAGAGACCTTTCAAATTCAGAATTTTCGAAAATAAGGGCAGTCCTAATGTACATATGTGGTTTATATATCTATGGTAAAGGTATAGGCAGTAAAATATTTGAAAGAAAATAGAGTGTTCAGCCAAGGACGATGTAACTATAATATTTTCTTTGGTTCAGCCCATTCAGAAATAAATTCAAGCTGAAATGTGTACCTTTTAGCAGCTTGTTAAGCCATTAAGAACTGTTTAGATATTCCTACAACTTTTTGACATTTAGCGAGCTTCTCATCTGTTGAAGGCTCAAGTCCAGATGAAATCCGTTTAAAGTCCTCTCTAAACCCCAACATTCCCCCACTTACTTGGTCAAACATACCCGCAAAAACACACACCACATAGTGCCATCCCAGTGACAATGCATTTGTTGAATATTTGCACGAAAATCGCCTGAGAGCATGTGAAATATTTATGGACGAGCATTGTAGATGTCATGATGATTAGTTGCATATTCTCTTAACCCACCAATGCAAGCGCCGTCGTCCGGCTTGCTGTCGATGGTGGTGCGCGGGTGCTGGAGCTGGAGCTTGTGCCACTGTGGCTTTGGGGCTGATTTGGACCAAGCAAATATTTAATTTAAGAACATTTTCTTGCGTTATCCTCGACCATGGGACGTGGGCCAGGATATGGCGTGTCCTGTTCGGTCCTGTCCTGTCTTTGAAATCTCAGTAGTATTCCCACTACTTTCTCGCTCTCTCGCTCTGTCTCATTCTTCTTTCAGTGCTCTATTTTTCTCCTGTTTTTCCTTCGACTGCAACTCCAGAAGCGTACGCAGAGCTGAGGCTCAGTCATACTCGTATTAGCCCCAGTCAAACAATGGCATTGGCAAACCGAAGAGCAGCACCAAATTGCAACGTGCAGAACCCAGCAGAGTGTAAGGAAAAGCCCAGAAGGGGGTGGAGTAGGGGAAACAGAGCAGGTGGAGGAGGAGGAAGATCTGGAAGCGGTGGGGAAAGTGTTGTTAAGAAAATGCACCAGACAGAAAATCGATGGAAAAATGCTAGCTACTTGCTGCTGCTGTTGTTGTGTGTTTTTATTTTGTTTATTTTTCCACTGCTCGCCTTTCGCTGTGGCTGTGGGGGTGGCACTCTAAATCCTTTGTGTGGCAGATTAACACGTACAGCCCCGCTAGACAATAGGAAAAATAAGGAGAAATCAGAAGGTCACATCGAAGTTTAATATCGTCGTGTATAGCGATTTAAATTGGGCGTCCACCATAAATAGCTATAAAACACGTACATATAAGTACATACATTGTTCATTTAAGTCTGTAATTCAACAAAGAGTAACCAATTCCTCCGCGCTCCATCTCCATGCCGAATCGATTAAAAAACTATGGCGAAATCAATTTGCACTTTTTTAATTAAACTTGTGTTCTGTCACGCGCACATCTTTCTGATTTGTCTATAGAATGCTCTATGGCCATTGATCCAAACTCCACCTTTATTTATGCAATACAGAACTCACGCGCTTCGTTAATTTGTCAGGTAAAATGCGTTAAGTTGCAGCAAAAACCAACAATGTGCACAAAAATTGTTTTACACTTATATTTAATTTAAAAAAAGCTGGAGGCGTTTTAAGTGTAAAAGTGAATTCGAATAAATATTGAAAGAAATATTCGGTAATGCCAAATGTTTGTATGTATTAGTTAGCAATTACTTGTTGAGCCGCATAAACTCCACTATTCCGATTAGATCCACTGAAGCAAAGACAATATAATAATTTTTATATTGTCTTTGACTGAACCGTTTAGGGTCAGACTACTTCCTGCTACTTCCTGTTCTTAAATAACTAATACTTACCTACTCTGTTGAGTTCTAGTTTTCCCTGAATATTAGTCTAAAATCTACAAGCGTGGCACGTCATGCGCCAGCGCTCCTCGGTCGTTTGGTCGGGAGGAGGACTGCGTCTCTGCCTACGATCTGCGCGTAGCAAGCTTCGGCTTAGTATTGCATGGTGTGGACACTTGAGTACAGGTCCGGGCGGTGCACAATAGTGAGTTTCAGATAGACTTCCCGAAACTGGCTGATCGACAAAACGCAAGTCTGGTCGTTGGTAGCATGCATTTTGACTGTGTTTATGTAAGGTGCCCGTAGCTGTTGGGGTTTTTTTTTTTTAAATTGATTTAAAGTACCCAGTGGCTCTAAAACTGTGCGCCTTAACAGGGCGGAAGGGGTAAGGCAACGCCACCTACTGGTCAAGGTGTACATTTGGGGAAAGGAGAACGAAAGTTGACAGTTGAAGGGTCGAAAAGGAAAAGTAGGTTCAGAGAGTCGATGCAGAATGGCGATCTTGCTTTTCTTTGGTGGACACTGACCAGTGAAGACATAGTACATACATCTACTATAGCAAAATCAGTGCCTCGGGGAAAATAACTTTAACAATTTAGTAATCCACCAGAGAAAATTAAAGGAAAAGCGAGTGATGCGTGAAAAGTGTGGAAGTAGAAATCCATTTAGAGTGAAAAAAGAGGAAAAAAAAATATAAAAAATTTTAACCTAAAAAAAAAAGAAATAAATCAAGGCAACATGGCCCTATGGTAGAGGAGAACTCCCTAGTGCAGGTTATCTCCTCTCTTGCCTTCAGATGGTGGATCAAAATGAAATAGTGAATTCAATGAATACCATTTAACAAATCGCTAACCTTCCAAACCAACAGCAGGCATCGTGAAAGCGCTTTCGCCGATGGACCGCAACAGAGTGAGTAAGATTTAAATAGTGCATATAGTTTTTCTAATCGGTTGCACCGATGTGAATCTATTTCATTTATACCAAATTTTAGTAGAAGCATAAGTTTACATAGGTCAATGACCATATAAGGGAACGAGCCCAGAGCTTGGTTTTCGAAGAGAGCGATCAGCTGTTGTACAGCCATAGCGGGGAAACAAAGAGAATTTCGAAGAAGGGGAATTAAATGAAACGTTTGAATAGACAGAATTTCTGGGGGAATTATTGTAGTTATAAATGTTTAGAGTTAAGATTTTAGTATTTAAATCTAAATTTTACTTTAATAATTCAATTTTATAATGCTTAGTTAAAAAAAAATATCTTATGATCTCCGATACCCAGCCCCTGTAGTTTTCGGCCTTGATAAAGGGGTCATAGTGATTTGATAGCACTGGAAAAATGTGACCTAGGATGGGTGGGCGTGTTCCTCCATACCATCTGAGGACAGCGTACGTTCGTTTGTGTCACGTGTGGGTATAAATAGAGTCTATCGGGCATCAGTTTTGTTTTCTCTCCGGTTCTGTAAATGTTTATGTTTATGGCTTTAAATGTTTTCGCACGCTCTTAAATTATATATATATACGCGTAGGTCTTAGAATTGACAAGAAAAGAATACCATCCTTTTGCCGACGAGACAGTAGCCGGAATAATAGCGCGCTGGTCAATCTCTGGGTAAAATATCTATCCTACAAATCGTTATCCATTACATTTATTTACAGAATGTAAGTGCTTGATATCTAGGTGACATGATGCGAAAGGGTTGACTTCCAAATGAGAGCGGACTCTGAGCATAATTATGAGTGCATCATATATCTTTTTTATATCAAATATCAATGAAGTATTTCAGGATACTTTACAAGTTGTGGTTAGCACCAATATTCTCGGGGCTCGGCAGCTTGGGGTTTTGAAAATTCGTATTTGAATTACAAACAAATACCGATCAAACGGAATTCCGATGCATTCCCATGGAATGTAAGGATACATTTTAATGTTGTAATGTCTGTAGAATCTATGCCAATAAATAAAGCTTAAATAATATGTTCGTAGTAAAACCTTGGTAGGAGTCTGGCATGCATGGGTATCATCGGAATCAGTATACTGCAGTTGCTGGAATTATTCAGCCTCGAGGATTATTATACCAGCTATAGACGAGTACCAAGCCAGAGTAAATCCGTTGAAAAGTTGATGAAGACAGACTGTAATTTGAAGTTCGCGCCCATTGAATGCAAAAGACAGTACATGTATTTCAATATACTCCAATTTAAACTCGTGAAGTGAATTTTTTGAGCATTACCCAAATAAAATATATAATTTATACCCTCTATATACACACATACATACATATATGCCCATGAAAGTCGGTATCTGTAATTTGCTCAAATTAGTTTTGCTTTTATTTATAAAATTCAATCATAACAATTTAAATTCACTTTGCTTGTGTTTATGGGGATTTTGGTTTTTAATTTCAGCATTTGAAAACTTGCTATTAAATTAATAAATCTCATAAATGTCTGTTAAATATGGTAAACAATTCCATTTGGTATTCCTCCCTTTGTTATTATTATAATTTACGCAATTATTAAATACTTAGAAAATAAAATGCGTCTAAATCGAAATACATACACCGTCGTTCAGAGTACTCGGATAACGACAATGTTCATGCATTGTACATACATATGTATATCATCATATAGATGTTTCCATTATTGGTGATTATATTAACTAATCAATTAGATTGTTTATTTGTTTCCCCATTTGGGTTTTTAATTTTTTGCTAATTACAAGTTAGACATTATCAGTTTTTGGGTTTCCTTTTTTTTTGTTTTTGGTTTTGGTTATGTTTTTTAAAAAATATACATATCTTTATCATACACATTTCATGTTTTCCATTTTGCCTGTTTTTGGTTTCATTACAGGACGACAAGCCCACGATATACATACATGTACATACATATGTATGTATGTACTTTATTAAAAGGCAAAAACAATGCATCATGTACAATTATAGTTGGTTGTGTTGCTTTATACAAGTTTTACAAATTGGTTTGTGTGGCTGCTTCCTCATGTGAGAGCAATTCCTTTGAACAGTTCCCGAATCTATGACTAAAATGTTTTTTCTTGCTAAAAATTATACATACAAAATTATATATTCCATTTCACAATTCTAAAATTCCATGAAGAAGACAGTTTTTATGTTTAGGCTACAATGTTTATGCTATGAGGAAAAGTTCTGATTCCCTGGACCACGTTGTGGCGACTTCTGCTGCTGCTGGTTGGCTGCTGACATGTTCGTTTGGCTATTGGTAGTAAAATTATTTGGGTTTTGGCCAAGCTGCGGCTTGTTGTTATTATTCGTGGTCGTTATCGTGGCAACACGCCTCAGGCGATTGTCTGGTATCGGTGGTGACTGTAAAGTGCCCGAATATTGCTGATGCTGGGGCGAGAGGGAGGACGGTCCACTGCCACTGCCGCCAAAGGCATTGCGTATGCTGCTGCTCCCACCACCTCCACCAACACCGGCAGCTCCACTTGCCGAGCCACCGAAGATGCTTCCAGTGCTGCTGCCAATCAGACTCAATGAATGCTCGTTGGAGAGTATTTGATGAGCGGCCAGATTCATTTCCTCCGGCGTCATGTCCAGAGCCTCCCGCATCTCCCGAGCAGCCGTGCCAACAAATTCGGAATCACAATATTTCCCCAGTCCCTCAGCGGCGAGTACCTGTGGCGAGTAGCGATCGTATTACCTCAAGTACATTTCGAAAACTCCCCTGCTGTACTTACCCCTCCAATCAATGACTCGGCCAGGCCGTTCATTTCAGATGAAGTTGGTAAACGACGCTGATCGTAGGGACTAGCTGGGGTCGATTGGATCATGCGTTCGTGGCCAGGAATAGCACCATTGGGTGCGTAGACTAAATGAGCACACAACAAGAAAAGTAAGGAGACAATTAGAAAAGTTTCGTTCGGAAAATGGTCCATTTTTTGGGATATACGATTATAGAATTTATATTTTTACATAGCTTGATGATCCGTACTACTCCTGGTTAGGGATTCTAAGCATTAATCTCTGTGTGATAACTATTCTACATTTATCTTACCTTCACAGTCCTTCTTTCTATAATCAATATCTACAAATGCAAGTTTAGAAGTAACTATTTCTATTCTACATCTGTTAAACCAACTACCGAACTTCATTTGAAGTTTCTATCCCTCTTCATCTTTGAGCAAAATTATCGATTTCTTGAAATTAGCAATGATATTCAAGGGATTTGATAATGTATAACAAATTTACTGTGTATATGAAAAAGATCTTCGCGCAATTATTTTTCAAAGTAAAGCTTATGGGGAACCTGCATTATACATTCAGACTTTCTTTTCCTCAGATTTGACTAAAATATATTTTTTTTTTTCAGTTTAGTTATCAAGCTCTTCTTGATCTTTCTTAGTATCTATTTGCAGATTTAACTCTAAAGTTCATTCATTTAATGAATGTTTTTTTTTTTCTAATTTGTAGTTTGACCTTTGCGTTACTTGATCATTATGTATTCTAATACAACGAATATACAGTGAGACACTGGGAATCTTAATTTGGAATATTCTGCAGCATGATCATCAAGCTTATACAAATCGAGTTGCTTATGATCTATATACATAAAACTACATTTAATGGTTGGTTAGGCAGCATTCTATAATACAAACATGTACACGATATCCATAAATCGTCATTCCTTTTTAATAAGCACTATATGGTACAAAACAAAAGTTAATTCAACTGAAGCAAGCAACAATCTTTATATATGTATGTATAAGCATGGCGCAATACACTTCAGATACAATAGTACTAAGGCAATGGGTTCTATGAACACGGCAAGCGACGCATCTAAGCATATTTTGTGTGTGAATGTTTTGGTTTCGATGTATGAGTGTTCAGACTGTTTGTATGCATTTGATGGGCACTGGGATCAGTATCAATCGGGGCCTCCATACAAAACAATAAAAAAACAATGCGACGACAAGACAACATTGAAGGACAATAGTAAACTTTGGAAGAGTATTGCTCACAGATATGGGCATGTCAAGCAAATATAGGTAGGTATGTTTTACGTTTAAAAAAATAATGGAGACAACGTTCAGATCTTGGCACGGGAATAACGATCTATGCAGTATTCGGTTGGGTTAGTATTGGGTAAATGTGGCTCATATGGCCGCAAGGCACACACAACAAACACACACTCTCGATATGGTTTATGATGGGGCTAGATCGGGCCATGGCCAAGGCTTTAGAGTAGATGGGAACAACAACACGGCTTTGTTATATATATAAATATATTTATATATATAGAATATATAGACATCGATATCGGGCTGTGGGTTTTATGGTTTTTAATTACGTTCATTGTTGCTCTTGTTGCGTGTTAAACGATTGTTGTAGTTGTTAACGTTGTTTCTGGTTGTTGTTGTTGTAGGTTGGTTGTTGTTCTGGTTGTAGGTGTTACGAGTATGTCATTAATCCACTCAGTTATCAGTTATCAGGGAACTCTCAATTCGATCATTCAAAATAACATATTCTTTGCCGATTTGGGAATGCATCGTTAATGTTTTTCTCATTTAAAACTTAACCAAAATAGTATAACAAAAATAAATTGTTAAGAACGATTCCCATGGTATTATTTGGGGTGGGGTGGGGTGGTAAACCATTTGTGTTTTTCTGTTTCGCTTCGAACTCTTCGGACACTCATCCAGCAAGTATATCGCAGTGTTCGAAGCTCAGCACTCGGTGGTCTTTAAACTCGAATCACTTATGCTATAATAAAGATTTGTATAAGAAAGAGTTATACAAAAACGAATTACTTCAACAAACATAATTAACTCAATTGATAATTTTTTAATTTTTGTTCGCTCTGGTTTTTTGTTTTTGGCATCATTTTGAGCAGGGTGATGGGTCTCGATGAGTTAATTTGTTAATAAATGTCACTGATTCTCTCAATCATTTTCGTTAGTTTGTAATCAACAAAAGGAGCCACATACGCTTCGGTAAAATGTGTTAAACTATTTAGAAGGATTACATTTTAGTACTGAAAAGTTTTGGGGCGTTTGAAATCCGGTTATTTTAAATTTTGTACGTTTAAATTTTCAATTAATACAATTAGAGTTCATTTTTGTTAAATTCAGCTATTGTTTTGCAAAATCTTAATTAAAAATACAAAAAAATATATATAAATAAATATCTTCTGAGCATTTTCCCAAAAAAATCCAGGAGCAAAAATGTTTTGAGTATAAAATTTAAAGCAATTCAGTAAAAGAGTTTCCCGTGGTTCTTTAGGTTTGAGGGGCTTGCAGCCTCACTGTCTCCTAACCATCGCACGAGATACTGAATTTGAAATTCGAAAAACCTTTGACGATTCAAAGTCGTATTCTTCAGATACCTATTTTCAATAAAGATTCCATATATTTGGTAACTTTACCTGTATGTGAGCCTGCAATTGAGAGCAATTCCCGCATATAGTACATGGAAATGTGTTGGAATGTTGTCTTGTGTATTTTACTGGATTTAAACTATGTTTTTGTCCCAATCTATGTTATGAACGGCAGCGAAAGCGTTTCTACTTTGTATCTGTAAGAGTAAGTTGCACCTTAATTTGTGTAACTAGACTACAACTTTGAACTACGATCATTAACTTGTATATATGTATGTATATAGATATGATATACACAATGCCGCGTCTGCATACTAATCTATTCGTGTGTACTACAAGTGTTATTACGAAAGGTTTCTCGATAGATTTGAATGCATTATTTTTGTTTGCGACGAACAAACAGCCAAGAAAATAGAACGATCACAATGAAAACGAAACGGTTTCCTTGCAGTCTTATCCAGTAAGCTTATGATGTTGCATTTGATTGATATTATTTGTAACATTTTGCATGCCGCAGGCAGTAACAAATCTTAGAACTCGGTGGGCAAGAGACTGTACATAATTTAATTTGCAATGTGTTTTAATGGAATGCAGCTGCTACGAAATTGGCTGTAAACAAATCAAATTATGAATTACAAAATAATTAGAAAGGATTTTTTAAACAAATTTGTTTCTCATTGACTGTTTGGGTCGAATGTGTAGGGGGAAATAAAAAACAAAGAAACTTATTTTGTAGGAATTAATATCAGAACTTTGTCCAATGAACAGGGGAAGGAAATTGAAACGAAACGAAACGAGGTAAAAGAACACATTAAACAAAGTTGGTTAATAAATTGTTGTGCAATTGAACTGTTGCTTTGTAGATGCTGCTGTGGATCTTTGTTATGTTTTTGTTTGGTTTAATTTTATTATTGCAATTTGCAGCATTTTAGGCTTACCATTGTTATATGGATGCAATAAAATACCACGATTGCGGTTGCTGAAATTAATGTTCGGGGATTGAGTAAAAGTTTGGTTTATGTTCTTTTTTTCTCAATGAATGCAGTTTGTTTTTTGTTTTTTCCTTCTATGGTTGTTTAAATCCGCTAGTTTATATGTAAGAATATGGATTTATCGGTACGCATACGGTATGTTGTGATTGCAGCTAGGTGTGCTAAGTCAACTAAGTATAAACTCTTTTGTTTTGTCGGGGCCAAGTAGTTAGACTCGGCTTGGCTCCTTTTGTCCATTACAAACTTTAAGGCACTCTTCACACGAGGTGACAAATCAAAATGCCACAAAAGAAAATACATATGTAAGTTCGGTAAACGAAATATGGATCAACCCACTAAACAGCAAGCCATAGTAACAAGAAGTATCGAATGGAGCTTCGTGTGTGTACGGGTACTTCGGCTAAGTGAAAACCAAAAGAGCAAACTCCAACATTGGCCTAAAGAACGCGCCGCCTCGCCGCAATCGGCGCCCCCCACATACTTACTCATAAGAAATCGCATTCGCCTCGGGTGGCAGGGTGCCGGCCACTGTGGCCGCTCCCACGCCCACGCCTCCAGCTCCAGCCCCGTTCTTGGCCAGGGGTCGCATTGAGATACTCTCGCCGAAGGTGCGCAGCTCTCCCCCACTGCTCGCGCCGTGCAGCTCATCCTGGAGCTTTCCGGCGGCCGCCATGCGGGCTTGCATGATGTTCCGAGTGATGTGGTTGACCCCATCGGCCACGCTCCGGTTCAGGCTGTCGTACAGATAATCCCCACTGGCGGGATCGGAGCCCAGCACCAAGGTGCTGCCGCCCACTCCTACGGCAGCCGAAGCGGAGCCGCCGATCGTCAGGGCTCCGTTGCTCTGGCTGGCCTTGGCACTGCGCCGGAAGGTTCCATTGCCGTGACGGCGAATAGAGGACCACACGCTGCCGAAGAGCGTGTGTTGGCGCTGCAAAAAAGGACATCGAACTCGGTTAAATCAGCTCTAAGGAGTGTTTTTGAGTGGCTTTGAGCTACACAGAGTATGGCGATGGTGACTTACGCGGTGCATGGGCTCAGGCTCTTCGGCCAGCTCGTCCAGGTTGCCGGAGATGGCACGCTTGAGGGCAGGCGACACCTCGTGTAGGGTTCGCAGACCAGCCTGCAGAGTGACCGTATTGCTGTCGGGATGCCCCTCCTTGCCCTCCTGCTCCTTGCGCTTCTTGAAGCGCCGGAAGTAGTCCTGTATCAGATACGTGGCATAGAACTTGCCCACCGTCACCTCGTCGTCATTACCGGGCGGGGGAACGACCTGATCCAACAGCTTTGGATTGGTCCGCTTCCAGATCTGTTTGATGGTGGCCCGCAGCTCCGAATTGCAGTCGTCAATGTTGCCCTCAGTCTTGATGCTCAACGAGGTGCGGACCACCGCGAAGAGGGTGGCGTTGAAGAGAACTGTGCCGTCAGAGTTGAGGGGCATGTTCATGGACACCAGACGCTTGCAGGCCATGCGATGTGGACAGAGCTTGCCGAAGCCCAGCGGTGGGGATATCTTTCGCAGCAATGTGACGACGTCAAGATGCTTGATCCGACCCTTGGCATCCGGATCGTATTCGCTCCACAGGCGAATAAACTCGTCCAAGTGATGGGGGCCCAGAATGGACCAATCTCGTGTGAGATAGTCAAAGTTATCCATAATGACGGCCACGAACAGATTGATGATCTACGAACCAAAGCAATCAGTCGGCTATATATGTGGAAATGCTTGATCGTCTTACCAAGAATGAGCAGAGTACGTAGAAGGATATAAAGTAGGGATAGGCTATGGATGAGCCGCATTGCTCTCCCGGTGTATCCGAGTTCATGTCACACTTAACGTCCGGCTGCGCCGAACAGGACATCATGATGTCCTGCCAGGCCTCGCCAGTAGCCGAACGGAACAGCACGAGCACAGCCTGTTGGAACGTCTGGAAGTTGTTGTTGTGCGAAATGGAATTCCCACCATCCAAAGCAATTTTACCAAAGACCTGAAACAAACAAACGCATTAGAAGCGTGACAGAGAGACAGAGAGAGTCCCGAGGGATTTTAGAGAAGAGCCTCACCTGCATTCCCACAACCGCATAGATAAAGAAGAGCAGTACAATGAGTAGGGCTACGTAGGGCAGCGCCTGAAACGATTTAATGAAGGTCCAAAGCAACGTTCGAATACCTTCGCCCTTGCTGAGAAGCTTAACCAGACGCATCACTCGAAACAGGCGGAAGAAGTTGATGGAAATCAAATTGGAACCCGCCTGAAACAATTATTCATTCAAAGATCTTAACTACATTGGCGTACAAGCAACTTACCGCCTTAGCCTTGGACTTACAGCCCTCGACAATATCACAAGCCGCTTGAGAAGTGTCTTTGCTCTGTCAATAAGTATTAATATAAGTTATCAAGGATATTATTTGGCGATTAAACGAACCTTGATTTCGGAGTAAACGATATCGATGAAACTGCCCAGAACGATAATGAAATCAAACACGTTCCAGGCATCCCCGAAGTAATTCTACAAACACACAGCACAGAAACTTAGTTTTCGATTTCGATTCGAAATATTTACTTGTTATGCTCGTCCTACCTTAAATCGAAACGCGGCCAATTTGAAGACGAATTCCAGGGCAAACACTGCCGTAAAGATCATGTTTAGGGCGTCTAAAAGCTCCGTATACCACAGAGGCTGATTATAGAATTTCATGGCCAGTGTGACTGTATTTATCATGATCAGTATGAATATGGTGTACTCAAACGACGAAGAGGTCACGAACCACCAAACCTTGTACTGTATCCCGTGCTTGGGTATGTAGCGCCGCACGGGCTTCGCCTTCAAAGCGAATTCTATACAATTACGCTGGTTCTTATCCAGATCACAGTTCTTATATTCCTGTTCACCCTCATTTTGGAAGGTGACAATAACGAAACCGACGAATATGTTCACCATAAAGAAGGCAATTATGATTATATAGATTATATAGTAGGCAGCTACAATGGGACGGAAATTGCGTATTGGACCGCCGTCTTCCTGGTTCGAGTCAATCGAGATATACAGTAGTCTGGAATGGCAAGAGAGAAGATGGAAGATGGTTACTAACTATCCAGATGTTGGTTTGCGCTATCCAAACGCACCCTGGCCAACCCTCGAATGTAGACACTGTGAAGAGAGTCAGCATTCCCTTGGCCACATCGTCGAAGTGAAATCGATTGTTGGTCCATTCACGTTCCTTGAGACGCGGCTTGTGGACATCCCCATCGTCATAGACCAGATACGTGCCACTGAAAAGAGCTCGTATTGTGTTCATCTGATCTGATACTGATGGAAGGCCCTGTAGTACTTACAAGCACTCCTCTTGCGTCATTTTGGAGCCATCAGAACATTGGAAAAACTTTCCCTAAACACGTGTTAAATGGGGAAGTACAAATGGATTTCGGGGGAGGCAGGGGAAGAGTTTATAGAAATATTAATAGACCGGCATGGAATATGGCATAGTTATGATAATATCTGACGGTGAAGTAAGTCCAACTTGAAGTAATCTTCGGTTGGGCTTGCTTTCCCAGAGAAGACGAACATTACAACTGCTTTACGGTAGGGACTATCGACTAAAGCCTAATTCAAACATATTATGCGGCAATATACGATAGACTATCTAGCTATCTAAATACGATCATATATCAATGTATGTATGTATATACATATACGAGGTGTTTCATATGCAAACAAATGTACATACACTGACCAAAATGATGGGGCGGACGACAACAGTATTAGTTTCGTGGACGCACAATATTTACAGACAGGACATCAAACAAAATGTTACTGGGTTGGAACTCGGGTTAAGTACACGGGATTATTTAAAGAAGTACTATATTACATTGGGGTTAGCAGGGAGATAGCTAACGTAACTTTTGCTCTGGGGTTAGTTTCGATAAGCAAGAACTGAGAGCTGCTCTTGGTAAAATTGTAGCGTTTCTTTGGTTTACCAAAAATGTTGCAAAGCGAACGAGTAGGAAGTATTTTCTGTTAAGCTGAGAAGAGGGCTTAGAGAATTGACGTGGGCTTTGTCATACGAAAAGGTTTCATGTCTTGCAAATTACGAGCAATTTGCGGTGATGTAACTTTGCCTTCAGTGAGAACATTGAGAATATTTACCTTCCAATCGAACTACCCAGTAAGCCCTAAACACAAATATCAAGATCGAAGAGTAAGTACGACAAAATTTAAAGCACACATTGATTAAGCAGCAGTTCTGATAATT
Source organism: Drosophila tristis (assembly GCA_018150885.1). Taxonomy (NCBI): domain Eukaryota; kingdom Metazoa; phylum Arthropoda; class Insecta; order Diptera; family Drosophilidae; genus Drosophila; species Drosophila tristis. The sequence goes on from JAECWT010000200.1 coordinate 92,427, forward strand.
TATTTATAGATTTCCCTTTCAAAAATAGAAGCGCACACTTAAAGCCGACTCTAGATACCCTCCACCACTGACTTTTCACATATAATTCAAATGAAATTACCTTAAAGAGTTGTACTCCAATAACCGCAAACATGAATTGCAACAAATATGTAACCAACATGATATTACCAATGGTTTTGATTGCGACTACCACGCACTTGACCACATACTGCAGAGGGAGTTTCGTTTTTTGTTTTGTTTTTTTTTCAGTGTAGGCCAAATGTTTGGAGGTTTATGTGGGGGAATTTTCGAAAGGCGTGTATATATTTATATTATTTTTCAATTCAATTTTGCGTGTGGAAGGAGAGCATCGATAAAGGGATTATTTTGTTTGGGTGTATTTGGTATCCACATTTTTTTTTGGGGAATCAAATGGTTTTGCATTATGTCAGTAGTAGACAATGACATTTTTTCATTGGTTGGCAAAATTCAATTTAAATCAACCGAAGCACGTTCGAAAAGTGGGAAAAAGAAGAAAAATATGTATGAAATATTGAGGAATCAATTTGGGATGGGTTTCGGTTGGCTATATAATCGATTGTATCGATTGATCGATTGTACAGTTAATACCAAGTTAAAAATATAGACAGAAAGTGACGAGAAAAAAAATTATAAAATTAATAAGAATATGAAAATGTGTGTCCAAACCACATCTTTTATTTTACATATGAAACAAAAAATTAAAATAAGCAGAAATAAAAATAAAAATGTATTAGTATCAATGGCTGGGGAATCCTTAATGAATCCTTAGTAAAACAAAATATAGAAAATATTTGGAAACGGTTACGAATTCCGGAACGAACGATGGTACTACTTCTTGATATGTATTTTCCAATTTTAGTTGACTAGAGGCACCGAACACCGTACCGTACTGATACAGATAGTGAAGCGGTTCACATCACGATTCCTGTCTTTTATGGGACATACAGATACTGTGGATTCATTCAGGTATTCCAATTACGAAGTTGGAGAGGCTGGTTACTAACGATGGTCCGCCACACGGCGGACAGTTAATGGAATCTGTACAGTGTACACCTGGGAACTGGTTGGTTGGCCTTGATGCTAGGGTGCAAGGTTGGTTTGCTGCTTTGATGCTAGAGAAAAATCCAAAGTAGACAAGGTGCGCTTTTGCGTGTGATTTTGAAAGATGTTGCGTGGGTGTGATTGTGCTTGTGATCTTTATCGACATATATATAGGTGTAAATACTAGTTACTTTGTTGGATTTAGACGTATACAAACGCGGAAAATGGGTGTGGAATATATATTAATATTACAAATAGAGAAGATTTATGTATGTGTACTGGTTTTGTCATTCGTGTGAGTTGTGTTAGGATCGGTGTGTTGGTTTACGCTCTCTCTTAAGTGCCTCGATAATACGAAACCCAGGTAAATTAAATCCCTCAAATAAATCAAAACTTCATTGTTCTATACAATGCAGTAGCACTATAATTTCACTCATTGGCTTTAACATTTCTTGATAAGGTTCTCGCTTCCTTTGTGGTCTAGTCAGTTAAGCTAGACTAGACTTATTATTGGATACTCTCTTCGGGGATTATGCGGCGCATTAATAAGCAATACTAGGCAGAATATATTTGTAGTATTTACATTCACTTCATCAGTCATATTTTTCTTTGTAATTATATTAGCTATTAGTAATAACGAAATTTCTATACAAAAATTAGGCAATGATCTTTGTAAACCATACAAATAATTAAAAAAATTAACAATATATTAAACAGAAATTAGTTAATGCAAACTCAAGGGGATAACTATTTTTGAACAACATATTTTTGTATATATTTATTTGTTAGGATATTTTTTGGGAGCTTGCATGAATGTGCACTCACAAAATGAGATAATAATCGAAATTTATACAAGTTTTGTTCTTAAACATATCGACTAACTAAGCCTGTTCACAACTTGTGTAAGAATAATTGTAATAATTATAAATTATAATTATAATTATAAATTATCTTATAAGTTAGTCGCTAGATTTGCTTTAATTCCTTGTAGGCTTGGACGGTAGGTTCACATGCATCGACATCAATCGCAGATTTATACAATGATTTTCTTAGAATATAGCTTGGAGTTCGTAGGTCCTAACCAGCTTGTATTTAATACCCTTGAAGAAATTCGATATTCTTAGAAATATCTTAGAAAAGGAACAGAAGCCTTCAATTTTTCAGCACCTTTGAGACTGTGAGCACATGACTTACAGTCATACAGTCATATACAGTCATGCTGTGCATAATCAATACTCTCGAGGATAGCTACAAGGGTATTAACAGCTTCGGCATGCCGCAGCTGGATCCTACTTGGCTCTTAATCCTAAGACTAATGGAAAACTAAAAAAATGCAGAATAAACTAAGTCGAACTTAAAACGAAAATCATACCTTAAACAACTGGACTCCTATCACGGCAAACATGAATTGCAGTAGGCATGTGACGAGCACAATATTTCCGATAGTCTTAACAGCGACTATGACACACTGAACAACATGCTGTATGTGATACGACGATATATATTGTTGTATTATTAATTTATTGAATGTATTACAATATGTATACTAATAGTGGGTAGGGTTTTATTCATTTTGATTTTCTTCTGCGCGCACAGTTTGAATCGGGTTTAGTATCAACAGTTATACATAGTTTAAACTATGCCCAAGCCACGCCCACACATTTCTATTCCACGCCCATTTTCGTTAGGTGTTAAGAGCAATTCTAAAAAGTCAAAAAATAATTGTCTGCAGTGTATAATTCAATAATAAGAACCTTCAGCTTGCGTTTTCTTATTACTCTTATTTCGGTGCACCCTACACCCAGCATTTCAAGGTTTTTCGGTTGGTTATGCTTCGCATAATCTAGAGTTGATTGAGGACCGCTACCCCATTTTTTGGGGCTATTTTATTTTACCAAAATTTGTAAAAGCTGCTTACTTGTTACAAAATTAAAAATGTATTTGTTGTGGTGGTTTTGTATAAAGAAAAATCAAAATAATACATATTACATGAACTAAAACCAAAAAAGTAGAACAAGTTTTAATTGAAGCATTTAATCGTGTTTGAGAGAAAGTAAGAGGAGGTATGTGTAGGAGGAAGTTGAATGGGGTCTTACCTTGAGCCCTTTGGCACGATTAATGGCTCTGAGTGGCCTTAGAACACGGAGCACACGGAGAATTTTCACGACTGAGATCGCATTCGAACTGCAGTTGAAATCGATGTTAAATTTATGTTCCAGAAGTAAAATTATATCACAACTACTGGGTGAGAGTAGTGTTTCGATTATTGTTTACCTGGACACTAAGGATATCAATGAGACACAGACCACAAGTAAATCTAAAAGATTAAATGCGGATCTGCAAAAGGCTCCGTCGTGTAATACGAAGCCGTATGAAATCAATTTCAGAATCAGTTCTATTGTGAAAACTGCCGTGAAAAAATAATCAAATTTATTGAGTACCTGCAAAAACAAACGAACGGTGAAGGACATCGAATGAAAAGTGTTGCTAATATATAATATACGAGTACGTACAGAAGAGTAACGCTCTCAACTCTAATTAAGCCACAATCATAACTTACAGGTACACATATTTTATCACTTGGAGTTGCTTTAATTGGTCGGTGCGGGAGCTACTTACTTTATTCAGATCGTCGTTCGCCCTGAGGGGGTTTTCTGCTGCCAACATGGCTGAGGAAAACATAATGCAACATAGGATAATGTTGCCGAAATTGCCGTGGTTACAGAGCCAATGGCAGAAGACACGAAATCTGTGTGGGAACAATTAGAGATAAGTTATTATCGGCTTTAACACGAATGTCTACGAACCAAATCAACAGAAACAAATAATATAACAAATCAAATTATACGAGTCGATTACAAGACATGCAAAATTATAATGCAAAGAGGCGACAAATCTATCCAAAATTCAACTACAAAAAGTACATTACTAAAAACTAATACATCTAGGCACCAGTTTACATACAACATATTGGAATACTTGAATACATGGGACAAAACACAAAACGAGGTTAAGCAAAAGGAGAAGAATTACACAATTATATATAACTCAAGGACAGTTACACACACGCAAATGGCACACGCACAGACACAAAATAAAAACTATATCATCATTCGTGGGAATTCTGTTGGTTGTCGTGGAAATTAAAACTAAAACATAAAAACCTGTTCGTTTGTGAGAAAAGAAAGAATGATGTGCCCGGCGGTATGGGTAGGATTTTCGTGGCCGTATTAACCTCAGACATACGACGTGGGCGTGCTGTAATCATGCCTTCTTCATCCACTATATATTCAATTACAATTTTATCATATATTATGTATACACATATATGTATGCCAATTTGGAAAAAAATAATAAACACATTTATGAGAATTTGGCAAGAGATCGGAAATAATTCTTACGCTTTTAAATTTAACAAATTACTCTACAAATATCTTAGACTTAAGCTAGAGGTCTTTTCAAAATATAGCATATACGAGTACTTTTGGAGTAACACTTGGGTGCTTAAAATTATAGTTTAGAAAAAGTATATGTAATTATATTCGTCTTACATTTAAAGTGCAACAAAAAAACACAATTTTCAATTAAAAAAAAGGAAACAAAGTCCAGTCAAGTGTCTAAACTTCATTAACTGATAAGTTATATAAATTATGTACAGCCTCAAAATGCTTAACAGTTCGATGGGAGTTTGTAAATTGATTTTCTGTCACATGCAAACAACGAACTGCTGAACCAGAGTGCAAAACAATGTCAAATATTAAGGAAAAGTTCTTTAAATTCAATCACAAGACAAATGAACCAAGTCAAAGAGTGTGTGTAGCTGTTGACTGTCAATCAGTGATTGATTTACCTGTTTGTGTGGCTGAAAATGAAAAATGCACTACCGCGCGGCATGGGCTTTTTAGTCTTCTTCATGCTGACTTCGGATAAACGTCGGGGGCGTGCAGTGACATGTGCTGATACTTCGGAATGGGAGTCTTTCGATTAATAATTGAGTGTGTGAAGGTGTTTGTTGTTGTTGTTGTGTTTTTGTTTTTTTTCAGTGTAGTGGTTTCCAACAAAATGGCGGCAGAAGATGAGAGGCGTCGGCAGCAAAAGTTTTAAGGAATATTTGTGGTTCGATTTCTTGTTAGTTTTCAGTAAATTCCTAGGCATAAGCTTACAGTACTTAGAACTAAGTTCAGACCATAAAGTAACCTTAGTCTAGTCTTAGTTGAGAATGGAAATGAATCAACGGTAGGGAACATACCTTCTTCCTCTTCCTCGCACATTTCACGCACTTCATCGTCTGAGAGCGTTTCGTTATCCCTGGAATACAAAGAAATGTCTCCATCAATTTTATCTGATCTTGGGCTTTTCTGTTCTTGCTCGTACATTTTATCTTCATCCATTTCGTTGTGTTCCATATCTATATCAATGCTTAGATGCTCATCATCCTCTCCATCAATGGTCGGAGTGGGACTGTGGGATTTCTTCAGAGCTGGATCTTCGTGCTGGCGGAATCGAACTCAGATTTAAATACCGCCAAGTCAGAATAATATCTTGCATTGGATACATACAGGCTCCTCCTCTTTTTCCACCTCGGACAACGAGTCGGCATCGGCCAAATTATCCACAGCAATGGCCAAGAACACGTTTAGCAATATATAATTGCCGCAAATGAACAAGATGATGAAGTAGACGCAGGCCAAGGCACCGTAGGAGGATACACCGCCATAGGCATTAATGCCCACATACATCACGGCGTTCCAATCCTCACCAGTCATGATCTGGAGGGATGTTTGAATAAATACGAGGGACTCCTCTATCAATAAACTCCGCTATAGGGCTGAGGTTGAGTCTTACCTGAAAGACTGTGAGCAGACTCTGCCAAAAGCAGTCGAAGTTCATTCGGTACTTTTCCTTTTTGCCATTAAAATTAAATTTACCGCCAAAAACTTGCATGCCAAGCAATGCAAATATCACAATAAACAGGAAGAGCAGTAACAAAAGCGAAGCAATTGATTGTATCGAGTTCAATAGGGAAGCAACGAGATTTGATAGAGACCGCCAGTATCTAGAGAGAAGAATCAAAGGTTGTAATGCAAATTCACATAAACATACCGAGAGTCGCATCTACTCACTTGGTTACTTTGAAGACACGCAGGAGACGGACACAACGCAGCACGGAGACACCCAGAGGTGGCATAACTCCCGTGTATGTGAGCAGCGTCTCCGAAATGCTGCCAATCACGACAAAGCAGTCGAAGCGATTGAACAGCGAAACGAAGTAGCCCTGAAAGCCCAGACTGTACATCTTCAATAACATTTCGCAGGTGAAGAGGCCGATGAAGACAACGTTTGTGTATTCTGAAAGCAAACGGAGTTCAGTGCTGAAGATTCAGTACTGTACGAGTATAGTGAAGATGAGCTCAACTCACCTTGAAAGTTGTCCAGCCAATCCATTTGCTGGTAATGCTCCGTGGCCAAGACGCCTGTGTTGAGGAACACCAGGACAATGATCAGCCAGTAGAAGGCTTGAGATTTGACGGCCTTGCGACAGGCCCGACGCATTCGTCTATTGACCCGGTCGAAGTCCTTCTTCATTTTGCGCCATCGGGACTCAGTCATCTGGACTTCGGGCATCTCCTCTCCCAGATTCTCAGTGGAATCCATTTCGTTCGCCTGCTTCACCTTGCCATCTTGTATAAGGCCGCCCACAGCATCCGGCTCGATATCCTCGGCCTGGGTGATCCAGTCGAGATAGCCACGAAGATCCTCTTCGATCTGCTGCTTCTCGCGTAGCTTTTGGAAGTCACCGCGGTTCTTGGCCTTGTTACGTTCCTTGGAGAACTCACCGGACAACACACCAAGAATCAGGTTCATCACAAAGAACGCACCCAGAATGACCATCGAAATGAAGTACATCCACTGCCAGTCGCTGCCCATGGCGTCTTGGATCTATGAAAGAAGTTACCCATTACATACATAGTTGATAGATAGAGCTAAGCATGCACTTACGCTGTAGAGCACATCAGTCCAGCCCTCGAGGGTTACGCACTGGAACACCGTCAACATGGCCAGTCCAAAGTTGTCAAAGTTGGTAATGCCTTGGTTTGGCCCATCCCAGCCACCGTAGCACTTCATGCCCTTGGGGCACGTATAGCCCACGCCACAGGCCCGCACTTCTTCCTCGTATGCACCTAGATTCCGGTTCAGATCCGATTGGATTGTTTGGTTTTGGTTTTGGTTTTATGCATTAGTGATTGAATGGAGTGAAATGGGGTGAGATAATGTCATTGAGGGCTCTGAAGTGCCATTGGGTTTTCTTGTGGTGTGTCTGTGGCGGAATATGCCGCATCTTTGGCATACTTATATTTGTCCGAACATTTAAAAACTTCAATAGCTCTATTAGCTGGTAGATTAGTCAGGAACAGGGGACCGACTGGAGTCGTCTTAGGGATATTATGTAGGTGTAATTGTGGAATGTCTGCCCTGAAATTCCTCTGAAGACTAATCTTCCAGTAATGGAGCTTTTGGACGTTGATTTTGTAATGCGACATATCTGGTAGCATTCAAGACAATTGAATGATATTCGTACAACGTATGAATATCGTACGATGCAATGACTCGATTCCTCTTACCTGTGATCTCATCGCGACACGCCTTGTGCAATTTACCGGAGAACAACTCGAGGCCAATGATCGCGTAGATTATTATTACGAATATGACCAGGAGTGCAATGTGAAACAGGGGCACCATGGCCTTTAAAATTGAATTAAGCACAACCTGTAGACCTGTAGAATAGCGTTATGAATAGCCAATATTCGGTTTGATTGGTAGCATGCTCCTTAGTCGGATTAGTGGCTTTTCAAATTTCAAATAAAGTGCACAGACACAGGTTGGAAATGCGGCACAGAAACTGGTATTGCGAATAGAAAATTTCTAGCGTAAGAAGATAATACTTTGGTACTTAATATTATATTAATTGAAACTAGCTCGTTGACTACAAATAGATAAATTTGGAAAGGAAATAGCTCAATGTTTGTGAGCGTAGTAATTATCGTAATAATTGAAACTGATATTTGTGACCGACACAATTACGGAATTATGGATAATATGTGTAGGTCTATCTCTATCCCAAAGTATAATATTACGTTAATAATGTGTATAAACTACATTTTATAGTTTTGTTTCCCTAATATTCTTCAATATTTCAATTCTTCAGTGCCGCATTTTAACTACGAGTCGATCCGTAGTTTCTCGCAAAGCGATGAATTTTTTATTTCAATTTGAGCGCTAATTTTGGCGGGTGCATTCAGCTCTTACTTGGTACACCCGATACGAGTCGCAATGGACGCAGCACACGAAAGGCACGCAATGCCTTCACATCGAAAGCATCCTTCATCAAATGGGAGAGTGCCGTACTTATCGCTCTGTAAAAATGTGTGGCATACAAAGTTCATACGTGTCTCAGTTTTGGATTTACTTTTGTTGGTAATTTGGATTATTGTTTTCTCTGATTGGCTCAATTTCGATTAAATTGGATATAAGGTAACATAGAAAATGGTTAAAACGAGGCCAGAGAGGGCCTAGGCGCTCTGCGCTTTTAACTGGAATATTTTGTATGCTTACCCTATAACTACAATTGTAAAATCTAATAAATTCCATCCATTTCTTAGATATGCACCATTATGTAACATAAAACCGTATGCTATAATTTTCATAACACATTCCGCTGTGAATATAACTAGGAATATATATTCAACTTTTTCCTGTTATTGTGTTTTGTTTGTTGGTTTTGGTTGGTTTTTGTGGGTTTTGTGGTTTTTGTGGTTTTTGTGGTTTTGATTGGTATGTACGGATGGGGAGTTCGGAGTTTGGAGTTGGTTTTCGGGGAGTCGGGTTTTCGTATTGTTGATTTGATGGATTGTTCAGTTCATTGCATATGTGATTTGGATGCATGAGGTGGATATAAAAGATACATGAAAGAAATGCATACAGATTAAAATTCCGCAATATATTGCATGTAGTAATACGAGAATATATTATTTCTGCCATTGCAATCAGCCAATGGAACTACTCACCAAGGTTTGATTCGTCACATTCGAATCGCTGCCCGGATAAGGCGTGTAAACGGCCAAGGCAACACAGTTGGCAAAAATTGTTAACAAAATAAGGAACTCAAATGGTCTAGCGGGTGAATGAGTTAAGGAAAATCAGCCTGAGAATATCTGTTGCTGGCAGTTACGAGCCAGCCCAAAGTAATATTTGTATATCGAAGACACTATCAGATCTAAATATATTATTGAACGTGCTCGTGTGCGGAATTCAAAGGGGAACATACTAAAAAGCTGGCCGTTCGGTTATAAAAGGATACTTCCACTCCACAATGCGTATGCACATGGCTCGCAGTGGATTCTTCAGGCTGAGGCAGAAGAGCGCTCGCTGCGGCCGATCTGGCTGCGGCTTGCCACGACGCTGTGGCCTCTTCTGGCCGGCAGCGGCGTTAGCTTTTTGGCCCCCAGCGCCGCTGGGTCCGATTGTTGTGCCATTCATGGTTTCCGGAATGTTTGCAATGCCCATGGCATCAATGCCTGCCGGAATGAAGGTTCGTTTTTAGAATTTTGGATTTTCCATTGATCGAATATAGACTCCACTTCCCATAAATAGCTCGGACAAAGGATGCCACATGGGTTAGCAGCTCATGGCAGACTGTTAGTTGGGCAGAGACTCACCCATGATGGTGTTGCCGCCTCCCAGATCCGTTTCGGCATCGTAACGCGCCGAGTGGGAGGCATCGCCACCGCCGGCGGCTCCGCCATTGCCGTTCGGCGTGAAGCCGCCACCGGAAGCGCCACGCTCAAAGTCCATGATGTTGAAGAATTTGCCGGCACCGCCTCCGAAGTTGTCAATCAGCTCCGCTGAGCTGGAATAGAATGGGGAGAAGGCCTGGGTGTCGTCCTCCTCCTCCTCGTAGTACTCGTCGACGTCGTCGTCGTCGTCGGCGTCACCTTCAACGTCGCCGTCCTGCTCCCCCTCGTCCTCGTCGTCGTCGCTATGAGCCAGTCGCTCCTGCTCATCAATATCAATGGTTGTGCCCTCTGGCTCGTCTTCGTTCTCCTCCTCGTCGTCGTAGAACGGCCCTTCTTCAGCGTCGTCGTCCTCTTCGGTGATCCTACATGTCCTCCTTATGGAGGGCCGGTTGCGCGTGTTTTTCCTTACAACCACATCGGCATTGTCATCCACATCGCCGACATCTTCGAGTGAATCATTATTGCCACTGGCCCGTACGATCCGCACACCATCATCCGCATCCTGGCGACGCTCACTAAAGCTCTCACAGTCGGTGTTCCCCCCGGCTCCGCCCAAGGACTGATCCTGGTCCTCCTTCGCTGCGGCAACCGCCGCGACAATCGCCGCTGTGCGAAGGGTCTGCGAGCTGAGATCTGGATTGTTCGGATCGTCCTCGTCGTCGTCGTCTTGGCAGTCGTCCTCGCCAATGAAGCTGCTAACGTCCCCGACTCCGAAGCCGTGCAACGTGCTGTTATCCCCTGTGATGTCGCAGTTGCAGCTGTTGCTGCTGCTGCTGTCCCCTCCGACGGCGCTGTAGCTGCTGTCCTCGTCCCGGCCACCGCTGCTAAAGCTGCTGTTGGTGCTGCCCGCACTTGTCACACTGTTCTGCGGCTGTTGCTGCCACGCAGATGCCGAGGCGGCCGCCGATTGCGCTGCCGCAACAAGAGCCTCCTCTGGCGTCAGCCGCTGACTGCTTCCTCCTGGGGCACTGGCGGCTCCTCCAGCCCCTGCGCAGGATGCACAACTTGACTTCCGTCGCTTGCTGCCGTTCGCCGAGGCACTGCCCCCCTGATTTGGTCCCGATCCGCCGGATGCCTCCCCGTTTCCGTTGCCGTTTTTGTGGCGACGCTGTTTAAAGTCGAGCTTGTAGGTGCTGTTGTTGACTATTTGGCTGGTGACTGTGCTGAGCGCGAGTTCGGTGTTGCTTGGTCTCTTATTTGTGCTGCTCGCCGGGTTCGAGTCGTCAGGGACCTCAAGCGCACTGCAACTGTGGACAGGAAGTAAAATATTAGAGATTGTCAAGCAAACAACACTTTTCATACACATTTGGATGCACTTGCCATTAACTACTTAACTCTAAGGTATGGAAAATTATCTAGTCTTGGACCACACCAACTATTCTGTGTCATGACAACCCCTAACCATTGGATAAGCTTGCGCTGTGTCCAGACGAGCTCCTCGGTACATTGTACCCGCAGAAGTTTCATTTTATTCCACAAAGGGGGAACAAAGGCAAATAAAAAGTATTTTAAGGAATAATAAAATATCAAAAAGGAATATCCAAATCTGAGAGCCGTTAATTAATAATGAGTCATTTGAAAATGGCTCCGACTGAAAACAAGCCACAGAGAATGCATCTAGGGTTAATACTCTACAAGCGATTGCAATTAAAATTTTTCCTATTAGCCAATACTCTCACAGGGATCGGGGACATTCAAACCAACCTCTGTTAAGCTAGCGAGCCTCTCATTAGCTGTTGCAATTGTTTTAAAGAAAAAGTCGATGTTATTTCGTTAAATACATTTCGATTATTAGCTGAGCGGTATGAGGGCCGGCAATGATCGAGAATTGCAAGCGAGAGAGAGAAAGCGAATGAAGCGATAGAAGCTCGGGCTGCTGCTGAGCCGAGTACGGCTCTCTGTCTCTTTTTTTTTAACCCACACGCTCAGGGCGCGCTCTCATTATCTCACTCTGTTGATCCTCTCTGAGCGAGTCGTATTTCATTATAAACTCCTCACTAACACGAGTACAGCAATCGGCTAGGCAAATGAACATACCAACGGTAAATCAAGCAGGGAGGCCGGCAACAACAGATAACACATTGAGAACAACCTCATAGTGAGTTCTAAGTCAGCAGAGTGACCAAAATACACTGACAATAATATTAGTTACTACTCTCACCATGTATTAAAGGGGAAGGGTCTCTTCAACATTTACAATATTTTTTGCCGACTTTAACCATTTTTGATAAATAATAATACATGAAGGATAGGACCAAAAAAATATGCATATCAGACATAAGAAATAGGTACCAAAAATCAGAACGCATCATGAAAAAAAATAAATTAAAAATTCCCCTCTCGTAAATTTGGAACTTTTGAACACAAACTATTGAGATAACCCGAAAGAAACACTTTTAATTAGTCATGCGAATACATTCCCAAATCAAAATCCAAATACAATCCACTTAACGGACACTTAAGTGTTTAAGAGAACATCATGATGGAGCATAGGATATACGACAGCGATGTACAACACAGAGTTACGATAGCTATACGATAGTTGGGGGTCTGGATCTAACTTACTATGCCCTAGAGCGCCTAGTTGGTTCCAAATAATCAAACTCTGGCATTGCATTGTAAATGAATTTCTTTTCGGGCTCCCGCTGGAGCTGCAAATACCTTTGTTGCAGGACCGAAGGTGTGCCTGCTCCCGATGGCGACGTTCCGGTTGGAGAAGCTCCCGCTGATGTTGTCTTGATGGGCACAGGCAGCGTTATCGTCGGCGAGCGATGCTGATGATGATGCTCGGGCTTCACAATAACCACCTCCAAATCACTTTTTGCCGCGGCCGACTTGCGATTATATTTCCGACTGCCTCGCGTCGGCGTATCGGCCTTCAGATATCGCCTGGAGGTGGCCGGAGATGTAGGTGACGGCTTCCTCTCAATAACCAAGGTGTTGTCATCGTAGGCTATGCAGTTGACTAGCTCTCCGCCACCCATCACGTTTGTTGTTGCCGTTGCCGTCGCCGTCGACGATGTGGCCTCATCTCGTTGGTCATAAAGCTTCGAATCCTTTTGTCTCTGGAACTGCAACTGTCGTCGCCGTTGGGAGGATGATGCAGTCGTGCTTGTGGCTCCGGCTCCTCCACTTCTCGAGCTTATGGTGGACTCGACTGTCGTCGCAGGCTGTTGGTTCTTGGTCGGGCATGATTCATCGATGACGACAACACTGATTGCTTTCGTATCTTTGCCTGCTTCCCTACACTTATCCTTAGATTTATCCCTATCCTTACCGCTATCGTTATTGTATTTATGATTTAGCTTATTATTCGAACTAGAACTATCCAAGGCATCGTATTTGTTAATTGGTTGCTGTTGCTGTTGAGGCTGCTGTTGCTGTTGCTGTGTCAGTGAGGCATGCTCCTTATGATCTCCTTTTGGTTTCCATTAAAGTCAGATAAAGTGTAAATAGGAAAGTTTGTTAGTAATGCAAGGTTATTTATATTTTATGTGACATATTGTTGTTATTACAATTTGTAGCTTGGTGTTAAAGATGACTGGGATGTTGTGAAAATCAATTGAATTGGATTGAAATAAATTATATATGAAATGATTCTACATTAAATAAAAAAAGGGCGGGTCTAGATTTGTTTACAATAAAAGTCCACGAAGAGATCCATCCAAATGAAAAATATACAAAGCATAGTTTGCATGTGAGGTAAAAAATAGAATCTTGACAATTCCTTACACATTTTCTATGACAACGTCGCTTATCTTGAAATAACATAAAATAATTGGAAAGCAACATCAATCGATCAACAAAATAACTCCCTCACTTAAGCGCATGATGAATGATGATTGGAATCAACGAAAATGGATGTTATTAATGGGCAGTGTTCGTGTTCCTGTTCGCCCAGTACCTGTATTCATATTTGAAGTTTCCTTCAGGCGCTCAATATGGATTTGTCTTTCATTCAAATGCACTTCGAAGAACTATTGTGGTCTAGAAACGTGTTAGCCAAGTGCCAGAATGCGGTCAGCCAGAGAGCCGCATCGAGGGCATCAACAGGTGGGTTTGGTCTCACACACAGATACAAACGCGCACTAATACACAGCTAAGCACTCTCTCACTCTTTTGGAGTCTCTCACACACATTTACACTGAGGAAAGCTTTTAATATTGTTTAGCAAAAGAAAATGTTTTGCCATTCAATTGTAGAAATTTGACGGCGCTGCTCGAATTAATTTTTGTAAGATTTATTGGTTAATGTTTTTGGACGAGTTTAAAGCGACGGTTTGTAAAATTTGGCATTCATGAAAGTCTCCGGTTGAGGGTTAGTTGTAGATCTATACAAGGTGGATTTTATTATTGGAGAATTATTAGGCCTCCAATGGGTTTCGTTGCATCGGTTGCTCTCAGCACATTTCATTGGATTTTGTTTAATTCCAGTTGAGTAAGCAGACAACGAACTTCCATTAGTGGTGATAGCTTATCACTCATTGGGGCTTCGCTATATATAAACCCTTGACACACATACACAGGGAGCGTGTTTGGGTGAGTACATCCCTCTGTGTGTTTTGTGTGCGTGGAGGAGCAGGGGAAGACACCAAAACAAAAACCCACGCAATGTTTACATTTTCCCTTCGAGTCTTTGTGGCATGCAACTGTCAGATGGGCAATCATCTCTCAGAGAATGCGAGAACGGGAGCCACTTTCTCTCTAGTCGTCGCTGCTCTCTATAAAGCTCTCTCGCCGTGCAGGAAAGCTCATTGGCCTTTCTGTGCAGCAAACAAAATAAAAGTTCACCAAAGTGTCACAAAAGCATTTAAATATATATTTTTTTCCTGAGTGGGGCACTGGGGAATGCGACTACGCACTCGTCACTGATTAATGTGGGTAAGTGTAGCACATCCGATGGTTGAAAGATGGTTAGAAGTCTGGTTCTGGGATAGGTTTCGACTATGAGAAAACGCCTTCCAAGGGAATGAGGTCAAGAGCGCGCGTTTGGCACTAAAACTAATTTGCTCATTAGCTTTTGATGGACCGCCTGGGGAATTCTTTAAGCATGCTTTTGTGCGTCGCCTCTTTGTTGGCTACTCTAAAAATTACTCTGGCTTATTTGAAGTAGTATAGGGGGCCAAGAGGGCCATAAGCTGACCGATTGACCTACCCAGGCATATGTAATAACCCACACACACACTTCCCACACGCAAAGATATGGCCACCAGACAACACACATGAGGAAAATTCACACATGTGTGAAAACTTTTAAAGACGCACTGCGAAGAAAAGGGAAAGCATTTTTTCACATGCTTCAGGTGCTTCCATAGCACAGCTTCATTTTGCAATTTACCCACAATTATCACTAGATACAACACATTCCGATTTGTGGTATAAAATGGTTATATTTTCCCTTATTTTGTGTATTGTATTTTATTATTTTTCTCACACGCGACCAACAGCAACGTGAACGAGTTTAAGGAATCAGCCACAAAAGCACACTGTGCAGGAATAGTTAGCTTTTCGCAGAGGCAACCAAGAATGTGTTGACATTTGGCAAAGCTTTCAAGAAAAGCTTACGTTCCAGGTTTTGGTGGCTTATCGATTGATTAGGGGTTGTTGAAGGTTGTGAAATCGGATAGGGTGTAGCTATGAATGAATATATTCTAGTGGAATCCATATTCAGTTAAAGTCTTGGCTTTCCGTAAAGGCCCGAAACAAGTTTACAGAAAAAGTAGGCCCCGAAAAAATCAAACTGAACCGCATCTTACTGTAGAGTAAAATGCTTAGTCAGTGAACATAATCAGTTGGTTTTAATATTTCATATGGTTCCTGTGCAGATTGGTATAATAGGTCAATATAATGAACACAGTTTCATACCATTTATAACCACATACTCTTCCCAGAAATGGTTCGCAATAAACTAAACTGAAATAGGGATAACCCAAAATTCATGCTTAACCACAGAAAATTTGTTTATCCAACAAAATCGAAATTGAAATTATTTTCGTATAATGATAAACATGAGCGGGCATTCATGTTTTACTTTTTTGTATTTGGGGGGCTTCTCTGTTTGTTCTCAGCGTTAGTCCCTATAGATATATAAAAAAGAAAAGGCTGCCACATTTCTGAATCGATCGGAGAGAATTATTGGGTTGAGTGTCTTCATCCCGCTTGCACTCGCATTTGTTGTCAGACAGCTGATTTTGTCGAGCGCATGCCCACACGTAGATTTTACAGCTGAAGAGAGATCGGGAGAGACTGGCACTGACACTGACATAGTGAGAGAGGGAGCCGGTCAGGAGAGGGCATTTCCTCCCGCCGTTCCACGTATTCCCTCTGGGAAAATTCACTTGAGGAGCAGCGGCCTGAGTCATCGCGAAATATTTTCTGATGCTTGGCCATATAGTATCGGCATTTATAATCTAAAGTCAATTCTTTTCGCCCCTGGGTGTGTTCCTCGATGAGGTATGTATACAATTCGACTAATGACATACATCCGGCTGAAAATTGCCCGCTGATTTGTTGGTATTTTCCAACATCTTTTGGAAATAAATGTTCACAAATTTCCGTGTCATTTAGTAAACTTTCAGGAAACTCATTTTTAAAGAAAAATTTCCAGAGACATATTTCTTTGAAAGGTATTGTTTCTGATTGATTGAATGTTTCTTTTTCTGTGTTTATGGAAACCCATGATAGTTGATTACCGGTTTTATGATTTGTTTATTTCCACCGAGTTGCTTTGAGTATAAGAAAATATTTGATTGCGATTTTTTGCATGTGCTGTATTAGATTGTAAACACTGGGAATCCATCATATGGTTCTGCAATTCCTCTACGCTGCCAATATTAGATGATTATTTTGCTTTCAGCTGAATACGATTTCGGATAAAATACAAGTGGATTTGTTGGGAGGAAACAATTGGGCTTTCAGTTCCGTTTCCATCGGAAGAATTGGAATAAAATTGAATGATCCACAAGCTAGAGGAAAGACAAAAGTTCTAAGAGCCAGAAAAAGTCTATATAAAAATAACTATAGATACCGACTGGCCATTAAGCAATCCTAATATTAAGATGCAACAAAATTTTATTATAAACATTAAACAGCCAAAAAAAAGTGCCTTTTACAAGAACAGCCCTCAGTAGAAGTAAAATCTGCTCCTATTGTGTCCAATGCTCTGTTGCTGAAAATGTGTGTGGCTAAATATTATGAGAAACAACAGAAAAGCGTCAGAGGGAAAAAAAACTGCTGTCGAAGAGGAAAGTGGACTGAGGGGCAAACTTATTGTAGGATCGGTGTTCGGAGTCGGTTCGTCGGTCATTTTCGTTGGGCCAGAAGATGTTTTCGGCGCCTAAATATAGAACAAGCACACGTAGTTGGATCTGTCGATGCGGCTGTGTTGTTATTGCGCTTGTTGTTCTCATTGTAGCCCCCAATTCGAAAAGCAGCAGCAACAAAAACAATCAGCAGACAATGAAATTAAATTTAGCCTAATTGTATTGCCTTTTATCTGAATAAGAATTGGTTTAATGTGCACATACCGAAATATGCACTGCAAGAGTTTGATCAGCATGGAACACTTAAAATTCCAATTTATAAGCGAACAAAAAAAAGGTCACTACGTTCTTATATAGTATCTGCCCGATCAAGTTAATGGCGGGCAGCTTGTTCAAAATTGCACTTACACGCTGATCCCTCTGTGTCTCCTTCGCGTGGCAACAATAAAAACACGCCGCGATGTTCATGTGGCGGGGCGGTCGTGCGTACCAAAATCCGAGCCAAAAGGCACAGGCAGCATACGTGGCGTTGATATTTTTAAACTTTTTGGGAAATATCTGCTCTTTTGCTCAATATATATTCCTCTTTTTGCTTTGGATGTTGTATATTTTCCATCGACTTGATCATTTAACTAATGAATGGTTACAGCTTTTATGCCACTCTTCAATAATGAATTATTCTCTGAATTTATTTTACACACAGATTTTTGTACATATTTTTATATATAGCTGCTTTAAGTATGCCAGCTCACTGTATAATATAGATTCATCTCACATAATGATATATATATTTTCAATATATTAATTTATTCTTTCACACTTGTGTTCCTAGAGGAACTTCTTTTCACTTAAAACTGTATTTCTCAAGGAAAAATTACTGAAAAGGTGGGGTGTATGCGATAGCACGGAAAACTCAGTTTCCTTCACCCGTACAGAAAAATATTTTCTGTGTGTAGCTTAAAAATAAATCAGAGCACACACGAGCGCGTAGCACGGTGGTTGGCAGAACTCTGATGCGCGGAGCCAAACCAAACCAAATCACGCCAACGATCAGCCGAGAACTGTCAGATTGGTGAGATCGGTCGTGCTGCCTGCCCCCATCCCATGGCTGTTGGTGTACTCTGTGAGGTGGTATTTTATTTGGTTCAGTGTTGATGTTGCTGGTATTATTTAGGATATTATTATGTTATATGTAGTCACATTTAATGCAAGGCGAGAGTGATTTTTGTAGAGATTTTCGTATTGGTTCAATACACTGTTTCAAGAATGTTGAGGATTATTAAAAATGTACATGGTTTTTGTAAGACTGTTTTCAAGTGAACAAAGAAAACAGCTTCGAGATATGCTAGGCATACATTTAGTTAAGCGAATAAGATCATAGTCGTAGTCGAATAGTTTATTCCCCATCCTAAACGCACCCACAAAAGCTCAAAAGCTTCTTTGGCTGCAGTCTAGTTGGGTTAACATACGAAGCTCTTTTTAATTGTAACAAAAGCTGATTTTAACATAATGTTAATGGAGGGCAATTGGTGCGCTACAGCGGAAAGCGTTTGAAAAGCTACATAATTTAATGATCAGTGCGAATCCAGAATTCATTAAAATGTTCATCCATACAAAATATTTGTAATTGCCTCAGTTTTCCGCTTCGAATGCCACTCAATGCCTGTGGGTAGCTCCCCTCAGTAACAGGTAAGTGAAACAAAACTTTTATAATTACCAACTAAAGCAAAAACAGTGCTACAAAATCTAAGCTGCAGCAAACAGACCCCATGCTGTACGATATGTACAATTCAAACAATATTTATATATGTGATTATGTCGGCTGGAGCACCGGTGGCGGAGTCAGGGCAGTGGCAAGACCAACTTTTGTTTGTGTGTTCGTTTGGAACACGTAGCATATTTACAGGAGTTGAACTTGTAAGCAAAACTGCGCCAACAGGAAAAGGAAAATCCGCACAGATTGCCCTTCTGCAGCGGGGATGTTTGGGATGGGGACCAACATTCCTCTACCCAACTGCCTGCTTATACATATATTGTATAAGCTTATGCATATAATTATGACTTTTTTAATGATATTACCAGGGGGATACCAGGAATAAGAGTACTCGTACCCAGAGGTGAGCAGAGAGATGCTCTCTCAACATATAGATGAGGTGGAATTTTTTAAAAGTAAATTGATAGCGCTGATTGTAGTACATTAGACACAGAGTTTAAACTAATTCAGATCCTTTGAGTTCCTGTCCAAGTGCTAGCCTTAAACTGGAACCGAGATCAAATCCAATATCGTATCTCTTTTAAATAGTTCCTGTTTAGGTTACCAATTCGCTAGCAAATTCAAAATAACCTTTTAATCCTCCGCTAAAAAAATTGTTAAATTTTGGTTGGGAATGTTTTTTCTGAGTATTCCCTTGCATTGAGAACGCGTACTTTTATTCGTGTGCTGCTCATCGGTTCAACGTTGCGTATGCACGATATTAACTTGTCGGCTAATTAAAAGTTTTTGCTGCCTGCTATCAGGGTTTTCTTTTGCCAGCGAAAACATGCTCAAAAATCGCTTGCTGGTTTTTGTGGGACCAACATCTACCACACATTTGCACACTCTTCTGCAATTGCCAACCTAATTGCATTAAAATAACTGACTGGCTGACTGGGAGGGTCCCAGAGTCCTGGCGGACTTCATTATAAGTTGCCGTCTGTGGCAGCCGAGACCCACCCAAGCAGGCAAACGGGGCGGGGCAACTATATTTCCTATCTCTCGCTGCAGGAGGAGGAAGCAACAAAATGTTAAACTTGATAATTTTCTGGACATTTTAACTGTAAAGTGACATTTCATACTTTTGCGACCTTTCTGTTGGGGGTCCTTTCTGTGGGGAGACGGGGGACTAGTATACATAAACGTTACTGCAGCAAGGACGCCACTCGCCAGTCACAGGACTCTCGATAAAGTTGCGCAAAATGCAAATCTCAAAGGAAATTAATTTGTGTTGCAATGTGAAAATTGTGCTGAAAATGAGATTTTCGATGTGTTTCCTTCACTTTTATGTGAAATTTTAAGAGCGTGAAGTGAGAACGTGAGTGGATACGAGGGGTAAGGCCGACAAAAATCAATGCTTTAAAACTATAGTGCAGGTTTTTTGATATTTTTCGAACTTCTTCAAATTTTTAAACATAAATTGTATAAATATCATTTTGAAAATAATATTTATATGCATCCTAACATTTATTTTATTGAATACGATGCAAAGGATCATCAATTTAATCAAAAGTTTATTCCAAAATCATCTTCCCATATACTTTCATATCATACTATTTGTATGATCACCAACTTTCACATCCCTATTATAATCTATTCTTCTTTGTCTTTAAGCTCTCCTCTATTTTAATCATTTAGCGGCCGTCATATTTTTTCATTTGCCCACAACTGCTTTTCAATTTCTTTTAATGTCGCAATCGAGTTTTTCCTTTTTTTTTTTTGCTCCCTCTGCGCTTTTCATATTTACACTTGGAATATTTGCGCTCATGTCCTTTAATATTACTTTTATGCGAACAGAGAGCGAAGAAAAAAACGAGTGCTGGCGAGGGAGGGAATTAAGGGAAATACAAATACGAAACGGACAACCAGTCCACAGCTTAAGCCGCAGAATTTGTTTTCATTCGAAAGCGAGAAATGAGAAAAGGGAAATTTGGAGAAAGAAAAACGCGACGCGAGAGAGAAGAGCCAGACATGGAAGTAGCCCTTAACTCTTTATCGTTGCTTTTTTATTTCTCTCATGGCTAGACGCATTTCGGATTACATCCTACCATCCTGGGTACTCTAGCTTCTCCCTCTATTCAATTTAATAGTGAGACACCGCACGTTTGTATTCTACATTTCCGATTCTCTAATATTAGCAACATCTTCAGCTATTTTTTTATGAAAGTTCTGGAAAAACATCCACATGTCCTTGTCTCCAAAAATTAAGCTTCAGGGTTTATCTACGTAAGGATCACTTTTATGACTCACTTCTCAATTCTAAGTCTGGCCATGTTGGAATTTAACTTAAGAATGAAATCATTTCGCTTAAGTTTTTGATACGAGAAGAAGTCTCTAGGACTATTTTGGCGCCCAGCTATCTAACTTCGAGGCACCCGACTCTCCATCTCCTCCATTTCACACACGATAAATCATAAGTATATTTTCATCTCATGTAGCCCAAGTTTCTCCTCTATCGAGTACGACGCTCATTGCTTAATTAAGCGACATCATGCAGAGCACATTCGCGTACATAAGTATACGAGCCCCACATTCACCACATATGGCCTACGCCTACACACAGAGTGTTTCCTGTCTTGGCAATTATTAGCTTGGCTATAACAAAGGTTTTTATTTCATTGCCAAGGAAGGGCATGGAGCGTGAAAGTAACCAAAGAACAAAAATGTGTCTTGGCCGAGCACTAGTCGCAGACGGTGCCTGGCTCGCTCCCAGGCCCTGGCCTGCCGATGAGGCGTGGGATATTTTTGTCGTAGATGTATCAGAGTCTGCAAATACCAGCATAATTTTATTTTCGTGAGTTATAGAATTTTTGGCATTTGGTTGAAAAGTCTTGACACAGTATTTCTCGCAAATTAATTTTGCAGTCCTAAACGTTTCGGCTAGGGATTTTAAGCAGGTTTCTTAATATTTAATTAACTTCGATATTAACGATTTTATATTTCAAGTAATTCAACTTGATATTGACAAGAGTAAATGCGTTCAAGCCAGAATTGGCAGATGATAATTCAATGGTTGCTCACAATTCTTAGTTAATTTATTGGTGATATTTCTATTCTTTCTTTTTGGATTTGACAAGTGATTTATGAGTGACTTAACTTATTAAATATGTGGATATAAATTAATTGTGTTTCACATAATTATACACATGTCACCAGTGCAATTCAATTTATCGCATTTTATGATGAACAATTTTCATATATTCTCCAACCACTCACAGCCTTGAATTGGGAATAGTCATGAACAGTCACAACTAACCATTTAGTGTAAAAATTCACCGAATTCTACTCACTAGAATTTGGTCTAGCGAATCATTTCAAGCAGTCATACTCTTTCGCCTGTATGGTTTCGCATTCCGCTCGGTCACTTTAAGCCCAAGTTGGAGCAGCATTCATGTGGGCAGCAGCTCGTGCCCGTGCCTATTCCAGGCCATTATCAACTCGTACCCCTCTATCCGCTCCGACTTGCACTTTTTTCAGCTGCATGCGTCACAGCTGCCTCTGCTTCTTGCGTCTTCTGTCTCTCCATTTGGGGCTGCTTCCTTTGGCAGAAGCGTTCCCCTTGGACTTTTATTGACACTGATAAGTGTGCCCAGAGCACGGCAAAAAGGTAAGCAAAGCTGGCAATTTAAATTGAAATTGTTTGCCGCATCGCAACAGCAGGCAGTAAAAACGGAAAACGACAAAACGGAAACTACAAAAAGTAAAGCAGAGCAGAGTCGAAGCAAAGCAAACGAAAAAACCTGGATGGGAAAAAATTAAGTGAGACAAAGTGTTTTGTGACAATGCGGAGTAGCTGCAGAAGCGGGCGAGTAGGGGCCGGACTGGGCCGTGCCGGAAAAATGCAGACCGACCTGAGATTCGTTTGCTGCAGCTGGTGATCTGGTCGAGTGCGTGTTAATTCCATTTGGGCAGCATTTTTATTGACTAACCACACGGACACTCGTATTGGCCACGTCCCGACTCCACTCCGCATTGGGGACTTGGCAGCAGAGGCGGGAGTAGGACTTGGATATTGTGTGTCTTGATTGTTTTGTTTAACATGCATAAGAGACAGAGCCGGAGATGGGCTTGAATCTTCATTGAGTTCGTTTATCTGCATCTCAAACCAACTACTGCAATCCTGGCTAGGAGCTAAAAAAACAGCTCTGCTTGCCCCAAATATGTATGTCTGTACGATGCCCATCCTCATCCTCTCTCAGTGTCTTCTCACTCAGTCGGCTTTTTTCTATTTGGGTTTTTTTTTTAATTTGAAATTCTTATTACAGCCTTTCTGCTGGTGAGCAACCGGGAATATTTTTCGAGCTTCTCACACATTTGAATAACTAAATTGCAGTGAACCACAAATCGTTATTATTTTTACTCATTTTATACCCACTTTTTTTTCATCTTTCTCCACAAGTTAGTTATTTCAGAAGAATACTTTTTCAAGCACTTTGCCCGGATGTTCCATGGGTGTGTTGCTTTTTATTATACGATTCCTTTGATTCTCTGTTATTCTTATAGCACTACCGTCACGAATATTCCTCAAGGAACCAAACCCACTTTTTCTGATAGGTGTTTGATGAGATTCTTTAAAGTGAAAATTAAAAAAATATACAGCACAAAAATCCTCATTTTTGCATTTGGAAGCTTAATATTTCCCAGACCGTAAGCTGAAACCACAAAGTGTTGAAGTCCAATTTATAGCTGCGTTAGCTCTTCAGAATGGTAAAGTTCATTACAACCAAATGTAAGTAATGTGAAAAAAAAAGCGCTACCTCAAAAAACATTGAATAAAAATAACGGTATTAAAAACTACTTTAAAAAACGTTCTAACGTACAAAAAAAAAATGTAAAGCCCCAAATCTATAATAAAAATTCGGTTTCATTGAGGATTGGGGAGAACAAGTTTCGAATTTGTCGAGTAGTGTTGTTTTTTTTCACAAATATTTAATGAAATAATTTGAAATGGAAACACACTCCAGATCGTTACTTCTCACATTGGCGATAATTAAAAAACAATTTCAATGAAAATGCTTTCAGATAAATTTGTTCTGTCAACGTTTCCAATTGAACTCTTTTGCTAGCCCTATTCGAGTATATCACCTGGCGGGCTGCACAAACTTTGCCAATAAATACACGCATCTCTGCACTCATCCAGCACTTGAACGAGTAGCCTCCCTTCCCTCGATACCTTTCTTGGCAAACAAAAGTTCGAAGCACAAAATAATATCGTACACAACGCATATTTTTCGGTCCTTCCTCAACTTCTTTGCACGGTGAGTGGTGCACAGGAGTCTAAGCAGGGGATGCAGAAGCCGAAAAGAAAATGGCGCCCAGAAAGCGGAAGTGCACATTAGTTGTATGCAAAAAGTTTTCTGTAAAGGGAAGCAGAACTTATGTACACACAGCAGCAGCCCCAGCAGAAAAAAGAACAGCCAAAGAGTAGCAGAACCCCGCAAATAGAAATTTGTGGATGGTTCGCCCTGTCAGCTGAGCGGAAAACTCTCTGCCCAACTAAGGAACTACGCAACTGCCAAAGGAGCCAAACTGAGAAGGTGCGAAGAATTTTCGTGCACACCTGTGCAAAAAATGCTTTCAAAAACTTCTATATTTTCCCTTATATAAAAATTTCTGAATTTTTTCGTTTTTTTTTCAAATAATTTTGGACATTGAAAGTTGTTCCTGTTGTTGGAAAAAGCGGTGGCGTTGCATTTCAATTTTCGTACGTTTTTTGTTATTTAATTTTCTGGCCGCTAAGCAAAGTTTAAAGTATGCATGTCAAATTATTTGAATATTGCAGCCCAGTCACGATTTTTAAGTAGAACATCAGCCAGGGTAGTCAGGAGCAGTAGAGAAGCGGAAACAGCAGCAGCAACAGCAGCATCTAAAATGCAGTCAGCCTGCCTGTCTGGGAATGTTGCCCCACTGGCTTGTCTGTCCAAAGAATTGCAACAGATTTATTATTTACATGGCAGTGGGGGCAGAGAGCTTGTGGGCGGCGGGTGTGGCACAGATCCTTGGATGCTACATTTGGCGGCAGGCACAATTCGATAGTTCTCGTTCCATATATACTCATACTCATACAATATTCTGTGATGTGAGTGAAGGCAATTCGCTTTGGAAGTTGAAGCTGAAGCTATTCCTGCAGTTATTGGTCATGAGTCAATTCAAAATCAAAATCAAAATCATTTTTTCATATTTCATGAACTTTTATAGTTTTCTCTATTGAAGCGATTACATGGAGGAACGTAAGATGTAAGTCGGTTTTATGATTATTATCTGATGGAGTTTGATTGATTTTCATTTTAGATACAAAAAGTTTACTGAATTTTGAATAATGTTTTATTGAATTCAGTTGTATCGGTGATTTCAAATGAAGTGAAAGGTTAGTTCGTGCTCCATAAGAATCTAAGTTTCAATTATGTTAATCGATTCGATTGAGTGTCAACTTATTGGCGAATTCGATTAAACTGTACTTTCAAAATAAAATACATGAACTACTTTTAATAAAATCCAAATATAAATCTTGTAGAGTTTCTCAAAAAGTGTATTTATAAACTTTCCATCCGTTCCTAGCAAATTCGCTAAAGTTAAGTAATTTGAAGCTTTAAATTATAAATTTCAACAGCATCGCCTTCGTATCGTACATTCCTTCAGACAAGTTTATTGTCGTCGCCATCATTGCCATTCAGGACCATGCCACGCCCACGCAACAGTTGGTGCTGACATTGCAGGACAACATTTTGGAAGAAAATCAAATGGAATTTATGGTCTTGGCATCGCTTAAGAGTGGAGTCGAGTAAAGGCTGGAAAAAGACCGCTAGCCTGCCATCTACTGTGGAAACCTATAAATTGTGTCGGACTGAAAGAAAAGGGCGAAAATGTCTGTCATTAAATTAACGCTAATTTGTTTAGTGGCCTCTGGGGAGACATTTACTGAAAAGGGCCGAAAGCAGAGTAAAGTGTCCGCTGAAGTCTATCGGTGGCGTATACTTAATTTTCCATTCCTCCGTGATTTATGCACTACGTCTACTTTTCTCTGTCTGTGTCTCTGGTTGCTTAAATTGAAATTTAATATGACCTTATGAATCAGTTAAATGTATTGTAATTGCCAATCGATGCACTCAGAGTCCAACGTACAAAAGCATTCATCCAAAATGTATTATGCGATGCGCATTGTTACCTCAGGAAGCAATAATTACGACTGGCATGTAATCTAATATCCGTCTGTGAGGATACTGAACTGAATTTTGCGGTGGGTAATCGGTCGGGGAGTAGTGGGATATTGGGACGGCTGGCATAATAGTGGGCGGTCGCACCTAATGTGTATAACATAAATTGTCATTGTTAAAGTGCTAATGAATTTTTGGCATGCAAATCTCGCATGTAATGTGTGCTATTATAAGTCCCCCTTTGTATCACCATCATTCCTTCTCCCTGCATGTCAAGAATGCGGCATGCTAGCCATCGTTTTTGCAGCTTAAGTTCGGGTGCGCACCATAGAATGTGTTTGCTTGAGTTGCAGAATGTAGGCACTGTTTTTTATCATGAGAAAAGTTTTGTTGCAGGCACGAAATTCGATGCCATCGATGTGATGCCCCAGTGGGCGTCAAACGATTTTATGTACTTAAATATTAAACGTCACAACACAAACTGATGAAATCGTTACTCAGAAAACATGCGGTATTATTACATACATAGTTATTACCCACGGAAAATGTCAATATGGGATGCTCTGTAAGCCATTAATATAAGCCAACGCAATATATGTATGTACTGATATATTTTATGAGCTGTCTTGCTTAACCGCAAAGTACTTGTAAATACTGCCGTTCTCTTTGCAATACTCTTCCAATTTTATTGTTATTTAATGCCCAGCAAAATAAAAAGTGCCATTATTTTATTTTACACTGCGGCTGAGAGCCGCCTACACGGCGTCTACGATTATGTGTGTCCACACACGGCTAAAGCCTTGTTGGTTCTATATGGAATTGCAATTTATGCTGCGCACAAAACAATTTTCCAACGCCTCAGATACCCTAGCAGCAACAGGGAAAACAGAGCGGCCCACTGCTTCCGAAAAAGACAGTGAATGAAAATTTATGTTGGATGCGTGACCGTAAATGCTGTGTGCGTGATAAATCAATTTTCATTGCACACACACGCATACCATTTTGTAATTGTGTGCAATTTGCGGAGGGCTGGCGAATGGAAGAGCTCGACTGAGAGAGCCTGCAGCAAAATGTACATACAATTTTAAGTATTTATGCAGCCGAGAGGAGAGGGGTTTGCAGTTAGGCCCGTCCGCCCATATCGGCCATACGAATCGGAACGGAACTATTTGCCAGATTTCGGTACTGTAATGCATTCAATTGACAATTGGCTTGCGTGATTGATATCTCTCACCCTTGCAGCACACCGAACACACCCGAACAATGACTGTAAATGTCTGATTATTTTGTGATTTATGCATTGCAATTTGAACCCTCACCCAGATGTCAGTGCAAACGAGCATGGCCAATGCCGATTTCCACTCAGGTTAATTTCAATTAAAAGTCGCATTTGGGTTTTAATTAACACAGTACAAGTACCTATGTACATACACGTGTACGTATGCATACGATATGTGATCTGATATATGTATGAAGTCGGGCACGCATAACGACGCAGGACTATAACGAAAGACAACTCAATCAGAGCTCATTTGTCGACAGAAAGTTCAAGAACTGATTTAATGAAAATGCTTGATGCTACATGTAATTCTTACCTCTTACTTGCTGTTGTTGAGCCTATGGAGCATTCAATGCAAAAGTCGGCTGGCAAGACGCTGGATGGGCCTTCCGTCGCGCTACCTTTTCTTTAAAATATTCCGTTGCGCATTTACGCGTTTATATATCTTAATATATCTCTTACAATTTGTAACATATTCTGCTATTCCGAGAGTTAAGAGTTAAGGGGTACATTAGATTTGTGGTAGACGTGGATGTGTGCAACGCAGAGAAGGAAACGTTTCCGACCCTATAGAGTATATATATTCTTGATCAGCATCAAAAGCCGAGTCGATAAAGCCATGTCTGCCCGTCCGTCCTGATAAGCGTCTAGAGATCAGAGACTATAAGAGCTAGAGCAACCGAATTTTGTGGCAGCTACAATTTTAAAGATACCAGAAAAGGAAAAGCGTAGATCGGTAGTATCTACAGGACTGCCGAATCTGAATCAGATCGAATCATTATTATAGCCAGAATAAATAAATAAAGATAATAAAAATAGAAATAAAAAAATCTATATAGAATCTACATTTTAGATGTGTAATCGACATTGCAGATGTAGATAACAAATGTAGCACGTGTCTCTAACACTTTTTGTTGGGGTTATGTACTCTCGATGAACACACTTTTCTCTTATGATTTTGCGCAGCTGTTTCCAGCAATACAGTACCCATTATTGGATTTATGCATTGTTCTCCTTTCTTTTTAATTTTTTATTTTATCGCGTAAGCGAATATGGTGGCCGCATGAATATAAGTCTGCAATGACTGGACACTTCGACAGACAACACGAAGTGGAGCGTGCTTCTCCTTTTTTTTTTGTTTGCGTGATCACAATAATCGATAGCATTCAGCAACAAACTATTGAACTATATGAACTCTGTCGATAAAGTGATTGTGTTGAGGGCGGCATAAATATATTGTGCGCAAAACCAAATAGAGAGATGCAAATTCCTCCTCTTTTTTGCAACAATATGTGACACTCACATCTTCAGAGTTAATGTTTTCCCCTTTTTCCCCTTTTTAATTTTATTTGATCTTTCCCAATTGGCACTGTTTGCAAAACACGGCTGATTCATCATTTTATTTATGTTCCACCCCCTTACGGAATAACTAGTAAATACCTGGCATGAATTTTCCGCTGTGCTGTAGACAGGCCTTTATACTTATTCTGTACGTTTAAAAGAGTTTAAAAGCTTTTAGCATTAATTACGTTATCTTTTTGTATTCCACAATTATTCAAGTAAATATTCTTCTATTCTTCACTGATGGATATTGCTTACCTTTTCCTTCAAATTTACCATGAATGCTTTCACCACTAAACCTTAGAGTTGCTCTTCTGCATACTAAATTCCACTAGTAAACGCTGAAAGAACACTACTTTTGTGTATTTTATTTGTTTCCAGCACAAAAATGAGTAATCTCACGACTCTCTGGGGCCAGTGTTATATCTCTATTCACGAGTACTTTGAAGCGACTCCACCTGCCATTGCTTGGCCGTCTCAACGGCCTCATCAACTAAAGCACAAGGAGAATAAAATTAGTATTATGACGAAAAAAAAAAAATAAGCTCTATCGCTTGTGCCTGTGCTCAACTTAGACATGTCAACCGCATGAGGATCTTCGCTAGTGCGCCCGGGCGGGGGATACTCCTCCGGCTGACGAAACCAAAGTAATGTAGACTAGCAGCTTACATTTGAAACAATCTCCAGTAGCCCAATGTATAATCCAATATATAGTTTTGTGGCACATTACATAAATGATATATAGTAGTGAATATTTTTCGACCACAATGACTTGTGTTTCGAATGATCGTTCTTAGTGGTTCCTGTTTATATATTCATGTATAGTGTGCAGGAAAACAGGATGTATCCAAAGGTTATACAGGTGCTTTTTTAACTTTTAGAATAAGCCCCAGTGGCCTAATGGAGAAGGCGCCGGCCTCCTAAGCCGGAGATTGTGGGTTCAAGTCCCATCTGGGGTTATTTTTTTTGTTCTTTTCACTAATATAGTTTTCAGGATAATACGGATACGATCTGCACGGAAAAGCCAACGACGGATTGACGGGCATTGTTTTTTTTCGATTCGGTTGTTGTTGCTGCTGATCATTAATATTTTTTTAACTTAAATGAAGACATTTCTATACCATTTGACATAATCCATCCAACGAGAATATTATTGGTAGGTTCAATTAATCCTAGCTAATTAATTAAATAATTGCCTTTCTCTCTCTGCCCACGCTCTTATATTTATGATGCCTTAACTGACTTTATAGCGCGCACACACACAAAGTTGTGTACTGACTACAGATACACACATGTGCTCACGTGTGACCTCAAACCCCCTTCAACTCCACCCCCATTTGCCACTCTTGACTTTTAATGCCCCTGCTATAAATGTCAAGTCCCGCGAGGGCGACACGCCCTCCCAGCAGGAAATGACAAAGACCGGAGGAAAAAACCACAGCAGCGCACAAAAGCGCCAAAAAGGAAGAATAAAACAAAAATAAAGTATGGAACAACAAGGGCACAAGAAAACTGAAGGCTAGATTCGAAAGCCGAAGAGCACATACTCCATAAGATCGATAAGCAGTGATGCAGTGATCTAATGCTTACTACTTCCGACAGTAGCTGGGCAAGTGGCCGTGAGGCATGGTTTTCGATGCTCGTAATTGGGGTCGGAGATGTTTTATGCCCCAATTCATAGTACCCTCCGCAAGAGTATAAAAACAACAACAACAAAATGACATGCTCACGCGTGCATGTATGTGTGTGCATATACCAAAGGCAGACACAAACAACCAAACAACATTAAGAAATTTGTAGGAGGCGAATGCGTTTTATTTAATTTTTATTGCCGTCGACGATGCTCTGGGCCAATTTGTGAGTGTGTCGGAGGGTGTACGAGTATGGGTGAATATGACTGTGAGTAGGTGGGTGATGTGTGTGAGTAATAAAGCATTTAAGAATTATGATGGAGAAGGCAGTCGAGCAACAAGCTGGGAAACAATTAGCCGGCGACCCACGAAAGTATGCCACAAATAAGAAAGAAATTGTGATGACTGGGGAGACCGAAGAAGAAGTACTCTACTCTGCAACTATAGTGACAATGGGATTAAATCTGATTTGTTTTTATATCCTTGTATCATTATTCGAAGATAGTAGCCGATATTAAGCTATATTATATTAATAATATGATATATAGTTGTCTTAGTCTTATCATACTTCACCCTCTGCACATACTTTCACAGCTCTGCCATTCCAAATCTAAAAATCCCAAATATTCCGCTTGCCCCTCCTCGAAGGGTATGTGATTATGGGTGGGCAATTTGCTGTCATATTTTTGTGCAAACCGAGTGAAAGAAATTGAGATGGTCGACGTGATGCCATTAAAGTGGTACAATCGTGACCGGGCACACCCTACAGGAAAGCTTTTCGCCGGCTTATGATTAATGCTCTAATGAGGCGCACAAACAACAACACAACATTGGAGGGCAGTGTAAAGTAACACCAGAGCGGGAACGAATGTGAGTGTGAGAGAGGGAGGGACGGGCCGAAAGTTGTTTCGACAACGACAACGGCAAGTAAACCGCACAGGATGCAGATGCAGGAAAAGTTTTGCATTGCACAACACCAACAAGGACGATTCCAGAATCAGGAACAGCAACAACGAGTGACAAACACTCATGTGCTTGGGGAACCACCCATCTCCCCATCTTGCTCGTTGGACAGTGTGACCGTTGCAGAGTTCGAAATTAAAGGCCAAAACTTTGCCCTGTCCTTCGGTCACATCAGCATCAGCTCGTCCGTGAGTTATGCAAGTGACGTTTTTCGACCCGCAACAGCAGCAGTGCATCCACGGGACACTGCAGTGCACTGGTGGGCGAGTCCTCGTCCTCTCCGCACAGCCTTTCCGCTTCGGCCATTCGCTTCGTTTGTCTCTGTTTGCCTAAAATTAAGCCTAATGTGCTCTACGTCGACATTTTAAGCATCTTTTCGTTGCCCTGCTGCTTGTTGCTTGCCGGCCATGTCCGTTGTTGTTGCGGCTAGTTTCTGGCTTGTAATTGGCAGCGGGCTGTGGGGGAATGTGCCATCCACTATCTCTGTCGGCGGTTTGGAGGGTGGTTGGTTGCCCTCAAACAATTATTGCCGCAAAGCTAAAACCGTTTGTTGGAGCAACATTAAATTTGTGCTGCAGTAATTCGCTGCGAGAAATAATGGGTACAAGTTTTGTTAATCTTTGATATACTTATTTTGTTTGATAAATTCGGCGCAGTAATACATATACAAAACAAAATAAGAAAAGAAAAGAAGCTCCAGTCTGTATCTATATCGCCAACCATTTTTATTTCTGGAAGTATACATATAAATAGGAATTTAATTCGAAATATTTGAGTCCCAAACCAAATTCCTCAGGGTCTGAAATTTGGTTTTATTTCAGAAATCAAATTTTTGAGTCAACTATGCAGTATGATTCCCGCACCAAAGTCCCATGTAGGCCCTTAATTTTAAAAGAATGTTTCTAGTTTAAAATAATAATTATTATTATATAATTATAACTATTATAATTTAATGCTTCACTTGTTTGTACGTTCGAACCGTTGCTCAAATTGAAATGCTTAGGTCGTACGTAATTTTAATTTGAAAAAGTCAACACTTAAATCAAACCTTAAGAACAGCCTTTTTTTAAACTGAATCTTTAACAAAGTTAATTTAGATATTAATTTTAAATCTTAAGGATTAATTTTGTGTCTTTCTCTACTTATATATGCTTAAAATTATATACATGTACAAATGTATGAAGAGATATAATTATAGATCTAGAAATTGCCTGAACTTAATTATTTTGTATATGTTTTTCTTTTGCGATTTCCAATAAATACGGACAGAGAAACGACACTTTTTCCCATTTTGTATCCTTTTATTTTTGAAATTCCTGTCACCCAACCCTTTGGCACCCCAAAATTAATCATTTATCGGGTGATATTTTCCTTGTATTTCCGTGCCCCCCCGCGTATTCAATATTTACTTTTCCGCCTGAGCAACCCACTTGTCCCATAAATTGCTTATTGAAAAATGCCGCCAAACGTGACGCGCTCCGCATATTAAAAAACATTTATTTTCCGCAGCAAACGTTGAACCTTGTCTGGCTCATAAAAATTAAATACCAGAGGAGCGAAAAAAATATTGAAAAAATGTACATAAGGTTAGTCATAAACGGAAATCAAATGAAAAGGTCAGAACTGCACGAAACCCTCAATTTGCCAGTCGCTCGTTAAAATTCGAACAGCGAACCGCCGATCTCACCCGCCCTATTTTGCCTACTCCCGCCGTTCCCTCGACCCTTGTCTCGTAAGTGTTAATTTATTTGTCGGTTGATTACAACGCGCATCCGGCGGCCCGACGTCGTGTTGTTGTTGGCTGCAAAAACAAATTAATTTTTATGTCTCTGTGCGAGGGGCATAGCGGCACAAACTCATTTTGAGTAATGCGACAGCCGACCCGAAGCCGGAAGTGTATTAATTTCCGACCAGAGACAGGAGCACCGGAAAAAGGAACGTCGGGTATCAAGGTGAAGGTTGATCTGTCGCCAAGAAGAGTTATTTTTGCTTTGGAAATATGTAGACCATGTCTGCGTATAGTTCTGTAGTGTATACAAAAGCTATCCAAAATGAAAATAAAAATTAATTATACATTTTTTACGTTATTTCCAGCTTTACCATTAACATAACTTCAACATAAGAACTGAAATATTGTTCTCTAAGCCGGTGATTATGGTTCCAGTCTAGCATGGCATGGTGTTAATTACGAGCTTAGAATTTGTTTAGTGTTGGTGACATAGAAAATACTTCTGTGCCTGTGCCTGTGTTGACAGCAACCTAAGAATGATTCGAGCTCTGTTCTTATCTATGCTTCCATTCCTAAAATACACTAGAGATTTTTAATTGAATGCGGCTTGGCTCTACTTTCCATTTGCATTTGAAACAAGACCACGTCAGTTCTCCATAATTTGTTGAAGCTTTAAATCCTTTCAGCTGACACAATGCCTGCTGATACTAATGTCAAGACAAACAATGTCGAAAGCCAAAGTATTTATTCCCATTCTCTTTAGCCGCTTGGACAATTATCAGTTTCACATTTCATTGTCTAATCACGGCGGCCTTCTCGTATGACACCCAAAGCCCAAGAGTCCGTAAGGAAACGAACCGGCTAGAATAAACAGTCGGCGGCCTTGCGGCAAAAGTCGGTCAATTGTCATTTGTCTGTGGGCATTGCCGTTGGTGTGGGTCTTCATGGGTGCTGGGGCTGGAATCGGGGTGTGGACTGTTGGCTTTGGCCAAGGCAAATGCATTTTGCAATTAATGGCCATAATTAATTAGGTTTAAGCGAAACATTGCTCCAACATACTCGCAGATATTTACGATATATCTGAAAGCAGATACTACACTGTCTAAAAAACTCTCCTAGCGAAACAATATATTTTAAAGAATTTGTGGGATCTTCAAGAGCAGACCTAAAACGAATACCAATATGGTCTCCTCTTAATTTTCTTGATATGTATATATTTTAGCATACATTTGACACATTTGTGCAAGTAGAAGGAAGCTCTTTTATTGCAGTGCATTTGTATATTTAACCTGATGTCGTGTTCTTATCGGCTTGCGTGTTCGGTAAGACGATTGAGGCTGAAACGTTGGCCAAAGAATGGCGAGACTCATCAATTGCAATGATATGGCCCTGTCCCAGGATATTGTAATTAATCCTTAAAGTTCTCGACTTGAGTTGAAATTCAATTAAGCTTTAATCAATGGCGAGGCAACAGCGATCCACGTACATATCCTGTTGCACCATCCCCATCTGCTTCGCCCGAACTCTGCTCCTCACTCACATCATAACGACAGCCACAAATAACCGCAGGATAACTTCATTTGCATGAGCCCTGGCCAGACCATGGAAGGACTGGCCTGGCCTGGGATGGGATGGTCTGGTCTGGTCTGGTCAGATGATGCCCGGACAGACGAATGGGGGCGTGATCAAGTGGGGTGTTCAGACTTTTGTGCGTGGTCGAGGGAACGTAAAAAATGCAACTCTGAACATTTGGAAAGCCGACATATAAAATATTATATATTTATACTCATGTGGCGATGCATCTGCGCATATATATTTTTATTATGTCTCTCCTCTTGTCTGTTTTTACATTAAAGAATTTTATTATTGTTGTTTCTACAGTATACCGACGACCGATGCTGCAGTGGCCGTTGTTGGCTGCTTGTAATACATGCATGCGAAAATTTCTTACATTAACAGATAGTTTAAAAAAAAATTGGATAAATATTCAACGCTTCTTTCCAATGGTAGCAGGGGAATACTCTTATAATATGTGAGAAAATGGTATTTAAATATCTAGAATAATTTGTAAGGAAATGTTGTAAATCCAGACAATTATGCGCACAATAAAATTACATTCTATTATTGAAACCTTTTCATCAGGATTCCACAATATTTTCATGGTATTTTCATAGCTTCAGGAAATATCATTCGCTACGTTGATTCACTAACTCAAATCTAAGATGGATATAAAATGCGAGTATCTACCGAAATCTAACCATTTTATCTTTTCACTTTGGAGTTGCTTTCCAAGTCCATCTCCCGTACCGTATGCCTCGTTTTCCGGAAAGTTCCTTCATTTACGCGTTGTCATAGCAATGCAATAAAACGCTTGCCATATGAATAAATAAATAAAAATTAAATTAACACTGTGGAGTTTCACAATAGCGAAAATGCATAATTGTCGTGAAATGTTGAATTAAAACGAGAACACGTTAAATGAATATACACGAAATGGGCAAGTTGAGCATTTCACTGAATTACTTTTGAGTCTGAGGGTCTAATAAATTAACCAGAAGTGTGCTCAAGACATTAGTAAATGGTCAGCAAATGGTTTTGGGAAAGCCTAAGGGCTCTAAGGGTCAAGTTGATTTGCATGGAAAAGTCATAAACTTTGACTAACTGCGACCAAAAAGGGTTAACGGTTGGGACCCATCCTCCACTAAGATGTCAAATAAAGAAGTTGTTTCGGACTTGGTCTTTGGAGGCACTATTTAAAGGCCATGACTTGGGTTGAAGCTCATTTTACAACCGGGGGGGGATACATCATTATCGACATTAACAACAAAAGGCACTTTATTGGCATCATCAGCAGCAGGCAACAGGAGATGATTGCAGATTGGTAGCCACGACTACTGCATTTGGCAACTCTGTCATGTGCTCTCCATAGCGGTGACGTCCCTATCCCTGGCGTACCTTCCTATCCTGGCCAGAGCACGAGGCCCGACGACACTTTGGCCACCTGCACAAAGGGCTATCTCCTTTCCTGTTGATAGATTGCTGTGAACGGCTGTGGCCCCATGCAACATTACACTGATAATATTTGCCACGCCCTGCTCCTATGTCCGAGTTCCGGCCCAGCACGAAAATAGGGGTCTGAAAGTTTGTGCTTAAAGGTTGCGGTTGTTGGTTGGCCAGTGTGTCCTGCGGTGATTCGAGAGGATGACTTAAGGTTGATTAAGCTGCGAGAGGAAGCTGGCGAAATGCGATTCGAGGTTAAGTGGATTCTTGGCTGTTGTATACCTACTTCTTCCTGCAAATTGATGCGAATTGTTTGACTTTTGTGCGGTTATCGCATTAGAATGTCGTGGTTTATGGGAAGCTGGTTAAATTTGTGTCAGTTGGGTTAAAGTAACACAAAGACAACATTACGTAAGAAACGGGTTAGGAGTGGAATGTTCAGTTGGTTTATCTGCAATTCGGTAATGACAGATAACGAAGTTAATTTAGAAGTAAGATTAATAAGGTCAAGGCACGTTTCAGTAAGTATTTTTTTTTTCGAATGGGATACGATGAGTATCCACAGAGTTATTAGAGTTTGTATGAGAATTGAATACGCTTAGATAAGCCCATATTAGATCAGTTGTTGGTTTCGCTGCGTTATACATAGTTGGCTGAGTAAGTTTGTTAAATCTTAACGTTTTGGATTCTTGGGATCAGAAATATAGATGAATCTTGACTTTTTTATATTGAATATGTAAGGCATGTCCATGCATTTCAAATCTAAACAACCGACTCTGTGCCTTTATTTTTATTTATTTAATTTATTTATTTATTTTGAAGACCTTTCGGAAAATTAATTTTCGGACGGAATACAAAACTTTGGAAGATCGCTGAAAATAAGTGTATTGTATGTAGGGACATTGAATAAAATAGGAATATACAATTTTTTTGACTCCCAATGAATCAATTTTCTCTGTGGCCTGGTATTTAAGACCCACAATCTCCTTTTATTTTCCTCTTGCTGTGTGCCCTTTTGTGATGCGATTAGTTCCACCTAAATGGTCATTTTCTGAGATGTAATATTAGCGTGCACCGCCGTTCTAATTGCGGCTTAACTGTCAGACAGAACGGCAAAAAAAAACCATGGCCACATGAAATTCTGATATAGGCAATTTTTATTTCATTACTCAGAATCTCAATATTTCACAAACACTTTTTTCCCCTAAATACCTTAATTTGACTAAGTCCCAAATAACATTAATCAAAAGTCCAGAAAATACCCAAAAGCTTTATCCACAAAAAATAATCATACCAAAAATGCATTTTGTCACCCATTTTTTACATTGAAGTTGTTTTCTTGTATGACTAGGACACTTATCAAGGATGACTCGAAGTGGACATCCTTCCCGCTAAGCCGTCCATAAAAAGTGCTCAAACTTTTTGTGCGGCGCCTGTCCTTGACTATTAGTTATCCATGTTCAGTTTTTCAGGGCCCGTTCCTGTTGTGACTTGAGCCAATATTTTTTTTAAATATTCCTGTTCCATTTTCGCCATTATTTACTGGTGGGCTGACTTTCACTTCAGCCCGTCTTTGTCTCCCTCCCCCCACTTCACTCCGTCCGTTCACTGCCCGGTGCGATAATCCAGACTTGTGCCATGTGAATAATGATGTTCCAGATGCTGAGGAAAAAGTCGCTTAACGTTTTTTTCTATCTTTCCCCGCAGCCAGGAACATTTTTTCACTGTCGGCGAATCCGAGAAGACCGCGTGCTGGTGACAGCTGAATAATAATAAGAATATTTTTTAATATTCACATATGAGTTTGCAGTGCTAAAGAAAGTGCAGAAATTTAATGTCAGTATTTAAAGCAATATTTAAAATAGATATTCTGGTCCGCAGCCAATCCATTTAGTAAATTGAATTTGCCACCCGAAAATATTTTCCAATTAAACTAAAATAAAACATTTCTCACTTAATTCATGCCAGTTTTTAATTGTTTGCATTCAAATTGTTATTCATAGAATGCACCAACTGCAGCCATTTTTAACTAAAACCCCGCTCGAAAAACATGCATATATACCTACAGGAAGAACAATGACGCAAACACATGTTGTGTAATTATAAGCAATCATTTTTGGGGGTTGCTGCGCCACCACCACCTGAAAGCCCTTTGCATGGAAAATGCAAATAAAATGTACACAATACATATAAATACATACGTACATATACATGTGTATATGAAATTAACAATTTTTGTGGGCCTGGAGGAAGAGGCGGACTACGAATTGTGTAATAAATGTTTTTCGCAGCAACGGAGACAGCGACAGAACAACAAACTTTAAACACAGGCCTGGCCATAATGGGCCACAGCCACTGAAAGCGACAGGCTGGCCTACAGAAAACGAGCAAAATATTAACGCCGCCGAACAGAAAAAACTTTAAAGCATCGGGTAGACTATCTGATACCCAGGTGTCAGCTATTCAAATGATCTTATCGCTTAATATATCGATTTATGAAATTATAATAAAGTATTTCACTGAATTTCTGACAACGTTCAAGCGTTCATAAATAAGCGCAGTTGCTGTATGTTCAATAATTAAATAGTATAAAGATATTTTGAATATGAATTAATTAAGCAATTTCAATACTTTCACTGAACTTGAGCATGCCTCTCCGTAGCACACGGTATTTGTATGACCATTCTGTATGACCAAAGAGTCCTGCAAAGAGACAAAACCGCAACAATTTACAATAATTTACATACAATTCACAAAAATAAAGCGGCAACAACCGACAGCCAACGAGCCATTCCCTGACAATTAACTCGAAAATGACCCTCTCTCTGTCTTTGACCGCTGAGAGGCCGCAATGCTTGCGGCAACAGCTTTTTTGCAAACATTTTTTAAACTATATCTTAGCTTAAAACGTTAATAATACTCAATTAAAAGTTTTCTCCAGCTGCGGGCACGAAAATCATTTAATCAGAGCAATTAAAATTGTGCGCAAATTCTCCAAAACTAATTTAAAGCCAAAGTGAACAAAAAAACTTGTGCATTCCGGCCAGGCTGGCCCTTTCAGCAGCATTTGCATTTATTTATGCAGCAACAACAGCAGCAAACAATCAGCTGACCAAACTCAAACTGGCTGGCCACACTCTAAAACAAACAAAACATGGGGAAAACATTTACATATGAACTTTCATTTGGCTTACAATTTTGTTGTCATTGTTCCTGTTGTTTTTACGGGCAGCACTCCTCATGAATAATATGTTTGCTTGTTGCAAGTTGGTTACATAGCCCAAAGATATGCATGGTATGTATCTATTAAGTGCATTCGAACTTCTGCTACCGGGACGATTGACACTGAGTGAAACTTTCACCGAATTGAGTATTTAAAACTTCTTAATTTACATTACAAGCTTTCTAAACTTTTGATGTAAGTCCAATAGAGCAATCACATCATTTGAATTAAATGACATCGGGTTTTGCTCGAATTTTTTCTAAATAATGTATAAACTAGACATAATCGCAAAATTGATAAGATATAGAAAATTTGGATTGGACTTAAACGGCTTAGGTTCTAGTAGTTTTTGTGGATTAACGCCGCAATTCCTCTAAAACTCGGTCAAAACTAAATTTTAAGTTGTTAGTGAATTCTCTTGGAAGGGACTGGTCACATAATTAGTGTCAAACCCCGGGTACTGGCCTCTTTTTCCTCTCTCTGTCTCGCAGGACTCGCAGGATATTGCCTCTGGCATATGTTCGTCCTTGAGTTTGGTGTGTGTGCGCCAAGACAGCGTCCACTTAAGTATGCAGCACAAAATTCTTGTACGCTGCATGCGTACCAAAAATACCGAAACCAAAGCCATCCTGTTTGTGTTTTTCGTTTCTGTTGGTGTTGGTGTTGGTTTGGTAGTGCTGGTGTGTCTGCGTCTATTGTGCTATTTACTTAGCCAAAACGTGCGTAAAGTTTTAATTATAAACTTTTTCTTGCACTCTTTCAGTCAGTTTAGGGACCAGGTCCACTCTGGGTTAAATGTCCCTCGACTTGCATTTTACGGCACTTTAAAGGGGCAATTTTTAAGATTTATGTGAAGGTGGAGACATCTGTTCTGGTGCCTCAAATTAAGATTAATTAACTATGTGATTTATGACCGGAGCAAAATGTTACGAATTTGCTTCTGACCCTCTGTGCATTTTTCAAGAATTTAATGTCTTCAGCAAATTCAAACACTTGAATTCAATTTAGACATGCAGCAAGCCTTAAAGAAACCTCTTTGCATAATTGCAAACTATTGCCGTCCAAAGTGGAAAATCAATTTAATTTGCTGATGGGCAAAAAAGAAATAAATACGAATGTTTATGTGTTCATACATATATCGATGCAATGGTGCTTTCAAATCAGATCAAATACGGAATGCAAAGGGTCGTTGAATGGTTGGTTGTTGATAGAGGCGCTTGGGACATATTTGGGTGAATCAATTAAACGATATTGCATTTAATTCTTTTTTCTATGAATGTTCGTTTCGAAGCGGTCTCCCTGTTCACAAGCGGTATTGCATAGGCACTATTGTACAGGCACCAGAGACGACTCTACTACAAAAATACATTAATTACTATATTTTAATATATTTTACTTTGGAGAAATTCCATTCTCGCTCTCCATCCATAATTACTGTTATTGATTTCGTTCATCCATTATTAGGCTCTTCTGCAGTTCCGTTTAATAGACCACTTGTTGACGAGCGCCAAAAACTCTTTTGCCCATCCAAACAGTCGGATTGAGGCCCCAGAAAATATGAGGGAAAACTCTGTGCAACCGTAATCCTGCATTTCGCCTAAGAGCGGAACAATGCCCCCACGTGCACAATGCTCTTTTCTCCCGGGACTCGTTATTGGCAATAGACAAACTCCATTTGAGCGGATAATTGCATGCAGCGCTTTATAAATCAACAAACGTCTTCACATGGCAGAGGTTTTTGTGCATTCGATTGGGGGCTGCCTGGCCTTGCTGCCACGTTGGCTGGCTGGTTGGTTGGTTGGCTGAGTGAATGACTGCCTGCCTGACTGAGGACTGAGTGACTTGTTGGGTTGTACATTTCAATAAAACATTCAATGCATAACTACAATGGGCATAAGTTATGCTTCGCCGGAGAGCCACAGAGAAAGCCGGAGAGAGTGAGTGATAGAGTTCACTTGACTCGCACTAATTCCTTCCCAACGATAATGATGTTGTTGTGGATGTGGATGTGGATGTATGGACAACAACAGATAAGGATGCCATCGACTGACTGAATGTATGACTGAGTGGCTGGCTTTTGTCTGGCTGAAAGCACTGCTTCTATACCTTCTATACCATCATCTACTTTATCCCTGGATTATTACAGCAGTCAAGTGACGCCCGCCTATCCTTGTTAAGTTTAAATACGGCCCTGCTATTTTAATGGAGTTCCGTTCAACTTTAGATGCTTTCGTTTAAACAGAATTAAATAAATCAAAAATATAGCCAACAAAAAAGTTATCGCTAAACTTCCGCTGCACGGACGCTTGAAAAATGGCGGACATTGAACTTCTCAGCAGGCAGCCGAGGGCGTTACGAAAAATGTAAAATAAAAAGAACAGCCAAACGGAACTGAAAATAATCAACAAAAAGGCAACAGCAACACGTAACATTAAACTTCACAGTCACAGCGTATTCGGGTCTGGTCTGACGTTTCTTTAAAGTCGCCCCAGAGTCCGCATCGAATGGGAACAGCCGCACGCCTGCAAGTATGCAATGCTGTAATACGAGAACAGCACGCGATGGGGCATTAGTAGGAGCTTGTGAGTTGATGGAACGGAGCGTAATCTACAACATACATATAGTACGGCTTATGGAGCAGGCAAGTCTTCTAAACCATGGAGCAAAACTTGGCCAGCGGAAGAGCTTAGTTGCTAAGTTGAAGGAGCATTCCCATTAAAGGTATATGGTATATGAGATAATTGTTTACAAATACATATACGGAAACTTTTAAACGAATAATTATGATTTATCAATGGGTATAATGTCCACGAACCAGTCCCAGCTTCTCCTGTTCCTTCTATTCCATTCCACTCGTGGGCCATTCCGCCCTACGACAACGTGAGAATTGTTGAAGTAATCAACTCAATTAGCCGTCGCATAAGCATCAGCCCCGCACCGCACCGCACCACACAGCCCCAAACAAACACAAAACTCAATTAGATGCCATAACTAAATAATCACAAACACATTTGAGCAAACAACAGCTAGCTCCTCAACGCCATTCCTAGGCGACCACCGAACGTCGTGACGTTGCTGTGTAAGCGGGAAAATAAAAAGGAAATAAGTGGAAAACCGGGTCAACAACAAGAACAACAAGAACAACATTAACATGAGCGCAACAATTTTGAAACAATGGCGACAACAACCAGAGCAACAAGGCATGCCTAGAAAATTGCTTGAAATGTGCGGAAGCCCGAGTAAGGCAGGGACTGCGGAGGCATTCCAGCATGTGACGCACGTGACAAAACTTGTCAAATGACTTTACTTCACTTTGACGGGGAATCCCGGTCCTGGTCCAGAGTAAACACAGCCAGCGCTCAAGTGGAGGGCCGGCAGCAAGAAGATGGAATCCCGGCCAGGATGAAATATATGTTTGAGTGTACTCGTACTTCTCCCCCTGGAAATGCTTAAGAAAACTCTGTTCTCACCGAAACAATAAAAAGCGAGGGACGAAGCGAAGAATGAGTCGCGTACCATATCTCAGTTTTTCCCAACTTGTTGCGCCTCCAGCTAAATTATGACATTGGGGCGATGGAAGGAAAAACAAGGAGAGAAGCCCTCGGTGGCAGCAACAAATACATTTTAAAAAGTGCAGTGAAGTGAAATTCTATTTGATTTTTAGATAACCAATCAAGTTTATTCTGGCTGAGGGTAACCGAATTTCTGTGCTATTTTTTTTGATTGAAATCCATACCAGGGATTAGTAATAATCACAGGA
This sequence comes from Drosophila tristis, assembly GCA_018150885.1. Taxonomy (NCBI): domain Eukaryota; kingdom Metazoa; phylum Arthropoda; class Insecta; order Diptera; family Drosophilidae; genus Drosophila; species Drosophila tristis. The sequence goes on from JAECWT010000200.1 coordinate 135,378, forward strand.
AATACTTTTTTCCAAAAGTTTCCCCAAGTAGGTAGGCCTTGACATTGAACTTGATTTTTCGAATGCTCTAGACTGTGTGAGCTCCACACAGATTTTTATTCTAGTCTGAGATCTCGAACGATAAACACATTTTGGAAAAAAAAATAAAAAATTTGTTTTTTTTTCAAATCCTACTTCCGTAAACAGGCGAACGTAAGTAATAATTTAAAAAAAAAAGTGTACAAAATTTAAATACGAGAAACAATTGAATTTTGGATATTGCAGAAAGAAAACCAAAGATGTGCAATCCTTGCTTCCGCTCAATGCCTGGCACTTGCTGTGGACCAACTGGTGGACTGGGACCCTGCCTCCTCTGCGGACCCTACAATGGCCAGTGGTTCAAGTCTATCAATCACTGCTGCGGCCCGTGCGGACCGTATGGCTGCTGTTCCTGCTATGGGCCCTATGGCGGACATTGTTAGCCTGCTTAGAAGGAAGCTAGGATCCAACACCGAAGACCAAAATCAATCGCGAGACCTTGGATCAGAAGAAACTGCATTTTGGACAAAAGTGGAACAAAATTCGAATGTGCCCAAAATAATGGCTGTTCTCTGTCGAAAATCTGGTTGGCCAACATCTCTTGATTACAATCTATAAAAACATAGACGAATGTTAATAAATTATTTGATGTAATTTTCCTCATACATTTGCTGAATACTCTTTTGTAGGAAGTTAAGGGTTGCACATCCCTGCAAATAGGAAGTGACACTCCCGAAATTCAATTTAAAATAAAATGACTGCCAAGCAGAAAAGAATATGACTACTAGATAAATGGTAATAATAAAATCATTGAAAACATAATATTGGTTACTTTTCAGTAATCCGAAAGCTGAATCCGCTTTATTGTTTAATTCTCTCCCGAACCACTTTCACTTCCATTAACAAAAAACCAGTAACAGTTACAACCAAAATTAGCTTTACGATGGCTGCAGACCAGGGAGCTCAATTTGCAGGCCTGCTTTTGGGTTGGGTCTCGCTCACAGTCCACGGGGTGCATTTAAGGCTAAAGCCGATTTGATTGTAAATATTTGGCTCGTTTAGAGCTAATGACACATCGGGGACTACCAGCGAGCCATGTAATACTAATGGGTCTATGGAGTGCCAATTTGTCTGCCAGAATAAACAGGGAGAATATGGGGAGGGCGGCAGAGAGTCAGTAGGTCTTCTTGTTTTTTAAATATTTTTTTAATATTTTTTTATTTTTTTTATTATGGAAGCGATTGTTGATCTCAAACTTAAATTCAAACGAAAAGAAAAGAGGCATTTGGCTGTTACTTGGGGCGCTTGAATATCTTCGAGCCACTCAGTGACGGAAAGTACTCCAGACTGTTGAGATCGGGGGCTTGAGTCTTGTCCGGAAATGGACACGGTCCCTTGCGCTGATGCGGCTGAGCCTTGCGTTTATTAAAGTCGCCCTGGCTCTGACGGAGCGCCGGAGGAATGTAGATTTCTTTCTTGGCCACTGTGGGATTCCCTTTCCCGTCTGAATGTTCATTCTGTTTGGCCGGCTCGTGGTTAGCCTGCTCCGACTTCTGCCAGGGACATGTTGTGGCTAGCGCGCTTTCATTCAATCCAACATCAATGCCATCGCCTCCAGTGTCCAGCTGTTCGGGCTCCGATTTCAGATCGCCACCAGCGAATGGGGCAGGTGCAGTGGAGATAAGCGCCATCGGTAGGGCGCGTGGCACATTCGTAAATTTGCGACGATTCTCCTCGGTGAAGTCAGACCATTCATCCTCTTCGCTGTGCGCCTCATCGGAGAAACGGATTCTGAATTTAAGCGGGGCTGTGGCAGTTTCCAACTCCTCTGACTGGAAGGCATGCTCCAAGTTGGAGATGGCCTCCGACGACAACTTCGTTGATTCTTCGAGCGTTTTATACAGCTCCTCAGCAGCCAAATATTCGGAATTTTTTTTTGACTTCTTGCTATCCTTTTTGGAAAAGAAATCTTCAAGATTGGACATTTTATTGCGTTTGTATGTATATTTTCGTTTCTGCCAGAAGCAACACTTTCGAATTGTTGTTCCTAATACTACAAATTTTAAGCGAAATTGTTAAGAAACACGTCTGAAATGGACTGGAAACTATTGGTTAACGAAAGGCCTACTTGAAATTGTTTTTACACCCGTACTCAAAACGAGATGTGTGTAACGCAGAGAATGAAACGTTTCCGACCACAGAAAGTATATTTATTCTTGATTAGCATCAATAGCCGAGTCGATATAGCCATATCTGTACTTCCGTCTGTCCGTCCGTCTTGTTTCTCGCCTAGATCTCAGAGCCCATAAGAGCTAGAGCAGCAAAATTTTGTTTCCAGACTCATGTGATATCACACTGCTACAAGTATATGAAATAAGAATCGTATATGAAAAGCATGAAGTGCAAGCGAAGGAAGGTCTATATACTGTCGTTGATGCTGCTAGTCTAGCCGATAGCAGCGCAGCGACAGAATGGAACATTGAACATTTCTTGGAACGAAACCAAAAGACTAGGTTTAAAAAATTATCTTTCCAACTGAGCCAGTTCGCTAGAGAAATACAGATTATTAATTTATTCTTTTTGTATCCCATACGAATAAGCATCTTTGTTTTCGCTGGCTATAGAGTTATTTAATTTATTTATTTTATTTATTTATTGCTAGGCTAAAAAATACCATCCCTGAATGAACCGATCCATACAAAAAAAAAAAAAATGCACAAAGATATGGCTTCAATTTCGCAATTTCTGACCCACTTGGAAAGACCGGTGCAGCCGTTTCGCAACATAATGCAGCATGTTCGCTATGTAACATTTTAATTGAAAAATTGAAAACAAATTTAATGATAGCTTTGAGGCTGTATTTTAATTAAAACTAGAAGTTTCTGCTTTAAGAAGGCAACTTTTGTATAATATGTATAATAAGTAGGTCGGAATTGGGAATTCGGAAATTTACTTTGACAATATTTATACCTATTATATTTTAATGGCTGTGGTGTCAGACCGTGGTACATTGTGCATATATTAGATCGTGTGAAAAGTAGCATTGGCATAGATGATGTGTATCTGCTAGTGAGCAGATAAGTTTCCTTATATCTTGCCCCGCTTCGAGTGTCCACCTTTTGTGGATGCCCACCAGATTCGAACCCCACAACAGCGCAGTCGACTTAGAACTGCCTGTCGGCATGTTTGTCCTTCTCTGGTATGCCGAACTTTGTTTGCAAGGGTAAGTGCAGCTTCGGTTTCCTAATCCATGGTTCTGGCCACGCGTAACCCCCTTGTACTCGAAAGCTGTAATAACATAATTTTTGCGTGGGAGCGTGCTGAGAGTGGTGGAGGAGGAGGTGGAAGAGGAAGAGGAGGAGTAGGAGGGTGGTCTGTGAGATATCCTCTCAGCTGACATATGCCACTAATTAGAATTATGTGCGCGTAATGCCCTGGCCACGCCTCTTCTGTGCAGTTGCTGCATTCGCCCACTTCCCTCTATGCGGCGACATTTGGAGTGGTGGAGCAAACCTTTTTATGCCACTGTGCCGCATATGTTCATTATGTTTGCCTGCCGACAAGTCCTCCACGAGTGCTCGACGTCTGCTTGAGTAATTACCAGGAACCACAGACCAGAAACAGAGCCAGAAGCGCATCGTGAATGCAATGGCAGAATGCAAGTGCAGGTTGTCCTTGTCGTCCTTGTCTGCCATCGTCACTACGGCAAAGCTTTTTATGAAATGACGATGACATAAAACAAATGTGCTGGCCAAAAGAGACAGGGCCAGAGGAACCGAATCAGAGGAAACACCAACAACAAGATTTGTTCATGTCTCTACTTAAATTTATTATTTAATTAGTGGGACCATTTGGGTGTGTAGTTATCAAATTTGTGTGGAAACATAGGGGAAACCTAATAGAAGTTGCAAAGCCCAGAAAGAAAATTAATTAAATTTTATAAATAATTACTCTGAGCCATGTAGAGAAGTAATATGAGTAATTATACTTATAAGTTTAGTTTACAACCTACAAAGGGGGAAAGAACTCTGACTGAACACACACAAGCAGATATCACTGCGCTTCTTACCAAACCAGCTCCCAAACCCTTAGTCATAATTCACCACTGTCTTTTCTTGATGGATAAAAATGGTGCCTACCATCCCAACTTCACCTGAAGCCCAGGGTCCATGTTTATATCTATGCTTTACATACATAAACCAATTTCATTTTGTGTGGAGAAAAGTACCTGTGATTGTCAGCTGGTAATTAATATTATTCAATTAACACCAGACGCCAATTAAAAGATGAAAGTGAAATGGAAAATTAAAATTTTGACGCCATCCGCAGGCAGTGAAAAATTAGACCAAGACCATAAGAATGTATCTGGATTTTTAATCGAACCCCTCTCATTTAAAATTCCACTCCTCGGGCCACAAATATCTGATTAGGAGAGCTCGAGCTTCAAAGGAAAATATTTGGAAATAAGTTTAAGCATGTACGAGTAAAATTCTTCATTGCACATGAGTCAGTGGCTGAAAAAAGGAGCAGTTGCCAAGTCTGCATAAAAAGTTCAGCGGAAAACTGTGAAAACTATCAGAGGAAAAGCCCCGAACCGAAAGCATCACAAACACACACACGGGGTGGAAAACAGGAGGCAGAAGAGAAACAGAAACACTGGTGGAACAGAGGAAAATCATCCACCACCGGAAGGGAGACTGCTAGAAATATTGGCGCCACATTGGCGGCCCGTCTGGCCGGAGAGTTGGCGACGTCTGCGGCTCATCTCAACGCTGGCTGCTCCAACTCCTGCTCCTGCTCCTGTTATTGCTATTGATTTTGTGAGAGTGTGTCTGGGGTGTGCGTACGAGTACGCATACGAATACAGGGAATCCTTCAAGGGGGACACATTCAACGTGATGCATAATTCGGGAACACCCTCGCGTAGTGCTGATGACATCATCATGACCATCAGCATCAGTATCATCCGCAGTGGTAAACAATTTTCAGTTTGGAACTTTCCCATGAAGTTTTATTTTTATTTTTCTGCTCAGCTCGGCTTACCCTCGCTGCCTTTCTCTTCTCTTCTTCGATACTGTTTGCTTATATGAACATTATATTTTATGCTTATTGTGCGACTCGATTACTTTAAAGCTGTTTATCGCCCTCTGACGCAGTCCGTTGAAAATTTTACTCAGTCATTTTCCGTGCCGCCTCAGCCCGACAATTTGTATCGCACATACGTACATCCATTAAAGCAAAGTGTTACAACACATTTAAATTATATTGTAGACTATTCCGCGTCACGCACGTTTTACCGACTTTTACACATGCACGCGCTTTTCGCACTCCTCTCGATGCGGATCGCCTGCTCGTGTGGCATGGAAATTGTTTGTCGAATTATAGAGTTTCTTTGGGTTAGTTATAGTTTGCAACACGCTTCCCGAAACGAACAGAGAAGATATACCAAATGGTATAGAGTCCTAACAATATGATACCACACCCAACATCTTTCCGCTAAATGCCTTTCAAACGTTTTTTTTTGCTTTGGAGAGCATTTTGTTGAAGTACTTAATTTCCCTTTGTGAATCTCAGAGAGGTCATAAGTGCACTTCACATTGGGAATTATTAGTTGGACGCGCACGGAGAGAATAAAAAACAATCATTCATTCTCTTAATCCTCTGGTCGGAGTAAAACTTCAACTTAGAAGTGTGGAAAAATCATCTATCGGCCACAGAGGATGACTCTGAAAGTTCCTCGAGAATTCTGACTATGCGAAAACATTTTCATATTGATGAACTAAAACTGTTGTGTTGCCTTTATCCAATTTTCTTATTTGCCTCCTTTTTATTTGATTTAATCAATGTGCATCGGCATTTTCCAGCGCACATTTTCTTCGGCTCCCCCTCCCCACCCATGACCATGCCTCTTTCTCTTTAACGGTTTATTTATTTGTATTTGACTTTCGCTGCGTGGCGGGAAAATGGCGCGGAGGAAGCTCCGAAAGCAAATACAATTACAGTGAGTGCTCCTGCTCCTGCTCCTGCTACTGTTCCTGCTCCTACTATGACTTTGCTGCCTTTGCCATCCCTTTCTAGCACTCTCGCACCGCCGCTTTCGCACTCACGCCAGAAATTGGCCAAAGCACAGATAAAAGTAAATACATAAGTAAACAAATCATTTGGAAAAATATTTTTGCGCACAAATCACATCAAGGTGCAAAAATTATTTACGAATATTATTTTGGCAAACGAAGCGTCGGAGAAGAGCAAAGTGCACAGAAAAGGTCGATGGATGGCTGGATGTGCAGATGGATGTATGGATGGATAGACACGTAGGAGAGATGCACAGTGTGTGGGGTGGCCAGAGGAAGTGCCAAAATATGAGAAAACGGAAAGTCGAAAGCAAAATGTTGAAAGCGTGAAAAGTGTAAATATTGCCAGTGCCATAATATTTGTATTCTTCCTTTTTTCTGGTGTTCCCTCCCCACCTGCATTTCGTTGATGAGCGCAAGCTTCAATGGTTCTCAGCAAAGGCGATAAAGTTCTTGACGGACCGACGGACTGACTGACTGTCGGTGATGGAGGTAGCTTGAACGGGAGTCCGGTCATGAATGATGTGACCGATGGGATGTACTTGCACTATGTGTGAAGTTGTGGCATGACAGGAACATTGCCAAACATTGGTTTGCCAGGGACTTCAAATCTGCTGCTTATTTACTATATTGCCTTTTATTATCTTTGCAATTGTTTCCTTCAATAAAAGAGTTGACAACTAAAATATTTAGTATCAAATCAGTAAAAATATCAAAATAACTTCAAGCTATGACAACCCACAGTTGCTTAACTAATTATAAAATATTTGTATACTCCGACTTCGACTCTCCGAAAATCTCTCAAACATTTAACATAAACATGTTCACTGATAACACTCGTACTCGTAAGACCAATAGTAATACAGTAAGGCAGCCAAAATTATTTTACTCAAACAATAAGTTTCGCAGCACTTCCACTTCCGCTTTCAAGTGCTGCCTTTGGGGGTACTGGCACAGATTATTATACTAAAACAAATAAATACTCGTACGCTGGAGAGAAGGAGTGGGTGTTCGAGAAACCCATGAGGAGAAAATTTGTATTTATGGCAAAAAGTTGTGTGTGGCGCCAAATTCGCGAGACTAACAATGTTCGCTGGAATTTCTCGCAAGTTTTCTGTAAAATGCAAAACTCTCTGCCCCAGTAAATAAGTACGTGTGGTGTGTGTGTTTGTTCAGCCTTTGTGACCCTCACACGCTAATAATGTTTTGGTAGGACCCTTGCACAATAATTCCTTTTGTGGCTTGCCGCTGTTTGTGTCTGCCTTTTCGAATGATAATTAAGTGAGTATTACGAGTGTGTGCCTGTGCGGGAGTACAAAAAATATAAATAATAAAGGCAAAATAGCAGCGGAGAAGTTTTTGCTGTTTGCTCAACGTGTGCAATGTTTTGTGGCATGGAAGGGTTGAGGCGGTGAAGGAAAACATTAGCGGTAGCTAATATTTTTGTTGGGTTTCCTCTGGTGCAGACCTCAGGCATTGGAAAGAATTAGATTTAATGGTGCTGAGGTCATCATAGAAAGCACATAAATGTGCTGATACTTAAAGAAAGTACGACACCGATGTTTCAGACAAACTCCTTCGACCCTGTTCCCATTTGGATCCACATTGCATACTCACGTAGCCACAGACAATCGGTTTTATCAAAGCACCAGAATCTTAAAATTCACTCAATTAAACCACAATTACGGAGTCCACTTCGCTCGCCCAGTTTAACCTCGCGCTAACCTCTACCCTCCATACCCCGCCGACATAGGAGCGCCCACTCTATCACAGCTCTTCATCAACCAAATTGCTTGCTAACCCAAATGAGTGCCGTAATTTGGTGACCTTTGTGAGTGAGCTTTCGGCTGGAACTGCTGCCGATTCAATGAAGTGCGCTCCTGCCGGGACTTGTTGCACTGTTAGCACAGCGTTCTCCAATCGAAGGATTAATTGCGAAAGGAAAGCCTTTCGCAATTTTCACTGGTTTCTGGCTCGGGCTGCAAATGCATCATTTGGATAATCAGCCATATCCACCCCCAACCTAGCAATGCTCTACTTTGTGGGTGAGTCAGCTCTCTAAAACTTTTCTGACTGTGGGAAATTGATGATGTTTTCATAGTTTCCCTTATTTTTTTGCCCACATGGCTGTGGAAAATTGTCGATGCTGCATATTTGAGTTTTTATCCTGTGGTTTATATCATTCCTAAAGCGATATGGGATATGAGAGCGGGGCACAGTCAAAAGGCAGAAGCCAGAAGAGAGACAGCGAGACAGCGAGACAGCGCTTGCGGTTTATTAATATTTTTTGACTGCCCCGATTTGCTGCTGCCACTGCCGCTGTCTGTGGCTTTGACTTTCACAAAAGTTTTCAGACGTTTTTCGGGGTGGCTTTGGGATTTTGATTGGGGTTTTGGCTTTGTCTGAACTAGAAATAGATGGAATTTTTCGGTATTTATTTCATACGACTATCCTCTTTGTTGCTCATGTGCTTTAAATAAAGCCATAAGGGAAGAAGAACATGGAATAAACGATGTGTATATTTGAAATTCCGTAAAGTTTCAATGGTGTGCGGAGAATTAAATTCCTTGGTCAATAAATTGTTCAATTAACAACAATTTCAGCGAAAATTACAAGCAAAATCTCGTAATAATAAATACCAAATATAAATACCTTTAAGTCGCCGAAGATAATATACCCTTTAAATTTGGCGACACATAAAATCGTTTCGACCGCTCTTTTCTCTGGCAGCTGTTGACATATCTGACTCTTAATGAATGAAGACTAAACCTATATTGTTGAGTCATCTGATCTCGAATTTAATTACATACTTAATTGGGTCGAAAAGGCTGCCATCTGTGGGTACAGAACTTCTGCTTAAGGGTATATTATTTTTGTATCTTCTTCAAAAGTTTGGTGAGTAGCAGATCTGCTGTACTTTCAGTCGCTGGATTTTGCTGCTTGCATCGTAGTAATTTGATATCTTCCAGAGTTTAGTTGTTTCCAACCTAAAATAAAGATTAAATATAAATTTTGTGCGTATTCCACAATTATATTCGTAGGCTTTTGTTTGCTGCTCATTTCGCCCCATCGCTGCACCTGTCACGAATGTTGCATGCTCCTTGAGAAGTGCCAACAACTGAAGTTTAAAGTATCACACCCTTTCCACTCTCTCCGAGTATTCTCCGGTTACATTTTGCACTCAATTAAAATGTAAAACAATGGCATTAAAATGCCATATATTATTAAGTCAAAACTTTTGCTGGCCCAAACTTCAAAAATGCATCAAGTGTATAGGGTTCCATGGGGCTGTAGGCGGAAAGTTCAAGTAGAAATACTCGTACAACAAAGTAGAGCAAAACCAACAACGAGAGCAAGTATCTGAGCGAAACTGCAACTATTGTGCCGTGTATCCTGTTACAAAAGTTAAATATGTTTTCTTGCTCTCCTATTGAATTCAACTCGAGCTGCAAACCCGGACGAAGGCATTTCCTTTGAGATGTTCTGCCAGCGTGTTCATGTGTATGGTTTTATCTGTGTAATGGCATTAAATGCAACTGCAAAATATGTATGTATGGATATCCTCGTTTGTGTTCGTGTTTGTGTGTGTTTGAGGGGCAACCACTTTTTGTCGCTTCCCGCACTGCTCAACATTTATTTATGAAACATAAGTGAAACAGTTTTGCAAACAAATGACCCAAAAAAAAGGACAAAATGTTTTTTACTTCCAGCAAGAATATGCTTGCGAATGTGCTAATGTCATAAAAGAATGTGCGGTAAAAATGATAAAACTATTAAGCCAGATGGGCAAAGTTATGCTCGCCATAAACATTTAAATGATCTTTGGCTTGCAGAGGAGTTTCGGGTCATAATCATGAAGAATGCGAGTAATAATGGAGAATGGTTCAGTGGAAATTCGATGAAGACTATAAGAAATGGCTAAAGTATTTTGACTCGAACTAAGCAGGAGACTTTTCAAAGAAAATCGAATGGTCTCTTGGAAGAACTTCTCTTTACAATTAAATTGCATCTAGTAATTGTTCTTATGAGAAGAATGCAAAATTCAACCACGGTCCTCTTGGTTCCCTTACCAATTTTTTGCTTTTAAAATTTATAGTAAATGCTTCTGCCGCTCATCAGAAATTTACAGTACAATTACTACACACCAGGCACATGCAATATTTAGACACTTGCCACACCTTAACACCTCTTTGTCCGCAATTGTCTGCCTCCCCGCCACGCCCCTCGTCGCAGCACCTCCTCTGTGTGGCAGCTAATAAACGGTAAATATTGAAACATTTCAAGGCACGCAACGCGCGTCACAAGTAGAAGTAGAAGTAGGAGGCGAGCCAGTCACAACACAAGTGGGGCAACACTGTGTGCCAACTCAAGTGTGCTCTCCATTGTCTGAATTCACAGATACCAGCACGCACACATGCAGGCGCACGCACGCAGATACGCACACATATAGATAAAATAATTACAAACCAGCGATGACAGGACTTGATTGTCTATAGGGACACAACATACCCAAAGCGCTGTGTAGCGGGGATATGTGTACATACATCAATTACCCACCACTGCAAGCTGCAAGCTGCATCACTTTCTTTGCTTCAGTGGTTCTTTTTACACGCTTACAGAATACACTTTGATTTTCACAATATGCTTCCAGCAAGTGCCACAATTTTTGTTTGCCTACCACAAGTATGAGGACGTTGCCGTGGATGGGTTGCATCTTCGAGTGGCATAAGCGACTCCATGCCATAGCGAGTATTTACTACATCCTACACCTAAAACTCCAAAGAACCTACCTTGATAGCTGTGCCAAATTCGATAATACCGGAATACAATTTTAAATTCCTTTAGCAGAATGGCTTTATCGGAAAGGGTATTTAAGTCTTCGGCCCCGAATCTATCCTGCTCCTTTTTTTTATGATTTCTTTGGAAACTGTGAATACTCGTATGTTTCCACATCAACGCTCCGGTCGGCAGTCCCAGGACACTCGCTTCGCTCTCGACGCCCACACTCAAGTGTGCAATTAAGTGCTTAATGTGTTTATTAAAAGTGAAATGCCACACAACTTTCCATGCCTCTCTGGCAAGTGTTTGCTGCTGCTGTTCGGCCTGTTGTTGCACGTTGGTTGCCGCAGCTTATGTGATGTCCTTTTGGCGTAAGTCACTCAGCGGGATGTAATTGTTCGCACTTTTGTGGTTCGTTGTTCTTCAGTGATTGGCCATTGTTGATGCAGTCACGGACTTAACGTTCGCTGGTTCGTGGCGGATCTGTGGAGGATATTGGTTAGGGATGTGGTTGGCTACAAAACGAATAGTGCTCGGTACGTGAGGAGTATCATTTGAATAAAGACCATGAGAAATTTAGCTACGTACATGCGACATACAAAGAGGCGTACTCCAAGTCGAACTCGGAACTCTGAAGTGAGCGGCTTATCCGAATCTAATATTTTGGTGTAGTATAATGTAAGTCATGTTTTATATCCTACACTTTTTCTTCCATTATCAGAACATATTTAAATGCTTTAATTCTGTTGAGGCAACTAAATATTATAGCTAATATATCTACCATTGCCATTTTAAATCTGAATTTTTTAATGTTCAGGTTATAATAATTTAAAGAGTTTCCTTCCGGTTTATTTTTCTGCCTGGAAAATCCCCCATACTGATGAAAACACTTTAAATTGTTGGTTACTGAACTAGTTCATAGCGATTTCTCATGGGACAGGGGGAATATCTGAGGTCCTTGTCGTCAACGCAGTTAGTGGTCTGGCATCAGTGCTGTGCTCCAATCTGGGAGTGAAATTCTCGAGGGTGTTCCGTGCTGTTAGCTTATAGCCATAACCAAATATTTCCTTGGTTTCTGGCCTTAGTTAACATTTGTGGAGGCCAGAACATGGCTGTCGCAGAGCGTCTGGAAGTCCCTGAAGGGGAACAGTGCAATGCAAAACCCACAGAATTTTACGGTTGACAATTTTAGATTTCTTTTTGGTCCCTGCATTCCTGTCGCAGCTGCGTTTCGCTCACCTCCGAATCAATTTGCTGTGTTTGCCTGGACAATGCAAATGACTGTGTTATGTCGCTCTCTCGTCTTGACATCTTACTCTGCTGGAGGCAAAAGCCACTGACCATGAAATTGAATGACAAGCTAAATCAGTCAACCAACAAAATAAAACGTCACACATGGAGGCAGAGGGCATGATAGACAAAGTCCGTGCATGTGTGTGGGCCATTTGCAACTCTTTTGCGTACTGCCTCAACATCATTTGTGTGTATCCCGGAATGGGATGGCTTCTGTGTGGGAGAGCAATCAAAGCACACATCAAATCAAAGTAATGCCATCATTTGTTTTCAATGAAGTTTAACGATTTCAGCTCCTGCGTCTGCTCCACGGCGAATTGCAGGCAGACATGCAGGATTTGTGGAGTGGGGAAGGGGGATCCTGCAGCCTCAATCTGGGACTGCCATTGATTACATAACAATGGATAAACATTCTATGCCCATGCCAGGCCACGATGTACGTACAATGGGAGGGCTCGACAGCGGAAACCCCATCTGGTGCGGATGCTAAAGCATTTCGCATCAAAATAGTAATGAAAGTCATTCATATGTTTGGTTTTTCTATTTTCCCTCTTCGCTTTTTTGTCTTCTTTTGTTTTCGTATTTTTTTGGTTTCTGTGCATGTGTGTGTGTGTGTGTGTTTTCCCATAGAATTTCCGGCAGGTCGCGTGGTAGGCATAAAATTTATTGCATACTCTTAGGCGTTGCACAGCAGATAGTGTTCGGAATGGAATGGGATGGGATGGCTGTACAGGGCGGAGTATAGAGGACGCAGTAGCGTGCCTGCTGAGGCTCAGTCTGCTGTTGTTCTTCGGATAGCAATTAAAGTGAATGGGATTTTGTTGTTTTGCAAAAGAAGTCGATTTAAGTTTTAATAGCCCGCCCTGGTAGGATTGAGATGTGTTCTTAACAAAGCTGATGAATTGGGTGGGGAGGAACCCGATTGGGCACAGAATGAATATGAAGGTTTTTCGATCAAGGATCGATGCACGTTTGAAATGAGAAGTGGTTCCAATTTTGTATCCTATTTCCTTTTCCCTGTAAGATATTGCAAATAATGAAAAGACAATTAAACAGGATATTACGGAGGCAATTATATTGCGAATAATTGAATGAATGTGCGTCTGAATCATGCCCGTACACATTTCCCATTTCCCATCGAAATTTGCAATTGCTGCCCTGTGGCCAAACTGACCACGACTGGAAAGCTTAACCCGACCACGGAGCCGAGCCGTCGGGCAATACTTGACTTATGGTTGTCCAGTTCGGTTGCAATTTGACAAGCGAACATTACTCAAAGTAAGGGAACAACTTGAAGCGTGGCCAGGGTCAGGACTTAGCTTTTCCCACCTGCCAGGCCACGCACAGACACCCTCCGCACTCGCCCCCGACAGTTTAGCTGTCATTAATAAAGAGCACTGGGCACAGTGCTCCCACCCTCACCAGCCATATGTGTGGAGGCCCCGCATAATTGATGTGTTTTTGTGAGTTATGTTGGATCCCGTCGACTGGGCACTCTGCTGACTTGCCGACTTTCCCGGGTCCCGATTCACACGGCCGTAGTCGGGCCAGTACCACCCAGTCCCACCCTGTCCCGGTATGGTCTCTCTGAAGTGTGTGCGTGGCGCGTGCTATCGGACCGACCCAGCCCCAGCTCTGACGGCGGGTGGGTGCCCAAGGCATCTCCGATTCCGATTCCGCCTCCGTCCGACCACGGACGTCGGACTGCGGACGTCGGACGCTTGTTTGTCAGCGCTGAGTGATGACTTCAAATTGGCCATCTCTGATGATGACGGCATCTACGTGTAGCCTTTGTATCCGATGCCCCCTTTACAAGGGCAGAACACATGTGTGGCTGTCTCGAATATAGCTGAATATGATGTGAGTTCCACTTTCGCTGTCTTTCCTTTGTCTTGATTGCTGCTGATATGTGGGTTACATACGGATGTATATATGCGTGGCGGATGTGGAATATTTTGTGGTTTCTCCATTTTGAAAATACCATAAAAATGTGCGAGTAAAAAAATACAGACTCGAAAAGACTTAAGACTTACTTGAATCTTCTGGCTTCAGTGATACAAATATTTAAATAATGATATAAATTAATTAGCTATACAAATATCAATATTAATTTGGAACTGGAGTGGAGTGGAAATTGTTTAGTTATGCAAATATAGTATTAAGAACAAAGTATTTAATCAAGTTCGAGTTCGAGTCTGCCAATTGCTTGATTCTGGATATTTCTGTTGCCATTCTAATTGATTGCAGGGCATGCCCCTGTTCGTTGCCTCCTCTTTTAGTCATTTTATCTTTGCTGCTTTTCATGATAGTGAATGCCACACCATTACCAATTGCTCAGGTGTGTTTTGTCCCTGACCATTTGACACCATTCCCACACATCTACGATATACACACCCTCTCCATACTGCGGCATTTAGCCAGGCTTGATAAATGATGGGCAATTTGTAGGCGCAGCTTTGTTAATAGAAACAAATTGCCGGCCTTTAGTGCGATGTGGTGGCAGTAGTGGGATGGTGTGGCAGAGGTGCGACGATTAGTGTTGCTTATTTATAAAAATTATATTCGTACATTTTCTGGCAAATTAATTAGAATTGATTAAAGGTGTGTGAGCCGTGCGCTTTGTGCGCTCTGAAATGGCGTTCTAGTCAAATGAAAAAGGCAAGCGCAATTTCATTTAAATATAATTTCACTTTGCTTTAATACCCAGAGTAGTTCGCACTCCCCAAAAAAGAACAGGACAAGTATTAAAGGACCGCTGAATTTCGCTCTTAGAACATTTACAAAAAAATATAACCTCTTAAAGTTATATCTCAAAAGTAATACCATGACAAAGAGACTGAAAATCTAGTCTTAAAAAATGCATTTTTGAATGGTAAATTTCCGTCTTCTACTTATTATAAATATTCGCTAATTCTGGCATTTCTCTGAGTGCACCTTGAGCGAGCGACCCTCTGTCACTCTGCTCTGGCTTTTCATTCTGGTGCTGCATTTAATTTCATTTAATTTCCAGCCACGCCCCACATCACATCATTTCTGGCTAGTCATTTCGGCAATCCCCCGCTGATCCCATTCCGACTCCTGCAGCTCCTTCTACTCTCCTCCCCGCTTCATCATCTTCTGCCGGCTGTTGCAGTGCACGCTTTTCACTTTTCATGAATAATAAAGTGAAAGTCTAGTTAGTTTGGCGTTTTTCAGCTCACTACTCCACGTCGGCTTTCCGACTCCTGCCACTGCTGCTGCTCATGGATTCAGCTCCGACTTGACTCCGTCCCATCAGTGTACCCTCGCCATCACCCCGCCTCCTCTCACACCTCGGCCACACTGCACCGTACAGATGTAATTTCGTTCCATACTTTTCCGAGCATAAAAACTCTGAAAAGGCGGCACCTCGCAATTGTTTGGCCTGGCTGGAGGGAGCTGGAGAGCCAGGCAACTTTTTCATTTCCATGTTTTCCGACTGCACTTTCTGCCATTGTTGTTGTTCGCCTTATTGTGTTCCGTATTTAATGAATAATTTTTAATAGTTTGATATTGCTGCAAGCTGCATCTTGAGGAAAAGCGGGGGACAGGAAACATTTCCGGCGTGCAGGTGGATTAATTTGCAGCAAAACTTTCTGAGAGGATAATAAGAAAAAAACGGTTGACTAAATCACTGAATAAAGCTTATATTTATTTGCTTTGCAGATGGTAAACAAATCATAAATTCACTTTAATTTCTCAATAAAATATTTTCTTTGCAAAATTTATTATACCTATAAGATATTTTGGAACAGCTACGAAGACAATTAAATTATTCAACTTAAATAGCACTAAAGTGATAAATTAGCCAGGGAGTGTTTCAATATGAAGTAAACTTAAATAACAAAATTTCCTAGTAGAAGGGACGCAGAGACAGTTCTTAGGGCACTATCTAAATAATAGACGAGAGCATAAGATTGGGAGAAAGTTTGAAGAGAAGTTTGAATGAAGTACTGCGTACTGTGAGATGGTAAAATCGTAGATCTTTGGCTTCTATGGCGTCATTGGCTGCTTCTAGCACGGTTTCTTGCAGTGCATCATACCGGCAGCGCAGTATCCGGGAAACTGAACGCACTTGAGGAAAAATGTAGCAATACCCTGGAATGGATTGGTGTGGAATTTTTAGTTATAGCCAAACTGTGGCTGATGGCTGGACGAACTCACCTGGCAGCAGTCACTGCATTGGGCGAACATGTACGTAAATATATAGAAGAAGGCGCCGATAAAGGCCACGATGAACGACAGCCAGAGCAAGACAATTAGCCAGAAAAGGAAATACAGTGGATTCTTCATTCTCAATGTGGATGTGGATGATTATTTCGAATACCAAATTTCTGATTTTATGAGACGAATATGATTGGACAGATTTTACTAGAGTGACTAGACCAGGGTTAGTTTTTGTTTATTTCAACTTTCCATTTTCCATGCGATTATAGTTGGTCATGGCATACGGCTCAAAAGCATTGCTTTTTCGAAACAGAAAACTACTCGGAACAAAACATACTCCGGAGTAAAGGAGTGCGTATTTCATTCAGGATGAGCAAGCGCATGTATGATGTGGGCGACCCAAGTGACAAGGTGCTGCATGCAACGAGATTAGCGCAGAACGGGCCCAAGAGGCAGGTGCGATGCCTGGAGGATCTGGACGACTGGGTTCGCTCGCAGGCCTACAATGACACGATCGCCTACATCAGCAACACCAGCATGGCCATACAGGGAATCAGATTGAACAGCGATTACCCAGTGTCGGAGCAGATGCGGAGGCTGTGCGAACTTTTCGAGGGCTTGGAGATACTCCTGTCCGAGAATACACCGAAGTTTGACAGCTCCGATACTTGGCTGACGGCCCAGCAGGCCACTGCCAGGGCCTACCGCACCTGGATGCGCCAGATGCAGCAGTTCGTCTTCACGGTCCTCGAACAGGCAGTACAGTCGGAGTGCAAGCACATCAACGAACTGGGACAGTACTTGCGGCGCTCCTTTGGCTGCTCGAGCAGCCTGGAGTATGGCCCCAGGAACGAGCTCATGTTCCTGTTCTTCCTTTGCGGCCTGTTCAGGGCCGGCATCCTACTCGCTGGGGACACGGTAGCCGCGGCCTTGCTTCTCTTCCACCGCTACATCCGGCTGGTGCGCCACCTGATCCTGAGCTACTCGCTATCGCTAACAAAGGACCCAAGTCGCTCGATGGACGACTACTACGTGATGCCCTATATTTGGGGAGCAGCCCAGCTTTCGCTGGACGCGCCGTTCTCACCGATGCAGAGCGAGCTGCCGCTGACAATGGAGACTCATCGACAAGACTACATGTTGCTGGAGGTCATCGACCACCTGCAGAAGACGCGAGGGCCCCAGCTCAACCACATCGCCTTCCAGCTGTGGTGCATTCTGTCGGCACCAACTTGGCCGCAGGTCTATGGGGGAATCGAGCGCGCGTACGTGTCAAACGTGCTCTCCACATTCGAAACCGTTGAGAACGCGATATTTTGTGAACTTATGTCCTTCGATGGTGTGCCGTCACTTGCCATGGGGCAGCGTGCGTATCTGGGTAGACGATACTCTGATGATCGTAAGAGTTCGTTGCGTAATCAAGGAGAGAAGGCAGAAGAAGATTCCGAGCAAAGGCCAGACAGCCAGAATAAAAAACTGTTGCCCCTGCCTGTCCACAAATGTTTGAGCATGCAGCCCAGCTTGTTCTTTGGCTTCCCCGAAAGGAAGTCCAGTGGTGCGGACAGCGAAGATGACGAGCACGATCCTTTATGGATAGTCCAGCGCGTGAATAACCTGGAACAGGACTCAGATACGAGTACAGCCATGTACTTTACGGATGCGATGATTATCAAGGATGATCTGCCGGCATCATCGTCCTCTGACACATCGTCCAGCTAAAGCCCTATGGCTTTCAATATGGAGAAGAAAATGCGTTAATATATATTTTGGTTCTATTTTTCAAATTTGTTATAATGAATTCAGTTTTTTGGTATAAAGGATATTACAATACCCTATTCATTGACAGCATCGCAGGCGTGACAGCCTCCAGGGTTCGTTCTGCCGATAGAGTTCCTTCAATCGCATCTATTTTCCAGGATAGCGGTCTTAATTCTTTCTGTCTCTCTCTGCCGCTCGCATTCACCTGCAGTTTGCAACCATAAAATTCAATTATGGGTAGTTCTTCATAACTTCACATTCATTCCCATTATATTTTATGCACTTTGACCTCGGCTCTGAGAGAGCTGCATATCTTTTCCCTCTCAACTGCTACTCGTATAGTTGCATAAATCAAGGCGAATTTCACGCATATAAACAGTGCAAAGTGTGCGTAACGAGCGTTTCAATTTAAGAGCACGACTTTCGCTTTTCTTTTTTGTCTGCAATGAGTGTGAGGCACATGCAACAAATTCAATTTTTCATTTTGAGAGCAGTCAGATTGCCGGCACTCGGTCGCTGTGGGCGCTTTTCCAACAGTTTGGAAACACTAAAGTTGAATTACAATTGCAGTTTTTTTCTGCTCTCTCAGTTTTGCGTTTTGTTTGGTTCATTTTTGCCGTCGACTTGGTGTTAAGAGATTTTTATGTGCCTACGTATTTGAAATGCTAAAATGATGTATGGCACCCGGGCCAGACCAGAACTCTTTTCTGCTATTTTTGCTGGAAAGTACGGGTGGGCATGTGTGCGGAGGGACGGAGAGTGCTATAAAATGTCCATTAAGCTTTTCGAGGAAACCTGCTGAAATGCACTTTTCGCATTCTAAACTGCCAACAGGTTCACTTGACGATGGCTAAATGGAATGGAGTTGGTCTGAAGAGCTGCTCGCGGCCACTTGAACATTTGCAGGGCGAGAGAAAGTAGACTTTATGGGGGCATCATGGAAGAAAGCTCCACTCAAAGCAATTGAGTAAATTCTGTACAGTTTCCCTTTTGCCGGAGAGGCAAATGTTTGCGTCACGCTTTGCTTTGCTCGCTGGCTAATAAAAATGTATTTATTTCGCTCTTGTAAATCACAATTATGCTGTCATCTATTAGTTATTAATAAAGCTTTTCCTTGGTCATTTATCACACATATACACTCGTATTCTTCTCGAAGATTAATGATTCGAAAAGTATCCCCATAATCAAGTGATTTAGGTCTGTTTCTTTTCTTTCTTTCTTCCACTTCTACTTCAGCTTTTGCGATTTCTCTGTGAGTGGGCGTTATCCCTCATACTCTTATGTTTGTGGTAGTAGGGGGCTTAGGGGAGTGACCTCAAGCAGACACAAAAACATCTTGATTTGTCAATATTTTATTTATTGCCCATTGTGTGTAATTAGAGCAGGCGTTCTATCGTTGATCCATGTTGTGCTCGATTCGGTCTGGGATTATTTTGTGGCCAGTGGCCATTTGTTGTGTGTGTGCGCCTCGGGTAAAGTGACAGTCTTTGTTTTGTTTTGTGGCAGAGATATGAACGTTTTGTCTGCATATTTATGTTGAATATTATTAGATATTGCTCAAAATGGTTCGGAGTCCCACGAATTCGATAGGACTTTGCCAAATGGCAACCTGTGATTAATCAGATTAGTCTGCCTATTCATGAAAGAATAATAGGTAGAGTCAAGCATCAATACACTTTTCCCTGTATCCTTTGTGTATCCCACAACTAAAACCGCCTTTAGTAGTTTTGCATCTGTTTGTGGCGTTATATTTGGTACATTTGGCTCTAAGATTTTTCCTGCACTTGAGTCGCCGTCTGATACCTGTGCTCAGTAAAGAAACACATCAATTAACCATTTCTTTTAACGACCATCGTCTGCGAATGTTAAATAAAACAAAAGCCAAAAGAAAAACACTATCTAGTGAGTCGTTTGTGGGAGAGCGACCTTTGACCAGGCAACCAAACAATATCCAGACGCGTTCAGCTAGATGACCCCAATGGAAATAAAACGCATACTTTTTGCAACATTTGCCGGGACCGGCGATAGCATTCCCCCACCGCACGGACTGCAGACCGGACCCCATTGTGGACCATTGAAACAATCGTGGCGCTTCAAAACGACATTCGCTGCAAGTGTCGTGCGCTTTATCCTGGCCTGGACAATGTCCCTCCTGCTTCTGCCTGCCTCCCAGCGCATAGTGGACGCATTTTATTGTTTTATTTTGAATATCCTTTGACTGTGCTCGTTTCGTTTTCCTTCTCCCCGAATGTCCGAGTATCTGGCATTGTTTTCTGGCCTGATTGTTTGCGGTCTGGGCTTAGCCTAACTTTGGGTCTTGTATCCAAAGTGTTATGCATAAATGTCTATAATTTAAACACGAGCATTATGCTTGCCTGGGTAATTCCGACTCTCCTCCCCAGCGGGAGAGAGCTTCAATTCAATTGCGGGGATAACGTCACAGAGAGACAGTGAGACAATTGCATTTCTGTGGCACTCCCAAGTGTGTGGGCCCAGACTGCGTCGCTCTACTTCGTCTGCCCTGTAATGCTAGCCAACAAATTGACTTGGCTATAAGTTATACGACACTCAGTGGCGTAGGAAGCCAAAAGGGTTTACTCTAAGGCTTGCTCGCTTCTGAAATGAATTTATTCCATTACTAAAATGGTTCTGCGATTTACCGAATTAAGCTTTAATTCCATACGATAATCAGGACTCTATTACGATTATTATCGAGGCAAGACCCCCTTTTCTAGTTATATGTTCGGCCCCTCTGACTTCAGCTCTGTTTCTATTTCTATATAGTGAGTGAATGGCCAAATATTTGAGTCTTGGTATGTGTGCAACAGTTGCACTTTCCCCATGGCTGACACACACATGGGGACTAATTTGGAAAATCAGAATTGTCATATCAACAGATGGAACCCAGCAGGTACAGAGCACAGAGTGCAGACGAGATTGCTCCAGCTGCTGCCTGCTCATGGCGCCTTACGTTAATTGCATTGAATCGGGACAGGTTGAACGCCTTCGCTTCGGACTTTCCCCATTCCCACAAACCCCACTGCTATCGGTGGTGTAGGACCCTTGACTGAACTGTCTAATATGCTAATTACACTGCAGGCAACAATGCTGAGGGGGCTTTGGCTTCGGCTTCGGCTCCATGGTTTTCATCCTCTCTGCCCATCTCCGGAAGTGTACTCGTATGTGTGGGACTGCAATGCGTTTGGGTCGTTCATTTTTGCAGGGGATTAGTGCAGATCGAGAGACATACTCGTACTTGTATAGGTTCGGACTGCTGCCCCCTTGGCCCCTCACTTGGTCTGTCTCCTCTGTCTGGGTCTAAGCCGCTTTAGTGAAGTGCCATTTATACGAGTTCAAGTGTGTGTGGGTCTCTATCTCCCGCTGTTGCCCCTCCCTCGCACCGCGTCTGTCTAATTAATTATACTTTTCAATTGTATCGCAAACAATGACAATGACATTTGCCTCGAACTCTGCCTCTCCCCGTTCTGGCTTTCTGGCCTTCTTCCCTTCTGGCGATTGCCACGCCGTGCCGTCCTTCTGTTCCTTCTGTCGCGCTTTCGAAACTCTTATCTATGTGGCATACTTTTTGGCGCTTCTGCCTTTCGACACTGCAGCCGAAACTTTCCACCGACCCCAATGTGTGTGCGTGGGTGTGTTTAAGAGCGGCGGAAGGTGGAGGGAAATTTGCATACGCCGCAGATAAATGTTTGTCAGAGTCGCTTATCGCAATTTTCCTTTCCTTCACTGCCACAAGGGAGTGCAAAGAAGGAAAAGCAAAGTCTCATTGTGAAATTAGTTAAAGTTTATTTTCGAATAGATTAAGCACATTAAGTATATCAGCGTTTGTTTGGGTTGGTTAGCTTTTTATTTTGGTGCATTCATAAGGGGGTCTTAGAGCGTAAATCTATATGTCCAACTAGCAACTAACCAACTGAGCCACTACCTGCGACCATTATGTCCTCAATCACTGTGAAATTCATTAAATTATTGTCAATGCTCCATTATTGCATTATTTACAGAATGTCTAACCCAAAAGCCAGTCCTCATGCGCAACTAACTGTTTGGTGTTCATATTTAGTGTCCATTTAAGTACAATAAACAAATGTTCACTGCAGCGGGTATTTACCGCACATCTAAATTAGAGATCCCTTTCCCAGTCAGCCATTGACGGGCACTTGATTCCCGCTTGCGTCCTGGCTCCCCCTCGTCTGATGTAACCGATTGCGGTCAATTGTTTGTTATTCGGCAAATATAGGCTTATGCCCAACATCGGTATGATAAATGCAAATTTGATATGCAATACCGCAGCTGTCAATGATGGAATAATATTTTCAATCATTTTTAAATGCGGCCCCAAGCAAAATAAATTAATCGAAAAGCCCGACAATGGGCTGAGCTGTTTCGCGATAGCTGAAAAACCAAATGCAAACTAAATTATACCATTATATACATACATTGTCGTGCACACTTATGTATTTGAACTACAATAATTGTTTTTATTGTATTTTTTTGTGGGAGAGGTTTATAAATGGTAAATCTTTTCAGTTGATTCAGTTCTCGGCTATTATGTTTATGTTTATATTTAGCTATTATCTAATCTATCTGATCTATATTATCTATTTTGGTATTCATCGAAGTCCCTTCGAATGATGATGCTTCACAATGAGTTTAAGCTTAGCTTTCGACTAGCATTGGCATCAAATGAAGATGCTCAGTCCGCAGTTGCAATCCACAAAATATGTATTTAAACGAAAGAATATACAATTTTTATTGAGGGTTTCCCCTATATTTTTTAATTTATGTCGTCATCTAATTCAGTATATTTATATATATGTATGTATTTATAGACTGAACGAAAACTAAAGGGTCAGCGGGTTTTTTTGTGCTCATATTAAATGTGGAAAATTATTGAAAAACATTTTGATACACTCTGTAACTAGACATATTTCATTATTCTTTCTATCCAAAACTCACAAGTTATCATTGATTCAAAAGTCATTTATGATTTGCCTATTTTGCAAGTTTGTGGTAATTACTTATTATAGAAGCTAGGTATATAATAGAAATATTATTGGGTTTAGTATAAAGCATACACTGCTTCAGAACGCTGCTTACCAACATAACAAGTCATTGGATAGCTTAGATTTTATAACCCACAAAACATATGCAACATTCCAATTACGATAAAAGTGGAATAGCCATTGAAAGTTATTTTTTACATAAATGTGGGGCTTTTATATTTAATTATTTGTTTATTCGGTAAATGATAAATGTTTAAATAAGGGTTTTTACAATCCATTATTAAAAAGAATTTACGTTGTTCGTTTAAGATAAGCTCGATAAGCTTCCTTCTTGCCTAGAGTCAGTGTCATTGTCGTCGTTGTTCTTCTCTTTCATATGTTATTCGTATACCCTATTTATTGCTAAAATAATATGCATTCAATATGCATTTATGTTTGAGCTGAATACCACGTCTGCAATGGGTTAATCTTAAGCCAAGCGAACCCTTGGAGAACTCTGAATTTTCTGCACAGCAGCTGAGACTTAATTCATTTTATTAAAACCGATTCGCTCTTCTCTTATAACTTTGGGGGATGGCAAAAAACCAAAAAAATAAAGGGAAAGAACCATAAGCCAAAGGAACACAAATGTAAATGAAATCGTGCGTAAAATGCGAACAAAGGGAAATCGTTTGTCGTTCCATCTCTCGTCGCACAACAAAAAATATTGCAAAATACATGAGAGTCAATATGTACGAATATAGATATGTACAGACGAGTATATGAATATGGAAATTGATGTATGAGAAAATTGCAAAGGACACGCAAAGCATTTGTTCTGCCAGATTGAATGATTGAGGATGGGTAGCAAATTGAGAAATTCGAATTGGGATTCTGATTCTGATTGAAGGCTGGGTGAATGGCTGGTGAGTGGCCCGGGGAGCGCCCAAACAAAATGGGCTTTGATTTCTGCACAAGGCAGAGCAGTACAATTGAGCAGTAATAAAATTTCGACTGCCTTTTGCAACCTGATGGACTTTTTGCCTGGCAGGTACTTTGAGCGCTCAGAATTTTCGCTTTTTCAGCTGCTTTGCATAACTAATTGTTGCTAGCAGTGGCAACAGCCTAAGTGGCAGGAGCTGAATCACAATAATTTCCTCATCAAATTACATATGTTCAATTTCGAAATATTATTGCTTTATTTGCATATTGACTTGAAGGCAAAAATTCTAATTCAGTTGCCCGAATAAATCCAGGTGCTGCTAAAGTTATTTATCTCGATTATTTATTCAAATATTTATGCCTAAGTAGTTTTCGTGTTATGTGCTTTGATAAACATATTTACATGTCATTTACGTTAAAAGTGCTCAAAAAATGATTAATATGTGTACAAAATTGTATGTTCTGTATGAATAAAAAGGCATACGTGTCTTCAAACTTCTCAGTTCAACAATCCTATTAAAAGAATCTACAACTAAGAGGACTTGTTCTTCACCAACTTTCTCACTTTTCAGTTATTTCATCTAGGAAAACATTCTCCCGCACACACAGAATTTGTTTCTCTTCCACTTGTCTGTTTTATTTTTATGGAGCGGAAATTTTAATTAAAATTCGCGACTTCAATTTGCAGAATGTTTTCTTCCGCAGGGTCTTTATATTTTGGAAGCAAACAGTCGCTATTTTTTTTGGCAAATTGTCACATAATTTTTCAAGTGTAATTTAAAATGCATTTTCAAGTAAATGATGTGCGGCATTTTAATTAGCTCTTCCCCAAGCAAAACTAATTCAATTTGCACTCGCGGCAGAGCAGGAGAGAGCACAAGTACCAGATGCAGAGAAGTTCTAACACAGAAATTGACTGCGTTTCTTTTATTTTTTTTTTTGGAAAACTGAGAACTTCAAAGACCAGTCAAGATGGTTGGTTCCTTGGCTGGTTGAAACGACTTAACGACTTCTGCTGCCTGGCATACAAATTAGTGTTTTCTGGAACGAGAGCTGGCGGGAGAGATTGAAAGCGATGTTGAGTAAGGAAAATTTCGCTGGAAAGTTTTTTGGTTAACCGAAAAAATTAAAACATCATCATTTGGTGCACTCAGCCAAAAAGTCAACTCTACTCGAACTCGACGCGCAGTCAAGTCAAGTCAAGTCAACTCATCCCGAGTCGACTCAATTCGGTTGAGGTCCCTGGGTGTGATGTCTGTTGAATTTCAATTTCGGTGTCCTGCCACGCAGTGTCGTGCCCGTGGCCCTGGCGGCGGTTCATACATATGAAAAACATTACGCATACGCACGGTTGCACAATTTTAAATGGCACGCGCAACAAGCCGCCAACAAATTTCTGCCTCCGAGCAAAATCAAACCGAGTTAAGCATTTTTCTTTATCTTTTCTGTTTGACTAACCAGCCGTGTACCCTGTAAGCCAGGAGAGGGAGTGGCGGCTTAGTTAACTACTTGACATCTCTGGGCCCCTAGTCAGTTCCCCAGTGTGTCTCCGTCTTCTTTGACTAAAAGTTTTCCCCTGAGAGCCTGGGACGCAGACTGTGTCTCATGTGACGTTAGCTTTCAAACATGGAAAACATTTGTGGCTTCTTGCTGTTACTTTTGCTTTTGCTGTTTCTGCTCGCAGGTTGTTCAGGTGATTCGCAAATAATCAAGAAACTTTTCGTATTAATTTGAGACGAGTTTTTCTTTTTGTGTCCCGTGTTGCCTCTTATTGACCTCAATTTATGCAGACCACGTTGGCTTCTGGTCTCGACTAGGAAACTCCGAATTTGTCCAGGATTTGCTGGTGAATATTGCTTGGGGCTTACCAACGAAAACTCATAGCATAGGGAAGGTGTGAAAACTACCCATTGTCTCAATTAAATTTTGGTTTTGTCCCCAAACTGTGAATTTGAAATTATTTCAATATTGTGATGACATTTTCTCTAAATTTCCTTTTCTTTTCTTTTCTTTTCAGTCTATGAAAATACCATGAAGATAGACTATAAGCAGATAGTAAGCATATCTGCTGATACATATGTACATCTCGCTCTCTGTTTATATGGCGTTGTCCTCATCACCGAGGTAATGGGTGATCCGAATTTATTAAAATGAATATTTATCTTCATAAAGAATATTTTCAAAGACAATTAAACCATTTAGAATAATAATAATAATTGTGGTATTTTCAAAAATTTAACTGTTTTTGTATCATAAATCTAGGTGTCCTCTCTCTTTGAAGTGGACTATGTGTACTGCGGACCCTGTTTTGGGTCCTGTTCATCTTCACGAATAGGTTGTATCTGAATGCAATCCAGCAGAATGTTGTTCAATAGAATAACTGAAAGTTAACTGAAACTAATATATCGTCCCTTATTTATGTTGTATCTTTGGGTCATTATTAGCAATTTGATATTTACTTCCGTTTAGGTTTCGATAGCGAGAAATATAACAAAGGTGCGGCGTGTCTTTAAAGAAGTAAATATTTACTATTTAATAGTATTCTCTTATCATGGGATCATCCGCCACAGCTGTTAATCAAAGCTGATTTGTTCCCATTTCTTTGATAATTCGATAGTCACAGTCACTGAGTGCAATGCTTGAATAGTGAGATTACCCCATACTCAACTGAAAAATTTAATGTTCAGGGGTTTTTAAAGGATTACTTCTATACGTGGGAAATTGTTGGTACTTTTAATGCACTTTGGTGTGTAAGCGATTAGAAAAAATCAAATGTCTTAAATGTCAAATGTCTTACGCACCGTTGTTCTTCTATATTTTTGCTTAAAAATAGTTCATCTTATGATAACCGAACGGTGCAGTCGAAGCGTTGCAAACTGGGTGAAACAGCCAATCTAGCGGAATACAAGTCATACCTTCTAAAATAACAAAGTTATATTTTTTAAATCCCAGAAATCCCAGATCCCAGAAATCTCTGCCCAACATACCCATGCAAATCCGTCCCAATTGCCTAGTGGAATTGAGTCTATGCTGGTAACTATGACAAACACAACGGTAGCAATACAACAAACGATGCAGGAGCTTATGCGCAACCAAAATCTCCTCCTGGAGCTCCTAATCAAACAGAAATCTGTTTAAATGGCTTGTCTAAATTTATGTTTCTGGAATGCAAACGGCATTTCGCAGCGCAAATGCGAGCTGCTCATATCAGAGACTCACCTAACAAATAAAAACTACTTTCACCTCAATGGCTATAACTTCTATGCGACAAATCATCCCGATGGTAAGGCACATGGAGGTACTGGCGTTCTGATCAAGCATCGCATCAGGCATTATCCATTGCCTTCACTTCCTACACCTTATCTACAGGCAATATCAATTCGTATTGAAATTCAGAGCGGCTACCTAAACCTAGCCGGAGTATACTGCCGACCGCGCTTCTGCATTTCCGCAACAGAATTTGTAACATTCTTCGACCTACTAGGTGACCGATTTATAGCAGCTGGTGACTACAGTGCCAAGCACACCCATTGGGGATCTAGACTTACCAACCCGAAAGGAAGACAACTATATAACGCTATAATAACGCCACGAAACAAGCTAGACTTTATCTCTCCGGGCAAGCCTACAGATTGGCCCACAGATCCAAACAAGCAACCCGACTTGATGGTTTTGCAGTTACACGAAGGGTGCTGCAAGCTCAGATTCATGTAGATCACTTAACAGATCTATCATCGGATCACTCGCCCATTCTACTTCCCCTTTACGACCATTCACAGCTGTCGGAACGCCCACACTTTCTAACTTCTAGCAAAACAGATTGGCTCAAATACAGGAAGTACATAAGTTCTATATTGACAGCTGCCCAAACATTTATTGTAAAGATGACATTGATAGGTCAGTCGAAGCATTAGTATCCTCAATGTCACTGGCGGCAAAACACTCAACACCAATATTAGTACCTCATAAACTTTCCAACAGCAGTCGTATTTCTAGGCACATTGAGGTGCTGCTACGAGATAAAAGAAGGCTTCGCCGAGAGTGGCAAGCACACAGATCACAAAACGTCTTCAAACCACACCCAGCAACAAATAGCTTTGTGCTCCCACCAACCAGCAATCCCGAAGCTACTCCGCCTATCATATTCCAATCAGGAGAAGTCACAAGGGTCATTAAGGACCAAATCTCAAAGCAAAATAGAGCTCCGGGCCACGATTTCATCTCCCCTAAAATGATCATAGAATTGCCGAGCTGTGCAGTGTATTAAACAGCATGATGAAATATCTCCTCAAGAATGGAGGAAATCAGTCATCACAATGATCCATAAAGCCGCAAAAGACAAGTCCAAGCCATCATCATATAGACCTATCAGTCTACTGCCTTGCCTATCAAAGATATTTGAAGGATTACTTGGCGTAAACACATCGAAGCGAAAAGAAATCTACTTAAATTTAAAGCTAGTAATCTACATTGGCTAATAAACACCCGTTCACCACAAAAACTGGAGTACAAAGTACTTTTGCACAATGCAGTTCTCAAACCCATCTGGACATACGGCTCCGAGCTATGGGGAAATGCTTGCGTCAGTAATTTTGATATAATCCAGAGAGCTCAATCGAAGATACTAAGAACTATCACTGGGGCACCATGGTACATACGGAATGAAAATATCCATGAAGACTTAAATGTAGGATCAGTTAAAGATGGAATTGCCAAAGTGAAAGCAAAGTATCAGGCCAAGCTTCAAGTCCATCCTAATAGACTTGCGCAGTCTTTAACTTGGCACACTAGCCATACACGACTCCGGCGAAGAGACCTCCCCACCCAGCAATAATACCTAGCTAGGGACGTACTCTAAGTAATTAAGAGTAATTAATTAAATAAACATATTAGGTTAAGATTTGCATACTTGTCGTAAGTCTCTCTTAGGGAAGATTCGATAAATAAAATCACGTAATTAATAAAAAGAAAATATTTTGGAAATTTGAATTTGATTCCGCTGTTGGCTGTTTTTCCCAGTGTGCGTTGGCGAATGCCCCGCTCCCTGCATTTCCTTACATGTCGCATGAGACAATTTTTGGCGCCATAACGAGACTGCTCTGCTCTTTAGATAGAAAGTCATGGAGTTAAAGTAATAGCTCAGGGCTATTGGAACTCATATCCGTCTCTCCAACAGCATCATCCGCACCATTTGGCAAATAG
This sequence comes from Drosophila tristis, assembly GCA_018150885.1. NCBI lineage: Eukaryota > Metazoa > Arthropoda > Insecta > Diptera > Drosophilidae > Drosophila > Drosophila tristis. The sequence continues at coordinate 164,629 of JAECWT010000200.1, forward strand.
AACTCGAGGTTATCTCCAACCAATACAAATAAATTCCCCATTATCGTTTTCAAAGAACTTTCACTGATATTCCAGGCCTATACTGTTTTTTCGAAGGGTTTCCATGTCCTTTCCCAGTAGGAGTATTTTTAAATCTGTGATTCATCCGTGTGGTTCGGTATCTCAATCAAAATCAATTAACGCACCCAACGTTAAGCTACCGATTGTTGCCGTTTCATTTCCTCTCACAAATAGAGGAAGGTCTCCAATCCGTAGCTGCACCACCAGATGGCCTGCGCCCAATGCTGGAAAGCATTTCCCCACTCCTGTAGCTCCCTGGATAGCATGTCATATGTTGCCCCAGGCAACAAAAGCGCAAAGCATCAACTCTTCCAAATGAAGCCAGAAAGCGCCACGAAACAAAAAAAGGGTCTCCCCGAACAAGGGGCGAACGGGGTCCGGAAAGAGTCCCCAAATTGGGCGAGACAAAGGGAGGTGGGTGTAGAATGGATGGGTGGGGAAAGCCCTTTTGTCAACATAAATGAAATGCGCCCACAATTTCAAGTTTGGCGACGGCGCGTCTCTCTCTCTCGCTCTCTCTCTCGCTTGCTTGCTCTTCATTCTCTCTTGCTCAATTCTAAAAGTATAAAATGAATGAAAAGCGAAAAGTACAATAACAACAACAACAACAGCGACAGCGACAGCAATGAAGAGTGGTTGCGGGGGTTGTGCGGGGCACTCAGTGGTTGGAGTTGGGATTGGGGTTTCCCGGGACTGGGAAGGGGAAGGGGAAAGCAGCGAGCTGTTCCGTGCTCCAAACATACAAAAGAAATGACATTCGAGTGCAGTGCAGTGCAAAAAATGACATAAGAATGCATTAAAAGCGCGCGTCAACGTTGACTGACTATGAGGCAGGGACAGGGCGCCAGGATCGGGAGAGGGACTGAGACTGGGAATGAGAATGAGAATGGGGACAGGACCAAGGGCAGGGACCAGAATACGGACAGCCCGACGAGGACAGGACAGCATAGCCAGAAACGCCGAGAAAAAGCTTTTCCAACAATGCAACAGACGAGACGGCGTCAAGTTGACTTCCACATCACAAGCTAGCCGCCCCCCAGAGGAGACACCTCCATCTGCAGGTCCATCTCCGTCTCCGTCTCCAGCTGCAGCTCCCCTGGCAGACCGAGAGAAAGACGAAAAAAATGCTCGCACAAAATGACAAACAGTCATACTGATTGAATAATGGTCGTAAATCGCATTGCTGACATTGCTCTAGGTACGGTGGAGGTGGAGGCTGGCTGCTGGGGGATGGTGCCTCATGGGTGGGGATCAGTGGTAGTGTCGCCTGGACCTGGACCCACCCCAGTGATAGCCACCGTGTAGATCCATCGGGGGTTCAAGTTTTTCGTTGTTTACCATCTCGAACAGAGCGCAGCCAGTCGTCATCCAGCGTGACAGCAATCGCATTTAAAGTGTTTGGCTTTCCCTCTCTATCGGACTGGAACTATCCATGGCAGCCCGCCTCCATCTATCTCTGGGATTTTTAAAGTGTCCACCAAAAATGCGTTGACGGTTCGCTTTTCACTTTTCCGTTTGAGCTTAGGTTGGAGCAAAGTTTTGATGTTTTTTTTTAGCTTCTGGGATTTATTCGGAACTTGTTCCCCAGCTCGCAAATGGATTAGAGCCGTGAGATGGCTGACAGAATTTTTCCCCCAACAGGAGGCGTAGGATAGAGAAAGGGTTTGGCGGGTTGGAACGGTTGATGTTAAATTGATTGGTGCCAATAGGATTTGGCAGAGACACCATCTCCACCAGGAATTGGAGTCGCACCAAGTGAACATGATCGGACAAACTTTGTGCCATTTAAGGGATTGGTCCCTGAACAAGGGGAGCTGTCTGTTGAACCTTCTTAATTACACATTCTGTGAACGTTGTAGGCTGAGGTCGGGGAGGAGATGAATAAGTAGATCTCAGAGTGGAGAATAAACTCGACAGCGATGGGATGCGGGATTTCATAACCATAACGGGAACCGAAATAGGTTTGACATTTTTATTTTATGGAAATTTCGTATATTTTTGAGCACAGCTTCCCCACAGAATTCAACCCCCATTGGGACTGCAGTGCCACCCCAAGACCATTTCATAACTTCATCCGTCACCATTAATCTCATCTGCACTTCGTAACTACTCGCAATAACCTTAACTTTACGTTCGAGCAATTTAATTTGAGCATTTCTATCGGTCATCAAACCATTAGCACCCACACCATCACCGTGTAAGAGGCATTCATTCACCCTCTTTTAAATTCCACCCCTGCGGTAAGCAGCTAAAGCAGCGAATTTCCTTTTGCTCAAATTAGAATGCACTCTATGCACTCACACACACCCACCCACCCACACAGAACATTCCAATTTGTCTATATGCTCGCATGTCTTTATAAGAATATACGTCACTTCCTTCTCCATCTCCTCCCGTTTTCCTGTCCCACCACCCGTTCATCAATAGATGCCACGCTCCCAGTGTCCCTGAAAGGAAGTCAAATCAATAGCCACAAATTTTGACATTTGTCCAACGACTTTGCAGGACCTCTTGCGTTGCTTAACGCAAGGGCGGACAGACATTTGCAATTTTATTAGAGCCCAATCCAACCCCCAGCCCATCCTCGAGTGAGCGGAATTAATACATTAGATATCGGAGCCCCCCAGCGAAAACTGCGAGCATGACGAAGTCGAATGTGGCACATAATTCCAGCTAAAGTATTACAGACGCGTGCCTCTAAAACTGGGGTGCTGGCTGAGATCCACAGCCCACCCCCTGCGGAGTTGCGGCAAGGGTGGGCCAAGAAAGTTAAATCCTACGGACGACGACAATCAATTGATTTATACAAGACTAACCGGCGAGGGTGGGTGAGTCTTTGATATTTATTTGGCAAATATTTGATGTGGCCTGGCCCCCTCCATGGAACATTGGTCCAAGATCCGGACATTGGCTTAGTCCGCTCGAGTTTCCTCAACTGTCGAATCGTCCTACTCCTCCCCCATTCATGACTTAATTGCCCGGGGCAGCGCTTAAAACATTTACTTTATTAAGACATTTTTTATGTGCTCCTCCCGTTGCCGCAGCCTTCATCTGTCGTATCGTTTATATCAATTTGTTGTTTACACCAACCGCTTTTCCGGCCTTCTTTCATATTTTTTCAGTGGCTTTATGATTGCTCTTTCGTAATCGAATTCTGTTTGCCCTAAGCCGCTTGCTGAGGCTCAGGCGAAATGTGAGCAAAGTTTACGGCTGGCTGGAAAGTCATTTTAAAAGCGGCCCCAAATTCCAAAAGGATTAGCGCTTGTTTGCCAAATATTTGAGGCCTGAAACTCATGTTACACAAGCTAAGTGACGAAAAGAAAAGGAAATCGCACAGTGGTGTGGAAGTATGAGTTCATTTAGGGTAATTAAGTTGGCAACTAAACTGGAGAATTCTACCAGAGTGGACTATGTTTTATCCAACTACATGATGTAGGAATCCACACAGAATCTTCGCTTACTCCCTTTGTGTAGTGAATGGATATATGGACACACTGTTCCTGTAAACACTTTCAATATCTCAGGTCCTCGTGGCCACCGTCGTCCCATGTTCGTTGGTTGTTTAAAAAACGTCTTATCACTTTCTTATCATTTATCTTTATTATGACCTAAGACCCTCAACAAACACGGCTTCATTTACTTTTCAACAACAACAAAATAATAAAATAAATAAAGTGAGAGAAGAAAAGAAAAGCCGAAAACCTCAATGAAAGGCAACTTCCGTGTGCGTAGCCTTTTCCTTCCTCCCTCCTTTGCCATTGTCATTCGAACTTTGTGTTTGGCTGGGAAAAAAGTCTGAAAAGAAAAGCAGAACCGAACCCCACAAAAGAGAATCATCCGAAACAAGTTTGTTATTTAGCTTTAGCACCTATCGCCCCTTCGCTTTGGGGTTATTTACGGTGAAAAAAGTCGAAGGGAAGTAGCATAAACGTCTTTTAAAGGCAAACACTTCAAAATGGAAAGGCGCACAGCAAAACTCGTTGTCCCTTTATGGGCAGTCCGATGCTGCTCGAGAGCTCGATCTTTGCTAATTGATTGCCATTAGATGGTTGATTTTTCACCGCTCTAAGGACCTCCACTCTTATCGAACACATACCAAGGGCAAACAGTTCTCATCAAAAGGCAGAGGTCAGAGAATCAAACAAACCACGAGAGCAACGACTCAATGGCATATAAAAAAGCGATTTCAGGGCGGCTGTCTTTGAGCTGGCTTTGACAAAAGGCATCCCATCCATCCCTTGACCTCCTCTATTCCATCCGTACCCCGTTTTCGCAGATGCCTTTCAACAGAATCTGCTCCTTGGGCCTATGCAAACATATTGAACTTCCGCTTGTGTGGACAGTTCAGACATTGCGTTTTGCGCAGACATTCGAACGGTGGACAGTAATGGAGTGTAGTGGAGTGGTGTGGAGGGGAGTGGAGCGGTCGTCATTGTTTGCACTATTTACTGAGGGCAGGCGAAATATTTATTATGCCATCAAACAAAAGCCAAGCGATCCACTCAATGAGCTCCTCTATACTCACACAAAGTTCCTGGCTGCATCCTTTAAACAGAAACTTATCCATACTCTGATTTTTTCCAGAGTCCGTTAACTTTTCTGAGTTTAAAAGGCGTTCGAATAGAATTGAATTGATCTCCTTTTCTCAATATTCTTTAGTTTTTACTGCTATACCATACGACATATTTGTATCTTCCTGTAGGGTATAGGCGCTTCACTTTCCAGCAAATAAACATTGCCTTCGATCTCTTCCTCGAGACAAGTGAATAAATACATTTCGAGTGGACTTTCTTTGGTCTAGTTCACATTTCAAAGAGGCTCTAGTTCAGTTCCTTTAATAACTTCAGTGCCCAAGCCTGTGCTTGAGGCCGGAGATTTAAGGTTGACAAATATTTAAAATATTTCTTTATTGTTATTAAAAAATATGAAAAGTGTGTGTTTCCTCCTCCCTTGTGCTGCTAGTGGCTGGGGCCTTTGTAATCCAGCATTGTATGGGGAGTTGGCCATTAGACGTAATTCAATATTCCATTCAAGAACGAAAGAGCCAGAATACAATAGCTGAGGCCAGTTTGGAAAGCGGGCAAAGGACAACACGAGGCTGCCGATGGACGTCGGCCAGACAATTAGGGCTACTCCAACATTTGCCGAGGGGATGCGAATGCCTGGCCTTTATTCAGCTTTCATTTTTGAGCGTAACTTGAACTCATTTCGGTCCTTTATTCGCCCCTATGCCGACATAATGGCTACGTTATGGGATATTAACTTTTGACAGGAATATCTTGTGGACATTTATTCTTTTTGCTGCCAAATCAGGCCACTAATAGGCTGTTCGTTTTGGTTAATCAATCAATACATGGAAATTTAATGACTGCAACGTTTAGCTTCAGCAAAAAATGTTGGATTTATGTAAGGTATAACGTTACAGAGTGCCACTAGCTTCAATGCGTATTGAATAATATTTCTGAGTGCTATTAAGAGATCATCAACCCTTTCAACTGTTGTAAAGAAATAACAAAAATAAGGAGCACTTTCGTGGCTGTTCATAAATAAAACTCCACCATCAGATTCCACCTGCAGCTTTTTCCATCCTCCACACTCCCAAATCATACAACCCAAGCCAAATTGCGAAACACTCGTAAGCCGCACAAAAGCACAAAAACGCATAGCCACTATACTCTTCCAGAGGGTATTGCTTCTAAAGCTGGGAGTCGAATGAGCAGTCATACCTGCACACATAATTTCTCTCGCTTCTCGTTTCGCCTGCAAATGTCGATTTCAGGTTAAATTGAGCTCAAAAGAGATCCGAGGCATTGATGATGGAGTATCGACTGAATAATATAAAGTCGATTTTCCGAGTTTGTTCCGAAAGTGTAGCTCAAGCCTCGAACTGAAAACCCAAATGCATAATTTCTATTCTTTTTTGTGTCAACGTGGAAATTTTAATGCACAAATTGCATAAATTAAGCACCAAAGACAAAAACAATCGGAGCGCGTATAATACAAATGAATTCGATTTGTGAAACAATAAAGCTCAATGACACGGCTGCCACTGCCGCTGATGGCCAATTATGATGCTGATGCTGATTCTGATTCTGACGATGATGATGATGATGATGATGATGACGATAGCGAGGATGTCAAACGAAATAACATCACGTATACGCGGGGCTGTGCAGTCAATGCAAACTATTTATTTGCCTTCTGCGAACGTGACAAATAATGCACCGAATTTTCATTTTCATTTTCGTTGCCATATTCGTTTGGGCAGTGTGCAAACGGAAGGAGTTGATTTCCACGCATAATACCTCACGTATCCATCCATCTCCATGCGGAAGTTGGCTTGCCACTTGCACCACGATAAACTTTGCCCCATAATCCCCACAGAGACAATGACTGTCTCGAAAGTTGTTTCCATGACATGTAAGTGGCGAAATAGACTCGAGTGTATTTATTTTATTGTACTCCACAAACTCGGCAAACTGGTGATGAGAGTTGCCAAATTATTGTCATTAGTTTTGTGAATGAGCCTTGCCCCGCCTCTCCGAGGATGGGCTTGTTGGTCCGAATAGCCTAAAGAGCTGTCTGTTTCCTGTTCCTTCTGGTCTCAGCCAGTTAATTAGACAATTTCCCAATGGCTTGGGACGGCCTGCTCCGCCTGTGTTGGCTGGCTCATGGTTGCTTTCCTGTGGGTTTTTCGGGGTAAAGTTTTCCGGGCTAATGTCAAACATCAACAGCTGGTGATGGAGGTGATTTCTGTTTCTACTTTTATGGGGCTTTAATGAACATGTTTGGAACCAACCCCACTGCTTTCTGTTGGTTGGCTTAGTGGAGTTCGCTATTTACTGAGATAAAATAGACAGAGCTTCAGAAAGCAGAATCTTAGATCAATTTTGGCTTCACTGATTCGTAGATCCGGCAGCTTTTCGAAAAGTAAACTTATTAACTTTATTTTGGAGAAAAATTGGCAAGCAAAAACGCAAGTCTCGCTCATCAGGTTTTTACTGTCAACACAATTTCCGGCTTATCCGCCAGAATGACATGCGAAAGGATGCACAGTGTCCTGTCATTTCATGGCTGTCTGAACTTGAAAGTTGCTCCGTTTCTCTCTCTCGGTCTCCGTCTCCGCCTCAGTCTCTATCTCTTTATTTGTGGAATTCTACGCACAATTTAATTATAATTTCGAGTTATGAAAAGAGCAAGAGGGCGTTCCAAATTGATTTGCACGCCTCCGTGCCCCCGAGCTGCAGGCTCAGGGCCGTTAATCACTACGTTAATTAATTGGTAAATTGTGTTTGTAGCGTAAATTATGTCACCGTCGTGCGGCGGCAGCAACCAGCAGCAGAAAAAACCAGCCGGGTTTTATATCAGTGTGTTAATACGTAATGAAATAAAAGATTAAATGGGATTTGATGTGACTGATTTTACAAGGGGTTTTTCGTGGGTTTAAATGAGAATTATCAAGATTCATTTTTATCTGCAACATGGAAAGGCGCTATTCATTCTGCGCAAGCCATTTACTTTGACTCAATTAATCCAGTAGTAGTAGAATTAAGTAGACACTTACTTAATGAAGCCAATTGAAGCGACATAGCCCCAAGCTGGTATAACCGAATGCGCTCCGTACATGTGAAATCACAAACAAGATGCAATACTTGAAATATTATCAAATAATGTTATTATAACTCGATTATTCATTTCGATTATTGAAGGTTTGTTCTCTATGTACATATGTTCTCCGTATGCATAATTTTTGTGTATGTTCCATCTGCCTTGCTCCCCAGTTGTCACGCATTCAAGAAACCCAGCAGCCATCAATTAACTTCATTTTCAGGCCTGTTTTTGTGCTCTCCTTCTTGGCAACAGAAAGATTTCAATTACTGTTTGTGAATGGAACCGCACGGATGGCATTACAAATATGTTTCTTACATGCCGCATACGCACATATACATATACATATGCATATGCATGTGATCGTACATAGGAGGTAGACAACAGGGGCTCCCCTCAACATGATGGTCAAACAGCAATTTCCCTCAATTAAGTGCAATTATTAGGCAGAGCAATAGACAGATACGGAGCGGAGACGCCCTTCCCCGAGAGTCTGCCTGTTTCACTTGGCTGCACTTAATTAGTCACTGGGCAAATGATGCTGCAATAGTCAATAAATGATGGACTGATTGGACTGCGCTCAAGGACAGATCTCCAATTAAAAGTGTCGCCTTTTCGCGCAATTAAATTTCAATTAAAGACTGAATCTTTTTGGACAAAAGCTGCACCCACCACTCGCTGGTGGGAGTGGGGGATAGTCGGGCGTGGCTGGACCAGAAGGAGTAGGCCACGGAAGCGTCACAATTACATAAGTAAACAGAAGCACTTTCAGGCTTCTAGCTCTCGGAACAATGTGTTACAATTTAGCATCGCCTTTGAGCTACGTACTCGCATCCTCGCATCCTCGTGCCACGCCCGTGGGCGTAATAAACACTTGACCCATAAAACTCACAAGTGTGTAAACCCCATTTCCACTCCCATAGTCTCCTCCTCCGAGCTCTCCCCACGTGCTTCCCCGAGTGCAATGAAGTCCAAGTGAAGTGCGCACGTGTGGGTGCGGGAGCATTTGGATAAGAGGAATGGAGGATGGATGCGGGATGGGTGTGTTGGAGGAGCTCGGACTATGCTAATATGGCCATTTGTTTTGGGCTCCTGCAGACGACGATGATGGGAGTTGTCGGACTAGTGGAAGTAGCAGGAGGGGCCGGGCCACCTACTTGCTTTGTACTTTGTGCTCCTCATCTTAAGCGTTCGCTTAACTTTGCCATTTTGCAATTAAAATACTGAATCCGAGCGAGTCTCTCGCCATTCCCGCTTCTGCAACCAATCTCAAACGGAACCTCGTGTAAAATGTTTTCTCATTTATTTTCAATTTCATTAAACTTTGTGCCTGGCCATTTGCCCGATGTCACCGTGCAGAGGGCAGTGTGCAGTGGGCACCGTGCAATTGCGAACAGCAAAACAAAACTTATAATTGGTTTCAGTGCTTATTTATGCCGCATTTCTTTCAAAACGAATACCCTTACCCCTCAGAGAATCGTCCAATAGGACATGTGCAGCGATTTCCCTTTCCAGTGATTAATGAGACCAGTAGGAAAACAAAAGAACCTAAGCAACATTTTTTGCTATATTTAGATGCCAAGGGCAGTAAAGTATACCTAGTCTGCCTGTTCAAATCAATAAAGAAAAAGACAAATTTAAAATTTAAAAACCAAAATTCACAAAACTGTTCACATGATAATTTGTTTATTTGTACTGCTTTAAATTAATGTAAAATAAAAATAAAATAATATCACAATCCTAGTAAGAGCATTCAGTATTCATTGAGGGTCCAACCCAACATTGTTTCATTCTCTCCGTCGACCCACTAAATGCAATTACAGCATAAATCTCTGTCATTAGACTTTGTTTGTTGGGCCGCAGCCTTCGGAGCTTACCCAACACCCCATTCAGGTGGAGAGTTGAGGTCAACAGCGAATCTAGACCCTCCTCCACCTGAGCCCTCACACTGCCTCTTGTGGTAGCTGCGGCATACGCGGCGTATGAGTTATGTTTACTTACGCCCTGTATAAAAGTTGCACACAATGCAGAATATTTAATAAAAAAAATAGCGACAGTAATTTAAGAGCTGAGCGTAGTACAATGGCAAGCGGCATGAGAGGACAAGGAGGAAGACCGCAAAGGATTTGCGCTTTTTAGAATTTCACGCACGTTCCCTTCCTAAAACATGTCACTCGATGTTTTATTAACTCAACTCTGCCTCGCCTCTGCCCCGTTCCACGCACTCTCTGGCCCACTCGAAACATGGCAGGAAATCTCAGCTGTCAATACTTGCGGATATTAATGAGAGAAGCCCCACAGGCAGCTAGGAATAAGAGTATGCACGGCATTGCGGGTAGGGCTATGGGTTAAGCTCATGGGAGGCGTATGAAAAAAGGGAAAAAGGGAGAGAAGCGTCCCAGCCCCAACAGAAAACCCACACAAGCACACAACACATGAGTCCCATCACGACCAGACGACAATGGAAGAAGAATGCTTTATTGACAGGTGTCGATTAAGAATTTAGCATTATTTTTGGTCTTGCGCAGTGCATATAAAAAATTTATTACACGCACGAAAACACACAAACGTGTCACATTTTCAGAGGAAATACCCCAGCAGGCAGCAGGCAGCAGGGACCCCGCCGATTGGCACTTGGAAGTGCGCTTATGTCGTGACATGTAAAATAAATCAACCATAGCGTCCCTCGCACATCAGACACAGCTGAACATCGAGAGAATCGCTACACAGTGTTTGAGGTTTGTCGCCGTCTCTACAAGCGGTAGTGAAAATAATCTGGAAACTTTATATTCGTATTTGGTAGTAGATGAGTTTGGTTCGCAGCCAAATAGTGGACAAGTGCATAGATTATAGCCAGTGGTGCAGCAGTAGAGTAAATCCTTATTATTGTTCGTTGTTTGCACTGCCTACTGTACTAAGTTGTCATCTACCTACAAACTTATGCAGCATTCATGCTCCACTCGGCAGCAGCCTATGCAGCCGTTCTCTTTCGCCTCTTCATCTCGCGACTGTCTTTCTTTCCCTTTCTTTGCTGTCACTCTCTCGATCTGTCGCTCTCTCGTTCGCATTAGAGCACGGGCAATTGGGCCCGCTTGCTCATTTTTTCAGTCTGGATCTAGCAACCACTGCACATCGTCTTGGAATCGAGCTGTTCAATCCGATACCGTCTTGTACTGACCCCGCGTCTTACTCGAACCTTTCGCTATTTTTCTATACAAACATATATATAAACTTAAGTGCAATAAACTGTGAAAATATGAACTGAATAATCATCGTCTCTTTAATACCTCGCAAAACAACGCTACTGAAAAAGCTCAGTAGCTCAACAGAGTTCATGGTGGAATTATTGTGCAATGGCACAGACGCTTAAATATAACATGGGTTGAACTCTAATTGGAATTAATTTTAATATTGAACCAGATAGTATTTGATTGTAACAGCTATGCACAGCTATCAACAAAGAGCTTTCAGGTGCTAATGAAAACCAAAACCAACTTTTCGTTAGAATTCAGAAAACACAACAAGATCCTAAATATGTCAATCAAAGTTCGATTCTTTGTATTCTTATATTTCTTGGTCTCCTGAAGATATTAAACATGTTCAACGGCTTCCCCTCCCACCCCATTTGGAACATACAGCAAGCAGATGGTTGCATCAGATTCATAGATATATATTATCCATCGAACTGCTAACAACTGACTTGATCGGGCTGACTATAGGGCTCCTATAACTAGAAATTGGTGTTTTACAGCTTTACCGATTTAAATTGTATTATTCTTGCCTTAAATTTATTGGATATAACTTTTGGTTGGAATGTTCTTCTTACTGCACTGGTTTTACTTGTTTTTTTTCGTGGCTGTGCCAAGAAAAAAGTGCAAACATATAATGTGAGAATACTCAAACATTTTGCATACTTACCTTAGTTTAATCCGAAATGTAACCACATTTCTGTACTTTGTGTAACTTCATAAAAATGAAAATTTACAGCGTATATCCTTTATGCTCATATGCTCATGCCAACATCAACTCCAGCACCAACAACAGCAGTATCTGAAGCAACAAGGAACTGCGATAAACGTGGCTCTGCTCGTTTCCCTTTTCTCTTCATTGCATCAACTTTTGTGGCTTCTGTTCCTTGGATGGGGATGGGATGCGGGCACTCGTAACATCTCATGAGGCAGAGCCTGGGGCTGGGTCTTGCTACCCAGTGCAAACTTTGTTGCATCACAATGCCAAGAGCGGCTGAAGGGTTGAAGCTGAATGCTGATTAGGTGTTGAGCGATTACGTGAAATGTTTACGCATTTGCTGAAATGGGTTAAGCGAGGTGCCGGCGGAATTGGCTAAGAAGTTTCTGTTTCTGTACGTTCCCTTCCATAAAGCATGAGCTTCAGCCGAACACTTCTCGATTAAGTACGAAAGGTGGCCAGTTAAGTAAGCCAAGGCAATTTCGATATGAAAGATTTTTCCAATGAAAAAAGTAGCAGTTAATAAGTGAAGGTCATTGATGAAATAATGAGATTCCAGCAGCAAGGTTTAAGGTTGAATTTTCCCCATTTCCTACGTTCCCCTTGTATTGCACTTAGTTCAGTTCTGATTTTTATAAAAATTTAATTAAAGTATTTCTCAGTAGTTGGGCACACGAAAACGAAGCGGAGAAGTGGAGAATCAAAGAGATTTATTTAGCAAGCGTAAATTTATTTTCATTTCCCCCACTTAATGACTTTATGCTGGCGGAGGCACCATCCTCAGACAACGGAGGAGACATAACATATGTCGCCTCCCCGACCAACCACTTCGCAAGGTCTCCTCGCTCGCTCTCTCTCTCTCTCTCTCTCACGTTTGCTTTTAATCTCCTGCATATAGCAACAAAAGCTCCTTGGGGCTGTCTCTTAAATAAAGGTGCCAAGACTTCACTTTCTCCCAACAAAAAACAACGAAAAAAGGAAGAAAGCTCCAGCTCGAGCTGCAACAAACAGGGACACTAGAGAAGCAGCCAACTTCTTGACTTGCTCAGTTTCAGCAGCCGGAGCAGGAGCAGGAGCAGCAACAACAACTTGTATAATTTCCCCTTCTTTACATTACAATTTTGTTCAAGTTTCGTTAAATGCATTTTCTCGCTACCCTTTTACATCCTCCATCCGCCTTGCTTCCTTCCTGCTCGCAAACGAAACAGAACCAACAAGTTCGTATAAATATCTTTAGCCCACGACGCTAGGCACGTATGAGGCGAAAGATAGTTAAGAAGCATGTAATGCGAGTACTACCCAAAGCCCTCATTCGCGCACATTCTTACTACGGCTCCAGCCTCCTCCATCATTCTCTGGAGCGGCCCTCTCTGGCTCTGGGAATGTAATTTTCACCTTGCATTGTCTGCTGCGTGCAGTGTAATTAATTTCCCTCCCACTCCAATACCCCCAGCCACTATACAAAATTGCAAACCAAATATTCTGAGCTGCTCGCATCTTCGATTTGTGTGCGATCGTTGCCTATCGCATTGGGTTTATTCCTAATTAATTTGCCTAGAGTCGAATATAAAATACACAAAAAATGAATTCAGTGAATAATTCACTTTCGTGCTCCTCAGTGCTTTGTTGTAAGGGCTGGAAGAAAATAATAAGCAGCGCAAAGCCGAAAATGGTATTGGAGTTTCATAATCCCTTCAGTTCTCAGGTCTCTTAAGTTGCCGCTTTTATCAATTTTGTCTCCAATATTTATATACTTATTGCACTGACTTACATCCAACATAAACTACGGGAGCCGTTTGATATAAAAATATTTCAATATTTTTATATTAAAATAAACTCGTGATAACAATTTATGATCGTTTTCGTTGGTTTTGTTTCAGAAACTCTAATTGCCCTAATTCCTCAGCAAACTTAGCTAATCGAAGCTCACTTTACCACTACTAAGCCATGCCAAAGACCCTTTCAAGACCCACAAAAATGCTCTTAAGGATAGAAAGGAACATCGAGAAATGGCCAGCACAATTCAACTCGTCAGTCGTTGTTGTCCGCTTTCAGTTGTATTCTTCCACATGCTTCAGGTGGCAATGAATTTCTGGTGCGTGTCTTGATTGTAAATTGGAGCATAAAAATTGTTTTACAAACTCGCTCGACCTCCGCTGCGCTCGTCTCGGCTTGCCGCTGCCCTGTTCCCATGCAGAGCCAGCCACGCATATGCATATACATCATATGTATATATTTTGTGTTAAAAATGCATTTATTGTTATGTATATTCATACGAATGTACGTATGTGTGCCTGGGTATTCGCTTGTTGGCATTTGGGTGTATCCATGAACGTTTTTTTATAAAAAGGGAAAAATACAAGAGCCTTGCGGCTGCAGGTGCAATCGCGGCTACAGCCGTCGCCGTCTGCATCGCGTCGTCACTCTGCCATTTCTTGCATAATGACATTGACATGCCGCAAGCAGCTGGCACACTCTTAGGCGACACTATTTTAAAGTCCTTTAAATTGCATGTCATTAGTGGAAAGTGATTTACTACTTGGAGGCATCTTGGAGGCAACCCGTACAGAGTGACAGTCCTTCTTGAGCGCTGCTCCATATTCGGTGCAAGGTGCGCAACTGACTCGACTCGTCTTTTTCTGGCTGTCTGTGGCCTTTGAGGTTTTGTCGGGCGTCTGTGTTTTAATGAGGACCGCCAAATGACTTTCAGCCCATTTTAATAATTGATTATTCTTTGAAAGCAACTTGCCTGATTTTGGCTGGAAGGGATTGCGGTCAAGGCCGATGGTTATAACTTATTGTGAGCCGAAGGCGAATGGAAAACTTGTGACTTCTGGTGACCTGTGAATAATCTATGTACAGGTTATACATATTTGGGTATCCAATAGCCTGTAATCAAGTGGGTACTTACCTGTCATGCCACAAACTTAAGCAGCGTAACGAATCTGGCAAAATTATAAAATTTATTTCCGCAAATGCTTCAACAAAGTGTGACTAACTCGATTTGTGGCATTTGCTGGTATTCGTTTTCATTTGTAGAACGTATATTCAAACCGCTCTTGCCATGCTGAAGTTACTTTGGTAAGTCGCAAAATATTAAACCTCTGAAATTCCATTTATTCGATGACAATTCCCGCTCAAGTGTACTGTTGCTGTTTGGCCAAACTGTAAGCAAGGAGATGAGGCTATCCTTTGCTGGTCAGTGTCCGAAGTTCATGCCACTAGCCACTGAGCTTTCCAAAGAGACAGCGGTAAAGTAAATATAATTTAATTTAATATACAAAATTCGTAACTTATAGCAGTATTTATTCCCACCAAGTTCACTGGCAGTTGGTATCTGTACGCCGTCCACCCAAACTATCTGCAGGAAAAGTGCGTAAAACGCACTTATCAAGGCCATAGCTTTTGGTCGCAGTTTGCCGAAACAGATAATGATAATTTCATAGTGCAATATTTTTGCTATCAGGACAGAGATCGGTACGACAAGCTTCAGCACATGAGTAAGTACATCCGACGTTTTGGATTCGTTTCGTAAAATATTCAATATTCAAAATCGTTCCAGGATCAATCAGCATTTTTGTCAAGGAACTTGAGCCCACAGCGCAAACTGTGGCATCGATTACGAATGCCCTGATGCGGAATTTTAAGTTCCCGCTCAGACTACTCAACTACACCGATAATTCCTTTTGTACAGAGTTCGAGCATAAAGAGGCACAGTACAGAGTTTGAACCTCGGAGGACTGTGCAAAATAAACCTAAACTAGACCTTGGGGTACCTTCAATTCTTGAAGCATTGTTCATGAACTTTGAGCTTAGGAGCTCGCCGCGCTTGAAACTAAGGGAAAGTTCAATTTACTTATCATTAAACAATGGCCAACAGTTGGAATCAAAGTCACTAAGCGAATCTTCACGCTTATTTACATTCATTTCACCGACTTTCAATGGCGGACAAAACAGGGAATGAATTCGAGCCAAATTTGATTCGCTCTCCGCACATAATTCATGCTTGAGGCAATTTGAATGTCCAAACAAGCACAAATGCCACAAGTTCACCCTCCCATGCCAGCCTCTTCTGACTTGCGTCCTCCTCTGACTTTTATTGACTGACTTGGCACGGACTCGGACTGGGCTTGCTCTGGGGTCGGGTTTGCTGATTTTGATTATAAATTAAATAAGTGCCATGACAGCGGCAAGCATGAGCCACAAGCCGGGCGGGAATAATTTGTCCAGCCTGTTTTGAAGGTTGTCTGCCGAGATCTTCTCTGTTTTTGATTCCAGTTTGAAGTTCTGTTTGAGTTGCGGGTTGACTGGAGAAATCAATAAATTACTGAACTTGGCCAGGCCCACTCGAGCAGGTATTAATTTAATATTGAATCTGTGAACGACTCACTCGGCCATGGACGTCGTGGGGTATGCGTAATCGAGATATAATCAATGCATTGAACTCTCTAGCAGCAAAAACTGTGCATAAATATGCCAATGATATGGCCTCTACTCGATTTTCCACTGCTCTCTGCAACGTAATTTTCCTTTTCACTTTATTTTTGCATGTCTGGGACGTGTCGTTGGTATTGGGTTCACTCCTGCCTTGATTTAAATTTCTAAGAAGGTCTGACGAAACTGCACCATGGGAGACTCCGTGACGAAGCTCAAAAGAATTATTGATAAGAAGTAGAATTTTAATATTTTAAAGGGGAATTGCTTCTCATTATCGTTTGAATGGATTAAAAATATCTACACTCGCATTTTTCAGAGTGATTTAATATTCCTTTAACCCTGATAGTTATCCAAATTGGAATTAATATTATTAATCTTCAATCTACTAACTATAACATATATTTTTTCCGATCAGAGCCTGTAGTTTGAACGCCACTTATTATCTGTGAGCGTTACGTCTGAAATTGATGATCTCGTTTAAAATTTTTTCCCACTTTTCAATTATTCCTTGGGACAGCATTTCCATATATTAAAGTAGATTGAAACCATAGCAAACATCGACGAGCAACCATCGATTCTTCTTGCAGTCGTACTAGGGACTATTGCGAATACGCGTACTAAGTAGGGATTCCACATTTATTTGCTACACTTTCCACTACACATCTTAGCCTTTTTATCCACTGTCCTTCGACTGTACGCCACATTTTTCTGGTCCCCATTGGAAGTGCTTGGTGCTGGGCACGTTTTGTTATCCCTGGATATTTGGAGCAACGATGTCTAGCCTGGCTTATAGCAGTTCAATGCTTTTAGTTTGATATGGGTTTAATTTGCCTGCTGCATTGCCAGAGATTGGTTACTCTTAAGATTGGGCCCCGGTACTGTGGCCTGTCCAACTACAGCGTGGCCATGACACCCAGCCAGGTACAGTCATACTGATGGCCATCCCCTGGCCACTGTCCCCTATCCACTGTCCTCTGTCCTCTTCGGTGACGCGGTGCGTTGGCCAGTTGGCACACCTCGGCACACGCTTATTAGTTGCCCAACCAGGCTTTGCGTATTAGTGTCAGCTCCAATGCTGCGGCATTTATGTTGCGGCCAGCCGGGGACCATAACTGAAGGTGGAATCCGCTTTGCCCTGCCACCAGCCACCAGCCACCAATTCCCCTGTCAGTTGCCGGATGTACCGAAGGTTCCGGCTTGCTCGGACCCTACCACTCGTAAATGTTAAATGATGCATATTTCATGAGACTTACATGCTTTGGTTGGGTTGCGTTGGGTAGGGGTTGTGCTGTGCTCTGCTGCTGCTGGTAGTAAAAATTGCAGTGGACAAAATCACTCAAGGACAACACACACAATTGAAAATATCCCTTTAAGGAATGACGTTGAAATGATAAATTGATTCTGATGGACTGTGCATGAGTCTGTCAGCTCGGAGTTGCTTCTGCGGTTCTCTGTTTCTGGCTGGACACTTCTTTATTTAAGGTCCAGCCACTCGAAGCTCAGTGGAATATTCAATGAAACCAAGATCCCCTTGCACCCCTGTGGTAATGCTTTCTTGGCGCGTTTATAAATATTGAAATAGATGTCAATACCATTTTCACACGCTGTATGTCCTTCTGCCCCAACTTGCCACCTAGCCACCAGCCAGCCCCAGGCCCGGGCCCAATTGAGAGTTCAGATGTTTGGGTTTGGGTTTGGTTTCGTGCGTGTCGCACCCAAAAATCTGTTAATAATGATGCCTGACATATGTAGGCAGCTGGCAGTAAGTCGAGAGGCAAACAAAATGGAAGCCAACCGAAAGCTGACGCATTTGTGCGTGTGAAATATGTTTTGTCAACTTATTAAATATGCTCAATTCTCTGGCTCCCTTTCCAGGAATGCTCTTCCAGCTCTGTCCCTTTTTTCGGGATGGAATACGTGCTGTGCCATTTGAATATAAAGAAGAGCATAAACAAATGTGTTTCGGACGGGTTGGGTGCTGTGGTGGTACGTTTTGTGTGGTTGAATTGATGTTGATGGTATTAGAGGTAAGGTGAGTGAGGTTGAGGGAGTGATTGAGTTAGCCGAGAATTCCAGAGGGCGTTCATTTTGGGTGTTGGAAGAGACTGCGAGAACACGAATTATAGCTAGTAGAATGTTTCTCAAACTTTGAATCATTAAAACTGTTTTTATGGGACGTTGACATCCAAATATAAACAATAAATTAATCGTTCCTGACTATATATTTATTGTTTCTTCTGGACAAACTTCGGTCACTAAAATCAGAGAACTAAAATAAAATTTCTCTTCTGGATTCACCCAGCTTGAATGCGAGTTGCGAGAGTCCCCACTTTTCTTATTCCGGTTTGATTGAATATCAATCAATTTAAAATTAGAGAACGAAATATTAAGAAATCTTTGAATCGAATGGAATGCAAATAGAATGCATAAAGGGATAAAGGAAAATTTCTGAATATTTGTCTTGAATATTTGAAAGGATGTGCTTAATGAACTTAATGCTCAGATCATAATGTCTTGTACCGCTTTCCAATATAAGAGCATATATATTTATGTATGCCTAAGTAATAATTATATAGATTCAGTTTCATGTCTCAACATGAATTATGAATCTATTATCTATTCAAATAAATTAAATATGGCGCATAAGTGAAAATTTGATAAGCAAAACGCTTTCGAGTATCTTTTTGCTCTCTGTTAGTGATATTATTGATGGAATATTAAATTGCTCTTCCGATCGAAATGCGCTACTGAAAATATCAAATCTGACAAATTAAGGGAGTATTTTTCAGACCTCTGTGAGCTATAAAATGGATAATGAAGGTGGTGAGGGCGGTGAGGGCGGGAACCTTCGGCTGAGTCACACACATTGCAAAGGGACATTCATCTGAGGGAATGACCAACGTTTTAGTCTCCGGTCCTGTCCGTCTAGCAGCACCGTTCAGGTCCCATGTTTATTGTCAATTGAAAGCAACAGGAGGGGATGGTCTGTGTTCCAGAGCACTTATTTTTATTTATCCAAGGAAAAACAGAGCAAAAAAAGGGAAACAAAACAGGAGGAAAAAAGATACTTTATCTGCTGGAGGACAGCTGCGTGCTGATGGTCCGGCTCACTGATGTGTCAGTCGACTCTCTCTCACTCTCTCTCTCTCTCTCTCTTTCTGGCCTGGTGCCACTACGAGTATTTACAGGTAAAACCCTATTGAAATGTGCCCCGTGTTTTGTTTGTGAACAATCTGCTTTTTGTTTTCAACGTCTCTTTGGCGCCAAGCAACAACAGCAGAGGCAGCAACAGAGCTACAGAGCTACAGAGAAAAAGCACAACTTCATTTTAATGGAATAGACAACGTCAGCCATGGCGACACCAAATGGGCGCCACACGCAGTCAATCCCGTCTGCCTCTGCCTCTGCTCATGGCATATATTCCTCTCGATTCATCCTGCCCCCGTGCCCACGCCCTCGCCCGTTTTTGTCAGCTTGGATTTGCCTCTATATGCAGGATTTTAGCGGGTTCGAGTCGGTGGCTTTCCATCCCCTTTTTGCCACTCATTTCGCTTTGTTTAATTATGGCATTAAATTTGTAGTACTGGCTCTCATAACTTTTTGCCACCTTCCTTTTATTGATGGCAATTTGTGGAAATAATTGAAATTAATACGTATATTGGAGCAAGATTATTCGATTATTAGCTATGGCATGCGGTTTAATATTTTCGTTATTATTTTCGGATCAGTGGCGTCGCTATCTTTTTGTTTTATACAGAAACAAAAGGGGTTTCAGGCAACATGTTAAAAGTCAGCTTAAAATTTTCTTTGACTTTGCCAGTCCCCCTATGGGGCTTGCAACAAGGCCACTGATCGTTGAGCCATGTGCCATGCTAAATTCGAGTACAAACAGATAATCACATTTTATATACGTATGTAGTACATTTATTATGGTTTCCAGCGCCCATTAAAAAATAATCTGTATTTTGGTTCAGTTGCAATTTCAATGTGGAACATCGTGTTGCTTTTCATACGCATTAATAGTTTATTTTACGCAACAATTAATGAAAGTTACGTATAAAAATCCAAATATAACAAGGCCAACTGCTGACAGTGTGCTCTCGCAACCTTATTGCGAGTCTTTGTGGGTGAAACATGTTCATGGACAGTTTTTTGAGCAAAAATCCACTTATATAATATTCGTTAATTTTGAAGGCCTTCGGGACAATCATTTCCTCGTTGTAGCCTTCATCTTTTGCGATGCTAATGCTCGAGATGTTTTCCCGACCAATGGACAGCGACAGAAGCTCACCGGCAACGGTAGGATGTCCCTCTCTCCTGCGCAAACGATTGGTTAGGTGTCATTAATAAAGGCCACATAGGGAAACCACCCGACCTCCCTTACATTTGCCAGTCGCGTCAACATAATTGATGAGTTTTGCTCGAAGCAAGAAGCAACGCCGGCATTTGGCTTTCCTGGGGTCCGCTGGTCCAGGTGTGCTCTCAGCTTTTGTGTGTTTGCGGTGCTCCCTCTCCCACACAAGCCCCGACACACCTTGGTAAATTGGCTTATTTTGTCGACAGCTTAAGTCCCAAGGGTATTTATTGAAATTTAGTTGAAATAGCCAAACACTTAAGTTACACTTCGAAGATAAATGAGAGTTATGTACTAGTACATTCCTATACATAGTTATCCATATAAGGAAGGACAAAAACGCATTCAACTAAATGTTCACATTTATTCAAAAATTTCCACACGGTTTTGCTGGTAGTAAAATATAATAAAAATGGAAAAGAACCATGAAGGAAAGTGTCCGAATGAAAAACCTTAACAAATTATTAGAGTCAAGAAAAGGATAACGAGAGCCAAACCCTTGGGCGAGCGAATCGTCGCCATTGAGGGCATGGCATTATCCACCCTCGGAAGTTTCTTGCTGACCTCACACTTATGGTTCATAGCCCGGCCCATGCTATCCGCAGCAAAGGATCTCAGCTGCTTGGCCGACTCAATGCCGCACAGCATGGCCGCCCTGGTGTAGTAGCAGTCCAGGACATCGTTGTAGATCTGACATAGTTTCGATTTATTCCGCGTCTCATACCAATCGGGCTGGGCCTCGCACTCGATCATGTCGGTGCGCATCTCCCGGATGCAGTTCTGGGACTCCAAGAGCCCAGCAAAGCGTTTGCGTGTGCTGCCCTCGCAGTCGCTTTCGCAGACAACCTCCTTGAAGTAGTCCAGTCCATCGCTCAGCTTTCCGTAGATATTGTCTGGGGCCAGGACACACTTGCTGGTTGCAGAGTGAATGTTCGCGAGGACATCGCGAATCTCGGCGCACGAGTCCACCAGGGAGGGCTGGGCCAGCAGCAGCACAATCCTCTCCGGACTGACCACATAGAGACGGGCAAGCTGCATTAGCACGGGATTATCATCGCAGATACGGGTTGTCGATCCCGCTTCGCGGACAGCCTTGGGGTCCTTAGGCTCGTAGCCAGGCGGACAGGTCGGACCGCCCTTGTTCTTGTCCTTGTTCGTTCCCGGCTTGGCTCCGTTCGCCGGCACTGGCTGTTTTGCACTGGGAATCGCCGGAGTTGTCCCCCCGCCGAGTCCCTTGTGACGAGCCGAGTGCGGCTCCAGTCCATAGCGATGGAAGTACCACGGAAACCAAATGCCTTCACTCATCTGGAGATTGATAAGCACCATCAGTAGCATAGCTGCCAGAAGTGTCCCTTTCGATTTCATGGCTATCGAAATGCTCTAGTCTGTCAATGAAGCTCGCCTGACGTTTGACTGTTTAACTGAAACGTCACTTCCCCAAGTGAACTAGCCTGGGGTTCTTGATCCCACTTTTTTAATGAAGCCGAGTACTCAACAGTGCTGCCAGAATTTAAGTGTCAAAATAAGCTAGATTCGATAAAGCAAATATGCTAAAGGTATCCAAAGTCTAAATTAAATGGTATAAAACTAAAATGAAATCAAATTCAAATATTTCACTGGCAATTCGTAGGTGTGGCAACATTTTCCTTGTCTTCGCAACCCATATCTATTAAATTTAAAACAGGGTTAAAATGTATGAAATAATTATTAATTTAACGAACATAAAAAAATTAAACATTTACCATTTGCAGCTGTAGTCTTCGTTGTGTGTGCAAGAACTTGGGAAGCAATTATTTACACACCACACTATCGATAACATCGATTGCTTATCGATGGTGAGGCTCGTAATTTACCATCACGAAATGCACAAAAAACTAGTTCCAATACTTTTTAAGCAAAAAAAATCAAGAAAATTTTAATTTGACAGTTATAACTAAGACATGCTGTATTTATTTTCTTAATCTGCTCAACCACTTTACAGCTTTGCAAATTTTAAAAGCTGGTCTACTTTTAAAAATGCCAGATCTAGCCTGAAAATGGCCAAACTGGCAGTACTGGTAATCAGATGCGCTAAGTTTTCAGTCGACTGATTCAGGGATGATTTTCGTAAGGAAACGATAAAAATGTATACCGTATTTTGGTTGACTGCAGACTAAGTACTAAGTTCGGAAAAAAGACAAGCCGATAGGTACTGGAAAAGCAACCGAATGTATTTTCCCATCTCGAGCGAAATATAGAAACAAATTGAATCTAGTTAAGGCATTATTAATTATTAATATTATACCCGGTTCTCATCTTTTTAATTTATAAGCAGATAAAAAGCATATTGATTGCACATTTGTCCAGCAGGATCGGATTTATCCAATATTTCGGTGTGCATTGTCGCATGTCGGCTTTCTTCAATACAATACTGGGCACAGAGCGAAATATGGTACATAGCACATTCGTATTCGTATATTGTACTAGGCTTGAATGAAAAAATTGGTACTCCCTTTATATATAAATTCAAATAGATTCAAGTCTGCACACAAATTAAAATTTCTAATATTTGTATATTTTCTTTGGATACGCCATAAGCACATGTTGAGCTTTCTAACGCGAATAAATTGTCCGGCGACAACATTTACATTTTCAATATAGTGTCACGATGGAACAGGATCAAATCACGGTCGATACTCCACTCTGGCTTAAAATAAACAGGAACAGGAGGGGAAGGAGCATCTCATATGCAAATGAGAATTGGGAAGTTACAATTTGAAAGGGCCTATCAGTGTTTGTACTACTACTACGTAGTACGTTTCCACTGACAATGGCACCTTAATACAAATTCATTGCATTAGTGTGAGACATCATTTCGCTCAGAATGAAAATCTAGAATGCATAAATCTCGAACAATAATTCTCAATAAGCTTGGCATTAGGCTAAGCCTCGGGGCTATCATGAAGTGGGATTTCATCATCATCAGCAGCGTCGTCTCTTTCCATTCTTTGCAGAATTATCACAGAAATTGCACAAAGCTGCACAAAACTGCTGTGTCCATGACTGCCACAATAAATTGTGAAATTTAAAATGAAATCCTTGCATTTTATGCTGTCCATGGATATGTATGTATATGTACTCCCACCTTTGTCCCCATCAAACGGACCTGCTTTCAGGGGCGATTTCTTTATCAAAGCGCACACCTTGCGGGACGCGCACAGTTATATTCCGTTACTTTTTTTGTGAATTGTCAGGGATATGCCGAGTGAATTTTATTAGCACTCATAAGTTGTAAAGTGTATGGGAGGAGCCGGAACGAACATAACAGGATGATTTCGCAGCTCCTTTTTCTTCAGATCCTTTCTTTCTGCAGTTGTCGCTGGAGCATACTTTTGTGCGTTTGCCGCACTTCATGTTAAACAGATTTTTATTGCACTTTTTTATTTGCTCTGTCTTCTCCCTGGCTCCCTGGATCCCTCTCTCTGGCCCTTCTCGCCACTATGAATTTTACTTTGTCGCTCATTTTCCTGCTGATTTTCCCAGCTCTTCCCGTTGTTGTTTTCTTTTTATTATTTAACATTTCGGTGCTGTAGGAAATGAAATATTTTTGCATATAAAAAACATTCGACTTCATGCTGTGACAATGTTTTCGCGCTGTTTATGTTGGGGTCGCTTTCGCTGGGGTCTCCTTCAGGGTACTTTTTTGTTTTATTTTATTTTATACTTCAGTTCATTTCCGGCACGTAATAAAATAACAAGGTAAATATGCAAAAGAGCAACAATTTAAATGCATCATAAATAAAAAGAAGATTCACCCCGGAGCCGTGCGCTTTCGTCTCCTTCATTTAGTTGTGGTCCTCTCTTTTTGCTGTCATTACGCTCATCATCACTTCATCGGGTTGGGCCGACGCAATCCAATCGCAATCCCTCCCTGTTCCCGAATAACTTCATTAGGGGATTTCTGATCATTAATCTTTAGCTGAAGGCTTATAACAGATTGTCTTGTGTCCCGGTCAGGACCTATAACAATTAGTCGGGGCTGGTGGATTAGGGCGGAGGCCTCTCCTCAGAGTCTGCGTGTCTGTGAGCTCGTGTGTGTTGTGGGCATTATCTAATCCAGTCAATGGTGAATGGCGAATGGCGAAATTATGTCATTAGGTTCGGCCATGTTCGAATTTGCCCAATGAACTGTGTTAAATTTTCTGACTAATTGCTTCTGTATGCGTATGTCCTGTCCAGGATTCTCTTGCCACATTGTTGTAGCTGTTTGCTGCTGCTGTTGCAAAAAATATAGAACAACAAACAGCACAAAGCTGGAACATAAAAATTAATTGGTTTTTGATGCGCTGCCCAGCACAGAGGGAGCTGGCGATGGGACAACTCAAGGAGATTGGGCTTAATGAAAAAGAAATTTCTGGGGAGCACAAACAGGCAGAGATTATGTGCCAGACAGACTCGCGGCATGTTATGGAAAACAACGACCATAGTACAAGGTTAGCTGGAGGGAATTTGCTTAGATTTATGACTGAAAATCTTCTGGAATTTGCCACAAAACTATGTAACTGCACGTAATACAACCGCATGTAAAGTAATATAAAAATCGACGATAGCACTTCTCGACAATATTGAACTTGTTTCCCGCTGTGGCCCACAATGATTTTTATTTATAGATTTCGGGATATAAAAAATTTTAAAGACCTAGGTCATGGTTTAGTTCTTTTAGGAATTTTTTAAGTTTGGTATTTTTTCAGAGTTGGTGCTTCTATTTTTCACATAACATAAGTATCTTATATCTGCTTGCATAGAAATTTGCAGTTATGAAAAGCTGACAAATGCAGCTATAAATATGCCAAGAAATATTTTATTTTTACTTTTCCTGAGTTTTAAAAGTCAAAGTCGGGAAAAAATACCGCAAAAAAAATATCAAATTTGAATTTGAAAGCTTAATATCTTTCAGACGTAAGAAAAAGTCATTTTGGGGCACAGCGGAAGTGACGTGTCGACTAGTGTAATCGAAATAATCTACCCTAAATAGTTCCATTTTAACAGACCAACTATAATAGATAAAACCAATATGGGTCGAGTACATCTAACTCAAGTTTCCACAATAACATTTGGTTTCAGTTCTCCTCTTGTTCGTTCATTTAAGTGCATTATGCACTTTAATCATTATAAAAAATGTCCCGCTTTTGATTCAGTTTTCCGCTGATCCGTTGTGTCAGTTCTGCCTGTAGGTTGAAACTTATTGTATTTTAAGTGCATAATTTTGCACATAATTTAATGCAATTAATTGAACATTAAAAATTGAACACCAAACAACAAAAATTAAAACAAATGGCCGGAAAATTAAACAAACCAAAAAAAAAAATGATGAAAGGTCTCCCTCTCTTTCTCTGTTGCACGCACATACATATATGTATGTCACATATATGATTGTTTTTTTTCGTCGAAGAGCATAATTAAAATGTCAAACGCGCTATAAATCATTTTTCAGTTAATGTTAATGCACTTATACCCCGGAGTATGCTAAATTTTTAATTGCATTTTCATTAAAATCAATGAAAAAAGTCGAGTTGCAAAGCAGAAACAACTTTATACCGAACAGCTCCAGGGAAAACTCTCTCTCCGTAAACTCTGTGTAACTACCGAGTGCACTTTTCCATAGCCAAAAACGAGGGAAAACAAAATCGAATAAAAATGGCACTTAATTTCGCTTAGAATGAACTTTTTAGCCACTCCCAGGTGCGGCTGCCTCAGCATGAAAAACTAATGAAAGCGGAGAAGTAGGAGTAGCTGGTCCGTCTGCCTGGCAAAATGGAAATTAGATTGCCTTGGCGCCTTGTCCGTCTTGGTCGCCTTGGTCGCCGACCCAGACAACAACTTGATACAACTTTTGCAGCTTAGCTCCAACTCCTTTGGCCCCAACGGACACACACACACCTGTCCAGTGGGAAAAGGACTTCAACTGCAGGCGTAACTAGTTCAAGTTGCTGCCAGTAATTATAAATTTACCTAAGGAATTACCCAAGCTCGTTGAGTAGCTGCCTACCTGCAGGGACTCGATTGGGACTGGGACTGGCTTCGGGTTATATCGTTAAAACTTCTGGGAGACAGGGCAGAAGTGCAACAAGCCATGTGGCAAGCTGAACAAGAGCTGAACAAGAGAGCATCCCACTAGCCAGGAACAAGTAATAATATTATTGATAGATTAGAGTGCGCCTCCAGTGGGTTTGTTTTTTATGATGGGGCCCAAAATGGGGTTAAGTATTTTAGTGGCGAAGTTAACAAAGTTGATCTGGAAGTATGTTTGCACTGCAGTACGCAGAGTGCCCGTTAATCAAGAGGTAAAATTATTTTAGATACTCCTTGTTATTGTTGGAGTACTTTTTTGAAGAGGTGCCTGAAGTGGCTCCTGCTAGACGGTGGGAGCTAATTAACCTGGGAATACAGGAAATACTGTACGGAGCAACTCACTTGTTGCAGTCTGAAATTAAAACAACAACCAAAAAATGTTTTACTCTCATCGTAAAGCAACTTTCATCAGGCACCATAGAATGTTTTTTGCACAAATCTGGTATATAATGTTGCTGTTACAGTAAAACAAATACGAATTGTTTTACTTCTTGAATTATTATAAAAAACTAGCAGACCAACGCTCAATTTTTCAGACAAAAAGGAAAACAAAATCGATCATAACATTTTCTGTCCCACAGATGGACACAAAATGAAATGAAATAGGCGTTCAAATTTTTAATTTTCGAGGAACCTATTTATAGAAAAGTACAAATTTGTTTGTGCATACCATGCCACATTCTCTGGCTATCATTAAAAAAAACAGCATTCAATTTGGTGCATCAGCGTTGCGGAGATAGCCGCTTAAACACCGATTTTTTTCTACAAATTTATAGTATTGTAACCAGTAGTAAAGTACAGTACAGTATAGTATAGTACAGTATTGTGCGAAACTTGTATTGCTTTCGGTTTCTGAGTTTATGAGTAATCTTTAATCATGTAAAACATAAAATATTTCACTTACATATTTCCAAGAACCAACTCAAAACCCACACGCCAAAAAATGGCAGCACCAAAGAATTTTTCCACTTCGAATCGAATACGGATTCCGTTATTCTGTTGAGGCCAGATGGCTAGGCCACATGGCAAAGCGCAAAAGGCAAATACGGAAGTGAAAGGTGTTAAGACCCAAGCAAATCCCAGAGTACTTTGAGCCAGGTCTTAGCATGGACCACGCAGTTTTGGGTTTGCTTCCACTATCCCGCAATCATTTCGGCACAGTTTCCCCTGTTCCACACTCATATCTAAGGGTGGTTTTCCCCCTTCTTCAATCGGGAAATGAAAACGAAGAAAAAAGTTCAAGGATAGTTGATAAGGGGGAGCACAAACTACAATGAAGTGCACAATGAAGAGTACTCGTATTTGAAAGTGTAAACGATTTTTCTCCTTTTTTCTCTACCATTTAAAGTATCTGTGAGGAAAATGAGACATAAATGAGGGAACAGACTGGAGACTTAGGATCTGTGTCTAAGTGTTATGGTATATTTTGAAAATAAAACAGGGGAATTTTACAGTGCCAATTTGGGATGTGTATTTATGCAATGAAAAGAAGTTCCGTGTATATTTCATGCACGCCGAGAGGAGTTTTAAGACTTGACAACGACATATAAAAGTACTAAACAGTGAATCAGCTGCAAACTATTTAAAATGTCATTTAAATAAGAACTGGAAGATATCCAGTTGAATATTTGTTACAATAAAAATAATTTAGTAATTCAAAATGTTTGATAATTTTATAACTTTGGTAGGCGTACATTCCCGCATCAGTAAATATTAATAATAAAAATAATGTGTGTATTTGGTTTGGATTGGTGAGCCCGTTCTTGAGTTATAAAATTACAATGAAAAGTGGCATGAATTTTAATATACATAGATAGAATATAATGAGTTGTAAGTACACAAATGTCAATGTAAATTCGTTGGGAAAATGGAGAAAGTATTAATCTATTGCCTAAACCCATTCTTCCCATCAGCTGAACCTTTTTACATTTGTAAAGAGAGTTAATCTGGACATCAATTTGCTCGGCAATTGGCCCAGTCGAACACTTGATCATCCAAGACATTTTCTAAGCCACAAGTCTTTCCTCGCGCCTTCACTGGAACTTTTACCTAAATTACAATCACTTAGAACACTTTTAGCAGACATTATGCACTCGTTTTAGACTTCCGTCTAATTTACATGCTATTTAAATTATGCTGCTGCTGCAGGCAGCTACGGACACAGCCAGTAACCAGCACCCAGGGCCACCCAACGAAAACCCGCACCCAATATATAAAGCAGCTTCATCAAAATGCCTGTCTGTCTGTCGCTCCCGTCCCGTCCTGTCCGTGGCATGCCCCATCCTTGGTGCCCATGGTTGCGATACTGCTCAAACTTGCAGCAGCTGCCGCAGCTACTTTGTAAAAACTTTTGTATAGCATGCAGCGCCAGAGGAGTGCACAGGAAGGGAAATGGGAAATGGAGCTGGAGCTGGAGCCGAAGAGAATGGCAGCTGGTTAGCTGCATCCTTGGCTCTTGCGACCAGCTTAGCATCTCCAACTGCATAAAATTTTGCCCAATATAATTTTAAAGAGCACACCCAAGTGGCCTTTGGCCCGACACACTGCACTGCTCTGCCCGTCCCCACCTATGTGTATCCCTTACCTCTATCTGTCTGTAAGCTTCTGCAATAAAAATGAATTAAATGCAATGAAGCAGCATCCCAGCATCATCTTTCGTCCTTTCTCACAGCGTATCCTTGTGGCGCCTCGGGGCGCGCAAATTGTTGCAACAAAGTGGAAAGTGGAAAGCAAAAGCAAAAGCAGCAGCAACTGGTGTCAGTTATTGTTGGGCTGGCAACTCCACTCCCGCCCAGGTAGCGCCACTCTACTGGAGTACAAAGTTTGGAGGTAGAGCGGATGGCAGTCAC
Organism: Drosophila tristis; assembly: GCA_018150885.1. Classification (NCBI taxonomy): domain Eukaryota; kingdom Metazoa; phylum Arthropoda; class Insecta; order Diptera; family Drosophilidae; genus Drosophila; species Drosophila tristis. Next base: position 194,014 of record JAECWT010000200.1, read on the forward strand.
GGGACTACATAGATTCGTTAACGGCCCCGCCCATACCAATACCTGTAAGAGCAGCCGCCTCTTGTTGCTGCATTTAATGGCAATTTGTAGTGGAAGGAAAAGAAGCAGCCAGGGCAGCCGTAGCAGCAGTAGCAGCAGCTCCATGCAAATTTGTGGCTTATAGTTTATCAAGCCAAGCTTCTCCATCTCTGGCACGCCTCGTATTACTGCAAGGGCACCTACGCTAGGAGTAATGCAGGCAGGACTCCTCCACCCATACCACAATCCGTCAGGCATTTCCAAATGCGTAAGTTTGCATAAAATGCGTAAATGCTTGGTTTGTGTTCCTATGGGAATGGAATGGAGTGTTGCAGAGTCGAGTCGAGCAGAGAAGGAAGATATTTTATGGAGGCAGCTTCTATTGTTGCGGCTTTATGGCTTTTAAGTTGGCACAAATGCGTTAAGCGCCCACTGCGAAAAGAGACAGGAATAATATAAGAGAGAGGTCAATTAAAAAGTTGCCCTCGTACGTATTCTGTTCTTCGATTAGGATGATAAATTGTTGAACACAAATAGAGGAGTAGCACAGGAGGTGAATTAATCATTGTAGAATAGGGAATCGGAGAAAAAAAAACACCAAATTTAAGCCATTTCCGGCATGCAATGAAAGGACTTTAAAAAGGTGCAGTGTGCAGTGTATTCTATGTTTATGGGTAAAATATATATTTAAACTTAAAATAGCTTATTCTAGGCGAATAAAATTGGATTAGAGTGTAGATTAATATATTAGGGGTGTGGTATTTAAAATAATAGATGTTATTCGTATCTTCCTGAGTTATAAACCTAGTAGAGTATGTAAACTTTGTCTTCTTCATTTTCCTTTTTTTTTAATGATCCCGTCTAAGTACAAACATATGTATGATATAGTCGCAATGAAGCTGATTGCTCTCGTCGACTTTTTGATTTGTATTCCGTCTGCCCGGGACGGTCATCTTTTTATCTCCATACATTCAGTCACAAATAAATACCAAATCGAATAAATACCAAATTATTTTGTACTCACAACCTTTTGTAGGGCTATATGATTATTTGCTTAAGTTAACCCAAATGTAAAATAACCATAAATTTTTAATTATCTCAAAAGCAGAAAGAAAGAAAAAACTTTTAAGTTTCACCAAGTAAAAAAGCAAATATCTTGCTTTTGGGAGGAAAGCAGCAATGGAGGTCAGCTAAGGGATTCCAAAATTCTATCAGTTAAAGAATAACTTGCTCGTCGTCTTACTTTCTACACCCGTACTCCAAGAGTTAAGGGGTATATTAGAACTTTGGTGAAATTGGATGTGTGTAACGCAGAGAATGAAACCTTTCCGACCCCATAAAGTATATATATTCTTGATTAGCATCCATAGCCGAGCCGTTAGGGCCATGTCTTTCAGAGATCTCAGAGACTATAAGAGCTAGACAATCACAAAATAATCACACTGTTACAAGTGACCTTGAAAATTTCGCCTCGCCCCCACAAAAGACGAAAATCTGTGCCATCCACAATTTTAAAAATTTGAGATAATGGAAAACGCAGTATCGTAGAGATTGACTATATCTACCAGATAGACTGGTTCGGATCGGATCATTATTATATCCAGAAAGAGGAAATTAATTTTCAGTTGCTATCCCCACCCCCCGCAGTGCTGCACCACTCGCGGAGGAAATGTCTAATCTACATTTTAGCTATAGAACATACATTGTAGATGTAAATTTAATCTGATAAAATCTTTAAAAGTAAATATTATATACTAACTGAGTTAGGGTATAAAAGTAGATTCGCGGCCACAGCAGCGACTCACAACGTTCCTTCCTTCTCGTTTTGCTTTTTATATTTTGGTTTTCATAGAATGGGAGCAAAACACAGAAAAAAGTGCGTCCCACATGGCGTATGAAAGTTGGCAACTTGTTCGCGCTTTTTTTCACCGCTAAAGTAAGAAGTGAAATAAAAGGAAATGCAAAGACAGGAACCAGGGGAATTGATGTTTTTTCTGGAACTGGAGGTTCGAGACAAAACAGGAGAATGGAAATATTGCAGTGAGCTATGCAAATTCGTTGTTGTTGGTGCTGGTTCTAGTGCTGGTTCTGGTGTACGTACTTTTTTCTTTGGCAAATCAAAGCCGAATGTCTAAGCGTAAGCGGAAAGCGGCTAAAGAAGCGGGTCCCAGCCAATCCCGTGATGTCCTGTTGCGTTGGGGAGAAGGAAACGTGAGGCATCTGCTCTCTATCGCCGAGCACTTGCCACGCTCTGCCATTTCTGCTCTTTCCCTTTCCTTTTGCCGTCTTCTGCCATTATTTCTGCATGCTTCACATGGCGCCTCGTCCTGTGGGATTCTTTCAGCTTTTGTTTGCACATCCTTGTTGGTATTGTGTTTGCCTCTGCTGCTGCTCCAGCTCCTGCTCATGCTCCTGTTAGCAGCTATTTGTTTGATTGTGGAAATATTTGCATACTAGTATAGTTTTTATTGGCACAACGTTGACACTGATAAGTTCCCCCCGGGCAATCCACAAGAATTTTCTCCCGTCTTCACTGCATCAAATTAAATAAGAACAAAGGGGGAACACGACAAGGAGGAGACCACTTGAATATTAATTAATGCTTTTGGTTTTTTCCCTCCGTGTCCCTAGCTCTGGGCCATCTCGGGTGCGTTGCAGCTCCTGTTTGCTTTTTTTCCTCTCTGATATTGCCCCTTTGGCCTTTGTCATTCGATTTGCATAATAAACATTTGGCCAGAATTCGACCAAAGGGAGTTTTTGTTCAATAAAAAATTATTGAATTTCAGCTTCCTTTGAATGAGGAGACAACTAGGGGGCCATTTTATGTATACAAACAATATGACTAGAAATTGAATTTAAATTAAATTAACTTAACTTAAATGTAATGAGACCAAGATTTTTCAAATTTTGGAATTCATCAGTCAAGAATTTGATGACTTTAATACCAAATAAATTATTTTGTTTTTCAAAATTCATAGATATGTATGTGCATACTACATGCACTCTTTTCGTAGACACTGAACTATTCTTGCAGCTTCCAAGTTAGTTTCCAACAACAATCAGCCATAATCTGATCCAATCCCGAGACCACAAAGAGCCCGACCAAACAACCACTGAAATTGAATCGCTGGCTTAACATATACAGAACCAAAGGGAAATAGGGGTAAAATGGGGAAAAAAGCGCAATCTGCGTCTTGCACACGCCCTAATAATAGGCAAATGGCAGAGCGACAAACTGAGGAATGCACCAAAGGCAACGCAGAAAAGAGTGTTGTTGTCTGCCTATGGCGGCAGCATGTGAAATGGAATTGAAAACAAGATGAATACACAAAAACCCAGGCGGAACACAAGAGTGCCTCGACTAGGTGATACCGGTACTAGCAGAATGGGATACAAAAATACTTATTGACTAGTATGAAAGTTAGGAAAAGGGCTAAGGGTGGAGTAAGATTAGGAAAAAAGATCGCCGTATTGTTTCCCCGGATTAATTATAAATTAATTAGAGTTGGATTGATCTGCTTAGTGGTTCGATTTAGAATAGCCTTAAGTCAACATTTGAAACAGACACTAAGGCATTACTTTTCTGCCTATTACATAGTTTCATTGAATGAGGCATACCATTGTATCTACGATACCCTGTAAGCCAGCCCACAGGCACACAGAGAGAGTATTTCCCTTGTTTCCGGTGGTGTTGTGATTGTGTGCGCCTCCGTGTCCATTCATTAGACGGCATTCAGTGAGGCATCGCATTTCGTGTAGCGCCGTCAATGTCATTGCATATTTTGGCGAGCAAACAGAAGGCAGCAGTTAGATTCGAAATCATCGCCATGCTCGTATTCGGTTTCATTTACTCTCCATATGCGTCAGAATGCCTTCTGGAACGTGTTGGTGCCCGAAACTCATTTCAGCGGAATGGTGGACCTAATAAAATATTTATTCAACACCCAAACAGGTGCGAAATTTTAAATGCAAGCATTTGCTTTTTACACTTTTCTGTTTTTGTAATGTAATGTAATTTTATTATTTTTTTTTTCAGCTCGGGCGTAGGAATAAAATTGTCCTGTAACTTAGTTTGTTTCTCTTTCCATTCAGATCGTTCAATTTGCATTGATATGCATATACGAGTAAACATATATGTGTATTGGATATACAAATAGGTGGGCAATGATTTCAGGTGCTCCAAACATTAATAAACAGCTGGAAGGGAAGATGAGTGTGGGCCTGACATGTGCGTGCTTACAGCTAATACGTGGATTGGATACTCCCTTCCATTGGGTATGTTTTCCATTTATTATATTTCTGTGTTTCGAAATTGATGCTTGTCTTGCCCGGGGCCTGGCTGCGCGTGCATCGATAATGAATTGAAAATATTCCAACTAACATACATAGTATTTGTTTTCGGTTTAGTTTTCAGTTTTTCTGTTGGGAAGCAGTAAGTTTCAAACTAATTGGATCGTGGTCCCACTGTTTTGACAGTTTAAATTAGTTCGAGAACTTTATTGAAATGTAATTAACTCAAAATTGAATATTTGACACCAGCAAAATAAAATTGCCTCATGTTACTCATGTTCATTTTTCGGCTGATGGAATCTGTGATGTGAAATAATCAAAGCAAAATAATTTCAGCAAAAGGTTTTTAAATAAGTAGATTTTCCGAATCTAATTTGATAAGCACTTCCACTTGAGGCTAATTAAAGTTTAGTTATGTTTATTCTAGCATTTATGTAGAAACCGATATGATGCCTTGATAACTCTTTGAACTGCTGAACTGCTTTGATTTTCCATTTTGGGATCAATTCGCAATGCAATTCGCTAAGCAAACACTCTCCAACGAGAGCGCATTTCACTTATCTTCCACTTTACACGCAACATCAACTTGTCTACTTGTCGCGCTGCATCTGTCCGCCCCGCCCCAGAGGAGAAAATTTGTTTATCTCCACATATCTAACTATGTTAGGGTACATGGCTGCATTTCCTGCTCTCAAAACGAAGGCAAACCCGAAAATGTGGAAATATACGAATTCAGAGCTCGCCCCTGGCGTGTTGTTTTTCTGTTTTGGCTTTGATTTTGATTTATGTTGCAGTAAACACAGGCAGCTGAAGTAGAAGAAACAGCAGCCGCCGTGGAGCAGCGCCGGCAACCCCCTTTGCTACTTACTTTGTCGCATCATTTCACCACAGACGACGCAAAGCCACCGCCGCACCATACCGCCGAACACCGAACCCCAGCCAGATAACGCATGCCAACGCATATAGGTTCTGATTTTGTAATACCCTTTCAAAGGATATTATCAGTGCACCCAGATGTTTGCACAGCGCACATTCTAAATCATTAAAGACCTTCACATCAAACATAGTCAGTCCTGGTCTTCATAGTAATTCTATATAAACGATTCCCTCCGATGGTTATTCCTCTAGTCAACTTGCAAGTGTATTTCGACATTCGACTCGAAGGAGCCTAGAGTTTCTTCCCAGTTTTTTTTTTGTCTCTTTTTGTGCTTGTTCAGGCGACAAGAGAAAATGCTGGCCTTCTCTCGAATCTTCTCACATAATTGTGGTGTAGGGCTGCGGTGGATGAGAGCCAAACAGAAGGGAAAAAGCATTCGTGAATATAGAGAAAGTACACACGAGTGGAGTGTGAGCTTGGCGTTCGCATTGTGAGTGTTTACGCCTTATAAAAGGCAACATTTTCAGAGTGAGAGACGAGCTGCGTCGACCACATTAGAATCTAGTTTGGCTTTTGGCAAAGCGACAAACTTGCTTTTACCCAAACTCGAACCTAGAAGAAAAATCTACTTTTATGTGTATGTAAAAAAAAGAAAGGAAAAGAAGCGCGTTACGCTTTGTTTGACTTAAATTTATGTTGATGCTTATTTTTACTTCAGCTGCATATTTGGCAAGCTCTGCGCTGGCATGACTCATGAGGAACTGCCTGGGCCTGGCAGACAGTGTCTGGATTGTCTGGTCTGTGTGGCACTCTCTCCAGTAAATGTTTTAATTCTTCTGGCTCGACACAATAATTTACACACTTCCAGCTGTTTGCCCATCCATAAAATCCTTGTTTGACTTGCCTTCCCGCCGATAATTATGCTCTCGTACTTTTTATGGAGTCGCTTATTAAAATTTATATGACAATTTGTTAGTTTGTTGCTCTGTCTGGATGATTCATTAGGTTTATTTTTCTTGTTCTTTTTACTGCCAGTTTGGGTTGAATGTCTCTTTTTCCCATTGAGTTGTAGTTTTTGGTATTTATGTATGTATGAGTGGTTTTTTTTTCTTTAACATATGCTATGCCCATCAAAGTTGATTACATACTTTCTGGTTGATGCTTAGCCACCGCAAAGTATGCACTAAAAAGATGTACTATATATAGTAGAGACGTTTTTTATGATTATATCAACGGGCTCGCAAAAAATAGATATGAAAAATATTTCTTGGCCATAAAATTTCTCTCTTCTATATTTTTATGATTTTTATGCGGTTTGCGACTTTGGAATTAGCTTTAATCGTGTCATTCTCTTAATGCATTTATGCATGTAGCAGGCAAAACTTTGAATTGATTATTACTTAATACAATATTTATACAAATTTACCATAACTACGATATGAAATCAAAGAGAAATCTCTGCATATGCTTTTCTGAAAATCATAATTCGTTAATTCAATAAACCTGTTTTATTGGCTAGTTGTAATTTTCACTGCAAGCTTTAATTCTAAGTTATGTGTTTAATTAAAACAGCCATCAACCATGCTCTTCATTGAACTTTGCCATTTCTTACTCTGTTTTAACTCTCGCTCGCCTATAATCTTTTATAATTCGTTATAAATAGTGTGTTTGCGTAATGTAAACCTTTGAAAAAGTCACCAATCTAATAGTTGTTCTATGCCAGTTCTGTAACTTAGCCCCAGCCGAAAAGAAGCTTAAAATATACTGTCCAGTACCAGCCTCAGTAACTAACTAGATTATCAAATAACTAACAAGAGCTTCGCACAAAGTCAAGCACAGAAGCGGCTTGGGGGTTACCGTTTCCTGTGGCTGGGTTTTGGCTGGGCACCAACATTTTGGAAATAGAGATAGTAGCCCGGATCTTCAAAATTAGAACCGAAAAATAAGTGAAAAACCATATCCATAAAGAAGTAAAGCGAGTACAGAATTTACAAAGAGAATTTTCCATTCGCCCACGTATGGCAGAGTCGAAGGCCGACACCTGTCCTGCTTCTCGCAGTGCAACAAAAAGAATTTAAAGTTCAGTTTTGGAATCCGAATCAGAGTCGGGGTCTGGGACTGCGACTGGGACTGTCAGTGCTGGGGAGGGCGCTGGTATTGGGGTTGGGTGATGTGATGTGTGATGGCCGAAGTGAAAAGCCAGCATACCGAACTGACTGACAAAACCTCAACATGCCACTAAAAGCATAATCATGCACTTAACTAAAGCCCAGCCAAAGGAAGTTGTAACTGTCTGGTGGAGGAGAGACCTGCAGGTGGTGCTGGTTTCGGGTGGGTGGTTAAGGTGATACAGGTAACGCACGTAGAACTTAAGTCATCATCATATAAATAAAAATTTATGACTTTAAATGTGTTTGTGCGTGAGTTTGTTTGTTTGGCTATGTGTCATGTGGTTGCCGGTGTGCGGTGTACCCCGACCTCATGCCACAGAAGTGGTTAGTTCGAGTGGGGGCGTTGTTGGCTGTGCGGCGAATACATGCGTGACTTTATCTGCACTTGCATCTGTGGAAAGCTTGATTTTATATTCGTGTGATAAGCAGGCGGCGACAGATCCAGCACACAGAAAAAGTTATATGTTAACACCCTGTTGGGAAAAGTTTAAGTATCCGCTAAGAATACATACATGCATGTTTCGTTTAACATTTCAAGATTTTTGTAATTTTTTTCATAAAAAAGCGTGAGATTCAATTGTAAAAGTGAGTCAAATTAAAGATACAAATTGCAGCAATACCTTCACATTTAATTTTAAAATGTGAAGTTGTTTGTATATGCTTCATTTAATTCCAAATTTTAATACTGCCGTATTATATTATTGTTCCATAGAACAAAGATATTTTTGTGGAGGTTCAGAGGCTCGTCAAAACATCTAACGTCCTGGTACAATACCCTCCTCCCATTTCTAAAGTCAGACATTGGCCCACGTCAAAAGTTTCGCCAGGTTTTTCAATTTATTTAAAAATCTTCTCTTCTTATAAATTAATAAAATTTGTATCGGTGATAAAATTAATGAAATATAATATTTACTATCTTATATTTATCACCGATTCGGTCGAAGGAAAATTTAGTTTAAAAAATGACAGCTAAAAATCCCAGTACTCATATCAGCTAAATTTGTTTGATGTGCGTATGTAAACGATAAGAAATCATCTCCGTCTTTTATTTAACAAACCATTTAGCAGCTGGCTTCTCTCAGACGAGTACTCAGATCCGAAAACCAACATACCGATTAATACTGGATAAGCAAGCGATGGTATTTCCTCGGCTTGAGCGAAATATTGAATTATTCCTAATTTTAGCCCATTACTCAGATCAGGTACATATTTAGTGTGCAAAGTGGGAAAAGTGTATATTCTACGGTTACACAGTTTTCTGCTAAAACTTAAAATTTTGTATTAAAGCAAGCTGAAATTTATTCTTTTTGGGCGCTATGGAGATGGAGAACAACAATGCACACCGCAATATTTAATACATTATAATATCCATATAATTGGTAGTCAATCGACTGCATTAATTAGATTTAATTTATCTTCAATTTTGCTCTTTTGTTTCAATCCATTACATTTAAATTTGAATTTAAATCTATGTATTGAAAGTTTGTAAACCTACATATATTTTGCAGCGATAACTTAATGCTTTTGATGATTGTGTGTGATCCATATTTCCACAGGTAGAACAACAGTTTTATGTAAAAATTACACCCAAGAAATACTGATCCATTTCAGTGCTTTTAATTTGAATACATAAACCCTTGAGAGGTCCTAGGGACGTACATGTAATATTTATGGCAGACATTTTGACTCTGCGAGAATTGCCGCACAATTATGACAAGCGACAGCTTTTACTTTCTTCTACTTAAACGTATCCCCAAATGTAAATTTCAGTTCCGGGGAGGGTTGGTAATGCCAGAAACTAACAAGGGAAAGCGACTTGCCTAGCTACTTTTCAAGTTAAAGTTATTATCCCGAGGCAGCGGCACTTGCAAGACTCGTCCGCCCGCCAGCCTCTCGCCAGACTTGACAAAACTCGGCAGACTTTTGAATAAATTTTCAATCTCCAGGACAACGACTAGCCGGGCGGGAGGCGGTACACAAGCAGCAACAACAGGGACAATCAGCATTATGAATATGTAGCTACATCCTCCTGAATGTAACTGCCTGTTGTTGGTGCTGTTTGCTAAGTGAAAAGCCAAAGCCAAGTTGCGCCTGGAACATTTTTAAAAGCCGCTTTACGTCTCCTCTAAGAAGGCAACTTTCTTGATTTTTTTTAATATTTTCTTTTTACTAAAGAAAACTTTCTACCAGCTGCAACCAACAAAAAAAACTACCCAAAATAGAATAGAAAGTTCTTTGGCTTTCCTGCACTTTTTTTTTGGCTTGACGTTTTCTGTTAAATGCTTTTAGCCGCTTTTTGTTGCGAACTTTTGCAACTAAAGATATGCTTGAAATGACGTACGATTCTCGTGCTTGAGTAAATATGATTTTATTTTTTGTGCCTGGTATGAGCTATGCAAAATAATTAAGCCACTAAGCATCTGATAACAAATATCCAATTAAATCTTGCACAATTAAACCTAATGTCTCTGTGTGTGCAAGGGCTAATCAGGAGGAGGCCGAGAACGAAGTGCGACCATTTGTCTTTGTGGTCAGCCGCCATTAACGTTTATTACACCCACCAAGTGCCAGCAAAAACCAAAGAGCACAAGAACAACAAAAACCAAAAGAAGGAGGGAGAACAATATAAAGAAACAATGGGAGAAAAAAATATAATTAAAAATAAACATTACGCGGCGACAGAGAATGGAATGAAAAAATGTTACACAAATCCAAGAACCGAAAAAGAAAAGAAAATAAGGGAAAGAAACCAAAAGACAAGGGAAGAAAGGCAAAGAAATGTGTAATAAAAAAACAGCAGCAGCCAGGTGAAAATTGCATTAGTCTGAAGAGCAGAGAAAAGTGGAGTCTCCCCAAGAAAATTGAGGGTCCTTGGTTGCCTTCTGCAGCAGCATTTTAGGCGCTTAATTGAGCGTTTTAGTTATGCTAATTGTTTGGGAGGCAACAACTACGAGTAAACCAGGAAAATGGCCAACCGAGAGATGTCCTTTTTTCAGGTGGGGTCGCTGGCTCCAGCTCGCTTTTATTGTGTGTCATTTGTTATAAGTGAAATGCCTGGGATCATTAAGGGTGCTGGCCAGGTGGGCGTGGGACGTTGACGAATGTATCCAAATTAATTATGTTATTGTTTGGAAGCTGGAACACTCTTGTTATGATAACAGAAGATTTGAGGAATAACTAATTTGTTGGAAAGAAAATGTACACACACTATAATTATAAGAACGCGATGGGGAGGTCTGAAATTTTTAACATTTACCTAGAATTAATATTTTAATATTAATAAATTTCAGATTCACGAGCTGTTTCACAGCAATTATATTATTTGATCCATATTAATAAGTAAAAATCTACTTACTTTACTTCTCTTATCTCCCACCCTTTTCCCCAACAACAATAATGAAAATTCATATTTTTGTTCGCTTTTGGTTTTTATTTTGATTATCTACCGTAAATACTTATCTCATACATATCTCGATTTTGGTTTTCGTTTCATTTATATATTATATACAAGTACAATACATATGTATGTATATTCCCTTTCATATACCTATAGGCAATATTAAGACTTACAATCTAATTGCTCTTCCCTCTGCCAATCCTCTGAATTTCGCTTTTGTCTCAGTGGATTCTCTTTTCTTTTGGTATTACATTTAGGCATGGTATGCATATATATCTATATATATAGGTATATATATAATATTATATAGTACATATACATATATATAAATATCATTTATATCAATTATAAATAATCTTGACTTTAATATATAAATATATTTTTATAGAGAACTGAAAGTGAAAAGCTTAGCACAACATTTTCCGTTTTGTCTTCTTCATTTGATGAAATGGAGCGGCTTTGATGTGGTTCCAAAAAGGACTCATGACGATTTCATAACTAGGCCCTACCGTTTTCGGGCATCCCATTTTGAAACACCTTTGCCCCTTTCGTCCCTTGAAGAAATTAACAAATATATCGCTGCATTTTTGATGAAATAGCCCCCATTCGTGACGGGTAACTTTGGTGTATCTTTATATGTTTTTTGTTTTGTTTTTTTTATCTCTTAAATGCATTCGAAGTTACTTTGAGCTAGCTGAAACGAGTGTCTTGTGTCTTGGTGTATGAGTGTGTAAATATTTTAGATACATTTTGCAGTGGTTGCGTTTGCTTCTGGGTCTTGGCCTAGGGCTGAACTCTCACATCCCATCCTCAGCATCTGCTCAGCGCATTCTGGCATCTCTTCGAGCTCTCTTCTCTTCAGCTCTTCCTCAACGCGCTCCCTACTCTCGCATCCCGTTCACCTCCCCGGCATGTGGCACAAGAGTTGCATGACAATTGAATCATGTTAATTGCCTGATGCAACTGCTGCTGCTGCTGCTGCCGCTGGTCCTGCCGAGTGTGCATCCTCTCCAGCTGCAGTTGGACGCCCGCAGGCCCTGGCCGCGCCGCTGCCGTTGCTTTGTGGCGCTGACCCGCATGTGTCCGGAATGTGTCCGGAGGATGGTGCACCTTCTGCTGCTGCGATTCGTGTTGTTGCTGGGTGTTCCACTCGCTGTGATGCCGGCGCCGCTTGTTAGCGCCTGAAACTGCGACACTAATTGCCTGCCTAGCGTCCAGCCGAGCACCGCCAGCAGCGATCCAGTGACTGCCAAAGATTGACTCGGACAGCAGCTGGACGAGCCCACGCCCCGCCAGGCGGCGCCGCCGTCCTCCGCTCCTTCGGCCCCGTCGTCTTCTTCGCCTGAGGAATGAAAGAGAAAGTCTAGCGAAAAATAGAGAAAGGCACAGACAAATGCAGGCCATGTATTCGATGTATTCTGGTAGTTCTTTGTTCTATCTATCTTCTCTTACGAGCACGAGTGCAGGCATCTTTTTGGTGCTAGTGTATGTGTATGTGTACGGGTACGAGTATGTGTATCGGCTGTATCGTGTATTGTGTGTGTGTGTGTGTCGGCCACTCGGGCTCTAATTGGCGCTCTACTTACCCTGCAGCTGTGTCAGATAGCTGTTCTTCTTGCTGTGGAACTGCTCGTCCTCGTGCAGCGTGTACTGGTCGTAGAACTCGTCCGGGCTGACGCGGTTCCCGCTGGCCCCTCCGCTGCCGTACTTGGTGAACGGATCCGCCTCGAGGATGTTCTTCTCGGTGGTCTTCCAGTATACGTCGTGCAGCTGGGCACTGCACCTGAGCTGCAGGGTGAACCAATTAGCGGGTTAAAGCCATTTCGAGCATTGGACATCCTCCACTCACCTTAAGCTTGCCGTTGTCAAAGTGCTGATCGGTGACCACGAAGTGGATGCCCACAATGGAGGTTTGCATATCATTTCGAGTGTCCACAACGATTTTATGATGCCGCACGTGGGAGGGATTTACCTGTAACATTTAACGTTTCACTTATTGTATTGAGTACTCGAGTATTTATAAATAAAATCAATCATTAATTGGTGCCCCCGTATCACCAGTTATGACCAGCTATGCCCCTATACCAGGGGCCAACAAAAATAGCCTGGATGAATTTGCTGCTGAATTTGCAAAAGTGGGTCACTAGTGGCGTTTGGCCTCTCGCCAGCCAGGTGTCTGCCGCTGCCGAAATGCCGGGAAGGCATTTTAAAACAAATTCCTGGGCCATTATCCTTTTTGGGGACTGGGGATGCCCTGCTGGGGCATTGACTTTGATTGACTTCATGGATGCAAATTAATTTGTCTGTTGCCCCGCAACCAACGCGATCTCCCCCCAGCTCAGGCAGCACCACTTGAGGTTTTTCTTTCGGAAGGGAATGCCAGCTTGTTTTTCTTTTGTTCCTCTATTTTGGCAGTTGTTCTCTCACTGGAATAGTTGATTGTTGGCTGGTTTCGGTGGTATGTTTCTCTGGCTTATTGTTTAAGCGGATTTCGTGGGCGGAGGACGGGCTGGGTGTGGGTGGAAATAGCGACAGCTCCGCATATCCAATCAACCGACCAACGACCATCGGCCAACGACCATCGACCATACCCAACTCAACTCGATTACTCGACAACCAATTCGTGCACCCAACGCGGAATTGCGGTCTCTGTAGGTATGTATGAGTGTGTTGGTGTGTGTGTATGGGGGTGTCGGAGTGTGTGTGTGTGCTTTGTTTTCCTACCACCACTGTGCTCCTATTATGCAGCATCAATAAGCATTGTTTGTCGATGAGTGACGTTGAAATTGGCGATGCCTGCTGTTCTCTTGCCCTCTCCCTCTCGCTCTCTTCCCACATATCTTTCCCTCTTTCGCCCCGTGAACGTATGTGTATGTGTGTGATAAGTTTTATTGTATATGTAGATTGTAAGCTAATTATTTAGGCAGCAGCCATTTATTATTTAATTTTCCATATGCAAACTAGGTCTTCCGGCACAGTTTTGTTTTCCCGGAAAATAACATTTCCCCTTGGGGTTGGGATTTTATGGATCGCTAGCCCATTTAACATGCGAAAATCTCAATGCACAAACAATATCAAATACAATTTTAGAATAATTTCTATTAATTGCTATGGTATTGATTTCTGATGCATATCCTCCTCCTTATTAAACATTACAAATTTCACACGTCTTTATTATTTCTTCTGCTCTTATTTACACTGTGCCAAAAGGCAGACCCCTTTCTCCAATTTTCTTACAATGCTGTGTGAAATTATTCGAATTATCTTCAAATGCCACTCCGTGCCATAACGTACCCCAATAATTTCGAAAGCGGTTTGCAATTGACACCAACAATTAGTAGGCGTATACGTCGGGACGGGAAAACATAAATTGAGAAATGTAAAATGCAAAACGTGGAACTGGGAACTGGGAAAATTGTCCCCGACTCGAGTGGGTTTCCAGCTCTCAATTTGGCCCATTTCGCGATCCCAGAACCCACTTTAAAAATTCCCCATATACCATATCGTATGTATAGAACGTTTCCCAAAATTGTAGAAACCAAAAAAAATAAACCGGACTAAATTTGACGTTCGTTCCATTCGGGGGCGGCATAATGTATGGATATGGATGGGAGTGTCGCCAGTGCGTTGATCTCCACGAATGTGTGTGTTTTTCTGGTAATTACAGAGCGGGCTTAACCTGTTCTCCCTGTGGCCCCATTCCACAGCTATTCCTCCCCACAGCTATTCGACCAAAAACAGACGCATAAATTCCAGCCAGATGCCAACGCTTAAAAACAAGAAAATTGTGTTTGCATAATTTCGGGCGCATCTAGTGGGAACGAGCGCATGACGGGGCTAGGCTGCTGGTTTGGGGCTTTTCGATGGTACTCACCTCTTCATTATTCACTGTCCATGTGAGATTGGCCGCGGGCCGGGAGTGTCGCGATGTGCAATTACCTCGCAATATGTCGCCGACCCGGTATCGGGAACGTATTCCCGTTATGTATGGCGGATTGTGCGGTGCCTCTGTAAACGGTAGAGCAAAAGAGATGGCATCAGTTATCAGAGGTACGTTCAGACATGGCGCATGGCGCATGGGGCACGGGACAGTGGCAGTGGCAATCCACGCAGCTTGACCATCGATTGTCACTACATTTCTGATACACTGCGGCATTGAGAAACACACGAATGTGACCTGAAACTCTGCCCGGTTGTGTCCGGTGCCCGGCTGTCCGGCTGTCAATTGGAATCACTGTGTGTCTACCTATTTATGGGGGTGTATCTGATATCTGCGTGTGCCTCAGCCCATTTCATAATTGAAATATTTGCGAGCCCTGGTACATTCAGTCGGAAGTTCAGCCGGAAGAAAACCTTGAATATTCTTAACATAAAAAAAAACCAATGCTTATCCACATAAAGCTGTCAGACTCACTTCTCCTACTGGATGTCTATTATCCTTAAGAGGCAAAATGGGAATCACAAACAAACTCTCCCCCACAGGCAGCACATGGGACATACATACATTTATGTACGTATGTATGTAAACATGAAATAGACACTTCCAAAAGTTTGTCAAGCCAATTTGAGTTTACCTCCGTCAACCTCCTTGAAAACCCCAAAATGAAAAACATACAGTCACAGTTACAGTCACAGACACAGCCACTTCGACAGTTTATTGACCGTCTCTGGCTTTGGCAAAACATTTGCACTCCGGGCATTTATTTTGTTTGCTCGCCTAAATATCTTCATCTTCGTCTCGTTTGCCCGCAAATCTGTTGGTATTTTGTCTGCTTAACTGCCGAAACATTCGAACTTCAAGAGCTTATTTTTAAGTTTCATGTTCACACACAAGCTGGAAGGCTGAATGCCACGTCTGGCTACGTCTTGGTCTGGCCAATTGAACTCCTCCCCGTCGCTCCACAGCATTTGACATTTGGTCAACAGGCAACTTTGTCCCTACCATGTCCTCTGGCTCGGGCTAGTTTGATTTCTCGTTTTGTATCCAAAACTTCAACGTTTGAATATACTTGAACTGGAAATTAATTTAGTCGCGCATTGAATGGCTCAAAGAATAAATTTACTGGAATGTTTACCCCTTGAAATGTTATTTTTGGTATTTCACCGCTTTATTTATTGCTCACTTTGTGACTTCCTGCCCTACAAAACTGCTTCAAAGATATCACCAGCATATAATAATGGCATGTTTGTATCTGACGATTCCTTTCCATTATTCGTTTGCATTTATTACTTACCAATAACCTCCAATTCGGCTGCCGCTATTAATGTATGAAACGAGGGCGCATCCGCAGATACTTCGCAACTGTATTTACCGGATGTTGCCATTGTTACCGCATCCAGCACCACTTGGCTCTCATTCGAGGACACACGCTGCAAAAAAGTTAAGAAAAATGCAGAACGATGAGGAAGTGACCGAAATAAATTTGCTTAAAAAATTTTACTGAGCAAACATATATGTATGTGAGTATATTTATTTATTTACGAGTATATGAGTCTGTGCTCGAATTGTGTATGCTGGCCGTCTGAAAAATGGCCCACAAACGTATCTCGCTGGATTCCTTCCGGTGTCAAAATATATGAGCATGCATATTTGTACATAGTTATGCATGTATGTATGTGTTTTTTGGAGACCACTTTCATGGGGGTTATCAATAATTGAGTTAAAAATATTCTCTCGCTATTCACTGGCCAACTTTTATTTGTATGCGCGCTTTTATTTTACACATTTTACATATACCCATAAACATACATTAATGAAATAATAACAGGATTAATTAATACAAGATGTCCACATTTTTAATGTCTTTATTAAAATTGTTTTGCTACCGTGTACGCGGCTTTAGCAAATAAAAATACCTGTAAATATTAAAGTGATCTTTTTTGGACACTCTTTTGTCAAAGAGTTCGTCAAAAGTCTATAACCACATCAAATATGGAGCTTACAGAACTCGTTAATTCCATACAACTTTTAGATTGGCAAATACTCGTATTTTATTTTTTTTTCCCTCGTACTTTAACAACGGATATGGTTGCGCCATATAAAACATTTTGAATGTTTTTATAAAATTTTTTCCAATATATTGTATTTCTCGCAGCGCTTGTTTTTCCTATTCGAATTTGGAGGCAAACATTTCTATTCTCTGGCTATTTTTGCCCGTTTGCCGTGCAGAAATATTCTTTCAAAGCAAAATAATCCTATTCTACTTTTTCGCCTTATTTTTCTGTCACATGAAATGGAATGAGAAATGGGAATGCAAAATGGGAATACATACACACAAAAGCGGAATGCAAATAAATAAAACGTCAACGTATTTCTTTATATGCCTGAATAATTTTCGAAAATTGTGAAACAAGTTAAAAATGCCAATATTTACTGGAAAAAAATATTGGTAACTGGACCACTCCCCTAAAACCCAGACCCAGCCACTGCTCGATCGCGAATCGTGACTGAAAAACAAAGCTCAAGACCCAGAAGGGAATCTAAAATGTTCAATAGTCGAACATTCGTGAGTGGGTGTGTATGTGTTTTTCCGACTACGTAACTGCCATCAAGCGGAAGTTAAAAACCGTGTTTTGATTTGATTGCGCATCGAAATTTCACATGTGTCTGCCCATGCTCTCCCTGCTTCCGCCTCCACCGCTGCTAGCTGAAGCATTTGGTTCAGTTCGAATGCCCCCAAAATGCAAATGTTTCACATTGTTGAGGCCGCAGCGCGTTTAGTTTAGTTTAATTTATTTAGTTTTGTTCTTTTGTTCTTTTTATTGGCTGCACAAATGGCATAAAGAAAAGTGTAGCCGGAATCTCAGTGGGTGGTTTCGTTTTGTTTATCAAATTTATTGGAGTAGCCGGTAGAAAATGGGATGAGCAGAATGGCCCCCAATAAAAGGGGTTATTAAAATGTGAGCGTGACAGAATTGAAAATAGTTAAAAATTCGTGGCTCGTCAATGAGTAATGTGTTGTGATCACATCGGTCAATGAGAACATTAAACTAAAAAAATGTACTAATGAGGGGGAGAGTGTGGGCCGCTTCTGTGGACGCGACTCTACTTTTATACCCGTACTCAGTCAGTACATACATTTTTGAGCTTATGATATATGTAGAATTTTAAAGAATTTTACATTTTTTTGCTACATCTGTTATCTACATCTACATATACAATGCATATTCTAAATCTAACATGTATATTTAAATGTACCATTTAGATTCTACATCTTCTCCGCCAGCGGGCGCTCGCGTACATAGCGAGACAGAGTGTGCGGGCGAGAAAGAGAATGAGTAGCAGGTCACTTGCTGGAGGAGGTGGGGGAGGCAACTGAAAATTAATTTGGAACTCTAGCTCAGCACTTAGGAAAAGCGAAAAGTAGCAGGAGGACAACGGAGCCACGTCTGGAGTGGCCCTATGCGGATCAGCTTGGTCGGCACTCGAAGAGGTTTTGAGCTGACTAATACTGTGTAATAAAGATAAAAGAAACTGAAAAAAGATATCATACTTGTGCAATTAACTTCTACCGTGTACTCAATTGTCGCCGAGGCAAGATTATAAATTTTTGCATCTGACCCACAGACCGCTGAGCAAGTCCAGCTTATTTCAGACAGCCGAAAAGGGGTTCGTTTTTCCTACACCAGAATTCGATTCTTCCATTTCCAAGTATCATATATAAAATAAATACTGAATAGAAAATTATAAGATCTGATTTAAATTAGATATCAAAGAAAAAATGACGCTGTATTTTTAGTCGTATTTCCTACTAGTATACTACCCTTGTACCGAAGCATTTAATCAGAGTTCTAATTACAATTTCAAAATCCTCTCCGAAACTACAACAAGTGAAAAGTGCACACAAAATAAATAAAATAAAATACAAAGAAATGGTTTGTTATTTGGTCGGTGCTAGAATTTCTTACATTATTCATGAACACCCCCTGCAAATACAGAAAGTGCCACATATCCTTTTCGCACTCTCCTTTGTTCGGGTTGTTTATATGTGCAGTGAACACTTGCCACATGTACTGTTTGTTACTCTCATTTAGATTGCCATTGTGTCTACAACCAAATGGAGAACGAACAGAAATGGCACTTTCTTAGTTACTCTTTTTCAAGGACAGCCCTCAGCTTTCCATTTGGAAACAAATTGGACGTCACTACCTTGTAGTTCCTGAAATGTCTCGTTGAAATCGGATATACTCCGAAAAAGTGCAGAGAAACTTTTAAAAGTAATGTTAACTAAGTGCATAACTGAAGGGAAAGTAAAAGTTAATGAACTACTTTCTTCCGCTTTTATTGTCAGCCTTTTATTAGTTGTTTACAAAATTCCACGAACGATTCGTTTTGGAATCGAATACCAAGACTGCTATCTTAATTTTTTAAATACCGGATAAGCTAATGTATAGAAAACGGACTTGTTAATCGATATCGCCTTTATATCACTTTAAGTATTTTCCAATTTTCGACTTACCCGCACTTTAACACCCGGAAAATGAAAGACCTTCATGGGCGGAGTCTCTTTGGGGGTGTATCGATAGAACTCGCGTCTACCCTTATACCACTTCACCGAGTACAGGCTGTCGTCCTCGATGTCGTAGAAGCATTTTAGAATGCCCTTCTCTCCCCGACGCACCGCGTGTGGCACTCGCACCCGGACATCTCTCAGGGCGCTTGCTAGCTCTGAAATGAAACAATAATATCAGCATTGAATATAAGCCTTCGACAATTATGTTTAATTATTTAAATCTATAATGCTCTCAGCGCGATGTGGCGGAAAACGGACTATGCAAACAGCACCCTCGGGTAATATCAAACAAAAATCAACTCGTAGCGACGAACAAAAATCATCCATTTCTCATTTTTAATTTACAATTGGCATGTATTTTATTATCAATTTCAATTTTTTTCGCTGTTGTTCTGTTTTTGTATCTTCATTTTGGTTTACGGCTTTGCGCATAATTTATGTTGTGAATTTTTTGTTTTATTATTTGGAATTTTTATTAAATAAATCCCAAACGGATTTTATTGACTCGACAATTCCCATGACGTTTTAGACGGCTATTCGTTGGGTTGAATACTCTTTTGGTATGAAGAGTATGTTGAACCGAGGATGGACTTTTATAATAATAATTTAATTCTTAACAAATAGCAGTAAACAACAATATGAACATATGAGATGAATTCAAAAAGTTTGAAACTAAAAACCAAAATAACCCGCATAAACTCACTTTTGCTTGTTTCAAGAAAATTAAATAATTAAATCAATTTTAATGGTTTGTCCACTCTTATTAGCAAAAACTGGATTTAACATTTAGTTAGTGTATCCCAATATCGACCTTATACTGATGGAGCAAGGACGTTTTTAATATCTAGTCGGATCACGTATTGACATGACTTTCGGCTTGGTTTATGCCACAAATCTCTAACTGACTGAAGCCCTACAGACCTCGAGTGTACATATTTTGACAGCATATGTATGCATGTTCGTACGTATATATTTTAGGTATTTGTATAGATGAATGTTCCCTGCCACTGATATTCGTGCCAATGTCCGATGCCTTGTTTTATTGTCAGTGAGCTCCCGTTTTTTAGGCCCAGCGTGACATTATAAATCAGCTTATAACCAGCCGAGAAAAAAAGAGTCATCCCGCCTTGACACCCTTCACCCTTTGAATTTATTGCTTATCCCCAATAAAATATGAATGAATTGCTGCCTGATTTAGTGTGATGAAATTAAAAACCCCTCTCAGCCCTTCAATGGAGAATGTCATAAAAGTTGAACAACGTCCAAAGCCGATCAAATATTTGTCATAATTCCCTAGCCCACTTTCTTTGAATCGACTTTAAATTGTTTATATGTATGACCTTATGGGTAGACTTCGTTGCCCTCGTTAATGGCGTCATTGGATTGGCAAACATGAATGATCTTGTTTATTTCGCGATGACTTTTACGCAGCATGGCTCATTTCATTTCAGTTCATCGTTTTCGGCTTCTAACGCGCTCGGCTGTCCCATGCTTTATAGATGGTGCTTCCACGAGCGTGTTGTCTAGAGTATAACTTTCGTGAAATGCAAAGTAGGATTAATTTAATTGAATAGATACTTTCCAACAAGAGTTCTGGTTGATTTAGCGATCTGAAAAGGTCCGAATTTAATAAACGAAGATCGTTGTTTGAAGCACTGCACCTTTTGCGTAAGTAATTTTCTTCGCCCCAAAAGTCTCTGTTATTAAATAGATAATTTAATTATCTTTAAGAAAACGAGATTTTTTGTTTTTTCGGTTATAAGATACACTTTCTAGGATGCCGACTATCCGGCAAGGTCGGGAAAAATGTAATAGGTCGTAGATATGGGCGTGAGGATTGGTCCGATTCGTCCGAAAATAATTAGAATTATTACCAAATGTGAAAATGTTCAAGTCTGTATCTATATTTTAAGACAAAATATAAAACTTGAAATATTTTCTACCAGATTCGGGTATTGAATTTATCCAAAGCGTTCGCGCAAGAAATGACTTTTGCCACATCTTTCCCCACTGTGCGTCGATGTGTAGCAGAAGCTTTAGAAACGGTAGTTTCAGGTGATCAATGGCCTTGTAAGTTGGCGCATTGCAGCAGTTCATCTATGGCTGGAACTGTAGAAATAAACGACAGAGGATAACGGAAATAATTGAAGACGAAGCGTGACCATCTAGGGTTAAATGAAACGCGACACAGACTATTTCAGACAACCATTTTGCTCTATTTTTGATGATTCTGGTTATGCTTTTTATAGTCTTCAAACTGAATGCAAATAATTTACAAGCAATGATATTTTAATCTGCATGGTGTCGTGGTGCAGCTGTCACAGGGATCCACATCTTGTACGTAATCGGAAAAGTCATAGTCCATTCTACCTAAATCTTTTCCATTGATTCTGGGCCTCGGTCGGGCTCTCCGTGGTGCAGCAGCTGTCCTAAGAATATCGATACCGAATAGCGTAATGAAGGGTGGCGGGTGAATCCAATGTGGTGGCGGTGATGGGTAGGCAAGAGCAGGTCCGGGTGGTGCCACGGGGGGGTTGGGCGGGATGGGATGTGGTACGTATATACCAGTCGGAGGGTATTGGGGAAGTTGTGGTAGATAAGCTCCTGGTGGTACATAACCTGCTGGTGGTACATAAACTTCTGGTGGTAGATAACCTCCTGGTGGTATATAACCTCCTGGTGGTATATAACCTCCTGGTGGTAGATAACCTCCTGGTGGTAGATAACCTCCTGGTGGTAGATAACCAGGATACACTTGAACAATTGGAGGATATGCAGGATATGTAGGATATCCAGAAGATCCTGGAGGATATGCAGGATATGTAGGATATCCAGAAGATCCAATTCCTGCAGGATAAAGAGGATTTGAAGGATATGGGTACCCTGCTCCAGGCCAAAGCTGAGGCCACGTCTTAGGATTAGGTTGTTGGACAGATTCAGTTGCGTAGCATATTTTAGCGCTTTCGACTGAATTACATAGGTGGGGGTAAGTGGTGCTGCGTCCTGACTGACATTTCTCTCCTGCTTTCTCCTTGGAAACCTCGTACACGGGATTCAACTGGGAGGACAACGCAACGGTGCAGCTGTATACGCACTTTAATAGCTGATGCGTTATAACGCCAATGGTAAAGCGACTGATGGCGCATCCAAAACGGTCACATCTATCGCGCACCATTTGAAGATAGTGCGCTGCTTCCACCCTACATGATAAATACATCTTTTCAATGTCTACACTCGCTTGCAGGTGTACAAATGTGTGTACCAGATTTTCTTACCCAGATAGTGGATTTTGCAAATGGTGCGGATTTGCATAGTCTCCCTGTCTGATCCAGCCGGCGAGCTGTTTTTTTAGTACAGTTTCGGTGGGCTCGATGCAGTCAGAGCTCTCCATGGCTTCGTTCTGACCGGTCCACAAATTCTGCGGCGTTGTCGCACAATAGAGCTTCTCCAATCGACACAGCCTTACTGCCGCCTCGGCCACTTTTGCCAGATTCACGTCCCACTGCATCGACAGCATTCTCGCCGCCCTGGGCATGGACGTGAAGCCACCTGCTACTCTGTTTCTTAAGTCGTTATGTGCATGCGTGATCATATGAATGGCTGCTGGTGTCATGGGGACGAGCTCTGTCGCCCGGGGACAGGTGCTGTAAAATCTCTGTCATCCCGTTGGAAGGGTCATCTCCTAATTGATCAGTCTGTGATTGGCACTTACCCGTTCATCTCTGCACAGTATGTGGAAGCGCCCCTGGTCGCACAGCCGTGTATCGCACCACTCATTCGCACTAATAATCCACGGAAAAGAGATCAGCAGCCACAGCCACATTTTGGCAGGCGGTTGTTGATGTGGCAGCTCAGAGTCTGCTAGTCTCTTAGTAACAGTTCTCATGGCCGTATCTTATATTCGTGATATCATCGCCATGCAATGACCATGGCCAATCGCAAACGGATTTACTACCAGCATATCAAATTATAAAGCTATCACATAATTTAAAAACAATGATATTTCAAATTGCATGGTGTAGTGGTGCAGGTGTCGCAAGGATCCACATCTTGCACGTAATCGGAGAAGTCATAATCCATGCCACTTAACTTTTCCGAATTGATTCGGGGCCTTGGTCGCCCTCTCCTTGGTGCAGCTCTAGCTCCAGCTGCAGCTGCAGCTGTGCGCATGCTCAGCATTCTTACAAAGGGTGGCGGTTCGTTAAAATATGGCGGCGGTGAGGGGTGGGGTCCCGGAGGTTGAGGAGCTGGCACAGGTGGGTTTGGAGGAAGATCTGGCACTTCGTATTTTGGAGGTGGGTAGGGAGGAAGTGGAGGCGGTTGTGTGGGAGGGGGCGGCTGTATAGGGGGAGGCTGTACAGGCGGAGGCTGTACAGGTGGTGGTTGTACAGGTGGTGGTTGTACAGGTGGTGGTTGTGTAGGGGGAGGCTGTGTAGGCGGTGGTTGTGTAGGCGGAGGCTGTGTAGGCGGTGGCTGTGTAGGGGGAGGCTTTGTAGGGGGAGGCTGTGTAGGTGGTGGTGTAGGTGGATCAGTAGGCGGAGGAGTGGTTGTTGGTTCTTCTTCGATTTCAGTTTCGTTGCATATTGTAGCGTATTCCCTTTTATGACATAGGGAGGGGTAAATTTTGCTGCGGCCTGACCGACACTTATCACCTCCGCTTGATTTTGCAGCCGCATACACGGGGTTCAAGGGGTTGGACAGCGCAAAGGTGCAGCTATATATGCACTTCATTAGCTGATACTCTATTTCATTTTCGGTATAGCAACTGATGGCGCATCCGAAACGGTCACATCTATCGCGTACCATCTGAAGAAAGTGCGCCGATGTTTGCCTACATGATACACACATACATTTCTTGTAAATAAATGTATGTATAGCCCCGTACATGTACGAGTACGAGTACGAGTATGTACCAGATTTGCTTACCCAGCTAAAGGATCTTGCAAAGTGGTTTCTTTTGCATAGTCTCCCTCTCGGATCCAGTCATCGAGATGTTTTTTTAGGACAATATCGCTAGACTTGAGGCAGTGAGAGGCCTCCAGAGCTTCGTTCTGACCTGTCCACATATAAACTGTAGTTGTGGCACAATAGAGCTTCTTCAACTGGCACAGCCGTACTCCCGCCTCGGCCACCGTCGCCAGATCTAGATCCCACTGCATCGTCAACATTCTCGCTGCCTTGGGCCAAGCCTTATGTTGGCCACCTGCTACTTTGTTTCTCAGGTTGTTATGTGTGCGCGTGATCATATCAATATCCTTTTTCTTTAGCTGGACGAGATCTGCCTTCTGGGGACACGAGCTGTAAAATTGCTGTCATCCCGTTGCGAGAGCCGTCTGCTTATTGATGATCAGTGATCGGTATGTGATTTGTACCTACCCCTTCATCCTTGCAAAGTATGTGGAGGGGCTGCCCCACTCCGCACAAACTTGGATCGCACCACTCATTTTCAGCACTGTTTGCTGCATAAATAGTCCACGGGAAAGAGAGCAGCAGCCACCACCACATTGTGGCAGATGTTTGTCGATGTGGCAGCACACTCTACCACTTAATAAAACTTCTCATGGCCGTATCTAATATTCGCGGTATGGTGACCATGGCCAATTGCAAACGGATTTACCACCAGCACACCAAAGGTAAGTGTCCAAACGCTTTAATCAAATAATTTCAATTCTGTAACATCGGAATATCATGGCTATGGCAGTTTCGAACGGGGAGTGGCATCCATTTCAACTTATTCGGGATTCATTAGCATAGGAAGGGGCTGTGTGGCTGTGGCCCAAAAAAGATGGTCTTCGAATGTTCAATGCCCCTTCGCTTGCTTGGCCCATGGATGTTCTATGGCAACGAATATGGTTCCGAAAACATACCTATATACAGTATATATTGTTCCACAGATGAATTCACAGATATGCACACCATTTGATCACAGATCCATCATATTATACGGCAGCTGGAGACGAAACGTGGGTCTGCATCAGGATAAAACGGGAAGGAACGTTGTGGGTCGCATCTGTGGCCGCAACTCTGCTTTTATACCCGTACTCAGTCAGTATAATTTCTTCATTCTGGCCATATTCCTTTAACTTGCTGCCTTAAAACCAATAAGTGTGAGCGAGATCCATACATGCGTTCTGTTGAAAATCGGCACTTGTGACGTAGATGAGAAATATAAGTATGAAATGGCGGCATTCTTTGCGCTATCTTGTGTTTCTGTATCGTGCCCATTAACTACTCGAGTACGGGTATGGGTATACACTGTGAAACAGACAGACGAATCGAACTGCCTAATAAACTGTCATCTAATTAATCCTTTGTTAACTTTCAGTTGAAGTTGCACACTCGCATTACCCGCAAGACACTTTCCTTCATACTCGCAGTTCCCGTTCATTGGGTGGCACCCACTCCTCTGTCACTTGACGCCTTTTGCTGGGAACTGGCGTTGTGTCTGGTGTTCGTTTCATGCCACACTAAATAGACAAGGCTGTAGCAATCCGGCAGCAAATGAATGTCCAAACAATCAAACAGCCCCACACCGCATCCCTGTGTGGGAGGGACTGGGGTGGTGCATTGTAAATCCCATCAAATAACTGTAATTGCAAAGTTTTTACTGCTAGACACGGGCCGCACGCCTACCAACAGCAGCAGCAAAAGCAACAGCAACAGCAAGAGCCACATCGGGTCGTGGCACAAGCGTCTGTGCCAAGAACAATGCACATGCAACCCGGCCATTTGTCTGTGGAGCGGAAGAGTACGAGTGGAGCCGGAGCTGGGAGCCGAGCCCAAGTGGAGGTGGAGGTGGAGTCGACTCCGGGAGGCGCCTCACAACGTGTGCAATAAATATGAATAACGAGCACAACGTGAGTGGCACACAAAGTAGAAACGAGACCGCACTCGACGCTGGCAGTGAAAAGGCAGCTCCAGCCCACAAAACAGAGCACTCCGCAACGGTCTGGAGGCCACAAGGGGTGTCCCTTTGGGGAGCATCCCACCTCATTGTTGGCGACACGCGGCAGCAAATATTTGCTATGCCAAAAGGGGGCCGAAGGTCCCGGGGCCGGGGTGCCAGGTCTTCTGGCTTTCGTTTTTGTTTAAGTCTTGTTTATGCAACATGCATGGCATATTTTAAGAAGCTGACAAGCTGTGGCGAGTCCGAGTGTGGGTCCAGACTCGGGTCCAGCTCGAGTGTCAAACAACTGTCCGGCAGAGTCCGGCTGCCACAGCCCTGCGTGATTTGCACCATCAAACCACCGTCAGAGTCAGATTGCAGTGGACGATTCCACTCACCAAGAGTGGCTTTGGCTAAGAGATTGCTCCGAGATTTCTTACTTCTATGAAGCTCTAAAGGGATTGACGTTCATCCAATTGGCGAACCGCATCTCAAGCTGGTCTAAACTACGCTTAACCTTCGCTCTTTATTAAATAACTGAACCAGTTCTAAGTCTCCTTGACAGTCTCCTAAAAATCCTACCCAACTCCAGCCTCAACTCTTCGGCCCATTTTAGTTGCAGAACTTATGCCACAGTCTGTCAAACATATTCCCTTACACCACTGCCAGTTAATTGAAACTTTAAATACAATAAAAAATACAACCAGAAACTGAAAATTAAACTTTCTGCAAAGTAGAAGACCCCACATTATGCCCCTAAGCGAGTGACCTGAACTTCCACATAATTTCCATTCCACATGAACTCCCTGGCCGACAGCAGCCTTTGCCTGAGTGACCACACAGTTTTCACGAAGAAACTGGCGAATAGCTATAAGTTTCCCGTTCGAGAGGACTTCCGTCTTGGCCAATTGAAAAGTTTGCAACGTCCAAGTTTATGGAGCTTGGCTTCTGAAATGTGCATAACGTCGGGATACACTTATGCAACAGATGGGCACATGGCCCCAGACTCCTGGCCAGAACATGGCATTTTAATTTTCTGTTAGCAGGGCAGTCCAGGGAAATTCACAAAACTTGTGGGAGTCGTTCTTGGGCTGCAGGCACGGTGGTGGGGGGAATTTCAGACTTGTGGAACAATTGCCCTTCAACCCTGCTATATCTGGATCTTTGACACTCTTGGTGTCGGCAAATCGGACAAATCTGGCGCCAAATTCATCATCATTTGATGATCGCCACTGCGAGCACATTAAAAATTGAAAATCATACGAAAATGTAACTCGAGTTGACAGCAAATCCAACCCCAAGAAATCTGATCCGATAGCTGAATGGGGTCCGGGTATGTCTTCACTGCTGCTAGACCGTATCGAGCACTATTTGTGTCTCGGCACAGTGCAGTCATTATTCAGTCAGATTTGACTGCCATCTGGGGTTATCAGCCTTCCCCACACCCCCACATCCCTACACCAACCAAACCCCCCACACACAATTCGAAAAGCCCCATAGAGGGGGAAGTTCTGTTTATTCAGGCGGCGGACTTGACGCCATCGAGTCGGGGATGCTCGCCTCGACGTCCGACGTCCCGGCGGTCCGTTGTCGTGGGGGTTTTTCGTGGGGGTGGCTTGAAAAATTGTTGACAATTTCTGCTTAATGCATTTTTACGTCACTTCTTTTGGTTGGCGAAAATGAATGCTGCTGTTGCTGCTGTTGCTGTTGCTACTACCGATGCGGATCCATGAGCCCTGGCTCCGTTTGTTTGTCCTCCTCAAACACAGGCACTCACTCAGTCAGTCAGTCAGTCAGTCAGTCCGCTCCTCCCACATGTGCAGCACTCGTTTCATGCATTTCCAGTACTACCAACTCGGAATTCTGACCAAGGCGGTTATCCCTGTTGTCTTTGCCGCCTCGTTGGAGCCATTCAACGACAATATTCATGTCTCCCAGCGCCCTTTGTGCCGCTGTGTCTCTGTGTCTATCCCCCTTTTGTGTTGATTATGAAATTTAAGCACAAAAACCTCCTGCCAGACTGGCTGCCTGCCATGTTTGTCCCTTTCTGTTTATTCTCATAGTCGAGGACGCTCCTCCACCCATCACCCATCAGCCATCGCCCATCACCCATCACCCATCGCCGCCCGCTTTAAGAGTCCTGCATTTGTCTCGGTTTTGGTGTTTGCCATTTAATGGCACATTTTCCGCTTTTCCTCACAGACAAATTGTAGTCGTTTCGGTTGGGGGTTTTTCATTAAATTTAATGCATTCAGTTCTGTAATTGTGAACAGATTTCTTGAATAGAAATGTCAGTGGTGAAGCAATACGACTGTGGGAATGGCTGGCTTCGGGTACAAGAGCAAAAAGACTGAGTTCAACATTGAAAATTTCCACTGTTCGAATACTTTCAGCGGATGTTAATTGTGTGCTGCACACAAATTTTTTGTTAGCTAAGAAATACATTTTTTCAGGTGAGAATAATTTAGATATATATTCTGGTAAATGGAAATCTTAAAGTCAATTAACTTAAAAGTCTCCACAATTCAGAATGCTTCAGGGTCAAGACATCAAATCAATTGTTTAAGATCTCATGATTGGATGTTGCCCAACTCCCTTAATCTTAATTTTTGTCTTCTCAACGAAAGAGAAGAGCCTTAAAGAGTGAGAGTGGGGGAGAGATCCAACAAGTTCCAGCCACTCGTCTCTAGTGGCAAACCCAGAGCCAAGCTTACATCCTTGGCCATTTATTTAAAAACTAAATAAGACAAGCATCGCTAAATCGCCGACTAAGCTCATAAAATCCCACGAACAAGTGCACAAGTGTAAAGCAACGTGGAAAATGTTGAAGTATAGGGAAAGGGAAAAAGATTGAAAGCGGAAGGACACGAAGGAGCGAGCAGGAAGCGTATAGGCGGGAAGCGTATAGGTTGGGGGTAGCTTACGAGGTGAAATGCTATGAACAAGTGCAAAGAATCAAACAAATGAAACAGCGACACTCACACACAGACTGGGTCTGAAGCTGGGGCTGTGGCTGGGGCTGAAGTAGAGATAATAAAAAGAAAACCCCGAAAAATGTGGAACCTAGAATCAGTGAAAAAAGAAGTGAACAGCGTTTCATGTGTCGTCTCTTCGTATTTTTGCACCCTCTGCACCCGTACAATCCTTTCGGCGATCCACCCACGACTCACTCTTTTGTGCATCTTTTCTAATCTAACACTGAAAATTGTGCAGGAATTTGTTGCAATGAGCTTTTTATTATCCATTTTCACCCCTCTCTCTGTCTCTCTGTATCTAAGCTCTCACCCCTTCACACACCCACACACCCACACTGTCGCACTCTCAGCCCCCCACACACTCGCAGCCATGGGCGCCTTTGTGTATGTAATACTTGGCCTTCTCTTTTTTTGGAGGATTTTTGCACGCTTTTGCATTCCTTTCCGATCCAAGAGGCGAAAATTGCAGTGCCAGCGTGTTTCCTCGTATGGAGGTGCACAGGTGAAAATTTATACTCCTCACATTCGCATTGTGACCGTGTTGCCACGCCTCTGCCTCCGCCTCCGCCTGCGACCAAACAGCACACAGACACAGAACGCCCCCACATAGACTCACACTTATGTATGTACAAGCCGGCGCGGCCTGACGTTCAAATTATTTGAGGATTTGTTAAATTTGCTTTTTTTCTTCTCTTTTCGAATGGCATTCTATTTTATTTTTTATACAATTTGTCGTGGCAAAGCGGACAAAATGGGACACACAAGTGTCTGTTAAATGGTCGTTTAGGCCAAGGGGGGACACGGTTTGCCTTGGCGAAGCGGCTCCAAGGTGCCCTTTTTTTCGTTGGCTTTTTTCCATGGCGAAAAGAGCTGCTGACTTGTTGACCTGTAAATAACTTGAGTTTAACGAAGAGATTAACGTTCTAGTTTCGTTGGTGAACATTTTTATATACACATTTTTTGGCAGAGATACGATGGGAATATGGGAGAATTAAAAGGAGAAACGGACATTGGGTGGAAGGCGTCTTATTGAAAAGATGAAGCTGTAGATTTGAGTCGGAAAATGGGGAAATGGTAAAAGTATGTGGAGATTATTTATGCGGGCTAACTACTTCGAGGCGATTTACAGAAATAATATCCTTTTAATTTATTTATTTATTTTTATACCATGCGATTCATATTCAAATATTTCAAACTTTTTGTTAGGATCACAATTTATTTATGGCTTCCTGCGTTTATTTATCATAAATATTGCACCATAAAAACTATTGCAAAGATCGGATCTGGGGAAAATGAAAGCATTACCGAGCAACCCCTATGCTATTTTATTTATCTTTATTTTCTAATCTCCCCCATTCGACTCATTGTACCGACTCCACCCCCGCAATTCACCCTTGGGATTAACCCTCCCTCGCACAGCGGGAGATAGAGGGTGAGTGATAAAGAGATGGGGGATGACTCGGGGCACGCGTAATTTTTAATTTACCATGACATAAATCGTATAAAGCTGTCAAAGTCACTAAAAGCAAGAAGCAACAGCCTGTCCCGGCTACCGGCTGTAGCTCCCAGCTCCCTGTGTCGTTGATGTCCTGTGTCCTTTGTCCTTCGACCTCCTTCTGGGCACAAATTATGTCTCAAATACACAGAAGGGTGTCGAAAGTCAACAGAGGAGCAACCGAAAAAAGTAGGGAAAAAACACAAGAAGGAGCAGCAAGAAATTCTTCGAAACAAAACACAGTGCAGAACGTTGCCAGAGTTACTCCAAACATCCGCATCCCTCTGGCAGGATGCCGGCTCAGCCTTAGACTGGCATTAATAAGTAAATCTTCAACATGTGACGGCTATCAGTGGCACTTCCGCTTCCCCATTGCCCAAAACTTCCGCCCACCCACTGCTCACCACCACCAGCACCCAGCCACCAGCCACCAGCCACCACCCTCTGCCCACTACCCACTCGAAGTAAACCGAAGCCATTTATATTTTATCTTGTCGTTGTCGTCGTCGGTTCTGCTGAAGCGAACTTCTCTAAAGTTCCTTCTCCTACAAAATGAAGTCGCCAGGCCACATGGAAGTTTCCCTCCCCCGTCTGGTTGGATGGGGGGTGAATGCGAATTCCATTGAATGTATTCTCTCTGGATGTGTGGGTCTTGTCAGTGCCGGAAGTTGCAATTCCTGCTCTCAATGCCTATAAATTTAACTTAGTCTTTTGTGAAACTTCTTCTCCTCTTCGGTGTCCGTTGTGTCGCCTGGTATGTTGTGTTATCCCATTTGTCCTGGTCGAGCAGGCTTTGTCTTGACCAGAAGACCATTACATATACTCCTCTCTGGCTTGACTTAGCACTTCGGCTGTTGATTTTCGGCAGAGGATTGCATTAGTTTAATTAGGTGAACAGAAGTGACAGGAACTAAGATAGATGTGGTCACTTTGACCGGTCAGGCTTTGAGCCCGCAAAGTTGGCCATTTAAATTTTTAATGAAATTTGCAGACTCTATGGCAAAATAATTGCCCAGCATACATACGAAATGGCGCAACGCTAAGGTAAACAATGGAAGTAAGACTTGGTAGGCCGATCGTTAAAATTAATTTTTTCCAATCAAATTCAAAAACAACGATAAAATATTTATTAAGTGAATCAATTACAATAATCCAGAGCTCAACTCGAATTGTCCCTGAATGTTTCCTTTTCCTACCCCACCTAATTTGAACACACCCTGGTAAATACAAATTAAAATATATTTTAAATATAAAAATAGTTTTGTTTTAATTCAGTAATTTATTCTCATTTAGTTCGAAATCAAACACATGATATCGAACCAATTTTTTCAAAAATAACAGAAATTAATATAACTTCCCTTCTATTTAAGTTTTTAAAATATTTAATTTATTCAAAATGTCATTTAAAATTGATCAAATTTGTTCAGAAAACTATTAATGTAGGTGTAAAGCTCATTAAGTCTTAGGTTTACTATTTAAAAATTAAGAAAAAAAAGAAAAAATTGAAAGGAAAGTAAAAAGTTACAAAAATCAGCAATTGGTGAGTCTTGGCTCCTATTTTGCAAAATTTAAACTGACTCCGCTATTGATTAGAAAACACAGAAAAGATTCCGCTGGAATACATAGACTATCACATTTAAAGGGAGTTACACTCTAATGAATTAGGAAATTACTAAGAAACCCACAGAGTGCAGAGGAGCTCAGTCTCCTTTTGAGATATGCAATAGCCTCTCAAAGAATATACGAAAACAGAAAAGGAGACGGGAATGGAGATGTCTGCGATGTTGGGGTAGCCAGACTGCGAGTGACATTATGATAACCCAGTGACAGCTATTTGCCAAATCAGACAAGAGCAGCGGGGGTGGTTGTGAGGGGCTTTGGGGTGGTGGATGGTGGATGGAGCGTTTCCTTGTGTAAATCAATTGATTGGCAATGCGTTTTGATTGCCAGCCAAAATTTGGCACAGACACGCGATGGGGCGAGGGCGAGGGTGAGGGTGTGGTCTGAGGCCGGAGAAGATTTGTGGCCGAGGGTGGATCGATTCGGCTGCCTTGCGGGGAGGACGGAAATCCGAATGGAAATGAATGCTTCCCCATTTAATATATTAATGCTCGACATGCACTACCAATGTGCTTTATTGTCTAGAAATCAGCCAGAAAGCAGCCATCAGGCCGGGATGGCGGCGGCCCAGTCGACAGCCGAAGGAGTCGAAATTGCAAATTAAAGCAGTATGCGTTAATTTCCACTCTACTCCACACTACTGCGGCTGCAGTTCAATGGCACACATAGCCAATAGGGGAATATCGGGCGAAATTGGGTTTTCCTTGCCTTCAGCAGGGGTTTCAGACAATTTATTGAAAGACGAACTTCTGGCTCTGAGCTGACAGCACTTAATTCGCTTTGATTTGTTCCGACTGCTTAATGGCGAAACTTCAGAGTGAAAATGGGGAAACGAAAGGGAGGGAGGTTTTCATTTGAATGGGATGCGCCTTCAGCTGGAACAAATCCTTTATCCTTTCTCAACAAATAAGTTATTAATTTCATAGTATTTATAGGCTATTGTTTACCTTCCACTGCGTTTATTTGATATAACTTTCTGTGATCTCATTTTTTCTATTTGCTTATTTAGTGAAATCCTCGATATTTGGACATAGTATGTCAGTCTTTTTGGGAACGATGCTTCCATTCCTCCATTTCCTTTTTGCTAGACATTTTTATCTGGCTCTGCATCAAAGAGTAATTTTATTAATATAATAACAAAAAGCCCACTAAACTGATAAGCGGCTCATATTGTTGCTTTTAGTACTCAGACAGCCATCTAAGTCCTCGTGCATGCGTGTAATATTCTTTTAGAAATATGCTGATCCCTATAGTATATTTTCATATATTTTTTCCCGCTTACATATTTGTTTTCTCCTTCTGATGCGTATCTCTTTTTCCTCTTGAATTATTTCCATATTTTATTATGTATGTATGTACGAGAGTGTGCTTCGTTTGATGCAAAATGCATTGGGATGCCTTTCTCCGTCTTACTCTTTTGGTTTCCCATAATCTTTGATGTGTCTAACAACAAAATGTTGCCTTCAGCATGGGATCGCTTTCTCTTTCATTTTATTGCCTCATAGATAAATATTGCTCTGATAGAAATCAATTTTACATGTTTTTTTTCGGTTGAGTGAAATTTTTTCCCATTTCTGCCAATATTTGTGTAATTGGTAGTTTTTACTGTGATTGTTTGTAAATGGCTATTTATTTAGGGTTATGTATTTGCATTTGCTATGGATTGTTAAATATCTGCCACATAGACAAATAACCCAGATTTATTTCGTCTTTTAAAAGGAGTTTGGTGGTCAGTAAACTGAAAATATGGATTTGCAAAACACTTAATTTAAATTGAAATATTTTAGAGCTCTGCCTCTGCATTTCATCCTTGTGTTGATGATTCGGCCCAAAATAATATTTTAATTTATACAAAATTGTGTTTTCAGCGTTTATCTTTTCTAACATACTAACATATTTTATAGCAATTCATCCTTAATGAAGAGGGAACTCAAAGGCTAAAATTCCATTTGTCCGTCTAAGGCAGGTCTGTACTTTGTTATTTTAATCTGGTGTTTAAAGTCCGCTTTCGCGAAAGTAAATGAGTCTCAACGGCTTCATATTTGCATTCTCTATTCACACAAAACTATGCTCCAAGCTAGTTAG
Organism: Drosophila tristis; assembly: GCA_018150885.1. Taxonomy (NCBI): domain Eukaryota; kingdom Metazoa; phylum Arthropoda; class Insecta; order Diptera; family Drosophilidae; genus Drosophila; species Drosophila tristis. The sequence continues at coordinate 228,341 of JAECWT010000200.1, forward strand.
ATAACTAGGTCTCTAGTTAACTTTAGTGTCCGCCTTGACCCGGACAATTGATGTCACATGCACTTGCCCATGCCCCCGCACCAAATGCAGTTGCTTCAGCATGAACCCTTAAAAAGGGGTCAAAGTTGCCGGCAAATTAAAGTCAAATTACCTGCAGGGAACATAAAAAATATCCCTCCCCATACCCACAATACATATGCATACATATACTATTTGTACAGACATACGTGTATACGTGCATCAAACATCAGACAATTTGACGTTGCTCGGCCTACCGCAACAACAATAAAAGTGGGCAGATGCCACCCTCTGGACAATTACCGTTGAGGCCATGGCAGTCGCCGCAGAACAATAGTTTCCTGTTTCCTGAGTGCTAAAGTTTTCATGTGTCTGAATGGCTGGATGGCGATGGCTGGCCAGCACGGCGCCCGCCGGACCCCCTCTAGCTGCTGATCCCACCCCTAACATGCATAGCTGATGCGGCAAATCGAGGCGTACACGTATTATGGACGCTCGCATGCTCAAGTTATTGGGAGGAGCTTGTGGGGGCCACGCCTCGTCTCAGACTGGAGCAATTCCTAATGCAATTTTCACCTGGACAGAGAGACCTCCCCCCGCTCCCTGTTGCTCCCTTGACGTAATTACTAAATACCTTCGTCGCTTAGGATGTCCTGCCAGCGTCCCTTTTTCCCCCACTTTTCCGTCTCTCTCTTTCATTTCCATGCTACTTATTATACCCTTTCAGAAGGTATTATTCTCCTGACCGTACGGTTGCAAGGCAGAGACGGAAGTGGAAATGTATCAAAAATTTCAGTACGCTGTATAAATTTAAGTGAGAACAGCCAGTTGATTGAAAGACAATCAATTTTCGATGGAATATATTACTTAAATATTCTATTTTGTCATCAAAGGAGGAATCTGCTGTGCTAAAAAATCATGCATCTAAGGGTATGCCCTGCTCCGGCACTACAAAAGCTTTCCTCTGGTTAGTTCTCCTTCGCACTGCCCACTTGCCAGTATCCCCCTCTCTGTTCTTCCATGTTACTTATTTTCTTATCGTCTCGGATTTGGCCGCAAAATGTTTCGTGAGCTTTTGTTTGGAATTTGGCTAGCATGGATTTCTTTTTTCTCTTATTTTGTCTGGCTGTGGGTTTTTTTCCTCATATCCCAATCGCTCTCTACCGCTCTCTTTCCCCTTGTTTTCGTTCTCCTTTTTTTTGGGTTTTTTCTTCTTGCCTGCGGTCTATTTTTGTTGGCATTCCCAAAGTACAAGCGTGTGCCATGTTTATTTTTAATTAATTTTCCTTAAGCAGTCTAAGACGCTTGGGGCCCTGGCACAGCCGAAAATCTGGCAGAGCCACAACAAGAAAGAAGGCTTCCTTCAGCTCGCCTTCTCCTTCTGTTAATTTTCGCAATTTTCTACTTAATTTCCTAACGGGCTCTGCTAGATGTGGGTGCGCGGTTGTGGGAAATTTTGTATTATTTGAGGTCAACCCCATAAATGTTAATGGCGGTAATTGAGACTGGGAACAAAAGCGGATTTTTCCGGCATTGTCTTTTGTCTGTGGAGTTGTGGATTCAGAGGCTTATCGGTTTGCCACAGATAAAGGGCAGCGTCTGGAGCGGAAAGTAATGGACTATGTCCAAGAAAAGAACATTTTCAGGCAATCTAAAAGTATTTGAGACTCATTTTTGGAGCTGTTCGTTCTGTTTTCCTCTTTAATCCTTTCGATTTACTGCTTTTCCAAGTACTGCCACCACACCAAAGCAGTGGTTGCATTGCAATGGATATCTTCTGTAAATCGATAGCCAGCAGTACTGGATTTCAATGTCCGCACAATTAATCTTTCCGTATTTAAACTTAAGTTCATCTGCAGTTACATCTATAACCCTTGGCACCCATCTGAATCCTCTCTGAGACTGTAGACTTCTGCGTCCACAAAATCTTTTAGTTTCTCCCTAAGCCAATTGAAACTTATTCGATCAAAAGTAATCACTCATTCCATTGAGTCATCAAGAAAGTTTATACCGAAGTGCCTGGCTAGGCCGACATTCTCTCAACATTCCAAAGGATTTCGATGGCTGGGACTCCACTCAACACCCAGCCCCCTGCTCAAAGTCGATACCGATTAGCCCCAGTCCCAGCCCCAGCCCCAGCCACAGCCACAGGCTGTTAGCCAGTCAGAGCGTTCCGCTAATCGTGCAAATTTCAAGCACAATTGAAGCCGGCTCAAATAAGCCGGCCTCCAACTCCAGGACCAGGACCAGAAACAGAACCAGAACCAGGACCGATACGTACATCCATGGACTGGGCCAGCCGCAAGCACGGAGCGAAAGAGAGGAGACCTGACACCACCATTCCTTGACATTTTTCACGCCCGAAAACTCGCCCTAGGATTCCAATGGGAGTGGACAGGCAGAGAGACAGTCCTCGGAGCTGCAGGTGACAGCAAGTCGGGTCAAATTAAGTTGAAATTAGCTACGTTTAAAGTATAATGAGCGTATAAATGATTAATTTGGTTTTTGGGAAATTGATAAAGGTAAGCTGACTGCAAATGGCGACGGAGAAGCTAAACCAAGCTGTCGCTTAATTAACTTCCCTTTATTGACTGTGGGAATTAAGCTAATTGGTCACTTGACGCTTGCCCAGCTGACACCTGAACGAATCCAGAAGCTTATCGCTCTATTTTCATCTTCATCTGACTTATTTCTTGGGAGATTACCATTGCACATAATCAATTACAGTCCGCCGACTCCCAAAAGGCAGCCGCAGCCGACTGTCGGACAAGATAGACTGGAAAATGAAATAATCTTTTGTCGATTCCATTCCCCAAAGTATCGCCGCTCGAGATGGCAGGAGCTGGAGGCCTTTCAACGATTTGCCACAAAGCGCTTTCTGCTTATTTTCACAACAATTCTATTTGTTCGTTTGATAAGAAACCAAAAAAAAATAACTTTGCCATTTTTCCAATTGCCCAAGCCAAGCCTCAAGAAGGGTCCCCCAAGGACCGCAAAGTTTCAATTACTTGAACTAATTTATTAATGTTGTTGAAATGTTATTCGGGGACTTGTATCTGTCTCTGTCTCCGTCTCCGTCTGCGTATCCGCCTTGGCATACTTTGCCAGACATTTTTCCACCGAGGGGTGAACGGAGCCGATGAGGGTAAGGCATTCTCAATGAAATCGTTAAAATGTTCTTCCTTTTCATTATATTCAAGAAATAGTTGACATTCTTGTAACGAAGAGTTTGAAAGGGATACAAGAAGGAGGGTCTGGTCTGTGAATTATGGCTGCATTTTTAAATGTGTTTCCATCTTTGAAAAGTATTTAAAGCGAGCTTCACTTTTAATATTATCTTTGCTTTCGATCAGAGTCCACCACTTAATGTCCAATCTGACGTTTAATTGAGTCTGTCAATCTTTAAGCCCCGCTCCAGCTACAGGAAATCAATTTAACTCAAATTAATATGCCAGCACTCACTCGCAGCGATTGGTGGGGGAAAAGCGAACCAGTGCTGCAAATTTTTGGCGTAAATTCAATTTAGACTTTTCAACAACGAACCGGAGGTGCGCATGTTAATTTCCACTGGCCCGACTCTGTTTTATCATGAAATATTTGCATGTACTCGTATGAAAAATGCAGGCGAAAAATATGTGCAACAGTCATAAAATATTGAGCAGGCAAATGAAAAACTTTCGCAACTAATAAAAAACGAAAACGAATTCCGGAAGGGAGTTCACAACGTCAGGGGAGGGGAGGGGAGGCTTTTGGGGGCTTTTGGAGTCAGACATCAGTCGGAAATGCGTCTTGTCAGCTCGACTATTGGCAGTCGAAACCGAGGTCCCAGCCCATGCACCTTCCGACAACGGCTACGACTACTACGGACATAAATAATAAATATGGCATGTAGTAAATGTAAATGCGCTGTGAAATTTCCATAAATTCAAAGGCCCAGCTGCGCTTCCCTTCATGACATTTAACACTTTGGCAAACAGCAGTCGGGCTCAGTCGGGTTAGGTTAGTGCTCCAGTGAGCCAGTAGGGCTCCAATACTCAGAGTCTACGAGTCTTTGAGTCTCTGCTTACCCACAGCCATTCCAATGCACTTGAAATTCTCGAAGCAACAGCTGCGACCTTCTAATGAGGTGGGGCGAGGGCCTAGCAGAGGGCGCTACGCTCCTGCCAATGCCTGCTAGTGATGGGAGCGTGACGTGATGGGCATTGCCAATGGTTGTGGCAAAGTTGGAAATTAGTTGGGAACTATTTGCTCATCGAGATGGGAAAAACAGGATGATTAATGATGCTATCTATGATGAATGTTTTTGGGAATGCTACAAGAAAACTCGATCGAGAGTGTCCTAAATTGTAAGGTGATGCCAATCAATTTCCCAGTCCTAGGTAAGGTAAGACACTATTCGAAGGAATGTGGTGTGGCTGCCAGGTTTCAATGTCCTGTCAACACGCTGCCATCTCCAAGCAATCGAATGGAACATCGCGGACTGGTTGGTATGAAAATGAAAGGCGCCAAAGCCAAAGCCAAATTAAATAAGATTTGTTTGGCTGACGTTCACAGATGCGAGGCGTGGGCGTCGCTCCAGGTCGGGCAGGGCCGGGTCGGGTTAGGTCAGGTCGAGCTGCCCGCCAAGGGTGTCTCCTGCGCTCTTTCTGCCGACTTTTTCTTGGCCCTTCTGGTTTTAACTTTTGTTGACGGCACCGACCCAACGCCGCGCATTTTAATGAGCCAAACAGCCGGGTTGACTGGGGGCGTTACGTCGGATTGTTTGCCAACAAACATGCGTCAAGTTCAAGTTGGCGTGTTACGAGTAAGCCAGAAACCAGCAGGAACAACAGCCAAAAAATACCAAAAGAATTGAAGGCGAGGAAGGAAGGGACAAAAGTTTTATCATGACGTCTTGGCCTTAATTTCCAGTCCCAGTCCCAGTCTCGGTCTCAGTCACAGTCACAGTCGCACTCTCAGTCTCAGCTTTCAGGGTTTCTGGCGTCGGCCACATTGTGTCGCCTTATCCACGGCGCTTGGAGCTGTTTGTTGCTTCCGTGCCACGTGGCAGCTATCCGACTGGAGGGGGCAAGAAAAATGTGTTTAGAATGCGGAAAAGTTGTTGAAAATTGAGTTTTGTGTGAAGTTTTATTCATTGATTTGTTGGTGTTCTTATGCTCTCACGAGTGAGCGTTTTTTGGTTACAGAAACATATGGGTCTGGGTCTGAGGGTCTTGTGATTTCTTGGTGGAGTCTGAATGGAGGGCCACGAACGTGGATTCAGTCAGGGGCGTACGGTTACAGGGTTACATCTGAGCAGTAGGTGAGATAAAAATATATTCTCAACCATGCAATGGCTTTAATGGCTTTATTTTTATCTGTACTTTCATTTAAAATATTCCTGAATAAAATAAATACAAATAATTAGTTTTTAATCCAAAAACACAGCCGGGCTGTCCGAGTTTTCCGAGTATCAGTTCCACTTTGATACTTAACACTCTTGCATTGCTTTTGCAGCTTCTCCTTTTCGATGTGAGTATTATGCAATATGATATTTTATCTTGATCTTTACACAGAGTTTATTTAATTAATAGCATTCTGTCTTATTTACCACATTACTTTCTCCCATTTTACACAGCCCCTGCCTTGGTGCTAGCGGCCTGCCCGGCTCCCTGCAAGTGTCAATCGCAATCGCCAAATGCCAAACGCCAAATGCCAGTTCTCGGAAAAGTTCTGCTTGCGAGCCATTAGTGGCATTCGATACGTACGTGTTTATTGGCAACTTGGTTACACGTTCATTATTTGAGGTCACCATCCACGAACAGGAACCAGAACGAAATGTGCAATAATTTTAGCTGCGAACTTTGGAAGGAATGAAAACCGACAGAGGACCGACTCGACGATTCGAAGCGTTGATGGTGGCTCGCACCGAGTGCATGGCATTTTTAATCAATAACTTTGAATGTTATTGCTGTTTCAGCCACACAAGATGGGGGGTGGGGTGGGTCGGGGTTCCGAGAAAGGGAAACCAGTCAAGTTTATTAATTTCCCTCTTCTGTGCAACAAAGCCCCAGCAATCTCCATTTGCTGCACCCTCTTCCTTCACATTGTTTTATTGTCCTTGTTGCCACGTTACTGTTCAGCTGTTCAGCTGCTTCCTGCTGCTTCCTGCTGCAGTATCTCGTACATTTTTTAACAGGGAAATATGCATGTTAAATGCTTTCATTAAGTTTTTATTGCTGCGGCGAGGCGGAGGTGAAAGACGCTGGGCGACAGGTGAGTCGGTCACGTTTTTGCAGTTTGTTGATTGGCCAGACTTGCAAATGTAAGCGATTCCATATGTGAGACGGAGGTGGTACCCGTGCTGTTCCTTGATGTGCAACCGCCCTGCTCTGCCCCTTGATTGAGCTGTTTCCTCGAAAAAATTGCTTCTCACTGTTTGCGGGGCTTTCTCCCCCGGGTTCTTTACTGGCTGTGAATTGCAATGCATTTGGTAGTGGTAGTTAAAGTGGGTAAAACTATACAAAAGGAATTCGGTGGCGATCCACAGAAACTGGAGCTGGAGCGAAGCGAAAGAATAGTGCTGCAGAGAGCTCCGATGAAAATACTCGGTCATTGTTATGGCAGTCATAAAGGAAAAACCCGAATTGGGTGTAGAGTAATTATGTGAAATAAAAAGTCGAAATAAAGTTACCAAATACTGCGGTTGCCAGCTCTAACTAATCATATGAATATTCGGTGAGTTCTCTTGAGAAGTTTCCCATAATGAGCAGTGCAGTTCCATTTTAAATACCACGAAATAGCTCTATTGTTTAAAGAAACAATTTGAGCTCAGATCACACAAAACAAAAGTGTTAATTAAGTCAGGCGAGCAAAAGCGCATCAATTATTAAATATCCAAAGCACAATGAATATCCAAAGCACAACGATTTAAATTTGGGCACTTCATTTGAGAAACCGAAAGCACTGAATTTTAAAATGTTTTTTTCTCTCCCAAAAATTATGTGCAATGCACACAAATTATCGAATTTTGTGAATCGGCCGAGAACTAATCCGAATTGAATTTACCCCCTGCAAAATACTTTTGAATAACATTTTTAAGTTCTTTTAGTTATTTAAATTATCAATTATAAGTTTGGTACGCTGCCATATAAAACTGTTTCAATCGATACATTTCCGGGGAAAATTTGTACTAATTTTATTTTTCAGTGAGGCACTTGATCCGATACATTTGCATGCAACACAGACTTGAACAGTGTGTGCCCGATTTAGATAAATATTTATAAAATGTTATTATGCATTCACGATCATTATTCATAGATGATAACGAAGATAATTTTGTCAACATAATTTATCATAGGTTTTAATTTATTTCATGATGTATTTATGTACAATTTAATGAATCGTCTTGCTAAACATATCCCCTTTTAATTAAAAAATTAATGTCACATTGGAAACGTGTGAGCCATAGCCATCGGATTGACCAAATAAAAAATAAATACATGTAGAGCAAATCAGCTAAAGTAAACCTACCACATAATGGTATTTTTTTTTAGTGGCAGAGAATGTCAGGGGGGGCAGAATGGCAGGGGATGCTTCATTAGATGCGGCTCGGTGGGTGGTTGTGGCTGCATAAGGTAGGTGAAAATTGTCGGGTCGGTGTCTCGGCTGGCGTGTGTGCAACGTTTTGCCATTATGCGCCTGGCATTTACCCACGTAAATATTAATAATCATTATTAACTATTTGCCAGCACGGCAAACGAGCAGCGTCAAGGAACAACAATAGATAATGGCATACGAGCTTATACATGCATGTACAGTGTACACAGCGAAAGAGAGAGTGGGACATGTAAATCTGACTAGCCCCCGAGGGCGGCGAGATAATTTGTGTGTTTTTAAAACAATAACGTGCCGAGGGGGCTATAAAATGATATAAATTATAAAGTTTCCCCTTGCACCGCCGTTTAACAAAGGCATCCGGGGAAAGTGAGAAAATCGATGCCCTGTTGCGAGCAGCATTCATATATTCGTCACTTTCCCTCCAATATTAAGCAATCTAAATGGGATGCTTTGGAATTCATTAATTTTGTGTTATTTTTTTAGTTTTGCCTCTTGATTGCATCCTTCTCTAGCCCTTAAACTTCTCTCTTTTAAGACACGAATCGCTGGGATCAAAGTCTTAAGTTAACAGTGCTCGAACTATTGAACCTATGAAGAAATAATATGTCTAGGAATTGTAGTTAGACATCTTTCGATATCGCCATCCACAGCTGGCTAGCTTTCCTTATCCCTATACTCGCATTTCCTTCCTCTTCCGTAATTTGGGCTCATGCTGCATTTTGCCAAACTAACACGTCATTTTGCGGTGCATACGTGGACCGAGCCACAGCCACAGCGATGGCGATGGCTATGGCTATAGCTATCCCCATAGCCATAGCCATTGCCAGATGGGAGCCAATATGGTCGCATCGGGCACGCACACAACGAAATTGTTTCCTGTTATTATGTAAATTCCTTCATGGCTGCGACCCGCACTCTCCGGCTGCAAGCATGGCAGGGAAATAGTTTTCCTTTTGGAGGGCTTCGCATCCCAGAATTGACCTTACCAGAGCAATTAAGCCGCTTAACCCAGGGCTTGACCCTCTCCTCGCTCGAGCCATATTTTTTGGTGCCCTGCTCCTCTGGGGTGCATCCCCATAAAAATTGTTAAGCTTCATCCCATCCGCTTGACAACGAAAACGAAGCGAAAATGAAAAATAAAATGGCCAAAAACTTTGGGCTGTTACAGCTGCAGTTTGTCAGTCGTGGCTAAAGCTTCAATTTGTTTCCCTTTCCTTTTTTTTCCCCCATTTCTCTCTCTCTCTCTTTTTTTTTTTTTTTTTGCTTTTAGCTCGAATCGAGATTTTCATGCATTTTATGTAACGATCCCCATGCCCCATGCCCTCCCACACAGGTCGCTGCATCCATAATAGTTGTTCGGGGGTTCGTTCCTATCCGTTCGGTTCGGTTTGGTGTGGTGTCATTCGAATTGGTTTGGTTTACGTTTGGTGTTTGGTGTTTGGCGTTTGGTTATGATTTTTAGTAAACGGGGAAACGAGTCAAATTCCCGATCCCCAACACTCGGAGAGCTCTTTTTTATTCATATTTCTCGACATTTCTAGCTCCACCACACCTCACCCCTGCCCGGCCACACCCAGCCAGAGTTCCCCATTGATTTGCCTGTTAGTTTTAAGTATGCCAAGCGAAAGGCGAAGCCAAGTCAAGCATCGTTGAAAGGGGACTGCGCCCTGGCGTGTCTCGAGTGTCAGAGTGGTTTGTGAGATCAAAAATTCCATGCTGCTGGATGCACTGTAATTGGTTCGATAATATATACAGCGATTGATTTTTACCCAGCAGGTACCCTCCAGAGGATTTAATGAAAGGAGAGGAGCTGCCGGCAAAGGTAAACGTCACTTCAGGTGACAATTTGTGACCTGGTTGTGGTGGCTTTCGTCTATGTTGGGTTCGTTGTCTTTTGGGCTTTGAGCAAGAAGAAATTGTTGAGGGCAGATGGTGACGGGCTCGTTGTGCGGACAGTTTAAAGTGATGGATGATTATCAGGCGTTGGAGAGTCAGAGGAAGCCTTTGCCGGATTTTGTATTCCTGTGTCGCCAAGTCAATTAGTCCAAACACTCTGCCTATAATTGAGCAGTGTAATGGAATGCGAGAAATCAATAAACTCCCCTTGACCTGACCGGCTGCCCATTCAATTTAATTCACATTTACGGCTCACACAAATTATAGCCTATTTATTATACATGATAGCCACTAATTTCCCCCGACAGACCTCAAGGCTCGAACAAAGCCCAAATAAATGTCAATTTCCCCAAACAATTCGAGCAATCCATTCCCCTCCATTCCGGGCATTAAGACATTAACAAAAGTTTCAAGCAAAACGAAATGGAAATAATTTTGTTACAAATTTGCAAGCACATCAGGGCTGCCACGACTTTTCCATGTGGTTATTAAAAGTAAATCAAGTGCACGACCGATTTACGAAGTCCAGACCCAGGACCCCAGACTAATTAGGCACTTGTGTGTGGGATTTGTCGCATTGTTCGACAGCCCCGACCCCGACCTCCGACCACCGACCACCACTCCGACCCCGACCACAACCCGACCAGACCCCTCGAGTGAAAACATTTTGCTGTTGTGTGATTGTTGTGCGTGCTGGAGATTTTTATCGGTCCCTGTAAGTCCCCAGGACTTGGGTGTGAGTGGGAGGTTGAAGGTCCCCGGATCCTCGCACTCGTACAATGTCGTCTACGCTGAGTGCACCGGGGTTCGCCTCGATAATGGCAGGTTAATAAACGTTTTTGTGCGACATTGAACGCATGGCGAGACTTTCGAGCACCCCCAAGTGGCAGACGGAATGGTGTGGGCAGTACTTTTTGCATGGCTAATGCTCCCCGTGCTGGAGCTGACCCAAGGCTCGTGGGACGACTGAGCTTCGCAATGCATGGGGTTCAGGTATATCAGAGCGAATCACGGTTCAATCGATATTTGAGGAGCAGGCGAAGCTTAAAGCCATTCAATAGCATTCAAATAATGAAAACTTTGATTACTTTAGTAAAGAAAATAAATATTGTATACATACGAGCTCATATGAATATTTTGGCAAAATATTGTCTTCAGTTTGTATTCCCCATAGTCCCTATTTATCTACGAGCACTAAAAAAACCGTCGGTATTCTGTATATAAAGTCTATTGTAATCCATTCTTTAACACAACTTAAAGCTGTTTTTAGTTTGTCGTCAGCCTGTGTGGAATATAATAAAAACTAAGCCCGGCAGTCACTTGTCACAGCATTCGGGGATAGTCTTGGCCCCACAAATAGATGTGTGCTGCTATTGGAGAAAATAAATAAAGCCCAAGCCCAAAGGTAGGCAGCACAAAACAAATGCCAGGCACGTTAGCAACATTTATCAAGCGAACACTCGCCCCCCCACAGATGCCGTGCTAACAAGGCGGAGCCGGGGGACTCTGAGCAAAAGAAGGACAAGCAGGGCAGTGAGACAGCCGTAAGACACGGCTGGGGATGGTTCTTTCGGAGTGACAAAGAGTCGAAAACTTCAGTCACGCGAAAGGATTGAATGTCGTTTGATGTATTCACCGTCATTTAAGTTTCAGTTGATAGAGTGAGCGATAGATGGATATCTATCTCGTATATGGAAGAAAAATCAACCTTCTATCCTCGACTCTCACATTTCAAACCTCTCCATCTGCTCGCACTACCACAATCCACAATCCCTCGGAGGGCGGTACAGTCAACGCCTACGTCTGTGGGGTAAATGCATTAAGTGACATATTTTCCCCTTTTATTGACATGTGTCCGCCCGTCTGGTCTCGCAGGCCCGGGACTCATTCAACGTGCGGGCTATGCAGATAAAATTTAAATCTGCGCCGCACGCTCCGGGGTTAAAGGCAGGTGAGGCTGAATGGTAGGGTAGCAGAAGCCACAGCAACTTGTGTGATTTATTGAATAAATCAGTTTGAGAGCGAGTCTCCCCTACTCCTCCCACCCTCCTCTCACTCTTCGCCCCTCTAACAGATGCTCAAATATTTATATCTACGTGTGCAAGTGTGTTTGTGTGCGTGCGGTTTTTGAAATTTATGTTCTCGGTAAATACACTGAAACCTCCAATGGCGGCGAAAGCCGCAAAGACGAGGCAATAAAAATCTGAAGAGTGTGTAAAGCATGGCCAGACGCACATACATACATATTCGTATATAGTACGGACATACATATACGTAGTAGAAGACGCTGACAGAATGAGTTGTGGCTCGAAGTTTTATGATTTGAATGTGGTCACACTCCAAATGAGATTACAGAATTATGATGTGGCAGAACCCAAGCACGGTGAAACCTGAAGAACCGAGATTAGTTTTTTTACTATATTTAAAATTGAATCATTCAACACTCAATGTTGTGCTGAGCTTGCAAGAATACGTATTAAGTGGTTGCGAAAATAAGGGCCTCAATAGGTACATTGTACATATGTATGGAGCCAGTGGCTTTGGATGTCAGTTTAAGTTGGGAATTTTATTATTAAATGTCAAGTTTATATCTTTGTGGTATGGTTGGCTTTTTCAGTATATTTTTAATGCGAACAATTTATTGACGCGACTAATATTATAATATATTATTAATATTATTATATATTATATTATATTAGTATAGACTTATTAGCAGATACACCTCAAACTTTTCGTTTTTACCTGCCTTTCACTGAAAATGTTGCAAAAAGACATTCCATGGTTTCTATAAAATAGCAAAGCAACTTGTTTTATTACAAAAATAGTTGGCGAACCCCCTGCGCACTCGTTTCGAGCCAACCCTCTGGACCGCGATTTATCAAGAATTTACGCGCAGAAACCATTTGGCGGTCAGACATTTCACATATGTATGCTTCGAACAATAAATTGGGCGACGACCCAAAATAAAATATCGGGCGACGACAACCCAAAACTATTTTATATAATAGAGAGATATATTCCCTTTTGTAGCTAATTACTGTAAATATTTAAATTGATTTTTAAATCCCATCTCAATTGACGCATTGACCAGATCACATAATTGCCGCTAATTAGCATTCGGTGAGTGAACAAATTCTCACTATCTTCCGTGAAAGGAAATACAATTATCATTAATAAAAATAAATATTGTTTTTTATGCACGCTCCGCTCAATCATAATGGCATTTTAATGTTTTCCCACAAATTTCATTTAATTTTTGGATGTGTTTGCTTGTGTTGCGAATTAATGGAGTGCACTGATTTTGTTTAACATTATGTTGACCTTCCTTTTAATTTGTTAATTTGACCAGAGGCCTTCATTGATTTATTATATAACCAAAGTGTCGTTCAATTTTTTTTTTTTTGATTTATCCTCATTTTTATTCCTTTAAAAGTTTTTCTGGAAAATGTACATTTCACTTACCTATCGTGATTGCCAGAATGATTGTGGTCAAGGCCATTTGATAGACAACTTGGGGAAACCGCATGGTGAAATATTCACTTTTGTTTTCTGCAAATAAAAGGAAAAATTTGTTCAATTACAGAATAAATTGTAAAGAGGTTTTCTTTAATAAGACAAACAATCGCAAGGAATTTCCGCAAACAGAAAATATTTTACAATATTAAACAGAACTAGAAGAATAAATTACAGCAATTATTTTAAGTTTTAAATATTTGATGAAATATTTATTGCTTAAAGGGAAAGAAAAAATATTTATTTAATTAAAAATCGAATTTATGAACTTTAGATTTCTCAATGCAGGACCAAATGCATTTTCCAAGCAAGAGCACAAAGAAAGGAACTGAAAACTATTTTTGAATGTCGATATACCAGCTATGTACAAAGAGAAACACTAATAGGGGCTCTCCCACAGGGACCCAATTCGGTAAACTATTTCGAAGCTCTCAGTACGTAATGTTAATGTTATATTCTAAAATGTTCCGCAGAGACGGAAAACATTGTGACTCAAGTCAAAGTCATTTCCAGCCTGTTCCCTTCAGGAACACACTTTCCCGACCAACAATAAAACCAGGAGCAGCAACAATAACACCATCCTGCAACCGGGGCAGACAGCAACATCGGTTCTTAATGCGTCAAACTTTCGCTGCAACACGTACCTCAAGTTGGACGGCGCCAGGCCACTGCATTTAACGGGGCAACGTTTCCTTGAGGCAGGTGCTCGAAAGTGGGTTTGTTACCCCCACCAGACGTTTCTCTCCTACTCCCACACTCGCTTGCTTCCAGCTTTTGGGCAAAATATTGAAAGCAATTTTGTGATCAGAAAGAAAAGAACAAGGAGAAACTCTATAAAGTAATAACTATAAAGAAAACTGCAGCGATTTCCCCGCCCCCGCACACACATAGCAGACACCAACACTTTGAGTGAAAAGTTTTCGCTTATCAGGAAAGGAAGGAGGCGAGAGGCAAGGGTAGGCAAGCCCTGGCAAACACATTGTTGCCAAACTGCACATCAAATGTTCGGCTGCTGCTCGAGCATGAGTATAACATTTTTCCATAAATTCTTCTCCCATTTTTGGGGTACATTTAAAGTTGAAAATCGGATTATAATAATCCCCTGGTCAGCCATAACGGTCAACAGGATATGGGAAAAGGATGGGGCTGCGGGGAGCTCTCAGAGGCAACGATGAAGAACTTTAACAAGTTGTAATCTTTTATGGCAGCGAATTGTATTTCTGCATCAAGGCTAAAGCCAAGACAGCACCAGGACCAGGAGCAGGACCATCTCGTATTCGGAATCCCATTGTGGTTCCTCACATGGCGCGCAGGCATGGCCTCCGGCCGAATGGATATTTGGTGTATACTCCATTAACTTTGCAGAACCTTGGCTTAATTGCTTGGGCTTCATTAAGGTCAGAACAAAACTAACCGAAAACAGGAAAAACCAAAAGGAGAATTGGGTAAAAACTTTTAACTTTTTAATTTATGCATTGACAAACTTAAGCGACCAAATGGGACCTGGACTCTTACTGGGAGACTGGTACCGGGGCCAGGCAGAAAGAGAAGGATAGCCGGACAGCAGGACGGCAGAACAAACAAAGGAGTCAAGTCTGTTCCCAATGCGATAAGCCGCAAAAACTGCACTCTCAGACACTCCTCCGGCAGCAGAGAAAGTTCAGTGGGGCAGACTCTGACTCTCTCTCCCCTACAGCGAGGGCAACCGGGAAAAAAACAAACAAAATAGAAAACGTTGACTGGCCATCCCCACCAGTACTTTTTTTAATTGCATCTTCAGCATGCTACTGAGAGAAAGGAACTGATTCTTAAATCGTTCCTTTGACCCGACTTGACCGCCACAAAAAAGGGAAGCCTGCAAAAAGCTGCATCTCGCTCAGAGCTCGTTTCGGGAAGAGCTTAAGGATTGGACTAACTTGTAAACAGGCTTAAACGTCCTTTGAGCAAGGTAAGGGGCTGGGAAAATGATGGACCTCACTTAAGTATTATTCTTAAATTGCTGCTAAGCAGAGATTTATTTCCAGTGAAGGAAGCGAACTTGTTAAGTTGTGGTAATATTTTTGGGCACGTCAATAATAGTATTTAAAAGCCAATCAATGTAATCTGTAAGCGCATTATAGTTAATGCGATTAAACAATCGAAAACTATAAACCTCACCCTCAACAAAATTATGTAAGTCAAAATTGGTTTCTTTCAGGCATTCAAGCGGCGCCTAATTTGAACTCAAAAGTCTGTCGAACTTCACAGAACTCAGTCGAAAGCATCTAGTAAAGAGTTTCTGATAAACCATAAATCCACATTGCTTTTCCAATCAAATTAGTCCGTCTCCCATCGCCGAAGACGATTCCGTTGCAATAAATATGTCCGGCCATTTGTCTCAACTGGCTTGACATCTGCTGCTGCTGATGTTCCGGCATTTCACAGATTGTTCAGTTACAAAATAGCTACAAAGCCGCAACAGAACAAAAGGATGACCAAATTGTTGCCTACCAAGATAGATTGCTCGGCATTGAGGGCTAAATCAAAATTGGGTTTCCAGGAGGAGGAAACCGATTAAACCGCTTGAGCACTGGGAGCAAATTCGTGCACCCTCATGCACAGACACAAATACGAGTAGGTAGGGAAATAGGAGGGTTGAGCCAAACTTGTGAAAATTGGTAAACAATTTATGTGGTCAAATAAAACAGCACTGAAGTGGAGCTGGCTAAAAGCGAAGGCTAACGCAGGAGCAGCAGCAGCACCACCACCAGCAGCACCAGCAGCCAAAGAGCCAGACGCCACAACAGGAACGGAAACAAATTTATGGCTGCTCAAACCAATACCAGAATACTGGCAAAAACTTCAACCAGCTGAAAATATAAAAATAAAAGATATATGCAATCCGAGCAGCGTCGTAGTCAGAGGGGGGCGCCACACTCAGCTACCAAACGGATACCAAAAACATCCGATTACTGAAACTGATGCAGGACACTAGTTTTTGTTTAATTTGGAAATGTGTGAAGATTTTAAACATCACCCTTAGCTAAACAAAACCAGCGAAATTAAATGCATATTTTCGCAGTTGCTGTGGCAGATTGTGGTATATCGTTCAACATATTAAAACACAGAGACCTTGCTGCATAAAAAATACATAAGGAGCATTCAAATATTTAATTTGATACGTTACAAATATCTAAATACCATATCCACTGGATAAATCCATTTGTCTAAACGATTACCTGAAAGTGTGGTCTGTATCTGTGCTCCCCTCAAAGATGTTCATGCCTACGCCCGTTGCCACATACAATAGCTGAATAGATGCAGATACCACACTCTCAGTAGGAGAAGGATATAAATTACATGCTTAGCTACTCATAGTTCTCGGCTCCAGGCCGCCCATACTCGTATTCAAAAAGTTTTCGCCTTTTTTCCGTTGCATGGGATGGTTGTTGTAGAGATTATGAAATAAATTTCCACATGCCAAAAAATTTTTGCATCCACAGACCGAGCAACAAATATTCTAGGTGCACATATACGAACTCGTACATACCGGGACCTCTCCGCCTGCACTTTTCGTTGAACGTTGCACTCGAGATGTGCCCCAGCGACTGAAAGTAGGCACACATACTACTCTCAGAATATCCACATAGATATCCATGGGAGACAGCCGATGGCCACTGCAGTAACAACAACAGAAGATTTGCATATGAAAATATTTTTCAATCGCCCCACAGGTTTTTCGTGCGCATGTGGCCATGTGTATTTGTTAAGGCGAAGTTTCCCTCGATATAAGTTTTGTTGTGCCAGCAGGAACAGTGGTGGAAAAAAGAAAAGTTGTACTTCCAGACAGGAGAAAATTTGTAAAGTTTCTTCCGTTTTCAATACATATATTATCAGAGATAAGAGGTCGAGCTGGAAGTGGAGTGTTAGCTGGGGATGTGGATAGACTCGAGTTTTTGTGGGTTAAGATTTCTTTCCGAGATGACACATTGCTGCAAAAATTACAAAAAATGGTAAAGGCCAAACAAAAGCGGGATCTTGATCAATGAATATTGTTTTTCCGAGATTATAATCGAGCAATTCCCCATTACATTATGATTCAGATCTCGATATACTATGAAACTTCAAATCAATGGTAATAATCTTACCTAATTCAGAGCTGCATTCGAAATTAAATTTAAAAAACGAACCACCTTCTAAAATAATGTATTAAATTCCTAATCCCAGTTTATATATTTGCTGATTAATTAATGACTTAATAAATACTTCTGGACGAAGGATAATTGCTAAATGAATTCCAGAAACTAATCCCTAATGGCCGGTATGCGAATTGAACTAATTATAAGCTGTCTGTAAGTCAAAGCCCTCTAAGTAGTAAAATGATCAGATGACGCTTAATTATCATATATGTATGTATAAGTCAGCATTGAATGGAAATCATATACCAAATGAGTTCGAAGTAAATTTCCTGCGAATGCCAATGGAATAATGTGTAGATAAACCGACCAATCATTTATTATACATATTCAATAAATAATTTTCATGTTAATAATTGTTTTAGTAAGGTCTCCCATAAATAACACTTCAAATGGAAACCGAATCCCATTTGAATACCCATTCTTGATATTCTGGGTATTCTTATATTCTTGATTAACAAATGGCACAAATCTGGAACTGGAATTAAGACCGCCTTGAATATGAATAAATAAGACAATGCATTCAATTCATCCCACACATCCTCTCTTCTTAGGCACATTCCCATTCCGTTTGAAATAAACCTCCTTTGAACTTATCTCAAATTAATTATCATACCAAATGGGTCAGGAAAACCCGAAAAAGAGTTTCGAATTATTTCCACAAAATATGTATATTCCCACAACGACGCGGCGAAAACTAATTAACGCCCATTCCACAACACCTGTCTCAGCTTCTTGTTGGCATTTTCACGGGAATTTTCCTTAAACCCTATACCCAAAAAATAAAATCACTCTTTTTCATAAACCACAGCAGACCTAACCCGAAAAAAGATGGGAAATAAAAGACCAGCAGCTACAAGAGAAATGCCTTGCCTGGAGAAGAATGCGACGCCGTTGCAGGTGGCAGTAAAAAATTGTTCAAATTTCCTCAGGTCTCTCGGTGTTTCGGTGAAGAGACCTGGATGGCTGGCTCTGGCGCTCGTCCCGGGGCCGCGGGTCATCCGCAGCCCAGATCGGGGCACAGCTCATTAAACGCTGTCACAGGCTACCTCCTTTCGCCTCCTGTTTTTAAGCCTGTTGCCGTTGTTGTTTTAAGGATAATCCGCAAACGCTGCCGACGACTTAATGCGCCCCTTGGCTGTGCTAAATAGCTTTCATTATTTTACTTTATTCTCACATAAAGCGCACGGAAAACTTTTTTCGGTACCATTTTTACGGCTCCCAGAAAGTGCAACTGAACAGGAACAGAAACGGAGGAAACAGAAGAAACAGAAGAAAACAGGAGAACCATGATGAGATAGAGAAAGAGAGAAATAAATGTTCCTTCTGTGCTGGTTGAGAAATTCGTTTTTTTTTTATGTGGAAGGTCTTTCTGGATCAGCTTTCTGTGTGGACAGTTTGCTTTAAGACTCCGCCATTTTCCACTCGGCAGTAATAAATCATTTCACATATCAATCAGTCAATCAAATAAATGTTTTTACTACCCCCAATCCCGATGCCCTCCCCTAGCCAGTATTGATTGTCCCACTAAATACAATTTTGCCTAGTCAGGAAAATATGGGGAGAAAGCCAGAGGAAGCGGGGAAAACTCTGCTAGGCATTTGACATATTCCATCAACAAAAAAGTAGGAAAGTCGAAGGAGCAGTCGAAGAAGCAGAGCCAGCCCAAGACATTGTTGCATACTCGTACTCGTAGTTTCCCAACAACTATGGCAAATGTACCCAATGCGAGAGGAGGCGGGTATGTGGAAAATCACGGGGAGAGGGACACGTTTCGATGCAATTGACAAGTTTTGTTTGCTTTTCGGATAACTTCGGGCACGCCCCTCTGTCTGTCCATCTCTCTCTCTGTCTGGTTTGGATGTGAAAGGTTACCCTGAAATTGGCTGGGCGATTTGATGGAAATTATACATTCCGCATGGATATACATGTATATATTTATACATATACTTATATGTACGATAAAATGTGTATACATGTCTAATTCTAGAGAGCTCAAAAGCATATCATGTGGAAAATTAATATTTATTATATATTTTCGCTGCCATAGAGTTCCTTTTAGTTATACTTGGCACTGCTCTATTAATGTATATTTGAAAATTACCATTATAATGTAGTTTTTAAATTGTTGTACATTCTGATTTAATTTTAAATTGATAAATTGAATTTACGAGACATGAATAATAACTTTTTAAACTATTTCTTAAAAGGGCCGCCGCTTTTCCTTCTGCGAATTCGTAATTCGTTCTCATGGTATTCAAATTCAAGGAACCAGTTTCACCCAATTGTCTAAATAGGCTTCCGATTGGGCAATCAGCTGTAATTGTATGATCCTTTTTCCCCCAATAATGACAAACTTTCAGCAGGAATAAAATTCAAAATGATAATTTATAATAAACAAATGAGACGCATTAATTTTGCCTATTCCTTACTGTCATAATCTTATTTATAATAATGTTATCACTACTGTGCTTTATTCCTACCTTCAGGTCATATATTTGTATAATTTCAGCTTTAGATTGTGTTATTTGTTGATCAATAAATGGCGGTTGATAAAAAGTCACAGATTTTTCGTTTGTTTCCTTTTGTTTTTTAGTTATTTCTGGTTTTCTTTTCTCTGCACAATTCGGCAAACAATTTTGTTTTATGCAATTTTCGGGTGATTTATCCTCAAATCCTTTAAGAGGCAACGAGGCGGCAGCCAACGAGCGGGTATCCTGTGTGAGTGGCCTGGGGGCACGGGGATTTCTTTTGCTCTTTTCACTCTCTCTGGCTGTTCTACTCCTTGGCTCCGCTTATTTCTTATCTCATTTCGCGTATCACGGAACTCGTTAAAATCACCTTAGAACACGTGACTGCACAAACACACGCACACACACTGGCACGGACACAGGAAGCAACAGCGTCGCACACAGATGTAAGGGCCAGCTATGGTCGATCCCCGGCCGGATCCTGGTGGGTCCTGTGCTTTCTTTTTGGATTTCTGGTCTTTGGATGCAATTTCTGAAGCACGAAATTCTCTGCTGTCTGCGGTCTTTGCGTTCTCTTCAGTTTGGACTGGGACTCGCAATCGGATTCTGGTTGTTGTTCTGGTTCTGGTTCTGGTTTTTATTATTTTTATTCCGTGCCACTCCGACGCACGACGGGAAAAAGCACGCTCGTAATGAAGAAAACAGGATCTACGCACGTCCTCACACAAAGGCAACGCAATGTAAACTGCAGCAGCAGACGGCGAGCCCGAGTCGCCTCGCGTAGCATCGAGTCCTAGGCACAGATTTCGCACGAGTCCGAGCCCCCATATCCTGCGATATCCTGCGAATGGGGAACCAGAGCACATGAGAACCGAAGCAGGACGAAGCCAAGACGAAGCCCGACCAGAGAGCGACCACCGGTGGGGGAGTAAGTAAATAGAGAGACAGGCAGGCACTAAGAGAGAGCAAAGAGTGTCACTTGCATGAAGGGAGAGTGCCAAATGTGGTGGAAACGCCAACAGCATTGTTTATAGCGACTCATAGCGCTGTTTCCCCTCCGTGGGTTAGGGTAGGTGAGGTCTTCAGTCTGTTTGATTATTGTTTGCGCGAATACTGAGTGTTCTTGCAGGAATTGAGGAAAGAAGTTGCCTATAATCACGCTGACAGGTTTCCTTAGTCGATCCCTCGATTATGTACCTACCGTACCTCCAATAATATTGTTACAGATCTTTCATATCTTATCATGGTACGAGGAACGGCTGAGCTGAGCTGCTATCGTCGCTCGGCAACCGCTGAACTGCAGTGCGCCGCATTCGCTTTGCTTTGAAGCTGCCGGAACTGGAGAATATGAATGCAGCGCGGTTCCTCGGCGAGGCACAGGGAGCGGGGAACCTTTTGTGGCAACCGCAGGGCTGCCGCAGGATATAGTCAATCCAATTGCTTATTACACCACTTGGCTG
This sequence comes from Drosophila tristis, assembly GCA_018150885.1. Taxonomy (NCBI): domain Eukaryota; kingdom Metazoa; phylum Arthropoda; class Insecta; order Diptera; family Drosophilidae; genus Drosophila; species Drosophila tristis. The sequence goes on from JAECWT010000200.1 coordinate 249,473, forward strand.
GCGCCTCAATCGAATGATGGCCAACCACTGGATAGCCATCATTCTCGGACCCTGACTTCCCTTTTGCTCGCCGAGAATTATGTACATTGCTGATGAAGGATTGAGCCTGTGTGCAATGATATTTACATATGCAGTCAAGTGGGCAATGCTAATGGAAAGGGATTCGAGCTACAGGTATTTGTAAGTCTGCTAATGATGCGAGAAACCAGGTACAAGTTCACAATTAAGAAATAATTAACAGACAATTACAACAAATATTTATTAGTACTTTAACTACTTAAATTTCATGTCAAAATACATGAAAAATAAACAAACAAACAAAATTAGCCCAATATAATTTCAGCAGTTTAGGTGGTTTTCGGTATATTCCAAATGTGCATATAGCTGAGCAATCATTTAATTTTAAATTAATAAATACATTTACATATTTTATTATTATTATTAATATATATAGATTTATAAGCATAGCTTAGGACCCGTAGAAGAAAGATGAAGCTTTGGCTGCTCTGGCCTTGAGCTGCTTATTATTTTATGTTTTATGTTACGTATTAATTAAATTTACATATTTATTTGAGGCAAATGATATCCAAATTGCAAGTGAGTCTTGCCGTGCCTTTCCCTGAATGCATTGCCCGTCCGATCGCACAGCGCAGCGTCGCTAGGGCATAGAAAAGCAAACACAGATAACGTAAGTAGATAACGAAGAGCGAGCTTAGAGAGGGCGCTTATCGAACGATTAGCAGGGCAAGCAAAGCTTACACAAAAACACAAAGTTGTAACAACAACAGTAGGCCGCTGAGGGAAATAATTGGCTGCGATTTGGCAAGCAGCTGTTCAGAGGGGTTCTGTTCTGAACAGTTACTATTCCAAGAAAAGCTCTTAGTTCATAAAGAGAAGCTTCTTGTTTGTTCAGCTTTTCTGTGACAGAGATTGATGTGGGAAGATCTTTATAGATCCGAGACAGATAAGTACTTAAACTGCTTGGAACACTGCTTTGTTTCCCCTCCCGAGGAAACTAATTAATTCACCACGTTTTTCACCCCTCAAAACTGCTTTAAATTTATAAAGGGGAAGAATGCTGGCAGAAAACTGCTTTCAATGCGTAAATTTCAATTTCGGTTTATAATTCAAAACTAACAATGTTTTTTAATGTGTTCATTTGACTGAATTTTGTTGATTTATTATTATTTATTTATTTATTATTTATTTATTTATTATTTATTATTATATATTATTTCTTTCTGTACATTTTTCTCCATCACATTTCATAAGAGCCAGATACATGAACTGCTTGACCTGCTTTATTCAGTACCCCTCCAGCAGAACATTAAACAAATTCACCACACTTCCCCTTCGTATGCACTGCTTTATACATATGCTGCACAATGTGAATTTTTATTTAAATCTAGAAATGTATCTGGATGGAAACCAATTCAACGGAAGGAGTTAGATAGCTCTTTACCCCCACAACTAAACATACATACATAATATCCTTACTGCATAAAATCGACCATAAAATCATCGTAAATCAGAATTCCAGTACAATTACATGCAATTATGTTTACAATTCTGGACCAACTTTGATGCATGGCCAGGAATGACCACAGCAGGCGTCTTGCTGGCTGGGAAAAGCCTCCCGATTGGCATCCAGCATAATTGTAAATCAAAGTGCCTGCCAAAAAGTTCCAGAGGCCCACTCGAACCGAGCCTCAAGTGGAGCATCGTGCATGTAAATGACCCCTAGACAACGGGCGAGATGGGCACTGGAATAAGTTCCCATTGGCAGTGGCAGAAACACTTACGGCCCCAAAATGTCATAATCATAAAAATTTGCAATTATGCTGATGACCGCAGTACAGCAGCAGCAGCAGCAGAAGCAGAAGCGGCATCCATCCCCACAATTGGAGCAAAACATTTCCAGTTCATTAGCCCAGCCACGCCTTCAGTCCCCAGTCCCCAGTCCCAGTCCCAGCCCCAGCCCCTGTCTGTTCCTTCCTTTAGATGCAGACACCGCTCCGTGTAGGGACAGCACACATTAGATTTTGTTGCCTCAGGATACGAGTATTTTTCTTGGCAGAGCTTCCTCGAACTCTGCCGACGACGACGACGACGACGACGACGACGATGGGAATAATGCAATACAAATTATGCAGACAACTGGAGACAATAAAGTCATTAGCCCCATCCCGGAGGCCAAGTGGCAGTGGGGGCTCCCCACCATTCACCACCCGAGAAAGGAGTTCAAACGAAGAGTTGGCTTGCAAAATGGTCGATAATGGACCGGACAATGTAGACTATTTAACACAAAAATGTATCAAAATTGGTCAGATAAGCAGAGTAAATCAAATTTTGGCTCGAAGTTTAGCTGGAAGACCAGCGCAGAAAATATTTAAATTAACTATACAACCTCCACACCAAAGTGTGTGCAAATAAAATATATATGATAAATATACTATGTATATTTTTAACGCAGAACTCTTTTCATACGCACATAAAAGATTCATCGTTGCTTTTCCAAGACATCAATTTATTCATATGAAATGTGTGCGCGTGGCAGCTCATTGGATCACCCGATACAGGACAAGTGTTTCCGTTTCTTATGTTTGTATGTTGTTTTGTTTTTGTTGTTGTTGTTTCGTTTTCAGTTAATTTACATAGATTCATTTCTTACAATAGGGGGACTTCGTTAGTTAGATTCCATAAATAATTCACAATATGTTTTTGTTTTTGTTTGATGTTTGATGTTGGTTTCTATAAATAGTTTCGGAATAAATAAATCGGCTAAAAATAGGTAATTGTGGGTGTTGCAGCCACTCCTGAATACCCTTCCCGCCCTGAGCCCTCTGCGCACTTTGCAACTTGGAATTTGAGTACAAAAACGAGTATAAGTCAAGGTCAAGGCCAATCTGTGTGTGTTCGTGCGTGCTTGTGTGTGTGCATTCAAGGGAAAGCTCCGAAAGGTATCCAACTTTTTTGTTTTAACATTTCCCGGAACGGGCTCCGGTCTGCTTTGCTTAGTCTGGAATTACCCAATAAACGAATAGTAGCATGCAGAAAAAAAAATAATTAAAGAATAATATGACTAATGGATGATGGTGTGACTGAATAATAAATAGGAGTAGGGGCAGTGGATCGTAGGTCACCGATCACCACTGGTTGGAGGGACGGCGCTCAGCGCCTGGTGCCGCACTGCCGGAGAACCGCGGCGATGAGGAGTTCTGCGAGGAGCTGCTGCTGGGCATGCTGCTGCAGGCCGCTTCGTTGGCCAGCAGCGTGTGTATGGCCGCCAGCAGCTTCTTGCGGGCTCCAAATGCCGTGATGCCCAGCTCCATTAGATTCTCCTCGGTCAGCGTGGTGAACATTTCCAGATCGATTTCGTTGAGCACAAAGATCTCTGCAAGGACACAAGCACACAGATTGCATTACAGAAACACGTGGATGCTATCTCTAATGCCCATCTAACTTGCCAATAAAATTGCTTTCCAAATCAACATATATATATATATATAACATGTATCAACATACTTTGCTTAGACAGCAATATAAACCTCCAATAATTATTAGTTCCCATTATCGTATCGGGTGGGTGTTTCTTCTGTTTCTGCATTTAAATTGTTTTTACTGGCATCTTCTGAATGACGTAGGAATAGTCTCGAAGAAGTTCATCCGAGTTGCAAATTCATTTATGGCTATTTCTGTATTTCGTATCATTGAGTTCTTGACTCTTAAGGATGCGATTATCGTTCGCATTGCCGATCTTTCTGACGTGGGGATCCGATCATGCGAATCCAGTACGTTTAGCATGCATTTTCCACGCCTGTTTATCAAATTCAAACTGATTATCTGGCCCGAAAACTGAGATACATGTCCCATATATCCCATATGCATGCAGATACATACAGATATCCCATGCTGCATTCGGCTACCCTACTCCACCCATATACTCACTGATGTAGTGCTCCAGTCCGAGACTTGTGAGCAGTGTCTGGATGTCCTTGTGCTGCGTCAGCTGCATCCGGCGGTTCACGGGCGTGGCGTCCAGCAGTCCCGTTGTGGCACTCAGTCCGTACGGAGAGCTGAGTCCGGGCGGAGGTGGGGGCATGCGCCAGCCCTGACCCCCGCCAGCAGCCCCGTTGTCGTCCACGGTCTCGATTGGAGCTGGAGAGGTGCAGCTGAGGCCCATGCCCATCCAGGCCGGAGTGGGGGTGCGCAGCTCTCCCGCCACCGGAGTCCGCTCCATGGCCTTGAAGCCCAGGGCGCGCTTCATGTCAAAGTCGAAGGCGCGATGCGTGGCATGCTGGTGCTGGTGCTGGTTCTGGGGCTTACCGCCTCCGCCGCCTGCCAGGTCGTAGTGCAGGCTGCGATAGCTCTCCGCGCTCCCAGGCAGCAGGTGGGCTCCGCCGCCTCCGGAGTTGCCCAGGCCCAGGAGCACTCCGTCGCTGAGGCGACGCCCGAGACGAGCGGCCCCGCCAATGCTGCCCGCCTCGCTGCTGTAGGTGGAGTCCGGCGAGTAGTGCGCCCGGTTGCCACAGCCCGTCGAGGAGGTGGAGGACACCGCTCCCTGGAGCTGGGCGTACGGCGGATACGACTGCTCCAAGGAGGTCGTGCTGCTGCTGAAGCTCTGGTAGCCGCTCGTGTTCTGGCTGCAGCTGTTCCTCGGCGAGACATTCATTCCGACACCGGCGCCCGACGAGGGCGGAGCGGGTGGCTTCAGCATGCCCCCATTAGCAGCAGGCCCCGCACCCGTGCCCGCATTGACTGTGCCCGGAACCGGAACCTGCAGATAGTTGTTGTTGTGGTTGGGCACGGGACGTCCTTGGCCCTGCCCCTGCCCCTGCACCTGCACCTGCACCTGGCCCTGCCCCTGCAGCTGCTGGTGCTGGAAGGCGCTGTTGTGCAGCTGCATGTACTTCTGGGTGGGCGCACAGATGCCGGTGGGCGTGGTCAGGCCACCCACCGCCGCATTGGCGTTGAGCAGCAGATGGTTGTTGTTGGCGTACGGCGTCAGCTGTCCCGTGAGTGCCGGCGGCAGCAGCGACGGCGTCTTGGGGCTATCCACGTAGCCGGCCAGAAGGGCCGTCAGCTGTGTGCGGTAGGCCAGATTGAGGTCCTTGTCCTTGGGCATGAAGTAGTGCTCGGGCACTTCCGGCTTTACGACGGGCGTGGCCAGGCGAAGGATTTCTTGGCGCGCCTCGTATATCTTGTCTGCAAAGGGGAAGTAGAATAGAATTAGCAGGATTAGCAGGAGAATTATCAGCAACTACAAATAATATGCTGATTATAGACAGATTTTCCTCTGAGGAATCCACAATTACGCAGTACTAAAATCTAGTGGATGCTTTAATGCTCCACTTTTACGGATCCAGTGCAACATTTAATGATGGTGCATTAACATAGCTGCAGGATATTGTGGATACAAATAAATAATAGTCCACTGACTCATAAGTGGGTCATAAAATAAAGAAGTTATCCCGTCAAAGATTTTGTAGATCTCATCTGTAAGCTATGCTGAATTCGGTAAAAGATGTGCATCTGATTTCATTATTTAATGAGGCATTTTACATAGAATTAATCTCCACTCCCACTCACTTGGTGTACATTTTGATATTCATCAAAGGAACTCTAGCAATTTATTCCAAGCAATAAACTCGTGTATGTATCTTTCTCTATTTTAAAGGCGGTCTATGAAGTTGTGAGAGAACAGATATCTCGTAAGTTAAGTGTCGTCTGTATTCACCTGAAACTTCACAGAAGAACCCAAAGATTCTTGTAGTTCGTATACATATCTGTGTATCAAAGGTGATTTATGATCAGCTAAAGTACAAAAATATGTGCAATATCTTAGAATTAAATTTGAATGCTGCCAACCTTTTCTCAGTACTAGCCTAGCTCATAAACTTATCTTAAAGAAGGTTCAAAAAGGTTATTTAATCATCAAACAAAAAGTAACAAGGTGTGAAGGTGTCCCTTAAACATGGATCTATCATTCACTGCTCCTTCCAAAAGATACTCCTCTAGAGAGAACATTGGCATGACTTGTTACTAATTGGATATTCCGCTTACCTATAAACTTCTCCACGCCCTTGACCACTATGGCCAGTGTGCTTTGTCGCTGCTTCTGTCGCAGAGTGATGTAGACACCGTACTTGGTATTGAGGCTCATTATTTCGGAGGCATCGTTCTGGTTGTCGGGAAAGTCAAATATCAATGCTACGGGCAAATTGCCAAGCAATTGTTGTCGCGCCTTGTAGACATCGTCGATGCGTCCGCTGATCGTCACCTGCGACTTCTTCAGCGGCTTCACATTCATGTCGCTCAGATCGGGAAATATGATCTTGGTCTGGGTGCGCTCCATGATGCTCAACAGATTCACGTTGTTCTTGCCCTTGACGATCTCATGATGCTGCGGAGAGATCTCCATCTGGACGTTGACGAGGATTTGGCTCTGCAACAATGAAGATCAACCAAGTACAATCAGTCAGCAGCTGCCCTTTCTCAAGTGAAATGGATCGGAACATACCGCGATGCTCTCACAGGCAAAGTTGATCAGCAGCTGAGTGGCGTCTCGGACCTGGGCCGACTCCTTCTCGGAGCCCTTTACGAGGACCAGCGAGGTGTGCAGCTTGGGACGTGTTGAGAATATGACCTAGAAGGGGCATCGACGTGCAGTGGTCAGAAAATGGACTGCGAGTATCTGGGGATGGACAGACCTGCACATTGAACTTGCTCTCAATCATCTTGATGTACGGCGTATCGTGATCCGGCTGCTGCTTGCTCGGACCCATCACAGGCATCTCGAACGAGATGAGCAATGGGGTGGAGAGGCGCACCAAGGAGCGGGCCCGCTCGACACCCTCTAGACTGCCGCACAGCGACACCTGATTGGACTTCTCAGTGGGGTTCGAGCGGTTCGAGTCGGGGAAGTGGATATGGGTGTGAGTGTCGTCCATGATGCGCTTGATATTGTTGCCGCCCCGTCCAATGATGTAGGAGTGGTCCGTGTAGCTGACGTCCATCTTCATGATCACACGAGTGCCCTGCCAAGCGTTAAATAAAACAATTACAGGGCTGTATATGGGGCCTCATCGCTGCGCTCTAACTTACCCTCGAGTCAAGGCTGCCCAGTATGCGCTCCTTGGCCCGCTGCACTTGCTCCACTTTGCCCACAATCCGTACATGGGGATCTGGCAAGGGACACACACTTAATACATAGACACGCCATGGTGGCAAATTCTGTTCTGTTCTTACCCTTCTTGCTCTTGGCGCCGATCTTGAGTCTGCAAGGCCAGCTTACATACGTATCTGTGGTGTTCATGATCTATAAAAAAACAATTACAATTGGTATTGTCCGTCAAGAATCAGTTTCCCAGGTTTCCCCTAATCATATGCTACTACAAAATTTTGGCGTTGTTCACTGAAATGTCGATTTACCAAAAAACAACCATTGAAACTTAAAAATTTTGCTCGCACGCTAAAGGTTTTAGATTTAAGTGAAGCTCTGTCATATTATGACATCTAAAGCAAATCCCTTTTAATGATCTCTATAGTTTCTCTATTTTGCAAAGCATTCCTAAAGAAGAATGTTAAATGTTAAACCAATTAAATTAAAAATGTGTGCCAAAATACTACAACTAATTTTGGCACCAATTTAACATTATACATTAATATTTCGCAGACCTTACACTATATTTAAGATTCGGTTTCTGTATGTCAATGGCGATTGAATGGACAATGAGTCAATTGTATTACGACAATTGGTACCAAGTAAAGAGGCTAATAAAGGGGAAGAACGAACTACAATAAATATATTTATACATAGTGCAAAAGATCAAATCGAATAAACCTAAAAAGGGGGCACTGCTAGGGGGATATTTTCAGCTATGTTCTAGAAAATGGAACGGAAATTAAAAGATTAAAATTGCAAGAGGACACAGAAGAAGATACTCAACTCTTTTAGTATACAAGTCTTATCGAAAAGGATCTCAGAAGCTAAACTACTTATTCTATGAAATATTTATTTTTAAACTATTGAGAGTGGAGAATTTTGTTTGGTTTAAGATCCAAACTAAAGTAAAACAACCTGTTTTCAGGGACCTATTCTATAGATCATAGTTTGAAGTCTCCACTTACATCATGAAAGAAATACTCAGCCCCATTCATGCCATCGATGGCGCTATCCGCTGGAAATATATTACAAATACAATTACAATTAGTAGGACTTGGAACTGGGGAGCATTCCGAGCTGGCTTACCCTTTATCAACTGCTCCAGTTTCTGTCGATCAACCTTGAATCGCTCCGTGTGCAGATCGTCTGGATTTTGTACGCCCAGCTTCAGCGCAATGGCACGTATGTCACTCCAATCACTGTCCACCGACGAGATCTCGCTCTGGGTCTCGCTGGGTGCCCCGCTTCCAGCCGAGGTGGCCGATGGGAGGGCCTGCAGACTGGCCAGGGACCCAATGCCGATGGCACCACCGCCATCCACGGCCACGGCGGACGACTTGCCACTGGCCACAGCGGACACTTCCGCGGCCGTGGGGTAAATCAGTTTGTTGAATGAGGCACAGGAGAGCATCGTGCTTGTCGGCGGTTGCTTGTCGGTGTTCGGTGGTCTACCAGAGATTCGAGGGTCAGAGGTCAATAGTTGTGGGTGTGCGTATGCGTGTGGGCGTGGGTGTGGGTGTTTCGAAAAGTCGTTTAGTTTTTAAAACCAATCAAAATGTCCGTCTCAGGGGGGTTTCTAATGGGCTTTCTCCAGTCGGTCGATGCTGGTCGTTCCTGGTCAGCGATGTGCGATGCGTGCGTGGGGTTGCGTAATGAAAGGGAATTTGTGTGTTAACTTGGTGTACAGGTGTACTGATGAGGAGAGCTGCGAATGAAATATGAAGTGAAAAAGGTAGAGTGCTGGGTTATTAATTGGAGGAGATTTTAAATTATATTTATAATTTATTCAATAAGTTATTGAATAAGTGTAGAGATGTGATAAAAATTACCGTAATAGGCAGACAAACTCAGCCGCTATCGTGGACACATTTACATTTATTGAAGCTGACAACTTGTTTTAAAATATGACTATTTTTTTTTTATATTTTAATTTGGTCATAAACAAGAACTCTTGAAAACTCTTTAAATAAATGGTGTATTTATTTCGATTGCAACTTGGAATTAGAACTAAACTACTCGTTTTTTCTCCTCTCTTTCCTCTTTCCTCTTTTACCTTTTCTATTTTTTATAAATATCAGATGATATTTTAGCAAACTTCTTGCCGAATTTCAGCTCGTTCTAATTACTTTGTTTAATCAGAAAAAATATAATCGTTATATAATCTATATTCAATTCCCGTTTTTTCAGATTCGCTTGTTTCTGGTGAAGAACCTAACCTCTCAAGCCGATTGTGGCAGGCTGTGAGCTGCCATGAGGTTTGCCGCATTCGCTTCAGCGAGATCGCATAGAACGGAAATGATGTGAAAGCAGCAGACAAGCGGACAGAGGCGGAGAAGAGGCAAAGAACGAACAGAAACAGTAATTTCACTGTCTTTTTGAGTTCTTCCATCACTTTCACTGTTTTTGGCGAGACTTACCGCGGAGAGATCGCTCGGGGATCTCTACTTGAGGTTGAACAATCCCTGAAAGTCCAAGCAAATGGCATGCGTTAAGTCCTGGACGAATTGGATGGCCTCCACGAGACAGACGTTCATAACAAAATTACGTATTTGTTGAAATCTCTCGACGAAAGGCATTTAAATTGTGATCTACACAGTGGATCGAAGGTGTATATGTATATCAGTTTATATATCAGTATATAAAGGGTTCGTGTTTGCTTCTGTGTGAACGTGTGTGTGTGTGTGTTTGGGGGTAGGGGACGTGGTTGCGTCAGAATAGATCGAGATCGTGCGAAACTTAAGCTTTCCTCGGGGCTACCACTTTTAAGTATGACTTCTCGAAGGCAACTGAACGCGGCTCTCGGGAGGGCAAGGCGGCCTGGGCCCCCATTAGGGATGTTTGTACATCGATATACCTGGAACGACCACTGGAAATCCTAACTGTATGCGCGATGAATGCGAGTGGGAGAAAACGTCCCGAGCGTTGTTGTTGCTGGGTCAATGAACCGAGAGGAGAGAACCAAAAACAAAACAAAACTCACAAGATCACAAGAGAGTGTGAGAGAATGGAGGCGACAGATCGAACTTTTTCCGAAAGTGGTTGGATTGTTGCCAGCATGGAATATGTAAACATCTGTTATTTGGGAACGGCAATGTAAGTTCTCTTCGTTCCTTTGCTATGGGAGCACGTCTGTTAACAGACAGAGCAAGGCATGTAAGCTCTCTTCCCAATCAACAGACGCAACAGCCTAACAGCCTAACAGCTAGCAACTGCTAGCTAGCTCCCCTACAGTCAGACAGAAATGTTGCCCAACATTTTCATTCATTTTGGCGCCAAAAGAAGGAAAGGGAGAGAATGAAATTCGGAGCCTGCTTCCCGCCAAAAACACACGACTTACCGCAAATTGAATTTGGATCGAAGCACAAAAACATAAATAGCTCAATTAATTTACTTAAACACAATCAACTATAAAATCAGATGGACGAATAACACGCTCGTTTCACGTTAAAAAAATATGCATAGTTTTGTTAATTAATTTTAAGCGCAATTAATTTTCCGTCAATTGGTCAAATTAGAGGTCGTAATGGGATTTGGTTGGCAGTCGAAGTACTTTTTTTTCAATGTAACCCAAAAAAAAAGTCACTGCCGAAGTAATGTGTGTATGTGTGTGTGAGGGGAGGAACAGAAACACGTGTGCGGAAAACACAAAAGAAAAAGGGAATGAAAATTGAATGAAAAGCGAAAATGAATTGTTGTCCAAATTGAGGTGGTGGTCGGTCCGAAAGTCAAGTCAGGGAATTGTACAACGCGCTCTAGTGATTGGTATTATATTCCATCGATTTTCAACTATTATTTAGGCAATGCGACTGAGTCTCGTAGTAAGTGCGGGGCGTGCTGTTGTCGTCATTGAAGCGCGTTGACTGAAGCTCAGCCTTGGTCCATGTCCCAACTGACCTTCACCTGAAAGCTCCCCTACGCTGAACAGAAGAGAGATTCTGCGGCCAGAGCGGCTCTCGATCCATCAGCAGTGTGTCTGTGTGTGTGCATCAGAAAGAAGTGCATAGCACAAGAGCTTTGCCGCATATCATAACGGCTCTGGCGAAAGCTTTTGCTTTAGTACATACATAATTTGTATTACATATGTACATCTAAAACTATTATGCAGCTGCATTGAATATTTTGTACATAGTCAGTATTCCGTTTCACAACAAGACTGAACATATACGGAACAAAGTATGTACTACATACGGTTCGAATAGCCGCTGACATTTAAATTTAGTCATCCCACAAAACAGTAATTGAACAGTATTCAGAGAGAATCGAGGTAAGGCTTCTATGCTGTAGGTCCCACACTGAAAAAATTACATTTACATATTACATAATCAAAATCGAATTATTATAAAACTGTCCCGCAATAAACACCACTATGAAAATCCATTATATACCATATTATACAAATATCTACATATTATTGAATTACAGATAAAGACCAGGTACAAGGATATCCATTTTAAACAAAGCTGTACTGCGGACGGACATTCATCCCATTAACAAAGGCTCCGCTTTGGTTTAAATTAGTTTACATATATATTCATTTATATGTACATACGATACATGTAATATTTTTTATTTTTGAGTATTTAAATGAAATGGATATTTTTGTCGAATAAACAGATTTAATTCTAATGCTTTTACATTTTCAAAGAATAATTTTTAAGAAATAATTTGTATTGTATTATTTCTACAAAATGTTAAAATTGTTAAAAGCTTTCAATTTTTAAAATAATAATCAGAAATTAGTCTTGTTTTTGATTTTTTTAATACTAACCAAAATTTTGTTCTTATTTATTAATTTTTATTTAAAATGATAAGTCTTACGGTTCCTGATTTTAACGACAAAGTTTTTTTTATCAAAAAACAAAGTTCTAAAATGTATAAATGGTTTTAGTTCTGCTAAATGGAACAGAGATGAAATAGCAGCGGAGGCACCTGTCGACAAGAGGAGCTTTCATGTGAAAGTCGGTTGGACATGGACATGGACCTTAGAGAGTTATTAATTTTTATGAAAATCGTATAGTCCCAAAAGTTCTGAATATTGATATATATCATATATACGATAAGGTGTCTGAGATACCAGCAATACCAATATTCCACGTGAGTTTTGCAGGGAAAAGAAAATTGTAAAAGAAAGCTTCCTCCAGAGAACCTGCATATGTAGCATGGTAGAGTAGAGCTTTCCAGCTGTAAGTACGCCGCTTGCCCGCCTGATGTCGCTGCAATCCTTTCGAAGAACAGTGGGAATGCAAAGTAATCACACCACACATCACGTTATTAAATATTTATTGTTGTTTATTTATATATGTATATATATATTCTGCCTGCTTATTGTTCAAACAAATGCCATACACACATATACGTACATATATGCATGTACTATTAATATACTCCATTCCTGCGCTCAAATTACTTTTTACAATAATACTTTTTGAAATCATTACAGCATGTGTCTGCTCTATTGATTAGGGTCTATTTTATTTGCTCGCTGCGTTCTTGCATCACTGTTACTCGTATGGTTACTTAGGGCTTTAGGTCGTCTCTAGACTTATGTTGGCTTTACACGTTTTCGGTTATTGATTGGGATATGAATATTTTATATTCAATGCAAACGCATTTGCTTTACCATTTACTTACATTTGGTTACTAATATTAAAAATCTAGAACTAGTTTTCCGGGCTTATCAGATAACAACATTTATTTTTTGGCTGTATTTAACTTTTCTTGCTTACTCATTTGAAAAACATCGAAATGAAGATACATTTATTCCAGCAATAATCGTATGTCTATGTACACTAAATTAATTTCTTTTTTACAATCTTGTTTGCCTCCTCTTTTATGATTATGCTGCAGTACATAACCGAAACCATATGAGAACTTAGGGTAAAAATGGAATTTACCAACAATTTATTGAGCAGAGAATGTAAATTAGGGAAGACAACTTTCACAACACGTTTTGATTAGAGAAATCTGAGCGCATGCATTCCACATAAATATGTATATATTTTATTGTATTTTAACATTTACATATACTGAGGTTTAATTCCTCTCCAGTGTAAATTTTAATCCACTCGTAGTTACTATATACAAATATAGGCTTAGTTTAAATTATTATTTTCTTATTTTCTATACGTGTATGTTAATTTATAGATGCTTCCCTAAGGGGTTTCCATTTAATTTACAACATTTTCGGTACTTTTTTTTAGCCGATTACATGAACATTGATTTATTTTCAAGGCAAAGGAACTATTTACCGCTGGATTTTTGTTGGCCAAAAATTTTCAAATAATCTTCATATTTCTTTGATTTTATATATTGCCAAATAATATGTTGAAAATCAATTTTATTTTAGTATTCTTGTGTTCTATTTTTGTCTTCTACAAATCAAGTTGTTTTCATAATTAATTTCGCTTTTTTTCCAAACCCGTAAAAAGTTCCTTTCTATACAGTGCTTCTATTATATCATATGTATCATATTTAAGCCAACAACTTCAATGTCTGGAGTTTCTAAAACATCTATTTACATACGGAATAATCCCACAAAGAAAGCAACTCATTTTGTTTGTCTTGCTTTGAAAGCGATATTCTGCGTGCCTGTGTGACACCTGCCATAGATTCTACTGACCGACTGAGAGATTTCTTTAACAGTAAAATAAGTTAAAGTCGAGCAAATTTGATTGATAAAACCCACCTTAACAATAGTCTAATCTCCTTGTTAGTACATTGCTTTCCCATAAGGCTTATGGGGCTGAGCTCTTCTGATTGTTTAAAAGAGTCAGCCACTGGTGTCACACAGGCTCTAACAGCATTGTCTAATCGGCGTATGAAGCTTACGAAAGATCTCCCTAAATCGCACCAGAGTTCTGTTCTCGAAAGCTAAGATCAAGTGCAGTCTAAAGTTCAACTTTCTGTACAGCGTGTGGCTTTCGGTTTCGTTCTACTTTTTATTGCTTTTACAGTCCAACTTCGCTACCTGGAGACTCCATTCAGATGAATTTACATGTGAATAAAAATAATGATGGTGGCAATTCGATTTTAGATCGAGTTAGCATTAATTCCAGGAAACAATGCACTCTCCCAAATTAAGTTGGCCAAATTCAAGCTAGCGAAGTTTGACTGTAGGGCTGTTGTTTTGAGAGTATGCATGTTTAATATTCGACTTGGGATCAACACACAAAATCATAAGAACGGTAAATGTTGTTGGTTCCTCTTCGATCTTGTGCCTCTCTCTCTCTCTCTCTACCGCTCTCTCCGGAATTCAAGCTTTTGAAGCTTTTCTGCAGCGGAGTTCTGTTCAAGTTCTGCAAATAAAACCATCCACTGAATCTTGAACTGAGTGTAATATGTACATTTAAATTACCGCAATTAGCAGATTCAATACTACATAGTACTAATAAAATAAATCTTATTGGCTTTTACAACATCCTTTCACGCAAGAGGTGAGGGTGTTCCAGCAATCAGTAGAAAGTTCTAAATGTGTCCAAGCCATGATCTAAGGGATTGCTGGGGTTGATTTTTCTGAATTAATTTCAGATCTAATTAAATACTAATTCAAAGCAGCATTTCTCTTAAGCTGTTCGGTTGTGCCTGGGGATTTGTATACTATTTTACCGATTTTATCCTGTAGGTATATGCATATTACATACACCTTTCCATATTACAATAATACATATAAGACTATATATTTCCTGTTATTATTCAATGATTCCTTGAAGGTCTCCCCTTTCTGGCTACACTTAATTATTCTCGCTCCTTCTCCGGCCCTGACCTTATGCATAACACTTACGAACTACAGCAGCGTCCCAGCCATACAGCCATCCAGCTGGCGATTTCAATTAATATTCATATATATTAATTATTTCCTCCGACTTTTCACTTTACCGGCCAGGGAAGTAATGGTAGGGTGAGGACTGGGAGACAGGGGGAAAGGGACAAGAGAGAGGCTTCACTGTAGCACAAGTGGGCAAACACCTTAAGCTACTTTTGGAAATGGATTTCATCATCAATTCGACATCAGCACGAGAGGCAGTTGGAGCCCTCCAGAACGGGCGTCCACATCTTTCGTCGACGAGTCATCAATAATCGTTGATCCAGCCAGGGCCGTGCCACGCCCACAAGTGTCGCTGACAGTCGCTTAACGCCAACTCCAGATGGCGCTGTTGCAGCTCCCTTTCCTTTTCCCTGTCCTTTTGCCGTTGCCATTCCCGCTGCAGTTGCAGTTAAATCATCGCCGGCATTTGCCACACTTGCAACATTCGCGTCATCATCGTCTCCCTCCACAGTCCCATCCCGAGTCCCATTGCCATCATCCTGCTTCTTCTCCGGGATTTTCATGCGGGGATGGGGATGGGGGTGTGTTGCCATTGCCATTTGACAATTATAAAAGCATTTGACGCTCGCTCTAGCTGCGGATGCTGCCGCCTTTGACATTGTCACAGCCTCCGTTTCGACTCCGGGCGACTGTTGCTGTTGCTGTTGCTGCTGCTGCTGCCCCATCGTTGTTCCTGTCGCTGTTGCTGTCGATTTCTTTGTGTATTGACAGTTGATAATTTGATGGGCCAGCAGCCCTAGCAGACACAAAAGAGCTGTTCCCCGTCCCGCTGCTGGCGTAATCCAGGCACCGAGTGCGTCCCACGGCCACGCCCCCACCAACTGCCTGTTGAAGTGGAGTCTGATCCGAAGTGCTGCCCCGAGCTTCGATGGCCAGACGTGCCAAAAGATTTCATGTGCAGCTGTCGATGCGCCCGATGCACTATTATCCGCTGAAAAGAGACAGACAGACAGACAGCTATGAGAGAGATGGATAGACTGGATAGCGTGAGAGAGAAAGACAGAGATGGTGATGGTTTAGAATGTTTTTGGGTCGTTCCCTTTCGATTCCCTTGTGAAATGCTAAGTAATACAAGGGACTTACAATTTTCCAGGCTGACAATTTCTTGATAGAGCAAAGGAAGATTTAAGCATCGATCGATGGAGAATACGATACCAATAAAATATCATTTATCAAGTTCGACCTTACCTTCGTGAAGGTATTCCAGCTGAGACTGGTTATTATTTGTTTTAGTTATTGTAAATGAGAATTCCTTAGGTTCCTCTAAGATTTGTATTTGCCTTAAAAATCGATTGATTCGATTTTAAAAGTGTTTTCATTGGTGGCTATTTACTCGAAGGATCCCCACTGGCTACGACTCGCATGCAAATTCATGGGAATCATCCATCTTCGCTGGACGATCTGCAAGTTGGTGGAGTGCCTGCATATTGTCGTTGTGGGGCACACAACATATATAAATTATGTAAATAAAATTGTGCAGCATAAACATTTTGTGGGCTGCCACCGCACCGGGGGAAGCCACTGAGGCGGAGCAGGCTTATCGAATCAAATGGTGGGCAAATCAAATTGATATAAACTAAGTTTAGACATGAAAGATTGTCGCTGGATTGTGGCAGACTGTGCAGGACGGAAGCGATGATTGGGGCCTGCGGCATGGAGTGTGGAGTGTGCGCCAAAGGATTTTTCCGCTCTTCCTGTTTTTCCGCTATTTTCCTTTGCGGTTTCCCTTGGCTGGGAGAAGTGTTGCCACTCACTTGAGGCAACATTTACTTAACACCAAGCATCAACACCCAGAATAACATGAATGTAAGCGCATTGAGCTGAAAATTGTATTTAAAATTGAGTTCAGTTTGCGACTGATGGTGGCGGGATGGACTCGGGCGGGAAGCGCAACATCAACGTGCTCATACGAGTGTGCAACATTCTTTTGGATGCAGCGCCCGAGGAGAACTCCAAAGCGGAACTGGAGCTGATGGAGCGGGGAGATTGGATGTGCCGATTCCAGAGTGCAAACTGGAGTCTCCTAACTTTATGCAAATGCATTTTTGACACACACACCCAACCTACACGAAACCACTCGAGCCGCCGTCTGGTTGAGTACTTAGGGCTGTCCTGCATTTTTGTGGTGGAACTGAATTTGCGATATATTCTCAATGTTTGCCATTGAAAATTGCTGAAATTCAGCCGTGGGAAGAGACTCCTGTGCAATGGAAACGTTCGTTGAATGCGACGCACAGGGCACAGGGAAAAATTTATACATAAATACAAAAAAATAATAAAACTTAAAACTAAAAATTCAATTAATATAAAAAATTATCTAAAATATAAAATTAATACTCTGAATATTTCAAATATTAATTTATTTAGACAAGAGTGCAGAATAAGATCTTTCTGCACTTTTGTCTAAATAAATTAAATTAATATAAATTGAAATAACTATGTTTAGTTATGTTTTATGGATTCGGCTCGAATTTTAAAATCATAAGACCCTTTTCAATCATAAATAAAATAGGTAGGATTCCAGTCAAATGTAATCGCTAAATGATAAACCTGAAATGAAACTCTTTCATCATCCCCATCAAGGGGTAATAGCAAATTATTTATTTTAATAAATGGGCACATTTTTCGTTGGTCATTCGATTGCTTACCCGAGTAGTATGTCAAATATGATTCATTGTGATCCTCGAAGCCTCTCTCGCCATTCGTATGCTCATCGAGGGGATAGTTGTTGATATCGTACGACCTGCCGGAGGCCATTATCCTGGGTCTGTCCTCCTCAATCACACTCTCCATTTCCTCCTTGAAGATGTCAAAGATATTGGCCGTGCACTTGAGCTAACAACCAGAAAGGAAGAAACTTTATTAGAGTCTGAACAGAACCAATTTGCGAGTGTGGCTTGCTTGGGTCCTGCTCTTACCCTCATCTGACCCTTGAGAAAATGCTGAGTGGTGACCATGAAATGTATGGCACTTGTAACCGATTCCAGTGTGGTATTCTCCTGCTTCTCAATCTGATACGTCTTGATGTGATGCGGTGGCACCTATGTGAAAGCACAAGGAGAAGAATGTCAAGTGCGATTCAAACGTGCAGATGCTCCAATTTCCAACAAAATCAATTTATAAATATTTATCAATGGGCCAGCTGCGCCTCTTCGATACTGCGACTGACCCTCAATGAAGTGTGCCCCACAATATGAAATATGAACAGGAGAACTATCCCAAAAGCCGACACTTCTGCTCCCGCCCAAAAAATAAAGGAAACCTTGCCACAGCACAGGCAAATTTATAACTTATGAATGATGAATAGATTTACGCTTGAGTGATTAACTAGAGCAGAGAGCCCAGAACTATGGTGCTGGGGATGGGCACGGAGATGGAAGGACGATGATGATGGTGTATCACCACGATGGAGGCGCCAAAGGACATGGCAGAGCTGTGCTGAAGACGAGGCCACTTTGTTTGCGGTGAGTTTAGTTTGAAGTGCCTCTGCAGATACCGTGCCTGACCCGGCCAGCCACCTAGCCATCTATCCACCCATATATTCACCCATCCATCCACCCACAACTGACAGCACACATGATGGCCTGGTGGTGCCGAGGGAACGGAGAGTGGTGCTCCTGTTGAAATGCGCTCGTTAGCTAAAAGATCAAGTGGCCGCACCCACCGCATGGTGTAGGCAACACTTAAGTGTTGTTTGTCTTAGTTTGTATATGTATGTATCTCTATCTATATAAATATATATTTTTTAGCTGTTAGCTTGTTTTCAAAATGATTAAATCTTAAATTAAAATTCAGTCGTTTTTGTTGCGCTTAAGAGCTTTTTTTTTGGTAGTTTTTGTTGTGTTTCCGTGGCAACGTGGTTCGATTTAAATGGCTGATAAAAATGTCTATATTGTTATGCAAATATGTATTATAATTTTTTAATATAGATATAAATAATATTAACTCTTGCTCGGTAGTTGGGTACAGACCGCACGAGAGTTGGAACGTACAATTAAATAGTTAATAAAAACCATACAAGTCTGATTTATTAGTGTTATTTGTGGAACTAATATGTTAACCACAATTCGATCGGAACTAAATCGGATCTGCCCAATTCATTTGAGGCATTCAATGGGAACAATATTGCCTCGATCTAACGATATGAATCTGTATTGTTAAAATTGAACTTATTTTATGGTTTACACAAACGAAATTAATTTGTTATAATTTTGCTATAATGAGCTATGTTATTCTGTCTTGATGAGCGCCTAGTTCTCAGAGACTATCATACAAAGGAAATACTAAATATATTTTTACAAAATTCCATAATTGCTGTTAAATTAATTATTCAAAAATCCGTCAATTAAATAAAATACAAAATTTATATCGACTACAATACTTTGTTGAACATTTAAGATCTTTAAGAGCTTGTCAATATTTTGCATAAAATGGTTCACTCTTAACTTAATTTTCGAGGCAGTCAATCGGTAAACCAAACCAACCTACAACACCCAAAACGTTCCCAAACTCTACCAAAACACAAACACAGAGAGGCCACAAATATGAGTTATGACTGGAGGCGGGGCTTTGACATTGACAACGCATTTACTATACTCCAGCTGCCAGCTAACCCTCGTCGCACCTCTTGGGAAGGGCAACAATAACACTTCCCTCAGCCGAAAGTCTGAGGAGCTCGTAATGCCCTGGGTGGAGGAACTTCACAGCTCTGGCCCATAAAAACGAAACGAAACGCAAAGGAAAAACTAGCTGACAACCTAAACGTTTCTTGAAAAACCAAACGCAAAATGCCGGGACATGTCAGCCTTGTCTGCACCCCGTGCCTCGTTCCCCGAGCCGCAGCCACTCCATGGACACTGCTACTCCTCTCCAGACACCTGTGCGCAATCATGCGAAGCGGCCTGACAGCAGCTGGGCGAGGCCTGGCAGGAGGCAGTGTGACCTCCTGTTGGAGTCGACGGCTGTGGTTGCGGCCATAAAACATCCAGCGCAGCAAAGGCGAAAGGCATAAAAACTGACGGCCCATCAAAAAATATATATATCTGAATGGGCAGAGACAGCCAGAGGGCGGCAGGGAGCGAGGGGGAACGAATCTAGGCAAATACGAAAGACGAGTACGAAGAATTGAAACACCCACAAAATTTCACTCGCACAGGTGCCAAAAAGTGTGCAACAAACGAGAAATGAAAAATCGCAAACTAAATGCCAAAACCTTGGGAAAACATTGCTAAACTTTCAAATTGGTTTGTAAATATATTTTTCAGCTACTCTTGAAATTGATCTGTTGATGATCAAGGAAAACAGTGGGTACTCGAAATTATAACTCATTCGAAGGAAAAATCTCTTCCTTTTAATTTCTTTAAATGGTAGAAATTGCAACGACACCAAACAAGTAAGAAGGGGGTTTTATATATAGTTTATGTTGTGGATAAATTGTAAACTAAGCTCAATTTGTAATTATTAATTAATCCATTAATCCACAACGATCCAGCATGCCCCTATTCAGTTCATCAATCTGTCTTACATGCAAGCAGTGCTTAACGAGTTTTGCCTGTAAGTACCCCCCATACCATACCCCACTCGAATAGCAGCCCCAACGAAAGTATCGGCACACAGCCATTTGGCCCACGCTTTGGCCAATGACTAATTGAAAAACTGCCGGCCATCAATTGAAACCGATCAACCCGTTCGCCCGCTCACTTTCCTTTGCCGTCTAATTGAAGGGAATGGGCGAAATAGGCGTGTCCAGCAGCGGATAGCAGTGGTAAACGAAACCAAAACTTACCACAATACCATTAATAGTCCATGTCAAATTAGCAGCCGGTTTCGAGTATTTAATTGAGCAATTGCCATCGACCAAATCGCCGATGCGATAGCGCGCCTGTATCCCGGTGACCACGGTGTGCTCTTCCGGTAGCTCTGCAAAGAGTGTATGGAAGCGGGTTGGAGAGGGGAGTGAGACAAGGAACGGAAATGTAAAATTTGCTTTTGGCGCCAAAAGAGGAAAGAACCGAACCGAGAGAATCCAAAGCCACCCAGTGCAGGTCTCCAACACGTTTGTTCTAATTAATTTGCTTGCCACGGCCGCAATTTCTGGTTCCCTTCTCTTTCCGGCGCCTTGTGCACTTTTTAACCGTATACATATTTTGATTGCATATCCCTTTTTGGGTGTATGGGGCTTTTTTTACTTACCAACCACCTCCATTTCGCCGGACACCATGGCGGTCTGGAATGTGGGGGCCTCCACGGATATTTCGCATGTAAATTTGCCCGAAATATTCAACGGCACCGACTGCAGCACGACATGACTTTGATTCGAAAGGTTGCGCTGTATGGGGAAAACGGAAAGAGAGAAAGACAGAGAGAAAGAGAGAGAGTGTGTGTGAGAGAAAGAAGGGTTAAAGAAAATGGTGGAGGTATGGGAAAGAAAGGTACGTGAAAGGAAATGAAGAACGTAATAAAAATTAGTTGGGCAAAAATTGGCTGGACGCGGAGCATAGAAATTGAATATAACCCACCTGCCAGGGCAAAAGTGAAAAGAAACGAAAGAAAAAAAAGAATTTTGTCTTGGTTATGAATGGCAAAGTGAACAGCGTGGAGGGGCAGGTGGCGGGGTGGTTCGGGAGGCCCTGCCTAGCTGATGCAAAGTGACTGCAAATTGAGGGTATAAAGGTGAAGAGTTGAATTTAAGGCTGAAGGGGTCATCCGCCTTTGATTAAGATTTGCTTTGACTCAAAGTGATTTGACTCTAGGTCATAAGTGGGGGCTATCTCACGGTCGAAGGGCTTAATCCTCTTCAGAGAATGGCCCTTTACATTTCGAATGGTGCTTGTGTGGATCTAAGCTTTGCAAAAAATGTATCCCAAATAATTTATTAATTGATAGAAGGTTCGCAGAATTGCTATAAATACTGCCTGTATTCTCTGCATGTGGAGTCTGAACCCCGTTTGACCCCAAACCATTATCATATTCATTTTGATTATACGCTTACCCACAATTTGTGTTGTGCGTAACCCGTATCCACTTGAGCTCTGGCATACTCCTATTTGCTTGCATATTTATTTGGCATTTTTCGTGCGTGGAATTTAATCTTCGTCGGGGAAAATGATGAGACCTCATATGGCAATTCACTTAATAAAAATCATATTTAATAAATTGCATTTAGCATGGGGTTTAATATGCCGTCACACATGCATACATCTGCACATATATGTCAGGAGAACCAGTGGTATGGGTGGAGCGGGATCATTCGCTGAAGTTCGTTCGGCTGTTTAACCCAATTTACTGGCGCCGATACCTAATTGGCTCGTGTGCATTTCCACGTAATAATTAAACTTAAAAAACACTCTCATTATAGGGTATAGTAGAGGGAATCGCAGAAACATGAAACATCAAATATCTGACAGTATACAAAATATATGTAAGTACTAGAGCGGCGTAGCTGAATGTAAGGGTATAGTGCGAAATGATTTTCGAAAATGCCAATTTAAATCCAATTTAAATCTTCTCTAAGATCAACAATCGAATCTCACAGGGTATTTGGAAGTTGGGTGTTTAACCCCTCACTGATTGGCCATATTTGTCGCTGGTCCTTTATGCAATCTGTATATATATTGTTTTTTAATGAGCCGCAAGTCAATCGCAAGCGCGACTAATTGGCCACGCCCAACAACTTTTAACGGATTCGTCTACGGATGGACTGGCATAATTACAGCGAGCAGTGGGCCAAAAGTAAGGGAAAATGCTGTTATGGCAGTGGGTGGAGAGGCTGGCAATCAGCCATTATGGATATAATTTACACGCATCTGCAGTAACATGTGCTCTTTATGCAGGCGATGGAGCGGGATTCAGGAGGTATGGTATCCATGTGGTACTCACCTCAACATTGAGACCACTTGTCATGGCGAAGACCTTCATGGCCGGATTCTCCTTGGGCGTGTAGCGATAAAACTCACGCTTACCCTTATACCATTTCACCGAATATAGAGTATCGTTTTCCATATCGTAATTACACGTGAACAAGGCATTACTGCCACGTTTCACTGCCTGTGGTATCATTACGGAGACATCCTTGAGTGCCGCAATAAAATCTGCAAATAAAATGAGTTGCACTGTAAGTTAAAGATACTTATAGCAAAGATGATGCTTATAAAGGTTACCTATTCCACATAGTCTGTGCTCTTTAATTTTTATATACGTGCAGATAAATCTATCGTTTGTTAAACAACATTTAACGAATCGTAAAATATTTAAATACGATCAAATATGACCAGGGCAAAGGCTGGCCAGCATGAGATTTGAATGTCAAGCTGAATTTTCCATTGGTTCCCCCTCAATTGGCATGGAAAATTAGAACAACTTTGTTCTCATATTGTGATGGACTCTCTGTTCAAATGGGACAAATGGGAATGGAGCTCAAGTAGGTTGTTCAAATAAATGTCTGCAAATAATTAACCAAAACGGAAAACTGTGCAGTTTTAGTCTTGCATTAGTTGTATTCCTCCTGGTCCTGCCAGGCAATGAAGCCGCCTGCAAAAAGCCAAGTAAAGCCGTTGCCAGTGTAGGTGTGCACACAGTCGGTCGGACGAAACTCCTACAAATCATTATTATATTTCACATCTGTGTAGACGAAACTGAAGGGGGACTTGTGGACGTTTGCCGTTTGGTATCCAGTCCCCATCCATATGGGGACATGTAAGCACTCCAAATATCCCGACCCAAACAAGCGAAGGCCGAAGAGTGACAGGTATTCGATAATTATTGCAACTGACGACAAGAACTATGTGATGGAATATACTTGCATCGATACCGGAAAGAATCCGAGGAGTAAGTAGAAATCTCCCCACACAGTACAGCAATCGAAGACACTATTTTGCAGTTGAGACTGTGGTGTATACCAAAAAACAAAAGCTTAGGCCCGCCGTCATCAAGGAAATTGAGTCGGCACACACTGAAGTCGGCTTGGATAAGGCCAAAATCTGGTATTGTATTTATCAGAAAATAGAATAAAATCTCCTTTGGACAAAACTTTCCACATTTCAATTAGTGGCGTATTTTGATTATTTTCTGCCAAACCAATTTCGTGATGGTGCAATAACAACATTGACCTTAACTAAAGGGGAGGGCCCAGCCACTGCACTGAGCAGAAAAGGTACCTTTCTCCACAGCCAGCACCCCACCCTCTAGCACCCCACCTGACCACCTCCACAAGAATCCAATTGGATGCTAACTACTATTCCAACCATCCCTTTGAAAAGCGAACGAGCATCTGACCTGACCGCCAGCTTCCGTTGTTGTGCCCCCATCCGTTCGCCACTGCTTCATATGACAACACAAAATGTTGCAACAAAGTGCCAGCCGAGCTGGTCATCTATTTCCCTTTCATTCTCGTTTTTCCTTTTGTTTTTCTCTGGGTGTTCCCCTCTCATTTAGATGCTCTGTTCAGTCGGTTTGAGTGCGGCATGATGAAGCAATATCTCGATTTCGTGGGCTGACTGGGAAAACACATTTATTTGGTGCCGATGATCGTTCAGTGTGCGATCTTTGGTTTATTTGTTTGTTTATTTAAAATTGAATTTCTACATTACAATGAATGTCTATACCCACAGCTATAATGCCTTCAGGCTGGTTTTATAATGCTAAAGTCTCTAATTTATTTTATTTAATAGTCGATTTAGATACAAGCTTCGTAATACAAATACTTTTCACTTTTATTATATTATATTCCTTTAATCAACATTATCATCAGTTTAATTCATTGATTATTCAAACGCGTTCAAACATTTATTCCCTTATTTGGATCTTGATATTCTGATAGATTCGTTCGAATTCCCTTTACAGGTAACTTCGCCATCGAACCCCCCAGATTCTTCCCAACTATTTTTTTGTTGAAACTTTCTTCAATGCCATGCTTTTTTCAGATTTTGTTGCATTTTGTTTTTCTGATTCTACCTTTGCACAATGCTTTTGTTTCCCATTTTGACCCATATAACGAGCGAGCATTTTGTTGTTGTATCTTCTTCTGCCCTACTCGATGTGGCTGCATTTATCGCAACGTTGCGGGACCCGAAACCAGGGGGAGGGGAGGAGAAAAATTGTCCTTCGGCTGCACATTGTTGTTTAGCAGTGACCTCCCAATCCGAAGCCCTACTCCCCTACACTCCATTCCATTCCAGCAAACAACCACAGCCGTCCATGGCATTTTATTCTGTTATAAAAAACTTTTACAATCTACGTTTGTTAAGTATTTTAACGGCTTTCTCTAGGTAGATGTGTGCTCGCGTCCCCCTCTGCGAGTGTAATGTAAACCAATGAAAATAGCAGGGGCAACTCTTCGTATCATTCAGCTGGCCAGTGGGTGGTGAGGTGAGGTGCTGCCGCCAGGTAAAGTTCCAAGTCTGCTTTCGTTGTTTATCTGTCAGTTTATGTTTACAAATGTCCACTTTTAATGGTTCACCATTTAGCTGGAGGGATGCCCGACCCGAACAGAACTGAAATAAAGTGCAGTGTATTGGGCGAGGGTGACACAGAGGGTCACCACAGTCAAGGCATGGGGGAATGGCCAGTCTTATCATACTCGTACTCCATTGCAGTTAAGTTATATTGTAGGTACGATTTGCTGTCCCAGCTTGTAATTTTGTTCGTATCGTTTTCATAAATGATGCCATGACTTTGAGAAGCCATTGTTTTGCCTCCAGAAGGGTCGAAGGCTCGAAAAAAGAGTAAGAAAATATGGCAACTGGAGAAGCTAAGTGCTGTTTTGAGTGTTTCTCTCTCAGTGAAAGTATTTTTAGATCTTCGACTTTTTTATCGACAATAACTGCATCCTTAAAGATACGTAAAATATGCCACCCTTTTATATTCGCTAATCAGCATCAGTGCACTTTCTCTGTCTCTCTCTGTCTCTCTTTCTCACTCTATCACAGAGTAGCTTATCAGTGAAGAGAGAAAATATTAATAATATCATTGTTTTCATTCGTATTAGTTAGTAATTCCGATTTTTTGGGATTTATCCAATCTAATCCCCGCACATTCAAAAATTTAATGTTCTGATTTACTGGTATTATTTCGTTGTTCGGATTTCGTTTTTGGCGAAGCCACTGACCTGCCACCGAGTAAATATTTGCAATAAAACTTTACAGACAAAATGCATTTAATTTGGGCGCATTAAAAGCTGATCAAAAGTTAAGCAGCCAAACAAAGTACCAGGCCAGACATCGCAGACAAACAAACATTCAGTGGGGATAGGAGCTGGAGTTGGAAATGGGAATGGGAATGAAGGTCTCCACTGAGTTGCCTCGTAAGTGGTCCATTGCCACGCTTAAGCGAGGCCCCCCAAAAAATGTATATAAATATATATGTGGAGGGGGGCAGACTCAAAGCAGACTCCAGACCAAGACGCGACCGCAGAACTCGACCAGAAAAGGGCGGCAGAACGGGAAAGCAGCAACCAACTGATGACGATGACGACGATGGGAGTTGTAGCTGACATGGCTGTCAGCATGTAGCCAGAACTCGACCATCACCGTCGCCACCTCTCGCCTTTCGCCTGTCTCGTTTTGCAGTCATTTCAACTTTGGAATTTCAATAAGAGCCTCTGTCTCGGCGAGCGAAAATGCCGCAGGTGGTAGGCATACGAGTACACATACAGTCCACAAGGCGGAGAACGGCAGGAAAGGCAAACCATCCAAAAAGTAAATACATAAATTAAAAGTGTAAAGGCGAAAAATGTTTAATGCGTGAGTGGATGTGTCGGGATGGACTCAAATGGAATGGATCAGCTGGAGGGCTTCAATGAGGAGATGCGAGACTTGCGATGGACCAATTGGGAATAACTGCGATGTCTTGAATGCGGGCCTGTAGCTTCATTTGAAATGTTATTGTTTCAAAGCGAAAAAAAGGGAGCTGAGTTTGAAAAATCTTTACAAATGGATTCGCCATCAACGTCCAATCCTTTAGGCTGATGGATTTTAGAGTTTAACAGTGACTGCCTAAGAAATGAAGGATCATCATTTGTTCTTGCCGCCTATCAGTCGGTAATTAAGACAATATACAAGTCAAAGAAAATTGGTTAAGCAATCTGTAAACACTCTAAGGTCCATTGAACCTTACCCCAAAATCATTCTCGATGGGTCCCATACCCACTTGCAAAAGTCTAGTCACAAAATGGGCAGACCGCCCATGCTTAGACCAAGCATTCGTTTTTTTCAACCAAACGTAACTAACCAATTTTTTGTTCTCCTATGTTCACCCCTAGAAGCACTCTCTGGCAGGGTCCCGATTTTCCCACCCTCTTTCCGGCCATGTTGTTCAATATTTTTTGGTTTATTTTTAAACAATTTTTTATCATCAGCTGTCAATAGTTCAGGCAGCTGACCCGCCAAAAAGGAGCAGCTAGAAAGCAGAGATGGAGAGAGGGAAATCATTACATAAAAATGTTTTATGTTTCGCTATTGGAACTTTGACCAGGCAACAGCCAGAGAGAGGAGTATTTTCTGTATGTTGTTTGTGCTGTTGTATACCACGCTCCCGGGGCTTGGAAATAGTCCAAACTTTCACGTACAAATATATTTTTGATGCCGATTTTTGCTGCTTTTTGTTTGTTTCTTTTTTATTTGCTTGCCATAAAAACTAAAAAATCGCCAAATAGAAATAAACGCATTTTTATATGTATCTGTATTTATGAACCTCATAAATATGTCAAATAAATTACGAAACAGTCAAAATATTGTGCCCTGTTTGCCCAGCTCGTGTGTACGAACTTGTCTACGACTATGGGCCAATATTTTCTTTCATTTTTAGAATACTTCTCCGTTCTGCTTGTTACGATTTGTTGAACACATTTATGGAGCTTCGGTTTACTATGAGAAATACGTTTAAGAGGTTGTTTAGCTATGTGTTAACTTATATTTAGAAAGTGAAAAAATTATAAAAGCAAAATCATTCATATTCAATTTGAATTTAATGGATAAATAATTGCCAATTAAATTTTTTCTTTTCTTTATCCAAGTTATAAACTCAAATTGTGCCATAAATTATGGAAATTTATTAGCCTTAGAATAATTATGCTTATGCACAAATAATAATTCAATATTCAATAAAAAATATAAACAAATTATTCTTTTCCCTCCTCATTTTTTTAAATAGAACCTGGGGGGGGGGAGGTATCTGTCAGGGCATTCTTAAAGTGTCGCACATTTAACGAGGATTTGCTAATATTATGTTAAAAGTCAGAAACCGCCAAACGCAGAACTTGAAAATTGTCCGCTAATTTGGGTATTTCTTTTAGTTTCGGTTTTGGGTTTCGTTTTAATGTTATGGTTGTATTTTGTTTTTGGAGTGTCATAAAACTTTGCCGCAAACATTTCGCTCTCTGCGCCGCAATGCAAAAACAAACACAGATGCAAAAACTCAGCCCGCAGACGATTTCATTATGGAAAAAAAACACTCACATAATGAGTATCCAGAGAGGGCGGGCGAGAGCAAGGCTTAGAGATGAGGGCAAACGAAAATAGCCGACCCACTCACACTCCATGCAGGAGGGGAAACCAAAAACAGAGTTTCGCAGTTTGCTGCATACCAAAAAATGTTTGTCACTGCACTGCAAAGCACTCACACAGATACTCACACACACAATGCACTCACGCACACAAAGGAAAATGGCACTTTGTGGTGTTTTCAAAAATGGGGAAAATGGTTTGGGGCCTGCCGTGTCTGTGTGTGTGATTTTGGGGGGCGAAGGCGACCCGCTCAGCGCTGGCGCTATTAAATAAACATGCAAATTATTGCGCAATTTTTGATTACGATTTTTCAACAAGGGGAGGCATCGCCCCGAACACCACCCCCCAGAGCAGCATCGCAGCTCTCTCCTGCATATTTGTATATGTAAATCGGCATCAGGCGCAGCCACCAACCCAACAGACCAGACCCATTGTATCGGGATCGCACTCGCCCTCCCCTGCAATCTTTGCATGCATTCAACGCCTATTTTGCATACAAATTTTATTATTATTGTATTGAATTCGAGCCCTGACAATACCCGCTCTTTTCCAGCCCTCGAAATTGCGTTTTTTTTGTAGTTGTTGTTGTATTTGGTTTGGTTTTTTGAACCAAAATACGTTTTTTGCTGTACTTTGTTTGGTTTTCGCTATTCAGGTTTGCCTATATTTTTTTTTGGAATTATGTTAAATGAAAATCTGTGCAATTTTCGCATGACACTTGTTCGTTGTCATGTTTTTCCTTTATGCATTGTGGGCAATCATTGGAGGGAGTGTTTCGGCGCTGAAAAGTACTCGTACAACAGCATTGAATACATATATGAACGATGCGGATATGTTCGGAAATATTGGATCATTTATGTCAAAGATACTTCCTGAAATTGTAAATGTTTGAGCATTACAAATTGCTTTTTGATTTGGGATTCGAATCAATCCCAGATGAAAGCTTGCATGGAGCGAAATTTCGATTGTAGGGACTATTGTTAATTTAAGAGTATCAAATGGAATAAAATCTACTCACAACAGCTGTTGGTGCTCTGTAACCTATTTTGTGAGAAGTTATCGCATAAAAAGAATTGAGTCAATTTTATATTTTGTTTTTCCTCAAATGTTTTCTTTTAATCAGCACTCTTGAACTTAGTTTTAGTCATATATTTAGTTATGTATATCTACATATGAATATCTCTTTATGAAAAGTACTTTTCCATCGTTACCCCTCCGTGATATATTAAGCATGTGGAAGCTTCATTATTTTCCCATTTATCAAACCACAAAGAGCGAAAACCAGGCCACCAACTTATCATAATGCGAGTATACAGAGAAAACTGAACGAGAAACAGCAAAATAAAAAACCTTTAATGAAAAATCAAAAGGAAATCTATATCTACGATATGATGTGTTGAAAAATATGATAAAAGGAAATTCAGGGAAAAACTGTCAAACAAAGGGAGAGCAAAAGAAAAATTCAAAGACTATTTGGTCATGCATTTGACATGTCATCTCCAGGACTAGAGCAAGAGGGCGGCCACGGAGCGGATGGATGGATGGGTGGTTGGGTGATTGGGGCGACTGTAAAAGCAGGCCAGGGTATAGACGAAAGGACTCTGTGCATGGCATTCATTTGTGTTTTGCATGAGTGTCTGTGTGTTGCCCTCCGAGTGTGCTCGTATTTGTAGGCGACCGCCAAAGCGTCGCCAGAAGCACCATCGCACATGGCAACAACAAGACCCAAAGTTCGACTTCTCTCCACTTCAATCCCCCACCCTCAACGAGCACTTCATCGGTCGCAAAGAACTTTCGGTAAAAACTCATTTCCATTGATATGCAATGAGCGAGCAAGGAGCCAGGCTCT
The DNA here is from genome assembly GCA_018150885.1 of Drosophila tristis. Lineage (NCBI taxonomy): Eukaryota > Metazoa > Arthropoda > Insecta > Diptera > Drosophilidae > Drosophila > Drosophila tristis. Next base: position 279,811 of record JAECWT010000200.1, read on the forward strand.
GGCGCTGGACGATGGGAACTACGGATGAGGCGATGCCTTCAGAAGGCTTTAACGCTCCTCTGTCATTTTTGTAAATTTGTTTGCAGAACTTGTGTGCTCGGATGTGTGAGGATTAGATAAATAACTCAGAATGGATAGCATACGAACATAAAGCATTCTGTCTAATAAATATATATTTGATAATTACCATTTGCACCCCGTTTCAGTCCATAACTGTGCTTGATACAAGCTCTCCATTTTTGCACGATATTTCTGTCTCTCCTGACACATGCACGGGTATATTCTATGCAGTCTGACCTGACTTGGTGTGACATTTCCGTATACGAATGGGTACGAACTTCCCTGGTGACCCAACACAATTGGTTCTCAGTTAAAAATGGTTCTGTTTGTTCTCCCATTTTATTCCGCCTGTCGTCGGGAGTGGTGAGTGTGGAGTGGGCAGTGCGGAGTCGAGTGGAGTGAAGCGGTCTGGATGACAAGTGGACAGGGCTTGGAGTGTGCAATGTGGCAAATATAGACATAAACGGTCTGTCCGTGTTCCCATGTGTGTGCGAGAGTGTGTCCACCACCTGACAGACAACAGTTGCTGAAAGCCCGCATGCAAAATGCATAGATACAAATATACTTTTTGCTTTTCCCCGCTCGGTTTCCGTTACCAGAAATCTTGCATGGCCAGCTGCAACTGCAGGTGATGGATCGATTTGTTTGGCCGTTCATCCCCATCCCCATACCATGCCGACCGTGCCGTCGATTTTTGCATAAATTAAACTTGTATTTCTTGTAAATATTTGCTGCGAAAAACGATTTCTTCCATATGGGCTTCTAAAACTCGCATTGCAAGAGGGATCCCATGAATGCTTCAACAACTGCCAACCACTTTTTCAATGTTTGCAGAGATTGTACATGGACATGACATTTTCCAGCGTGACATTTTGGGTTTGCCACCATTATAAAACCATCTTCAGAAATAATTCTATTTTGATTGCCAAAAAACACTAACTACAAAATCACGACCTAGTGGATATGGTATGTCTGGCTAAGTAGTAGTTCTTCAGCCTGTCCTTGAAATGTTCACCGTACACTCATAAATCATGCACTGTAAATCAGTGTCAAAATACATTCGAAATGGTAAAAGTATAGCTGTGGTTAAATATGCGGGCGAATATTAATATATAGTTCTGAAAAATAAAGGATCAAAAAAAGAGAAACGAAAAAATAAAGTAAATAAAAGCACGTTTAGAAGTAGACAATGGAAATGTTATTCTTAAAAGTTTAATAAATCTTTTGCGGTTAGATATTTCATGTTATATATTTTAATTGGCAATCATAAATAGAATAACGATTTCATATTGACCGCATTAAATTTATTACCTTTTCAACATTTTGAGTGCCTTGAAAATGTTTTTAGTTGGCTACTAAAACTTCCATTCTTGTCTCTTGAAAAGTTTTCCCACCTCTGATTCAATTTTAAATTGTTGTCAGAGTTCGTTACTGAATTGCGTACAATGGAAATTCGTAAACTGTGACTGGACCGGACTGGACTGGAATGGAATGGACTGCCACAAAGTTATTAACAAAAGAGCGCAAATAAAAGCCATGATTGGCTGTCTATCGTTGGTGGGCTGCTCTTCGGGTTCCCACCAATGATTCTTTCTTCATTTCTGAACCATTTCTGTGGGCATCCGAGAGTTTTTACAATGACGGTAACTATATGCGATGGATGCGATATATACATATATTCATATAGGAACGTATATATGCTCTGTTACTGGCCCAGACATTGGGACGTCAAACAAACCAATTTTCGGCGTTTTTCCAATAACGTGTCCCAGGCACTCCCTTCTGGCGCCCCGCCCCACCGCTCCGCGCCGTGCCGCGTCGTATTCTGTTGTGCTTTTAACTGTGAACTGCAAATTGTTGGTTTCTGTTTTTTGTTCTGCTGCCCCGAACGGATGACAGGATGAAGTGGGGATGGGTTGGGCTTTTGGTAACAGCTGCGCTGTTAAAAATCGAAACGAAGTCTGACTCTTTGGCCAGTCTGAGCGTTCTTAATTAAGGCATTCTGATAGAGAACTCCATGGCCGACAATGGACAATAAACGACTGCAACTTTTTCCCGTCGGCTGTCCACCTTTTTGTCCCCGTTGATATTGTTACTGCTCCTTTTTTTTAATGGACAGTATACCCATTTTGCGTATTGCCTAACCAAAAAAAAAGAAAGATGCAACAAATTTGCACAGAGGTAAATATCAGGTTGCCAGAGCCCCAAAATATCAATTTATCTTTGGTCCGGCAGCGGAACAGAGCCCAGGAGAGTGGTGCATGCCCTGCATGCGAAGTTGGAGCGGACCTCAGATACAGCTCAACTGTAGAACTCCTGTGGCACGTACTGCTGCAATTTTTCAAAAAAAAGAAACGAAGAAGCAGGAAACGAAACCAGAAACCTGCTGCTGATGCTGCTGCTACTGCTGCTACTGCTGCTCCTCCTCTGCTTCTGGGAGAGGAGGGCCTTGTTTATGCAATGACGACGCATAAGTAGCAAGTTGATTTCGGTTAGCTTTCGGTTCGAGGCAGAGCTCAGCTCTAGCCCTCTTTTCAGGTATGGAAAAACTGTCTGAAAGAAAATAAATTACAAAACAATGTTGCCGAGTGGGTGGGGAGGGGGATGTCTACGCCTCTCCTCAATGCCAAGTTCTGGCTGCAATTTGAGATGCTGTCTGCCATTTTATAGCACCTTGGTATCATTGTTTTTGCTGCTGCTACTGCTGCTGATGCTACTTGACATGCTGGCATCTCTCGGATCTGTGGGCACTATAATCTAAGGAAATGTATGCTAGGGGCACGGACAGACAGATAGATACAATACCTTTGAATACCATTGTTCAGGCATTTTGTATATTCTCCTAACGCCACTCAAATGGAGCATCTTTTGGGATTATTGATTGCTCGTTGGGTGAAGTTGATTGTTTGACATTAACATTCTAAAGTTTGCGGATGACTAAGGGATATTCAGGCTACAGAGTGAATAATCACATGTAAATGCCGAATATATTTATGTATACCCGTGAGGGTCGGCTTTTCCAACATATACACATTCCAACTGCGTGCTAGATCCGGAAACTAAACTATCAGCGATAGCTAGACCATGGAATTGTATATACGTGTGTATATAACAGACAATCCTTATCTCATAATCTCACATACTCCACATATTGATTTCAATCTGACTTTGCATTCCATTTACATTTCATATCAAAATTCAGCACAAACATGGCATGTCTCTGTCATAGTTTACTCCTTTCCCCAGCCAAGAAGCAACCAGAAACCACAAGACAAGCTGGGCAAGGCCTTTCGCTTTCCCATTTTAATTGATTGTAGCGACTTGATTTATAACATTCCCATTTTGTTTGGCCCGAGCTCACTTTGATATATGTAAATATGGTTGATTTATTGGCTGGCCAAGGCTGCTTTCTAATTGTGTAAATGTTTTGGTTTTTGTTTGACTTGGATCATCGATTGGCCATATATCATCTGACCCCGTGGCTATGTTGACCATTTACGAATTGATCAAAAGGCAAATCGTAAATTTAAAGAAAGAAATCCACAAATGAGCTGTCAAATGCAAAATACTAGTCTCTGAGTACCTTTCTGTGAGGTGAGGGATATGTGGCCCTCACAGCGCATCCCACATGACAACCACATCGAGACTTGGCCTACAGCAGTTTCCTGTACGAGTTCACTTTCATTTCAAAGACCTTTTGACACTAGTACCACATGGGTGGCATTGTCCTTGCTCTACGCTCTCTTGGTATTTTGTTGGGTCCGTCTGCTTTTGTATTAATTGCTGTGACATATTTTAGTTGAGATTTTATTGTTCTCTGTTTCTCGGAAGGAGATTTCTTTCTTTGGCTTGTGCCATGTGATAACGTATGTGTGCCTGTGTGTTGTGCCTCGTCCAAATTGATTGAATTTACTACTTAAGTCAAGCTACAGAGGGACCGACCCCAACGCAAAGGCAGCTGTCCAAGGCAGCTCTGCGCTGGCCATAAAGAGGCCGGGGAGCTGCTGCACAGTGGTCCAAAGCCATTCAAACATTCAAACATGTGACCCAGGAAGGTAAAATGTGGATTGCCCCACCAGGCAATCATGTGACTAATTTGTGTAGATCTCTCACCCAGAGAGGATTCCTTAAGGCATGAGGATTGGCCCACTGTACCATCAAAGGGGGGGATTGAAGCCTTAGAGACCAGGCAGAACATTTCATTTGAAATCCGCAAGGCAAAAGCCAGCTAGGATTTGTAATGAAGATATACAGACACGCACAGACCAACAGGACACACACACACACACAAAATGCTCCACCCACACTCGCACACACATGTCTGACTCAAATCACTTAGTTTCGCATTACAAAGCTATCCTGACGAAGGAGGCAGACTCCTTTCGGCTTCTGCTTGTGTGATTCTGCGCCTGATACTCATCGAACATATAAATTAATGAATTCGATGCTTATCAATAGTCAGCCAACAACAAGAAGTGTGTCCTTCTGTCTATTAGTTTGTTAGCTTTGTGTTTTTTTTTGTTGGTCTCTTGCTGTTTCTGTTTCTGTTCCTGTTCCGTGTTATTTGTCTTGTCTCCTTAGCTCGGGCCGTGATTGTGTTCAAGTGACTGAGATTTGCAATGTCTTTCGGAGCCATCCGTCCATCCGTCCATCCGTCCATCCGACCGTACGCTTGTCTAACTTAAAGTCAACAAGAACAAAAACAAGAAGGCTTCGGCGATTCGGTTTCCTCACATTTGTCTTGTTCGCATTTATTATGGAACATTCATTTGATAAAAGACTTTAGCGCTTCAATCATCCCCATTGTTCTCCTCAGACTTATCCCCTCGGGTCTGGCCGTCCGTCCATTTGCTCGGTTCGTGGGGGGATTTGTAATTCGGTTTTGATAAGCAGGAAAAGTCTTAACTGTATCGTCTGGTGGTTATCTGTTATCCACGAGTGGCTCCGCGTCAGATGAGTCTTTATTTCGGCATTAGGCTTGTTTTGGGTGGAAATCTGATTACGATGAGTAGTGCGGAGCATCGCCACAAATCACAGATAGTGTGGGATGGATTTGAACAAGAAGCAAGTAGCTACAAGGAAGCTGTCTCCTTCAATTTGGCCAGATTAAGCATCGATATTTCTTACAAACTAATTACTAGGAATATCATTAAGTTGGGGTCGCACTCAGAGACGGAGAGGAGAGAAACCGACTTGAATTTTGAATTTCAATGAATGTCCCACACACCAGTGCGGCCAGCAAACATTCTCGGGCTCACAATTCATCCAATGTTTGCGTTGACCACCTAATGCACTGCTCCTACCTTCCCAGTCCCAGTCTCTGGCCAGGAGGGTGATAAACGATAGGCTAACCACACACTGAAGGACCATGTCCCCATTCATAGTAATTTTAAAATGCAGTTATGCATGATTTTGACGCAATCGCCTGCAAAATCGAGCCAGAGAAGGAGGAGGACTGGTAGCGATGACAGGAAAGGAAGGGTCGCACAGGAAGGGAAGGAATGATCGGCCCAGGAACTGCAGCTGGACAAGGCACATCCTGAAGCCTGGCAGCTGAATAGAGAGGCAATAAACTTGGGCTCCTTTTGAGCTGGTAGCTGGTAGCTAGGAGATGGGATGGGATGGGAGCTCCTCTGGTAGGCAAATTCAAAGAAATCCAAATCGGATTCTCATCAAAATGCAATAAGTGGCCCCATAGATTTGCGTTTTCTGTGCCCAGTGGCAAATCTCGACAAAAACAGGCAGCCGCTGAGACCGGGCAGAAGGAGAACAGAGCTTCATTTGAATTCATAGTAGGAAAATCCTGAAGCGAAGCAGAAGCGATTCGAATATTGGGGCGCACTCACATTATTAGTTCATTGAGCCAAGAACTTTGTCGCTGATTGATTCTCCGCCCCGAAAACAAACCGAACATCCGAGAGAACAGGAGAAAACTTTCTGCGAACTGCCATAATTTCTTAATCTACATCAACTGTTGACAGTTTTATTAAAAAAATTTTCACATCTGACATGCCAAATGTGAGCAAATGAACAGGAAACGGAAGCCATGCGACAAAAGCAACTCAAGAGAAGAAAGAAACAAGAAGAAGCTGGCGAAAGAAACGAAACGAAACGAAACCCGAAAACAACTCAAAAGATGTGTAAATTTGTTCAGGGCAAGTGCCAAATGTCACTTGGATTTGTGTACGAGTATTTTTGGTGGCCAGCCGGGAACAGAACATATCGAAAAGTAACCAAGGATTACTGGGAAGTATGCATACTATGTAGTACATAATCTCGAAGAAATAGCCTCGAGGAGAGAATCCAGCAGCCGTTGCTGCTGTACGAGTATCGATGTGGCCCGCGGATGTAGAAATGAGAAAAGTTTTTGCCTCCTGGCCTGTTGTGGGGGCCACAGACCGATGGCATTTATTTTATATTTGTAGCAACTTTTTCGGGGTGAAATTTAGTTTAGTAATCAAAGCAAGAATTTGTCGACGTCGCGGCGTTGGTGGGATGTGTTGGGGCGGCTACCCCAAATCTCCAGAAATTTGTTTGTTTTCGTGCAAAGGCATAAAGGACATCATAAGGGAGAGCAGCACCAAAAAAAAGCAACCGAAACTAATGTAATGGAAATTCGAAATTATTGAAAATAAATGAAAACAAATAAATATTCCGTGAGCATTTTATGGTTCAAGGGATGATGTCCGCTTCTTCGAAGGCGATGGACCAAGGCGTCGACTGTCTCTCCCCTGGCCTTCCACTTCATCCACTCCAAGGGATAAAAGTCTTATATGCAGAGGGTTCGTTAGCTGGATAATCAAATTTGTAATACTGAAGCTTTGGTTAAGCTGTTGAAATGGAGGTTTAAGGATAACTGATACTAGCGGACAGTATTTGGAATATCTGCGAAATGGAATTTATTATTTGCAATAAATTTAAGGTAATCTTTTGGAATCCTCCGTTCTTTAAGAGTGCTTTTACGTTGTTTTTGGTAAATTATTTTTCAGTCATCAATACTGAAATAAATATGAATAGCCCGGCAGAATTTAATTGTTTTCTCTCCGGATACTGTCTAGTTCTAGTCTTATGGATCGGTTATTGCTTCTTGCCTTATTAAACTTCATTTTTCTGGCATTTTTTTTACCAAACTAATTCCCTTGTCCCTGAATTCCGAGCAAAGTGTATTTTAATTATTGTTTTGGTTCCGCGATCTCCGCTAATTTCTCTTTCCATGTCTCGCTTAATGGCGTGTAAGTGTACAAATTGCCTAGATTAGTGCCTAAATTAAAAGTGAAATTGAAATAAATTAAATATTTGCCCAGCCTTACACACACATACATACAATCCCCCACAAGCCCTCAAAATCGAGAGCTTTCTGTGAGCCACTTGGATACATTTTTTGTTTGTTTTTTTGGAGGCGATGGGGATTTTTCTTGATGGAATTTATGAGCATTTTGGGGGTTCTTTGTGTCCTCTATTCTATTTGTTTTTGGCCCGGGGAGCAGGAGGACACAAAATTAGGGACGATATGGTGTGAGAGAAGTGTTTATTATTTGCTGGAAAAATCAATTAGCGCCAATTTGAAAGCTTTTTGCTTTCTGCCTGATTTTAAAACAGAAAAATATGCATAATTTTTGGTATAACTTATTAAATGTAGAGTGTTGCCGAGATTTCGTTTGGATTACAGATGATTTGTATGTGTCTTACGAGTACATCGTTGTGACAACATTCAGTGAAATACTTTTGTTTTGGGGATTATTCTATTTTCTAACTAAATATTTCATTTCTTTTCTGATTTCCACCAACCAGAACTCGTCTGGAATTAAGAAGACTAAAACTTAGTAGATAAAAATACCCCCAGCTTTTCTTGGACTTTAATTATCCCTTCTTGGATCTGAACACGCCGCGAATGGACTGCTGTAAATACGAGTACTAATAAGATCTCATTGCCTTTCCAATCCATTTGTGATGTAATTGAGAAACTTTAAGTTAGGAGCAAGATTTAACACCCTTTTCCTGCCGCTGATGATGGCTGCCGCAGGGATAAATGTTTATGTTATGACATGTTTTAAATTTTCAGGTGCATTAGTGCAAAGTGCTTTCCCCCGCCGAAAAAGATGTGAGAGAATGGCGGTGAAAAATGTCTGCGAATTGTGTGCTGAGCGAGACGAAGAGCTAAAATGCTCTTAACACTTTCCATCTTTTTTTCTTCCTCCTTTCATTTCTTTTTTTCGCCTTTATGCGGTGGCTGGCAGCATGTGTGTGGCTATATAGCGTTACCACCAGACACCCGACATAAAGAAAGAGCATTGGAGAGAGCTCTGATTTTTCGAAGTTACTTCGAATGGGCTATTAAACCCAAAACGAATGCAAGAACATTTATTATATTAGATAACATAATAATTGTCAGTATATACATCTCTCTGACTCAAGACTCTCAGTAAATATATGTAGCAATGTATTTTTAAATTGAGTATACCATATACTATAACATATATCGGAACGATTACATTTTATACTTATTTCAAAACTTTTAAGTGCAAAGGACGGAAACGTTTTTATACAGATTCTTCAACTCAAATTGCCAGCGACACTTTTGTCGCCCGCTCCGTGCATCCTAGTGCTCCAGGTCTTTGTGTGTGCCAGTATGTAGTGGTTAAAATTTAGCACAACATTCTTCCAGATGCACCTGCTATAGTTTCGCCAAACCCAACTTCACCATCCCACTCCCCGCTCCACCTGCCACGCATTAAGGTTCCTTTGCCATGGCGCAAAATGCAATTTATACATTTCCGTTAAGCAAGCGAAATTCCTACAATATTTTTTCGGATTCTCTTCCCTGCTCTTTGCCCATCTGCCGTGCTCTGTCTCGACATGTTTTTGCTTTTAGCGGAACGCTATACGGAAACGATAACAATGTGGCCATGCTGTTACCCCATAACCCGCCCCTCACTCGTAGGCCCTCCGCTACTCTCCGGCCCCAAACCCTTTTTAGTTTGACAGAAATAAGTCCCCACCGCTTTGAGCTAATTAAAATGTTTTCTGATGGCATCCGGAAGTTTCATAAAGCAACAAAGTACTCGTACAATGGCAATTCGGATTGGGTAATTTATGGGTATAGGCCGCGACTTTTCGCAAACGCTTTTCGACTTCTTTTTTGCATCTGTGCTCGAGTAATCAAGGAAAAATATTTAATTTTCCAAATCAATACACACGCTGATTGCATTGCCCGACAATTGGCATCGGCATCGGCATCGTCATCGGTGGAATGGGAGGCAATAAATCTGGGCATGTGTAAGAGATGCTTCGGTATTTATTTGTTAAAATCGTGAATGGACGTAAGAAGGCGGTGCGGCGCGGGCCGTGACTCGAGTACTTTCTAGTTATTCGTGGTCAAAGGAGGAAGACAAACTGTCAGCTTGCATGACCAGAAGAGGACGCTAAAGTCAGGGGAATGGCACACAAAAATAATTGAATTCCCCAAATGCCAAAGTGGAATTTTAATTTGAACTCGACACTTCCTACATAGGTCGCCCTCAAGCCCCCAAAACTCCCTGAATTGTTGCCACTGATTGCTGATCAGTATGCAAAATGTGTGCGTGCTAAAATCAGCGCAAAAAAAGCGTCTCGAGTGGGGGTGCTGGGAGCCCAGCGACAGAGCCAGAGACAGAGACAGACATTGTCACACGTACTTCCATCGCTCCCCTCGAATTGATGTCTTAGAAAATTAGCAAACGCCTTTTTGCAAGTGCCGTCTCTCCTTTCGTGACTTGGCATGCTCGACACCTTTTTCTGCTCTTTCTCACACGCTTTCCGCCTCCCTCTTTCCATTCAATTTCCGCCACTCGCGCCCCTGAGCGTATGCAATGCATTATTTTATTGCAATCCCCGAATGAATGGGTTACTATTTGTTTCATTGGAAAATCTCATTTAATTTCTTGAAATCAAAACGGATCAGAATCAATTTGCTTCGGCTGTGCACCTGACGGTATGCGATATTCTTTTTCCAACAACCTTTGGTGGAATTTCGAAAGGGTTACAATAACCAACGAAAGTATGGTATAGTAAGGCATGCTACACAAACGCATGCATTGAAGACGGTCAATAACTTAGTGGTTACTTTGATTTCCTCTATCGAAAATAATCAAAATATTCGCTGATAAAATTTACTTTAAATTGTGTTCTATATATAACTCTTCAGATTTCTCTTATCTAAGACACAAAACGAGGCGGATAAATTTTATATTAAAACTTTAATCAACTCCCTTTACGAAAGTCAAACCTTAGTACCGCTACTAGTATCATTGGGTATTTTCTAGTCGAAACGGTTAACTTGATTGCATTCATTTTTTATTTAATCTTTTTTGGTATTTATTTTTAATATTGTTCAAATTTTTTGTGCCACTGGCCGAGAAACAAACTTTTCACTACATAAAATATACTTTTCGCCAGGATGTTTGGTCCACAGGATTTTTATCGCCCAACACAAAAGCGACCGCCATTTTGGTTTAAAGTAATGTTAACTCCGTCTCTCTCTCTCCCTCACTGTCCCTTTCTCTCTCCATCTGTCTCTCTCTCTTTTTGACTATCTGTATCTGTCTCAGTATAGTGGCATTTATAAACGCATACATATGCATGAGATCATAAAGATTGTGACTGTATCCGTGGGTGTATGTGCGTTTTGTGAGTGCAATGCATTTGTCATATATGTACAAAAAAAACTCAAAGAAAATGTCCCTCACCAACAAACACACACACAGATGAAACTGCATAATGGCAAACATGTGTGCTGCTCCCTCACACTCCTCTCTGTCTTTCTCTCCTTCTCTCGGGAAGTCTCGTCAGCGGTATAATGAATGCATCCGGCATGCATTGAAAACTTGACTCATATTTCATAACCAAAAAAAAAGAGGAGAAGGAGAGTTAGCTTCGGTGGCCGAACTCTCAGATACCCTTGCAGATCCATCATTCCAATTATAACTATTGATACTTTTAAATATAAATGTTTTTTTATGTATTTGCAAATAAGCAAATTCAATATTGAAAGAATCTAGGTATCCCTCTATATTGTCCGCCAAACAGAGTTGAAGCTGTCCCTCAGTCCCTTAGTTTACAAAGCAAGCGACAGATCAATTTCTGAAAATAATATATCTTAACAGGATGGGAAATATAATATATATTTATTTATTTGTTATTATTTATTCTGTGCGTTGCAGGCACCTGGGCAAAATATCCTCTGAAAGAGTATAAAGGGAAGCATACAATTTACAATACATTTATACGGGTACATTGACCATCTTGTTGCTGTTTCATTGTAGTTTCTGCTGGCGTTGTTGTCAACTATTTTTTATGTTATTACGGTTGTTGGTCTGTCTGCCAGTTTATATGAGATTTTAAGCCAGTTTTTCACATCTTTTTGATGATATTTCATAAGCCTTTATCCTCTCACCGCTCCTCATACAAATACTACCTACAATACACATACACATGGTCGTATATAAAAATGTATTTTAAGGTAATTTTTCTTCACTTGCACGAGTATGTTGCAAATGAAATGCAAATTTTAAACAATTTTTTCTGGTTTTCGTTTTTAATAAAACGCTTTTAAGTGCAGCTCAGCATGGTGTGACGTTCCTAGGCCACTTAATAGTTGATACATATTATGGGATTACAAAACGAGAGCTGGCATATTAATTTTCAATTGTGTACGAGAGATCTGCTATCCAATTGCGGTGGATTTAATTTTGATAGGAGAACTGCAGGCAGCATGATTGAATTCCTTTGGATGTAATGGGTATTTTAGTACAATTTTTGACAATTGACAAATTAATCATAACTAGAATAGATTTGTGACAACTGCATAAAAATAAGTTTTGCTTGTAGCAATAGGAAAAAATCAAAATAAATACAAAAATAAATTCAGAGACATGGGAAATTTAAATTCTTTCTAAATGACGACAATTAAGTCAGCTACGTCAGGGTGGAATCAGTTATCTAGTCAAAATCTCCGAGGGTGCATCGAAGGGCTCACGTACCTCTGAAAATTATTTTCTTTATTCTACGAGTATGTGCCCCATTTTTCAAGGGACTTTTTGAATGCAGAAAGTGATTTTATTGAGGCTTTCCATTTTTAATAAGTCAATTCAACTAGAAAAGAATATTCATTTAATGAATGGATCTAGATATGGCTAGTGTGCAGTTATAAAGTTATAAAAGTTAAATTGGAACGCCCTCATTTATGTAGGAATAGGACACCTATTATTCCAGTGTTTCCGGATAGTAATAATATGTTTCAAACGTTCAACATTGGTGCCTAGAATTAATTCGTAAAAGTATTGGATGGACACAACTGTGCTATTTTTTAGTTCTTTAGTCAACGACATCTATTTGCTAAATAAATTCCCATCCAATCAACGAAGCGATCACTTCAATTAAATCACTGTTAAACTCGCCTCGACATTGACTATCTGCCGGACTGGTGGCTTGGCTCCAATCATGGCTTTCCAAAGTTAATTTCACATCTGGCTTCATTCTTAGCACACTCCCTGGAATTAAGCTGGCTGCAGGGAATACCAAACCTTTTACCGAGTTCAACCACATTAGCCACTAGCTTATAAAAAAATATTTTCTGCTGGTATACCAATCTCTCGCTCTCTTCTGCCCCCTATCTCCATCTCTGTCTATGCTTCCATCTCACTTTCTCGCCCTGCTTAGAGTGGCCCATTACATGGGAATTTCGACAAACTGACTGACATCAACCGCACTCCTCACACAATGGTTGGATGCTGACAAAAGGCACGTCACTCGCCTGCCTGCATTGCAGCCGAGTTGGAATGTCAAAACAGTAAACGGTAAATGTCTGCTAGACAAAGACGGTTCAACACTCGCCCCACAGCACCCACAACCCACCTGTCTTGGCCCAAAAAAGGAAAAATTGCAAAGTGCAAGTTCATGTGATATGCAAAGTGAAGTGTGTGCGAAAGGAAGGGATACGATAGACATGTGTGTGTGTGTGTGTGTGTGTGTGTGTGTGAGTGTGTGTGTATCTGAGAGAGAAAGAGAGAGTGTGTGTATGCTCGTAGAGGAGATGCTTAACAGAAGCCCTGGTAGCAGCATCAGGCATGTAAAGCTCTTGCACACCACCAGGGCGTATGTGTGATGTGGGTTAAGAACATGATGATGATGATGATGGTGATGATGCTGGTGATGATGATAGAGAGAGAAGATGCAGTTGAGAAGGCTAACTGACTTTTGCGCATTCGGGAAAATTGAAAACGCATCTCGGCCAGGGCTGCTGCTGCCATCCATTGTGATTGAAGTTGCCGCAAAGAACAAACTTTTTCCAGGCACCAGCCTGTATTGAAGGATATAGCCAATTTTTGCTTTTGTTTTGCCAGAATCAAATGATGGGAGCTGGAGAGTGGCGAAAGGAGAGGGCGCCAACACAACATGTTGCATGTTTTTTGGGGCTAGGCCGAAGTTAGATGGAAAAGTTTCCTCATCGGGCGACTGAGAGGATGAGCTGAGCTTTGTATGAGTATTAGAGCCAGCCCCCTGCCCCATGCAAGGCATTGCATTGCTTATTGTTCGGCTCTCAACAGGATAGGATGGTCAGGGAGAGAACTTTCTCTGCCCCCTTATACACATACGTATTCATCTGCATTGTTTGTGTTTAGCATAAATTAGAAAGTATCGATCGCATTGTGTGGTGAAATTGAAAAGGCAACTTTTTCTTTTCGCCCCCGAAACTCTTCCAATTCCAATTCACATTCGCACTCTTATTCCCATTGCGATTCCGAAGCCCAGTACCAGTACCAGTACCAGTAGCAAAGTTTCGAATCAATATCAGCAAGAATGCTTTTCGGCTAAGCTGCAAACCGACAGAAATTGTAATTTCGATGAGTACTCGGGGATTGCAGAACAAATTACTATATGGCAGAGACAGCCAGACAGACATACAGACAGCCAGACAGCCGGATGGAAAAGAAGAGAAGAGCAAAATAAATAAAAGTTCTGCCAGCCCACGCATTCGGTAATTGCAAGAAAATCTCATTTAATCCCAACAAATGCGACTTTATCACGCAAGAAATTATGAAATATTTTCTGTCTCTAGGCAGCAATTGCTTTCGTTGTTTATATATCGAGCATAATTCTATACATATACATATACTCGTACATAGATACATAAATATCCACTACCAGTCCTCAGTCAAGTTGCCTTTTCGCTTTGCTTGTTTGCACATTGTCCCGCTCGCGCCTTTTGGCCAGGGCCAAAACAAAGGCAAAAAGCAGACAGAATTACTCGAAGGAATGGGAAAGCAAAAATGGCAGTCTGAAGCATTGGATGGATATTTAGTATCGTAGTTTCTTTTGCAACATCATCATTTTGGTTTCGTTTCGGGTGGATAGTGGGCTGGAGCAGCGGTCTCCCTCTGACTTGGAGTGGAGTGGAAGGAAAGCGCAATGATTCGAGTCTGTTGAGTGCTATACCGAGGGTTTGCCAATCAGTTGCTAGGGAATTAAATATAATCCTTCCATCAATTTTGTGGCTCCATTTTGTTAATCGGATATTTAGGCATGAATTAAATGCAGCTTTGAATCTATCTGATTGTTAGATTAGGTTTTGAGCATCGAGTAATCAAAGTTGAGGTTTGGCTGGGGACTTTATGTATGTTCCTTTTATAAATACGTACAAATTTCCCGTATTCCCTAAGCAACCCTCGCGTTATTCAACGACTTCCTTGGAATCAACACCCACTGCAGGCGCCCATTACCCCACCGTGTGCCTCTCCCGGGAAAAGCCCCCCCTTGGTCATCGTTTCATGCAGATGAATGAGCGCATTTATGAAAAATGTTGTTGTCATCAATGCTCTGCTACCATTACTGGTGATGTCTCCCCCGCATCGCTCCACTCCGCTGATGAGAAATAATGTTTGCGGAAAAATAAGATTTGTTTATTTTACGAACGATTGATTTTCCCTTCCGTTGTCCCTGCTACCAGTATTTCCTGCCACCCGTTCCGTGCCTGCCACTTGTCCGCGCTTCATTTTGCGCGGCTTAAAAATTAATTATCGCCAAGTCGGGGACACATCTAAGAGTGGGACGAGGACACGGACGCGGACGAGAGGCTGTCAGTCGCCGTAGGCCGTCGGCCGTCAGTGTCATTTATATTTTGAGACTTTGGCCCAACTTTTGGAAGTATTTCATCAACGTTTTTGTCCGCCCATTACACCCATGGACATTTTGCCATCGGAATTAGCCGAGATTTAGAAATCCCCATGCCCCATTGTTTCGCCCATTCCCCGACTGCGATGTAATTCACTTACCAGGCACCAGCACGAGGAGTCCGATCACGGCCAGCCAGCAGATGCAGCCACGCCCAGTTTGTTGTCGGTGCGATGGCATCGTAGCCGTCCGCTTCCCACTCGCTGCTCTCCTTGCGGACATTTGCATGTGGCGTGGAGGAGGAGCTGCCCCTTGGCCTGTCGTTGGACAGTTTTTATGCAGCTTCGACAGCATTGAAATAGATATTTTTCCTATCTTTGCTTCTCTTTTATAGCCAGTCTCCAGTCTGTGTGGCTATTCTCTGGCTCCTTTCGGGGTTTTCGGCCACTTCCGTTCGGGCCTTATAAATATATATTGGCCAATAAATGTCAATTGTATTTGGTTTCTATCTGCCTCAGCCTGTGACGTCCAAACTGGCTACTCAGAGTCCTGCAGTGGAGCTGTAATTATAAGAACATTTGAGTTGTGCCATCAGAATGTATGGTTGAAAGGAAATTCGATTTTTGTGTGGGTTTTTTTAATGGAATATTGAATGTGTGGAGAGTTCCGTATCGATGCAATATAATCTCTTAGGGTACGTATTTTTATTTAACGATACAATCGGCTTATACTAGTTCTAATCAACATTGTGTATAACTATATAGTTTTATGTTATTTTATTAATATTGATTTTAGTTTTATTTTGCCAGCTAGCTATTTAATTTTTGCATTTTTAATGCCTACTTGCGTGAATATTTTCAATTACTGTATTTTATATTGGAATGACAAATTAACTGAACTAACTTTCTTTGGTTTTTGATGGCACATAAAATAATAAAGCGAAAATCATTTACATATTTTATTAAGGGTGGGGCTGCTCCGCCACGATACGTCTCGTTGCATCGCGCTTCATTCCGCATCGATTCCGTTTCCATTCACTAAGGCCCGTCGCAAATGCAGTGATTAATGCAATTAACGGCTGCACTTTAATTAAAAAATGGCTTCAAATACGTACATATACAAACACACCCACACACGAGTGTAAATCGATTTCATTTCAACACTAATCCGCGTGTGTGTTGCACTGCACAAATGAAAAAATAATAGTATTAACAGCCAAGAAAAACGCGAAATGAACAGAGAAAATAATGGAATGGATAGAGGAATAATCGCAAAGAGGCAAGTGGAGCAGAGTCCATTCGGTGGAGGGGTGGTGGAATCTTCTTAGTTCCACTCCGATAGAACTACGCACCCACCCTCCTCTTTTGCTTAAACGACCATTTCCTAATTGTCTTTCCGTTACGCCCAAAAAGAGAGCGAACAAAAAAGAGACTTCAATCCACAGTTTAATTATTTTTCATTTAAATAAAATGCACATACACCCCCACATTCATTTCCATACATAGATACACTCACACATGGGGTATAATCATCCCCCCTTTCCATCTTGTTTGTTTTTGTCGTTAAAACTTCTTTCTTCTTTTGATTTGTTTTTTGTTCTCTTTGCTGGGCTCTTTACTTTTGGCCAGGCTCGTATTCTCCTCGGCTTTGGTTCCCATTTCGCTTTGCCACTTTTCCACTCATTTGAAACAAAAGTGACACACTCACATGGATACTCGTATGGTGGAAACACCACCATACACATAAGTGAAAACACTCACACACATGTGTGTGAAATATACTTTGTTGTTGTTCCTTCTCGCAGACTTTTTTATAAATATATTTAAATGTAGCCTTGCTGTAATTTCTTACTTTATTTTTTTGTGTTTGTATACCCGTTGATTTTTGTTGGTAAAAGGGTGTATATTGATTGTGTTTATTCGATTGCAAATAAGTGTAATTTAGTTCTGCATAGAGATCTCCTGGGACTCTCCGAACAAAATATATCAAACAAGATATAATTTAAGAATAATAATTACATGTATGCTTAGATCTTAGTCTTCTGAAATTATATTGCATTATCAGTAGAGGGTATCTGCTGGTCGAACCGTGATAAGAAACGTTTTTATTTGATTTTTTTTTGTAGCAAGTTGTCGCTTTCCAAATAAGTTTGCCAAGTTTGGCATTAAAACGGCTACCAATGCCAAACAGTGAACGAGATGGAAACATTGAGCCAGAATGAGAAGAGGGGAAAAGTATGGCAGAGACAGAGAAAGATACTAAGGAGAATTTCCCTCTCTCTTACTCTCCATTTAAGGTAATGAGCACATACAAAATGCAATTAAAATCTTGTTGCCAAAAATGCAATTTTGCGGATCTCTTTTTATTCCTGCTCCTCTATATACGTACATACATACATACATATAAACACATTCAAACGAAAATATAACACATGTACATACGTATGTACATTTACATATACATATATATATATATATATTTACTTGGACTTTTGGGGCACAGCATGCAAAGCATTAATGCATTTTATGGGCCACTGCCGACAGCGAATGCTTTTAACGATGCTCTGGCAAAACTATAAAAAGAGAAACGAAAAAGAAACCTGGAAATTTCTTATACAAAAATTATCTAACAGAGGAATCCAGGGGCAAACGTTTCAAAGGGAAGGCTGTCGATATGTAAGTACCAATAATGTTAAATTCGTTTTAATTTTTAATGAAAATCAATCCAATAGTTACGCTTTTCTGTCTTCATACTTAACTAATAAAAAAAAAAAAATTGTATTGCAATTGACAAAGTAGAAGAAACATCAAACACATTCCGATTTGTCAATAGCTGAATACGAGTAGCTGAAGACAGGCAGACACTGTATTCAGTCTGCGGTAATCTCTGTTAGACTTCACTGCCCTCAGTGAAAGTTTCCTACTGAACACGAACAGGAATACAAGAATATAGGAGTAAAATGTGAAACATTTGTTATATGAATCAACGATTCTATTATCCCATACGCAATGTATTGTAAAGAGGAGAAAAGGTTTCCCCAGTCCCCTGCAGGAGATACATTTGTATCTTTTATGCCCTGCATCATTGGCATGCCCAGTTCACCATCTCGTCTCTGATTTCCATTCTATTTCTATTTCGGTTTATTTTTCTTTTCTATTACTCTGCTCTACTGGATACGGCTCACTTATTTCATTTTACCCATACTTTGTGGCTTCTCAATTGTTTGCATATTTTATTTAAACCTCGGTGCGGTGCCTGTGCATGGCAATGGAGTTGTAAGCGAGACCTCGTATGACATGCATTTTTGTGCCGATTTGCTTGCCTCGTTTTGTGGGTCAAGAGGGAATTCTTGTGGGGCATATACGAGTATGTATGCACAAACTCTAGGAGCATATGTATATATATACGAATATATATATGCAAGTGTGTGTCTGAATGCCACCACCAACTGCAATTACGACCGGATCAAAGAGTTCCATTCGGATTACGACTGCAGTAATGAGCAGCAAGCTAAAGATGTTGACTTTCGGTCACAAAAGTGATTTCCTGTGATTTATTTTGCGGTGACTTTGATCCAGGTAAGCTTACAGTGATCTCTCAAGTGTTTCAAAGGGCCACACTTTGATTGAGATATTTAAATACCTCAATAACCGCTTTGCCTGCCTCGATATGAAAAGCGAACAGTTTTCTGTTCATGTTCGGACTGTGCTCATCTGTGCAGGATACTTTGATTTGATTATTTCCTATGCAGTGATTGCATTTCACTTATTACCAAGTGTGCCTTATAATCCGCGTGACTTTGCTTCCGGACTCTGTACTCTATGCGAGGTCTCATTACCATTGATCAATCAGCCTTGCCATTCATTGTGCACCTCTCCCCTTGTTGCGACTCGACGAATTCGTGGCATTTACCTGGCATAGAAATTTTCCAGGAAGCAACAGCAGCAACATTGAAAAACGTTTTCAGTGTTCTCATGTCATCGTTGTCGTGCAGCTGCCAACCTTTCTTAGACCGCAAAAACTCATTACAGGTTCCACTCGTCTCCTCTCTCCTTCTTTGGTCTTTCCCTCTCTCTCTCTTTCAGTCACTCTTTCCATATAAGAGTCTTTCTTTTCGCGCGCTGTCTCACTCGCTCGGTGCGTTTTTGCTATTTCGCAATTAAAACTTTCATTAAAGTAATTAAAATTGCAACAAAATAAACAAAAATACAATCAAAATCTGCAAGGTCTGGCCCACCGGTGAAGGGCAGCTGGGTTTCGGGGGTTGAGGCTTGGGAAAGCTGGTTGGAAAACTGTGTGGGCAACTGTGTGGGATTTGACAGACATACAAAAATGCAGTTAAAATTGTACGAAAAAGGGGGAACGGTTCTAAAAACAAAGACAAAAGCGTGACAAATATAAACGGGAGTATAAATAAAATGGTGAAATGTTAAATGCAATTTCGATGGTGCGGGAGGGGAGAGCAAAGAGGATAATAAAATGTGGTAATTGTAAATAAGTGGAAAATGAGCGCCACACAGTTTGATTGAGAGAGGGATGGGCGGGTCTATTGCATTTGGCGGGATAACATTTTAAATTCAAATTAAACGACTGGCAAAGCCACAAAAGGATTGACATGAAGTTAGTGCCACCCGGCCGGAAAAACAGAAGCAACAACAACAACCACTTGACTGAAGGCAACCACAGCTCTGCTCTGCTCTGCGCTCGTTGGCATCTGGCAGATGTCGTTGATGCCCCAAATGTTTTTGCAGCTGCATTTTCCCCTCCATTGTTCTGTTTGAGCTTGACATTTGCATAGAAAATACCCAAGAGAAACCCGAACTTGGAGCAACAAACAGACGAAAAAAGAGGAAAAACATACCATTAATTTTGTAATTTTCAATTAATTTGTAAATAATTAGCAACTTTGTTTTACTCTCAAAAACTTACTTAATTTACTTCCTATAATCTGTTATTGTCTTGATATCTTTCCTCTGAGGGCACATTCAACAATTTAGTTGGTCCCCTCTGATTGCGTCTGCATATAAATTGGAAATTCAAATGAGTGTACATAAAGTGCTGGCACATTAAATGCTTATAACAACGAATCAAGGCCACATGTGATTGGGTTGATGTTAAGAATAGAATTTTTGTATAGTTATACGGAACACTAAAATAATTATTAAATTGGGAATGGTTCAATGGCGCTTTGAGTGATTTTACAGTTTGGGGAAATCGTATCTTGAGACATTTGCGTGGGACCTGGGTCATTTTTCCATATTGTATTATTTTAATATTGATAAAAATCATTGTAGTTTTTGGAGTCAATGCAAGGAACGGAACTAATTTTAATGTAATGGGAGGATATAAAAACTATCTTTAAATAAATAACTTGTAATAACAATGTATTTTTTCCTTAGCTAAGAATCGCTTGCTTATAAGCTCATCAAATTTAAAGATTTCAAGGGATGTATGGCGATGTTGTAATGTGAATTTTAAATATTTGGATATTTTTATAATGTAAAAATATCCATTTAAATTAATATTATTTTAATGGATTTTTTAAAAGTGGTTGCATAGAAACAATCGCTTACATTTTTTAATTGAAAAAGTAAGTAAATTATAGTCTCCAAATCATGTTAAGCCACAAACACAGCTTGTTATTGAACTTTTAATATTATTAGCTGCTAATTTACATTGACTTTTGGAAATTTGTCGTAAATACTTTAATATTGGATCATACGTAATCCAAGCAGAAGTTTTTGTATGATATTGATGGACCAATTTCTGGGTAGTGTGTGTTTTTGCGAAACAAATTATAGCAGCATTACCAGCATCTATGCAGTAAAATAAAATATTCGTACCAGAAATGTGTACGTCACATTCCTACTTAGATATTTAATAACGATACTTAATTAGCCAATGAAATTAATTTTTACTCGACTATTTTTATTTTAAATTCATACATTCAGCTATTGTAATCCCGTTGAACCAATCAATCGGATCAATAATAATATGCCATTTGGGGATATCTTAGAGACTGCTTCCTCATGACTTCGGTCTCAGATTATTCCTTCTGTTGAGTTATTCATGCCCAACGTAATTTGGATTCATATTTACATGGAAGCAACAAACGCGAACAATAAATACGAGAAATATGATGCCCCAGCCAGCACATGTGCCGTGTCTTTGAGACGGAAATAAAAGATTTTACAAAACATTGCGCAGTCAATGCCCCAACCAGACCCAACCAAAAAAAAAGTCATTCCTTCGCTGGCAAACAACTTAGCCCCGCCGAGAACGCCCAGAATCGTTTAAAGGCAACTTGACACCCCTGCAAATAATATCTAAACTTCTTAAAGCAAACCCCCCCGAAGAAAGTGGTTCTGGGGCTGGGGCTGGGGCTGGGGTTGGGCCAGGGCCAGGGTCTGGGTCTGCGGCAGATGAAGCTAAAAACGAATACGAAAAGCAGTAAAAAAATGATAAACGCTTCAACTGATGACACATTCAGTTTCACACACGAACGACTTTCAATTTACATTTGATGTTTTATGTTTCGCAGCATTTACCAAACCCAAGACGAACAAAATGAATGAAGGAATGAATGAGCCAAGGAGGCAAGAAGGAGAAAAAGAATCACTCATACGCACCCACGCACATGGGGACTGGCGCCGCCCGACGTTTGACGCCGCCTGGCAGAACGCACAGAAGGAAAAAAATAGCACGAGCAGAAATCCAGAAAACCCAACCGAAAAGAACTTACCAAAAAGCAGTGGCTCGAAGGAGCAGTGATAGAAGCTCCAGCAGACGACGCCAGTGCCAAGTAGTCGGCAAGGAGGAGAAAACGAAGGAGAAGAATGGGCCAGGACGAAGAAAAGTTGTGTGTACGAAGGTATGGGGAACGTTGTGCAAATAAACGAAAAATATTTTGTACTTCAAATAGAAAACGAAGACTGCAAAAAATAACTTGACTGGCAAAAGCGAAATCTCGACTCTGGGACACCCTGGACTCTCACTTGCACAAAGTGGGAAAACTGTTGCGACTCCTTCTATTTGTTTGAATTTAATTTTAAAAATTTTGTAATGCTATGCTAACTGCCATCCAAAGACAATATGTAGCCTAAGAGTTATTCCTTTGCCCTTACAGATTCCACATGGTTAACAAACAGATAAAAAAAGTCTAAATGCAATAAACATGGAAATATCTTCCGACGTGATGCCAAACTGCACACTAAACCTGATCTATGACTACAGGGTAGTTAAATTGGCAGAGAAGGAGCCGCATCAAAAGGAGTAATCCATGTAGGAGACGATGGTGGTTTGGTGTACGGAGGCGGGTGGCAATTTTGCAATACGCATAATTTTGTACCAGAGTCAAAACTCGGGTCTCTCTCCGGAATGTGCAGTGGGTGTCTGTGCGTGGGACTATCTGAAAGATTGAGTGGCTGAGAGAGAGAAAAAGAGAGAATGAGGAGAGTTTTTGTGTGAGATTTGAGACGCTGCTAAATCAGGCATTACTTTACCCATTTCAATAATTCTGTTGAGCCATGTCAGCTAAGGTTATATATGGGTTGTTGTTGAATATTTCTCGAAAGGATGGAAAACGGATACCTTTGTATGTGTTTCATAGGAAAAATATACAAACATACACATTTGAGAAAAAGAAGAAATTTTAATATAAATACGCACAGACCATAACGAAATTTTTTTGGGATAATGCTTTCTCATTAATTACATTTATTATAATGAATTTGCCCCCCACTTTTTAGCTTCATTTCATTTACATAATAGTTATATTTTGTTTCATTTTGTGAATATAATAAGCAGAGCAGGATAAAATATTTCTCCAAATGTATATTTTAGCGTCGATTTCCCTTAGAACGATTTCTGGAACACCTAAAATATAAAAAACTGACTTATTGCTACCACAGTGCCATGCCATGTGTATCCCCCAAGCGGAATTGTTTCCCAAAAAGTTTCCGCAACTTATAATAAGCATCACTCGAGGATATTTCTTACATATTGACATCTTCGTCGTGTAAACTTTTCAATGGTCACTTGTGAACATTTGCCCAAAAACCGATGCTTGACAAGTTTCCTCCTTTGAGATCGGCCACAAAGCCACTTCAAAATGAGGCCCACACAATGGGTGCCTCGCCCACGGGCCAAGACCACACTCAGCATGCGGTCAACAAAAAAGAAGGAGCTGCAGAAACAAAAGGCCACAAAAAGCAGTTGGGGCCAAAATTGTCCATAACGAGCACTTGACCAGAGAACGAATGTGAGATGGGAAAGCTCAGAGAAATTTGCTACATCTTTCGAACACCGTATACATTTTCAATACTCGTGTGGGTGAGTAGTATTTGTAATATATAAGTTTAAAGAGCTTGAAGAAACGGAAAATGGAAAAAATGCACTTAAAGACCCAACATTTGTCTCAATGAAGGCCGTGTCACATAAGTTACGTTGCGTTCCTTTTTTTTTACCTAATTTATACAGTTTACTGTGCGACCTCCGTGGCTGTCCGTGGTCTCTGCGGTGCCCCAGTCGTGTCCTGGTCTGCCACTTGAAGCCATATAATTGCGCTTATCTCTTGGCGCACACTCAAGAGCCCCGGCTCAATATGTTTTTGGAATGAAATGAAGTGCCCATCGTGTCCACTTGTAAAAAGGCCAGGGCGACTGAGCCAGGTTGGGATGGACAGAGGGGAGAGAGAGAGAGAGAGAGGTGGAAGTGGACTCCGAGCAGAGGAATGGAATCCCAGCAGCAATTTTTGTATTTGATTTAAAAGGAAATACCTTTTTTAGTTGAAGCCTCTCCACTTGCTTGTTTGCTTTGCTGTTTTTCTTTTTTCCTTCCGCTCTCTGTTTTTGTTTTTTTTTTGTGGTGACATTTTTATGTGCTGTGTGTGAGTACGGGGTGTGAGGGAAAACTTTTTGGCATGCCACCAATGAGATTATCTTAAGTGGGGTGCCGTTTCTTATAGAGACAGAGGAGGGCGCACTCAATTGCAGTCTTCAAGTTTCGCTCCTTTTTTGTCTATAAATGAGTTTTGCAATAGTTTTTAGCATGCCGGGGGTCTCGGGTCTCTTGTCTTTATGGATGGGGTTGTTTAGTCAAGTTGTTTGTCTAAATCGATGTGTAGTGCTTTTTAAAGAAGTCGAATGAATAAATAATGCGGCATAGAAAAGGGCAAACAGTAGAAGATTCATTGTCCACAAACGAGAAATAACATTCGATGGAAACGCGAATTTTGGAAGAGTAAAATATTTTTTTATATGGAATTTAATGAACAACATTAAGTAGATGAGACACCAGAACTTCTCAAAAATAAATTCCAATGAATGAATTCCAGAGAAAATTAATTGTTTTGAATAACTACATCTTAGCTTTATTTTCTTCGAACCTCGAACCAAAAAGCTTTCCTAATCTTAATCCAGTTTTCAATTTCATTATCATGTCGATTTTAATTGTTATTCATTTATGCAGAATTATTTCAGGCTTTGATACAAATTTACAGTTAAGTAAAAATTCTAAAAAATTCTATCTGTGATATTCCCTCTACGAAATTCTCTCTAGAAAAATGAAAATTCACTAAATATGCTCATCTCTAGCCAGAATGAAGTGCTGGTTCCGTCGTGCCAATGCCTTAAGTTATATTAATATTTTTCGTTTGCTTAAGATGAATCTGCCATCTTTTTCACTTGTGCTTATTCGTCTCTGTCTTTGGCTAGGTCTCCACATCTCATTCTATCGCCTTGAATGCATCTTTTGAAAGCCTCAAGTGTGAACACACATTATAATAAACGCCTCAATTGTTGTGCAGCCATCTGTGTAATTTATGTTTAGCTAATGTTCAGGGATCGATGAGCTTGTCAGCTTTTGTGAATCACAGCACCCACACAGACACGCAGAGGTCCTACATATATCCTGTCCCGCATTCACACACATCCACCTCATGTACCTCCCTCAAACCGAAGGAAGCTGGAAAATGACGTTAAGGTTGCTTCGTTGAGTCTAATAGACTTTCATGTCTGCCTCGAACTCGACATCGACTTTTCCCCAGTTTAGAGCAGGTCCTGCGAAAATCCTTTGGCATCTACGTCACCCTTCCTCGCCCATTTCGCTGGTGTCTCCGTCTCCCTATACTCTCAGTGCTTATTTTTCTCCCTTTTTTAGACATGTTTCAATGATTTCTTATTCTTGCCAGCGGGGTGAAACTGTTGCGCTGCTGTTTTGTCGTTAGAGAAATTCAATTTTTTTTATTTGTCGGTCGCCCCGATGTTAAATCGTTGATGTGTGAAATTTGTACTCCACCAGGAGCTGAGCACCAGCAAAAACAACAACAGCAACTTGACTTTGATCGATATTTCAGGGAGATTCCCCACATTTTGGGATATTCTTTTTGTTTCTAAAATTTAAAAATTTCCACATCAAGAGTGCCCTGAGACGGTATTCCATGAACGGATTTTGCGTATAGAGCATTCTCATTTTAGTTTAGTCTTTCGTGCCGTACACATCTCCTAAATTTTCGTCTTAAAAACAAAAGCAAAATAAAAATTCTTCGTTCCCAAAACCTAGGAATCTATTTGAGAGATCTCAAGCAAACGGCAAAGTGTAAGTTTGTCTCTTTACGAAATTTATTCGGGCACCAGTTCATCGGTTTTTGTTCAGTTTCCTCCGATCCTGAAAGATGTGTAATACTGCCTGTGGTTCCGTGTCGTATGCCCTGGCCTACGGTCCGGTTGGTCCCGCCCTGCCCGCAATGAACTACTGCAACTGCTGCTGTGGCCCCAACCCTCCCTGCGGACCATGGACCTGTCCGCCCAACCGCTGCTGTGGCTGTGGCGAGTGCGGATGCTTTGGACCCTACTACTGAGGAGACTCGAGGCGGCGCAGAAGGAGTATCGGGTCAAACTGAAGCCGAAACACCTCGCAGAATTTGAGGAGCGAAGATTTTTTTTGTTGCTTTTATAATATTTTCCATACAATAAATTATAATGTATTGAAAATGCATATATCGAGTTAAATGTTCTTCTCTCCAAGTTGGATCTGCAGCTGTATCTACCCTGGATAGGCAAGCACCTACCAAACAGTGCAGAAAAGCTGCAAAACAAGGAAACAACTCGATTTCCTTGTCCTCTTTGGACCTCCATGGCTCTCATGGTAACTCCTACCAAATGAAGAACCCACCAAAGTGTACTCTGAAATTTATTTGCTAGTATTTAGGCTATGGATACGTTAATCTATTTTGTCTTGAGTCCGTCAGTTGCACTCGGATACTTTATTCCCCTGTGGCGGTCCGCCATGCTCTGGCGGACAGGGAGGCGCTATGTTGTGTGGCACATAGCAGTTGTTGGAGTTCTTGCGACTGGTGTCACACACCCAACACTTGTCGCAGGGTCCGCAAGGTGTGGGCACAAAGTCTCTGCCGGTGAAGCGCAGAGTGGACAGAGGGGGATTGTTGCATGCCAGATCGTACGAGGCACAGGCCCAGCCGCCACACATCTTGGCTCTGATGTTGAGAATGGAACTGAGGAACGTCCCCATTAGGATGTATGTTTGGAGGAAAACTATGGAAAAACTTACCAGGGGACGTTAGATGTTAGGATGACAACGACTGAACTGAGACTGCCCTATTCAGCCCAGGTCCAGTCGTCATTGTTGTATGCTTGATAGAATACATATTCAAGGCCTGCGGGATGATGGAGAAATTGAATATGACCCCCCACACACAGCCGATGTTAATTACTGACCACTCGATTCTGAGCAGGCTCTACCAGCAGCAACCGCCTCCACAGCACCCGCCGCCACAGCATCCGCCTCCACAACAGGCCGAGCAGTCGTCGCAGGCTCCGCATGGCGTCGGGGTGAAGCAGCGTCCCGTGAAGCGCAGTGTCGACAACGGACCATTGCAGCAGGCCAACCCGTAGGAAGAACAAGCCCAGCCACCACACATCTTGGAACTTTGAGGTTTTTATTACCGTATTTTTTCGGTTACCGCCGGGAGATTACACAAAATCGAGGACTGAGGTCTAGCTAGGTCTGAGAGAGGAAACGAACTGAAATGGGTCCGAGCTCTCACTTTGACAGCTGTTGAGAGTCTGGTCGACGCCGCCCTTTGGGGTCGGAGAACGTTTCGTTAGGGAACGAGGATTAGTGAGGCAGTCAACTAAAATCTCAGATCTCGGAGTGAAATTAAAGTGCGACATACAGTGGAGCAAATCTAGGTGGATCTCCACCATTTAAAGTGCACTTGTGCCCCACTTGTATCCTACATATTAATGAATTTTCATTTGTTCAGTTAACCTTTGCATCTGCCGCTGCTAAGTTACTCCAACATATAGAAATCTCTCGAATGTTAGCCACTGTTTGGCATGCAAATGTCTCTCACACACATAACGAACCGTGAACAACGTTTTTTTCGTACTCTTATCTGCCACACACTCAGCTCTAGTCCCTGTCCAGCCAACCCCAGACAATCAATTACATTAGCCACAGTGACCGAGTACCACTGGGCAGGGAAGTGGCAGGGCAGGATCAGAGGACCAGTCGACAGCAGGACTAAAACGAGAGTACCCGGCCAGACTATGCCACGCATCGTCTACTGCAAATATTCGTACGACTGAGGTGCGGCGGAAGCGTGTGGCTTTGGTTAAGATATTCATATCCTGCATAAGCCAAAATGGGACCACAGGGATAATAGAATTTTAAATGAAATGTAATTGTTACGCTGGCTGGCCAACTTTGATTCTACATTTTGATGTGAATTTCGGGCCCTATCGACTACGCTCTGCTTTTATTTTCATTTTCATTGCAACAACAATCTATTGGGACACTATTGAGAAATTTTGAAGGGGATTTTGCAAAAACGAAGCGAAGAAAAGGTGCTTTATCTGCCACATTGGAGCATTGAGATTGGATCGCAGCGAAATCCTTCCATTAGCCCGGCATATTTAGCACATTTTTTGCGCCAAGTCTTTTGCAAACGAGCAAGCAACAGGTTGCAGGTGGTCCTTCAATCAGACACGGAAAGAGTCAACCTTTGAGATGAGTTGTCGGCCGCCTCAATGCCGTGCACCGTGCAAGCCCTGCAAACCCTGCAAGCCCTGCAAACCTTGCAGTAGTAACCCCTGTGGAGGATGCGGGCCCTGTGGAGGATGCGGTCCCTGTGGAGGATGCGGTCCCTGTGGAGGATGTGGACCCTGTGGAGGATGCGGGCCCTGTGGAGGATGCGGGCCCTGCGGAGGATGCGGGCCATGTGGAGGATGCGGGCCGTGCGGAGGATGCGGGCCGTGTGGTGGTTGCGGGCCGTGCGGAGGATGCGGTCCTTGTGGCGGCGGCTGTTGCCAACAGCCGTGTGCCGTGATCTCGTACAGCCTGACCAGCGGTCCGTGTGGACCCGTCCTGCCCAGCCTGCAGTGCATCTGCTGCAACGGCGGCTGCAACAGCAACTGTGCCCCGCCCTTCTATTTCGTGCCCAACAGGTGCGCCTGCTGCTTCGAGTGGGGCTGTTTTGGACCCTTCTACTAGAGCTGGCAGCTCAATTCCTGCTGCCCTGCTGCCTCCCTGGCCGCTCGTCATGGTTGTCCTAGCTGTTGTTGCACTTTTGATGAAACTTTTCATATTTTTGAATGCAATAAATTCACGTGTCACGCGGAGTTGGTACATACTTTTTTTGTGTGTTCTTTTGCTGCCTGACAGCCTAACAAATGGCGTGCCTCCATTTTCAGGGATGCCAAAGTTTCCGCCCTGAAAATCATTTAACATTCGAACTTTTGTAAGCCAACGAACCGACAGAACCCAAAAAAAGTACACATGGAAGTACATGGAAAACTTTACGTTGGTTGGCTCGAATAAAGGCAATACAAAAACGGAAAATCTGAAAATGGCTTGTTTTGGTTCTGCCCTTAAAAACAAACAAAAAATATCCGTGTGAAAATATTCCAATCTATCTGGTTACGCCACGTACCCATGTGGGTCATAGGTTTTAAAGTTTTTAGATACGAGTACTTTTTAATGGAGAGCTGAAGGCGACAGGTCAATTGAAAAACACTTTTAGAGACGTTCCAGAAACGCGTTAGGAAATATTCAAATTTCTTGTCCCCGGTGTTTTGTAGCGTGTGATTGATGGCGGATTGTGGAGTTTTTGGTCGCCTTATTCCCATAAAAGTGCGAACCATTGATTTTTGGTGTAAATTTAAACTCAAAAATCTCATCCGAGACAGCTTAACAATGGTTGAATTATGTAAATATTTACTTGCATCCTCTTAACCATTTTTTTCGCAGGCCATGCGCCTCATGGATTTTCCTTATCTTGTTCATCGTGGACCGTACAGGCTGTTTCTTTGTGGAGTATGTTTGAACCAAATCTAAGCAAAACTTGGAAAGCAATCAAAGACATATTCACATGACATCCGCCTTTGGCAACTTACAATAATGTTTGTCGTCTTTTTGTTCCGAGGAGGTTTCGTCTAAGCAAATCAAATGAACGGCAAAGGTGATGTTGTCAGTGCCGATAAACCCGCTTTGGTGGGTGGCTAACGGTATATCTGGTGGAAAATCATCCTGAAAGCATTTAAATGGTTTCATCTTCTGATTTGCCATCCATCTGGTAATGATCCACAGTTCGCTGCCTAAATGGGGCTGTTCAAAAGTAACAGGAAGTATTCTGTTAATCGGGTTGAATGCAAGTATATTCAACCTACGGCTGGAACTGTCCTATTGATTCGAGCACATCCGATGCCCCTTTCCACAAAGGGAAATTCAAGTTTCAGTTGATGGGTCAAGCTGCTTTCACCCACAATTATGAGAGCTAAAACACTGAACTATATTTTAGAATGAAGAGATTCAGCCCAAAATTAATATGCACAAAACTTACAGAAAAGATTTGCTCATTTTGCTTCCTTGGGATACTCGAATTGAATGTGTACGATGGAGAAAAGCATCAGAGCATGACTAACGACTTTCACTTCAGCTTGGCTAATGAGATTACCAATTAAATTTTGTTTCGTAAGTGGCTCCCATTTCCTAAGCGGCAATGTTTGCTTTACTGACTCTTGCTCTGCCGATTCTGCTGCAGTTGGGTAAATTTTGGAAAAACAATACTCTGCTTAGAATTTTCGAATTTCCATAAATTTCAGCTTCTGGCCTCTACGAATGCAATGAATGTTTCTGCTTCACTCCTTTGACTGCTTCGGCTTTGAGTAGTGAAAATTGTCACAGCTATGATGTGAAAAATCAAAAATTTTATTTTGGCAATGGCAAATGTTTGGCCCTACAACCGGGGGACAAATGCTATCCCAAGGTGTACCCAAGTCTAGACGCGTGTGCAAAGGCCTGCGACAGATTCTTTAATTTGATTTATGAATGGGCGAAACTGCCAATAGTAGATTAAGTAAGAAATATAAACGAAGACTTAAATATTGTGAGAGGAAAAAATAGTTCCGAGACGATTCAAAATTTCAGAATGTTTCGTTTATCACAATTTAACTGAAAGTGTCGAATAGAGCACACCTGTACAACAGATTTCAATAAAAAGATTACACCCAATCTATACTATAAACTTGTAGAAAAAAAACTATCTCCGCAACGCTAATGATAGCCAGAGTATGTGGCATTCTTTCTATGCAACATTTTTTACCTATCTATAAATAGGTTCCTCGAAAATTAAAAATTAATCAAAAAAATCTGAAATTTCAATTATTCTATTTCAATTAATTTTGTGTCATTCTGTAGAACAGAACATTTTTTGATAGATTTTGTTTTAATACCTTTTTGCAGGAAAAATTGTTTTCTGAAAAAATTGCAATTTGTGTATATATATTTGTTGCTTTGATTATCTTTATTTAATTTCGATCAACTCCTAAACATTAAATGCATTTAGTGAGCAGCGAATCGCGCGGGTCTGCTAGTTATTTATAGATTCCATTATTTATTTGGTTTACGAATCCGTTTAACTTAAAGTCATAATTAACTGTTTGTTTTAATGGAAAATACTCTAACTCGAATATTTTTTTTTAAATTAAACTCTTTTTCGACTTCAGAATAATGCGAATATCCAAAAAATAGTTTAAAAGCAAATAAATGAATTATTAGCTCAGATATTTTCGCAAGCGAATCAGATACAATTATTACACGTCACTCAGTACAACTTTACCTCTTTCAGGCCCAAACTTTCAACTAGTTTTAAAGGAAACAAATTCGCAGCCAAGCAGAATTTACAGGATCTGGACTTACCTTTGGGGCATGGACCAGCAGCACGGCAAATGTTATGACTGCCAAGCAAGCGTTTCTTGCTTCTGTTTCTGTTGGTTTCTTGTTGGCTGTGATTGTTGTTGTCTGAGCAATAAATTAGCTAATTTTAGCACGTTACAGGGATTCCCGCACTACTTCGCCCACACACAGTCACGAACACAGGCACTGGCACTGGCGCACACAGAGTGGAAAAGAAACGTCAGGGGATTTCGGGACAGACCAGAAAATTTTCCCCGTACTGCTCCGAGTGGCTTGACCTATGTCAGGGGCCTGCCAGCTAATGTTGTTGCTGTTTGGGTTGCCTTTGTTGCTGCTCTTCTTGTACGAGTATTTTGTGGATTCTGCACATTTTTCACATATTTTTCATAATTTTACGCGAGCACGGGAACTGGGTGAAAAAAGTGTGTAAAATAAAACTTTTGTAAAACGAAAAGTTTGTCCTGTTTCGGCTTCAGCTTCAGCTTCTGTGTTCTCTGTTCTCTGTTGCCTGTTCTGGGTTCTGTTTGGTTTGTTCTGTGTTTTTGTTCGGTATTTTTCGGTTTGTTTTGTTTGTTTGCACTCAAGCACTTAAATCTCTGGTGAAATATTAATTTTCACAAATTCTGACACTTTTTACGTTTTAGCCGGCAGTTGCAGTCACAGTCGCAGTTGTTTGTTGTGTGTTTGTTTGCTGTTCGTATTTAGATTGCGAACTTTTTATGGATTGCTAATTCATTTGGTTTACTTTGTTTTCTGCTGCTCGTATTATTTACTTTGCTGTTGCTCGTCGCTTAATTTATTTACTCGTTGGCCGTCGTCACCGTCACCATCGTC
The DNA here is from genome assembly GCA_018150885.1 of Drosophila tristis. NCBI lineage: Eukaryota > Metazoa > Arthropoda > Insecta > Diptera > Drosophilidae > Drosophila > Drosophila tristis. Next base: position 312,067 of record JAECWT010000200.1, read on the forward strand.
CTCGTGGCCATTGTCTGTGCCAGGGAGCCGTCTCCACCGTTGTTGTCGTAGTCGTCCTGGTCCTGCTCCTGGTACTGGTCGTGGTCGTGGTCGTAGTCCTCGTGAGCGGTGTCAGCAACGGCAGCGCAGGCAGCAGCACAGCGAACCAAACGATTTGACATTATCAACGTAACTGAAGCATCAGCGGCAGGAAGCTGTCGGCCCTAGCCGGAGTCGTCCCAGCAGCAGCAGTAGCAGTACGACGATGATGTCGCTGCCAGCAGGGGTCGAAAAGATTCGGCTGCCATCGGGTGGGCAGCCAGTGAGAGGCCACTCGCCACTTAACGAAAGTCGAGCCGAAGTGTGGCTGTGTTGCTGGGAAATTTGTCATTGGCGAAGCAGCTGTCTGAGAGTCAGTGGCAAAAGCTCTCCGTTTCGAACTGTGAAATGGATAAGGGACATTTTGAGTCCACAGCGGGAAATATAAATGTGAGAGGGCTTGGGAAAGGTTAACAGCGCTGCTAAAAATAAGGAAGGAAGGACTTTTACTTTTAAGAGCGTGCCGCTGGAGACGCAATGTGCCATCATCATTGGAGTGTATGTACAGAAGTTGAATTGTGAGAAGAACAGGCCACAAAGAAACATAATTTAATGGACAAGGGATAAAGTGGTTAACATCTAACGGAAGTAATGCACAACATACAAAATGGAAACCATATTGACAAGAATAAACAGGACGATGCAGTGGAGAATGGCAGCGGGTGAAGCATAGAGCAATACACATACGTACAAGAAAACAGAAAATGCATACGAGCCAGCAAACATGACAAGCGGCAAAACAAAACAAAACAAAACAAAATAGAGTAGAATAGAAGAGAGCAGAACGGAGAAAGGATACATGTGTACCAAGGGTGAGAAAGAGATGGAGTGACAGGAGGAGAGCGAGATGGATAGTTTGTGGTATGTGGAAAAGGATGCTCTGGCTAGACAATAACTGTAAAATGTAAATATTAATATTGTCATAATAATAGACAAGACAACTTGAATGCAGATCTCGGTGATGGTGAATGTGTGTGTCCTTAAAGGACAACTCAATGATGATGATATGCCACAAAAGTGCCCTTAAGCTGGCAAACGACAGAAGCGTGGAACGAAATGGAAACGAACAGCAGCAGCAGCAGCAGCAGCAGTAGAAGCGACACAAGCAGCAGCAATACAAAATGTCAGCTCATTTCCGGTTGCTTAATTTGAAATCGTTGTGCCAAAAATTACAAATGAGCTGACAATGGGACACCAAAGAAACCAAACAAGCGAAAAATAACAGGACACGGAATGGGTGCTAAAGTAGCGACATCCAGACATCCCATCCCAGCCCGACAGACAGACAGACAGAGAGAGATCGAAATAGAGTATGAGGTGGTGGGGAGCAGATACATAGAGAGGGGTAGAGAGAGAGAGAGAGATTGTGAATGGGTAGAGGGGTGGAGGGGGAATGACTCGGAACAATAAGCACAAAATAGCAGCGTCTAATACGCAAAATAAACGAGAACTGGCCACAGCATGACAGCCAGGATAACACTGGCCAGATGGGTGCAGTCCTGTAGTACATTGCCACCACAGACACACCCACGCGCACCACCCCCACCCCCGCACTCTGTTGTTTTACAATTTAACGCACATCCTAACAAGGCAACGCCCCATAGTTTAATTTTTGTCTCTCTGTCTCTGTCTCTTTGTGTGTGCCCTTGTGTATGCATGTTCCCTCTCTTCCCTCTCTTTCTGCGTATCTGTTCCTCTCTCTTTCTGTCTGTTGGTTGCACTCTAATCTAATGATGACAAGCGTCGCCCAACTGCATAGGGGAACCGTCGGCTGCACTCAACCCATCATTTGGCCTGGCTTTTGGCTGCCATTCCTTTATTGCGTATACGCCACGCTGTCGGTAGAGAGAGGACAGTGTGGGAGCCTGCCACAGACGAAGCCACAATGTGTCGAATATTTTCTGCGTCCATCGTCGTTCACCTTGTGGTCGAGTGCAGGCGATAAAATGTAAGCGAATTGTTGCATCATTCTCATACTCTCGAAATTCTTTATCCATAAGTATTTTTTATCTACTCACTCTTTAATTATATTTTTCGCACTTCACCTTTCGTCCAGCTCTTCATGGTTTAAGTGGATATCCTCTGCGAGGAGCGCGATGTGGCCAGGAATCGCTTATGGAGCAGAGCGAGATTGATACAGGTCCATCAATTTCAGATCTTTGATACATATATAAATAATTTGAATATTAAACATTATTCTTTATGGGAAAATAAAATAAATATAAAATAAATAATTTTAAACAAAACAAAATGTAATGTATAAGTATTCGATGTAAGTACATATCTAATTAAATCTAATACTTATACATTGACATTTTGAGAAGAGAAATGTCAATGTACAGGTATTAGATTTAAGTAGATAACATCCAAAATGAACTATACGTGCATATATACTCACCGAGTGACTAGCGCAATAAAAATAAGTTTATACTTGTGGCGTTAGTATTAAGCATGAAATAAATACAAATACAAATGCTGATTAGATCCACTCTGACATTAATAATACTTTTGATATTCATCTCCGAGTCGCTATTTTTTATCTAAGGGTTAAAGATTAAAATGTTACAGTTAATCAAACCTAAAATATTCTCTGCGCTCATCTCCCCGGTAACCGTACTTATCCTGCCGCCCCTACCGCCCACAGCTTAACACCTGGCATAGCGCTTTTCCAGGAACTTAATTAACGTTCATCAACTAATTGCCTAATTTATGCAAGTCAAATAAATGTCATGTCAACATATAATTAGTTATAGCCCCCGAAAATGCGCTAAGCAAATGTGACTCGCTCAGAAATTGTGTATGCGGAAAATTTACTAATTTATGCATGATTTAAATTCAGTTTGGGGGGCATACTTAGTGTGGTCCGGGCAGGGCTAATTAAATTCCGAGAAATGCAGAAATATTCAAGAAAAAAATGTACGCAAACAATGAGGAGTGAAAGATGAAAGAAAACTATGCCCCTGCAAAGACACTGCTGCCATCCTTGGAGACGGGTCCCAGGCCCGTGCATAGTGCGGCTGTGGCTCTGGGACTTGTCCCTTTCTTGGCGATACTTTGGCTGCAATTTTGAGGTCATCTTCCCAGACCCGCTGGGACGACTGGGATGAGGCTTAGCCTTGTCAGCTGCCACTGCTGTTGGCCAGCATAATTTTGTTATTGTTTTTGCATTGCATTACAGGCAGCAGAGGAGCAGGCCAGGACTGGAGCAGAGGAGACGTCTTGCTGCTGCTGCTGCTCCTTAATCTATTGGATTAGCGAAAATTCAATTAAGTCCGGTCCAAGGCTCCTTCGCCCCTTCCCACTCAGCCCGAAACGAACTCGATTAAACTGTGTGCACTGTGCGCCGTGGCAGGGCGGTCCGAACTTAAACTCTGACATTTCGATTCGTAAATATTCCATATGCGATTGAGTGCAATTACTTTTGCAGAAAACATTCGCGGGTCTCATATAATATTTGTTTAGCTGGCTTAACCAAATATAGCTCCACTAAATCCACGTCACAATCCAGCTATAAAATAATAAATAAACCCACGCCAACAAATCCAAATCATTCGCCCGCTCTCCACCCGCTTCGGATTCAAGCAAAGGATTCGCAAAAACTGCGGGGGTTTGGGGTTCATAAAAAATGGCTGCAAATTTCCAACCGAGTGCAAACATTGTTGTATAGCAAATATTTACAACACTTTAAACTACATACATATATGAATGGCAGCAATAAAATGCCAACACCAACGGCTATGGAGAAGAATGGAGAAAAAACTTTGTATTCAGGCTCTCTCACACACACGAAAAGGCAAAACAAGCAAATCGAAAAATTGATTAGAGATTAGAGAATCCCCAGCCGATTTCGCACTCTTTTTTGAACTATCAAGCCAGCTAACGAACTGTGGATATTATTGTATTATATGGATATTATATCCAATTGGGATTTCCATTGAACATTTTCTTTAACAATTTATTATCTAACCTCTATTTTAATATCTTGATTAAATTAAATTTAATTTAAAAAGCAGCATTTGTCTCGTTTCTTGAAAACTTTTACACAAAACAAGACTGCCGTATCACAAAGAGTATTAAGATAAACAGAACGTTGAAAACGAAATGCACAAACATGAGAGGCATCCCTGTAGGGACAGTGTTAGGAAAAATGAATTTAATGGCCAAAGGATGGAAGACCAAAGTATAGAGCAACCAAATACGGCTGCCCTGACACGCATTGACATACATAAATTGTTATTGGGTTTCTCCACAGGCAAACAGAAAATATGTCTCCCGAAATTTCTTTTATTTTTAGATAGGGAATAAAAATAAGAGATTTAAGATTGGCAAAGAGAAAACCACTTTCGAATCTAATTAATAGTTCATGTACATCTGTAGACTTTCAATATACTTTTAAACATTTTGACAATCAAAAACGTATCTTTCCCGAATCCCCCTTTTGCTTGATAGATTTATTTGAGCTGTAAGTTATATAAATTCTCTCTTTTTGCTCACTCATAGACCAAGGGTTATAAACCATATTTTAAGTACCCTAATCTCAAGCAATCCACTCCACTGCTGGCCGCAGAATTCCCTTTCATTTGCTAAGCCCAACTCCATCAACTCTCATTTTCTCGCTTTCTCTGTGTGTCTCTCTGGGATGGCTCCTTTGTCCCCTTAACAAAATAAGTCATAAATATATTTCGCTGATTTCATATTTTTCCACAAGGTTGCGAAAATAACTTGCATAATGTACAAACGGGCGGCCAGCAAAACACAAAACGGACTTAACCAAGGGACAAAGGAAATCCCAACAGGACAGGGAATGGGAGAGGCCAAAAGAAGGACAGAGAGCGAGAGTAATTCATAAAGAATGGAAAAGAAGAGAAAGGCTTACTATTCGCCTGGATATTTAAGTAGATTTGCCTGTTGTCTTTCAACTGTTTCCCCGTCCACCCACCCGGACACGAGCACGGGCTCGGGCTCGGGTCTGAGCTTTCTTTCATATTTTATCATTCCTCTCTTTTCCCTTTTGATTCCTTTTTTTTGGTTGGCATGTTTTCGCGCTTCCCTTTTCATACCCACGCTTTTGTACTTATAATTTCTCACGTTTTCCTGCAAATGCAGCACAAAAATTCTCGCAGTAACTTTTAATTTCATGCCATTTAATTCGTTGAAAGCGGAACACGGAAAAAGAACAAAAAATTGGCATCTGAAGCCATGCCACAGAAGGAAAAGAAGACTGCAATTACGGGTGTGTGTGTGTGTATCTCTGGGAGTGGAAGGCAAAAAGGAATTTGCCACAGGACACGCTTTATAACAAAAGTTGTTTCCTTTTTCCATTTTGCGACTTTCTTTCGTCTTGTGTGCGCTGCGAAAAGGGACTACCAGGGGGAATAACTCCTTGGAAAAGGAAGGCCAGCTACTTGAACAATTTTCGTATTTTTACATGGCTTACTTTTCGCGGCAAGTGACAAATGACAAAGTAATGTGAATGAAAATGATCTGTGGTTGCGCCATCATCCAACCGTAAATAAAGTAAGTATCACATTTCCTGGGCATATTTTTCCTTCATTTCCTATACCCTATATTACTATAAATCCTTTTTGTTTCATAAACTTACTTGTAAGGAAGCTCAAAACTATTGGGAAACAGTACGCTCTGATATACAAATTATTTCTACCAATAGCAAGGGGATTCGTACAGGTCAATCAGATTTGTTCCTTTTACTTAAAGAATTTCTGCACTATGTCTAGTGCATATGCCAAATTTTTAACTATGCCAACGCTATACAAAATAATAACGACAATGATGTCGAGAATAAAGCATTGTAATACAACACAAATAAAATGTATAATAAAAAAATAAAATGTATGCAATAATTTTTGAAAAAATGTGCAGTGAAGCGGCCTTCTCCACAACGAGTGCACCAAATTCCAAATTTTTTAAATGATAGCCAGAGTATGTGGGATTGTATCTATAAGTCAATATTTAAAAAATTTTTAATTAGTAAAAAAAAACTCAAATTTGCACCAAAAAGTTGTGTTTGAACGCTTTCTTTATTTCATTATACCCGTACTCAAAAAAGAGTTAAGGGGTATATTAGATTTGTGCTAAAAGTGGATGTGTGTAACGCAGAGAAGGAAAATTTTCCGACCCCATAAAGTATATATATTCTTGATCAGCATCAATAGCCGAGTCGCTAGAGCCATGTCTGTCTGTCCGTCCGTCCGTCCGTCCGTCCGTCCGTCCGTCCGTCTTGTTGAGCGCCTGGATCTCAGAGACTATAAGAGTTAGGGTAACCAAATTTGGTTTCAAGACTCATGTGATATCACACTGCTACAAGTGTATTTCTAAATTTCGCCCCGCCCCCTTCCGCCCCCACAAAGGACGAAAATCTGTGGCAGGCACAATTTTAAAGATACGATAAAACTAAAAACGTAGTATCTTAGATAATGACCATATCTACCAGATTGCTGAATATGAATCAGATCGGATCATAATTATAGCCAGAATGAAGAAATTAATTTTCTGTTGGTTCCCCGCCCCCCAGCCAGAGACACTACTCTATCTCTTTCTCGCTCGCACACTCTGCCGCGTTCAGTGCACGAGCAACCCCTAGAGGAGGAGATGTAGAATCTAAATGGGTATAGTCGACATGTTAGATGTAAAATATACATTGTAGATGTAGATGTAGATAACAGATGTGAAAAATGTAAAATGTAAAATTTTTTTTTTTAATTCTAAAATTCTAAAAATCATGCTCCAAATGTAAATACTGACTGAGTACGGTATAAGTAGAGTCGCGTCCCCAGAAGCGACTCACACGTACCTTCTCGTTTTGTATTGTTCTGTAGTACGGAACATTTTATGATAGATTTTGTTTTTATACCTTTTCGTGTGAAAAATTGTTTTCTGAATTAAATGCAATTTGTGTAGGTACATATATATATATATATATTTGTTGCTTTTGATTGTCATTATTTAATTTCAATGAATTCCTAAACATTTAATTCATTTAGTAAGAAGCGAAGCGTGCGGGTCTTCTAGTATCTGATGAAAACAATAAATCACAAGATAATGTCTATCCAAAAGTGTTTAAAAAGTATTCGTCAACTTATTTCATCTTCTGTTGAAACATTTATTTTCAATGAAAGAAACCAAACATCCTTCTACCGCATGGACAAGTATCATTTCCTTGCCCATCCACCGCCATTCCATTCCTTCCCCTTTAATGGACCTGGAAAAATGAACAACTTTTCGTCTATTGTCTGTAAACTTTCGTAAGGCCAATGCTTAAATAAAAGTTCAGTTTTTCGGTATTGAAATATTTTTTCTAAAGGAAATTTTCCATTCAAAACGAAAAAGAAAAGACGACAAAAATTAAGTACTTAGTTGGCTAATTACAAGTTGAAGGCACAAAAAAGGCTGTTCTTTGTTTAATTTTCATCGACTATATGCAGAGTATAAAATATTTAAATTGCACTGCGGCCACGCTAGAAAATTGATTAAACTTTGCCCCGCTAAGCGGGGTAGAGTCGGGTAACTTTTTGGTAGGTATGGTAGAGGGTGATGGCTGTGCCAAAGGTATAAAGCAAAGCCAAAAAGGTGAGGCCAACTAATAAAGTTTGTGGTAAAAGTAGCTTAGACCAGGCCCACCCATCGAAGCACTTTCCCAGAGGCTGCATAATTTGCACATTTGTTGTGTTGTGTGTGTGTGTGTGTGTGTGTGTGTGTGTGTGTGTGTGGATAGGAGGGAGGATAGGGATTGGGCCAGTTTGGTTCGCGGATGCTTTTACCTTGTTCATGGTTAAAGTTTTAAGACATTACTTAACTGTTATGTGCACCTCAAGCGAACACACACCTTCACACAAATCACTTGGGCACGAAAGTGAAACTCGCAACTGGAAACTGGAAACTTTTCCACCTCCTCCCGTGGCCCCTTCTACAAGTACGAGTACTTGGTCCGCTTCTTCTTCATCAGCATCTTGCTTGATTCACTCAACGCAGAAGAGCGCAGCGTAACTCAACACAAACGTCGACGTCTTCATCGTTATCATGGGCTGCCTTTTGCAACAAACTGCAAATATGTTGCACACTTTTATGCGTGTGGCAAGTTGCTTTGGTGGTGGCGCACATACTCGTAATACGCCAGCTGATAACTATCAAAGGAAACTGTTTAGTATATGCGATACGAAAACATAAACCACACTTCTGTGTGGTTTTATGTATTTTTATTTCATTTTTCATTCGGTATATTTAATAACAATGAATCGCACTTGATCTTCAATATACATATGATAAGTGAATTAATCAACTCAGCCACTCATAAATTGTGATCCCATTTGAATACAATATAAAGCGACACAATTTTCGACACATTTTCTTCAATTTGGTTCCAATCCCATTTTTTCGCAGAGTCACACATATTTGATGCTCCCACGCATCCACTTCTTGTCTTTTCTTTTTTATTTTCTATACAAGGTTGGCAAATTGCAACTCAGGCTCTTAGGCAACAAAAACAATTCTCAACAAAAGGACGCACAACAAAAAATTCGAGATGTTCAAATTGCTGGTGAGAAATTGCGCAATGTCATCATCATCGAAAGCGACATCCTCATCCTCATCCACATCCACATCCCTGTCGATGTCGATGTCATCAAGATCAAAGAGGCTGACTAGTTCAGTGTCAAGCACGCATCTCCCCCATCATCTCCGTCCACCCGCCCGACTACCCAAAGCAATGACAATAGAATTTGATATTGTCAACACTCAAAAAATAAGAAAAAAACAAAATTGTTTTGTGGTAAAGTTGTTCTCGTTTTTTATGTTTTCTATTCTCGACACTTCATTTATCTTGTGAGTTGTTCAATTTTGACTATATGACTATTGGGAAATGAGTGTTGCCAAGGTGTTTGAGCTTCTGCCATAAATTTGTCAACTTTCAATCAATTGGAAGGATCCAAAAAATTCAGCACGTCTGGCTGGCACTCTTAGTGACGTTTCGCCAAAACTGTTTTTTTTTTTTTGTTCTGTTAGCTTATTGTTTTTTAGATTGGCGATTACTTGCCTATGACCGTATTCTACTTGACTTCCATTCCACTTCCAGTTGGCTATGAAGTTTTGTCAGAATGAGATCTCAGCGTTTGGGGTGGGAAAAACTCGTTGTGCCACCAACAGGATTTGGGATTTGGAAAATACTTCCCCACACTGGGCTCCACCACAAAATCCTACTAGCGCTGTAGGCCTAACAACCGACCAAGAGGCGCTGCCACATGACGCGCGTCACGTTTAACCGAACAGGTGCAGAAAAAACAAAAATTAAGAATTCACCTGAACATCATTGAACAGAAAGGTAATAAGTAGCAGATATATGAGTAGTAAGCCATCAAAGTGCTCATGAAAGGAATAATTCGATGTACCAGATCCAAGTCTAAGGAACAGATATTTTTAAGTGGCAATTTAATATCAAATGTAAGATCGCCAATAAAAGGTTGCAATACATGACTTTCTGCAGAGGGCAACTTCTAACTGAAATGGCAATTAATTCTGAAATTTGATAAATTATCGATTGATTGAGATAGGCGGATACTCGCTCCCGTTTCCACTGATTTAAGTAAATATTATTTTTCCACCCATTTTATATTATTTTTTGCCATGTCCGATTTCGTTTGGCATTCTTTTTTCAAATATTTTAGCCGCAATTTGAATAATTTGTCAAAGGCATTTTGTTGTCGTTCTTTATGCTCTATTAATTATGTTATGTGGCACACACACACAGTTCATGCCTCCCAAATCGAGCTGTTCCGCCTGCAGACAGAGGCTGCATTATTTATGCTCGCTTTATCGGGTAATCTGTTGGCGAATGTTAATTGCTAAATGTTCAGACCATTTTTTTTGTTTTGTATTTTGTTACTGCAAATGTTTGTATGGTTTTTAATATAATTTCTTACTTTTGTAGCTTTGTTCCCGACTGTTTATAATAATTTTATAGTTTTCTGTCAATTGTTTTATATTTTGCCATTTTAATTTTGGTTTTTTGTCTCTGCTTTGACAGTTCATGTGTAAACCGAGGGCGGGCATATGCTTTTATGAATAAACCCATGCATTATACAGATTTCCTATATCAACTGTGCGGGCTATTGAAATTATTAAATATACCACAAGGCCGATTACAGAAACTCCGCTCCCCTGTTCATAATTTTTCGGTTAGCTCGCAGTGCATGAAAAATCAATATGTATATAAAATTACTGAGACCTGAGTGCTCCATATATTTGTTTATCTATGAGTGTAAATCAGGCAATATGGGAAGGTGAATTAATGGCAAATTAAATTGTCTTTCCACTGCTGAAAAACTCTACGAAGCTTTAATAAAGTACAGCCAAGATGGCTGGCGATAAGAGACTTAATTAATCACTTTCAGGAGTTGTCGAAAGCTTATCCGAACATTAATTTGCATTTTACACTTTCGTTGAATTACATATAACAAAAAAATGAATGATGCTTCCTAAAATGCAACAAAAAATTTAAAATATGTGATTAATATATTCTACATCTTCTCTGCGGACGAGTACTCGAGCCCTGAACGAGACAGTGTGTGCGAGCGAAAAAGATAATGTGTAGCGGGTCTCTTGCTGGAGGCGGTGGGGGAAGCAACTTAAAATTTATTTCTTCGTTTTGGCTATAATTATGATCCGAACTTATTCAAATTCGGCAATCTGGTAGATATGGTCATTATCTAAGATACTACGTTTTTAGTTTTATCGTATCTTTAAAATTGTGCCTGCCACAGATTTTCGTCCTTTGCGGCGGGCGGAAGGGGGCTGGGCGAAATTTTGAAATACACTTGCAGCAGTGTGATATCACATGAGTCTGGATCTAAACGCTGATCAAGACGGACGGACGGACAGAAAGATGGACAGACTGACAGAATGAGACTCGGCTATTGATGCTGATCATGAATATATATACGTTATGGGGTCGGAAACGTTACCTTCTCTGCGTTGCACACATCCACTTTTACTACAAATACAATATACATACATATGTACCTCTTAACTTTTTTTTGAGTACGGGTATAAAAACTTAACACTTAACACTTTTAGATAAGACCCTAACCTTACAAATGTCGAGAAGCTGCAGCATCTACGATCATGCCTAAAGGGAATTTAGACACGCCAGCTATCCCATTGCTCTGGATCTACTCAGCAAACGATTTAATAGCAAGCGTCTCTTATTTCAGGCACATGTCACAGACATTCTGAGCTTGCAGCGTGTCGAGGCCTCATCTGTTTCCCAACTACGGTCCCTTACGGATACAGTAAATGCCAATCTGCGAGCTTTACAAAGTATGGAGACAAAGGAGCAGATTGCGGACTGCACAGCTTGCTGCAGAAGGTGGACAGTGCCACACAAGCCAAGTGCGGGGAATGCTCGTCGTTGGATACCATACCCTCCAGCCAGCAATTCGCCACGTTTCTGGAGCAGAGATGCCAGAGGTTGTAAACTCATGAGCACGCGAAGGATATGTACACCCATAGCAGTCGGAAACACAGTCTAATAGCAACCAGCTCCAAGTTCTGTACATTCTGCGGTGATCCAGGACCCGCCATTTATGCGTGTTCGCAATTTGGGACACTGTCTGCTCAACTTCGGCATCAGGAAACGAATAAGCTGTCACAGTGCACAACTGTCTCCGAGCAGGCCACACGCAGGGGCATGTCATTCTCGACCCTGCCGAATATGTGGTGCTAGACAATCCACTCTACTTCATTTCGAGTCTCCGTCTTACGGTTCTCAATCCATTCTGTCTTGCCCGCGGGATCGTCAGCCATATCGCGTTTGGCCCAGAGTCACCGGCAGGACATCGTACTTCTTGCCACTTCCATTATCAGCTTGAGGAATCGCTATAGTACACTCATTGCATGCCCTGCCTGGCTTGTTTCTGGATCGCATGTGCATCTCATTACTTCTCGCCCTGCCCAGCAGTTGCAGCTACAATGGAAAGAGCCTGATGTTTTGGTGTCTGGCCTCGGCGATTCGCGAGCCATATATAAAGGATGCTGCGTAGAAATCAACGTGGAATCACACACATCAAGCTACGCCACGACCATTTCGACATAACTGCAATGTCGACATAAACCGCTGGAACGTTCCAAAGTTCTACAAGTCCCAACCTGTCAACACTCTTATTGGAGCGGGACTTCGTTCTTCGAGCTTCTCTGCATTGGCCAAATCCAATTGGGAGCTGGTATTTGTATTTGTATTTATTTTCTAAGGTTCAACTATGAGCAGTCAAACTAACGACAAAACTTTGACAAAAACATGAATCAGACTATGGCTATTGTCCTGACCCAATAGGATTAATTTATTGGGTCAAGTAGCCGATGTGGTCCAGCTCACAGCAAGTTGTAGTCTAGATTCATGGTCAGAGTAATTAGAATGACAGAGTTGAAGATGAAGCGGGAAGTAATGCCTAGTCGGGCGGTAAGGGACGGAGATGCTAATAAGGCTACTGAGGGCAGTGGAGTCAACCTCACCAGCGAGAAATCTGTGAAGAAAAAGAACTCCATGGCAAATGCTGCGGCTTTCGAAAGAGCGGATATCGAGGAGCCGGCGCCTACTCTCATATAAAGGAAGATGTCTAGAGGGTTCCCAATTAAGGGCACGATGTGCAAAAAGGAGAAACTGTTTTCGAACGGACTCAATCATATCCAGATTTTTTTTGATAATGCGGGGAGCAAACGCAGGAAACGTATTCAAAGAGAGGCCGGAAAGGGGAACTCCTTAGACCATCTTTTGCTAAAGCCGAGAACTCCTCTGGATTTATTCAAAATAGCGGATATGTGGGAGTTATAACACAGATTAGGTACAAAGATAATTTCCAAATCAGTAATTTTGGATGGCGTTTTAAGAAACAGTTATGGATATTGTAGTCATAAAGGTAAGGCTTGCTGCGATGGAATGTCATGGCGTTACATTTGGAAATGTTAAGGGAAAGAATATTTATTAAGCACCAGATGTTGAGGGCGTCAAGATCAGATTGGAGACATAACGGGAACAAATTAAACAACAGAGGGCCAAGATGGGCTACCTTGAGGTACCTTGACTAAACAGGAACAGGATTATAGAGAGAGAGAGTTATTAAAACAGACACGCTGAGAACGAGAGTTTGAGACTGCTTAGCAAAACCCACATGCACGATCACCCGATTCAAATTCTTTCTTTTGAATGGGAAAAATATCGCCGAGCTCAAGAGATATGTTAAACAGTTCAAGGAGGCGCACAAAGGGTTTGCCAGGTCTTCAGGAAACCAGGCTAAGATGGATGGTTGCAGGAGAGGTGTCTCAGTCTCGCACAGCAGATCCACTTTCTTCTGTTTTATTTCCAGTTAACCACTCTGAAGTGGCCCCTCGCTCGAGTACTGTATCCCCTCGTCGAGTCAGGCATGGTTTCCGGAGTGGATTTACTAAAGACGTCGCCTGGGTCAAAAAAAGATGAACATGGCTGTGAGAGAAGGATGTTAAAGACCCGTGCTCTTCGCCGGGGGGAGCATATTTTACGCTTAGCACCGGCCATTCGCAGCACAAAGTGTAGTTGAGCATATGTTACATCTCTTATTGTAAACGTCTCTCTTTACCACCGCACTATGGGTAAAAAGACAGTGTTTGGTGCATAAACTCTAGTTTTTAAGATTTTGTTTTTTTTTTTTACAAAATAAATTTGTAATTAAATAATTGTCAAAAAATTGTAATTTCCATTAATTTGGTAATACATGCTTATACAATGATTCAAAAAAATATAATTTACTTCAGCTATATATTTATGATCCATTGTACAATTTTTAGAGCGCTGAAAAAAAATTTGGTAGCATTTTTATATTTCTTTCTTCATTTATTTTAGATTTCAATTTCGTCTGGTATATCTTCCTCTAAATCTATTTCAAAGGTATCTGTATCATCTTCGCACGAATTTTGTGAAGTACCTCCGTCTTTGTTGCCAACACTTAAGGATATGATTGGCGAATCCAAAAGATCGACAACCTCTGCTGGCAGGCTCATCCTGTTGGACTTTTTAATGCAAAGACTCGATAGTAATGGATCAGACGAATCCATAGCTCTGTGAAAAACATCTGCCATATTGTCAACCCGGCTACATTTTCTGGCATGATATTTTCTGTCAGCCTTGAAAAGTTTGTGTCTTGCTTCTGATGCAATCCAAGTACTAAAATTTTGTGTATTGTTGGAGACATTGGATACCAAAAGTAGTTAGCCGTATACATAGTAAAAGTTTCAAGACAGAATATTTTGAATTTCTCTGAATTTATAGGGTAATGACAATTTATGGCAATCAGAATTACGTGTAAGCGATGAATCAAATTTTGATCTTTTCCTAATATAGAGGACAATAGTTTTGGGTTGGAGAATGCCCGGTTCGCCGTATTTCCATCATTAGTATTGCCACTGCCGTTTTGTCTCGGCTTGTCTACATGAAGCCTCATTTCTTTCCAAAACGCTGCTTGAATTTTTTGTTTTCGTGCCGCCAATTCGAATTTGTCATTTCCCTTGACATGCCACATTTTTAGCTCAATTCTATAAGATAATTTGAGTAAGAATTCAAAGAAGCGAATCCACGTATGAAGGGAACTTAATCCATATTGATCCGTATGTGGCTTCATCTCAAACGTTTTGGAATAAAAATAAGTTAGATTAAAAAGCTAGGTGGTCTTTGCCCCACACATTGGACACGAATGGCAGGATTTCGTTCCTGTTAATATATTTAACACCTTGCCATCGATAAGTGTGAGGTGCCCATCGAATTTTACAAAGATTTTGTTTGACTTATTATTATGCATGTATACTGAGGACTCAGGAGATTTATTCAACCAGATGACTCTTTGTTTTTGATCTATCATTTTTATTGGAATCATTGAGGTCACAAAAAGAGAATCATCTAGAGACTCGGCTATGCTAAATTTTTTTTTGTATAAACAGTGACCAGTAGACCCATCGAAACCGTAGCTAAAAATTATTATACACTGAGTAACGTCTGAAAGTAATTCAGACTTCCTCTTGCATTAGTAATATTCGGGAAGCGGTGTGGCTCAACAAGCTTTGCGAGGAAACTTTTGCTTCATTTTCGGTCCATGCTATTCCAGCAGGTCTACATTTTAGTTTCTCCTCAGCTATTTTTGAATAAGAGGGGTAAATATCGCAGCCATGTTGCTTACTTAGTTGTTTTACATTTATGTATTGCTGCTTAGTCAAACCATTTTCCATAAAAAAAGGGAATGCCTTCTCAGAAGTTATTGGACTTGGAGCAACCGATTCAGTCGTAGAAGTTTTTTTTATAATTTCATTTTCATTTGATTTTCTTGCTGAAATGCTAGCAGCGTGTAGTAACAAAGGAGTTGAATTTTGTTTTTCTAACGCAAGTTCAGCTGCTAACTTAATTTTTAGTCGTTTACCAGCAGCTTCATATGTCAATTTCGGACGACCCCCTTTTTGTGGGGATTCATTTCTAGCACAAAGCTCTATTTTCATATTACCGTCTAGCCATATCACGTGTTTTTGTTTAAATCGCTTTATGTTTCGGCTGCACCTTGGCAAATGTTTATTGATGTAATAAATAAAATTGGCAATTTTATCTGATATTATCTGGTTCATTGTTTTATCAGAGCGATCGCCATTAAATTTTCCGAAAATGTAACTCTTAAGAGCTTCTCGCGAGCGGTTGTTGCTTTCCCAAACTTCGAGAAGAGCCACGTGGCCAAACTCATATGTTGCTATATAACCGAAATTTTTGCGAAAAGGAACCAAACGGAACAAAAATGGTTAAATGTATGATAACAAGGACACTTTTGTCTTTAACTTTTCGTTCTTACTCTTTTGCTAGTCTGTGCTAAGTGATAAGTCAAAAAATTAACATATTTTATTTTTATATATTGTATTTATTTCCCACCCCCACCCACTCTGCCCATTCCTCATTTATGTTGCGCCGGGTCAGCTCATGTCGCTACATCAGCCCTCAAAACAAAACAAAAAACCAAATTCAGTTCAAGTGGCCAAAAATTTTAGAGCCCACACACAAGCATACATGAATACATGGCACACACACATTTACGTAACCTGGAAACGAAACTCAAAACAAACTCAAAACGCTTTCGGAAAATAAGAATTGATAAATATTTTTTCGTGCCTGTGTACGCACATGCATTTGCAATTCTCGGCTTGCTTTCACATCTCGTCATGAATCGAACATGTCGAAAAAATGCCGAACGTCCCAGCTCCCGACCCGAATGGCTTGGCTCCCAACCCGAATCCCTCTGCCACACAGAGCCGAAGGCCCTGGGAGCTGGGACAGGAAAACTCAGATGCGACACGTTCGTTGTATGAACTGACACATCTACATATATACTGTATGGTTAGTGGTTATACTCTACAAAACACAAACACAATTGTTAGTTCAAATCTATGGAGATACACATATAAAACAGTTCACAGTTGGACAACATTAATAAATACCTTCGAAGGGAAATTCCATTTTTTGAATTATGAAATTTATTTTGTGCACAACAAAACAATTGCGTAAAGCTTGCAAATTTTCGCTCCAATTTACCCACACTAAAAAAACATCTCAAACAGTTGACTTTGTTGCTGTGGCAACCCGACAGGGTTGCCACTAAAAAATTTTGAAAGGCGGTTTTTTGCAAATGAAGATATCTAAACTCGATTAATATGGGTCATTTCTTAAAATTACTTAAAATAAAAATAGGTTTATGCACCAAAAACTGTCTTTTTACCCATAGTGCACCGGTTTGTTTGCCTTTGCTTATGTTCTTGTTATAGCTTTGCTCTTTCTCGGCATTCGTCAGCGGCTGTGAGGAAAGTCTTCAGAAATAGCAGAAGACACGTCAAGATCGAAAAATTAACAATTGGTGAAAATCAAGAAGTTCAGCTGAGGTTGATATATTTAGTTAACTAGTTCGCAAAAACTTATGCAGGTTTTTGAAATTTTTAAATTATAAATTTTCTTGATTAAAATTTTTTGTAAAATTCGGTAGCAACCTCTAAAAAATAAAAAAAAAAATAAATAAAATCATTTAAATTACTATTAAATCCAAGGTAACAAAACTTGGGGGTGTCCCGTTTGAATTTCGAAAAAAAAGTGTTTTGGCCCAGTCTAATGTACAATCTACATGTTAGATGTAAAATATACATTGTAGATGTATATGTAGATAACAGATGTAGCAAAAAATGTAAAATCTAAAATTTTTTTTTTTTAGTTCTATAATTCTAAAAATATTATATGCTCAAAAATTTATATGCTGACTGAGTATGGGTATAAGTAGAGTCGCGTCCCCAGAAGCGACTCACACGTTCCTTCTCGTTTTTACTTGATTTTTCTACAAATTTACACAAAGCAACCGGCCTGGCTGAATCATAAACCCGAAGTTTAGCTTATTTCATGTTATCTACATGTGTTCGATCGCTTCGTCTTTCTTAACGCTTGTTTATCGACTATCGATACTACTTAGTGTGACCCTCTGTATCTCATTGACAGACCATTTGTATCTCTTTTGCATCAATCGGCTTGCTTATTATAAGTTTTTAAACTTAAATAATGTAAATAATAATATTATGCTCGACAACAATAAATATGAAACATATGTAGTGTCGCTTGAAACATCGATTTTGGAGCCACCGAAATTAAAATTTCCCTAGGCGAATGGGGTAGCTTATGCTAGCGCCCCTAGTGGTCATAATCGGCGGTGCAAGGTGGCAACGATCGGGAGTGAGAGTATTGTAGCTACCTATTTATGTTAATTGTTTGGAAATGGCGGATGCGGCACTTTCGCTGTTATCAGGTTCTGGTAGGTGAGCCCAGCTACTAGCATGGTCTTTTTCTATGCTGGCTCCCACCCGAAGAGGTCACGTTTCTAGTACAAATCAATTAAATAGCGACTACCTTAAACCGCGCCGAGGTCAACTCACAGTGTTTCTGCCCGATATTTAAAATAAAACAAGATCGAAGCAATTATAAAGTGGAAAAAAGTGTGGAGCAGTAACTAGATACCAAGTGGAAATAACAAGAGTGCCAATCGCCAATAAGCGAATTGGCACTTAGTGAAATTTTAAATTCGAATTGCCCAGTACATCGCTGGCTAATTAGCAGCTGACTCCAATTAACTAGAAGAGATCGCTTCGCCGACTAAAACCAGCAACAAAGCAGCTGGCATGCAGACAGCTGAGCGGGAATTCGCCGCATTCTAATATGCGCGACTAAACAAAGATAAGAGCGCTCTGCAATTTGGAGACGATTAGTGCACCTCCGAGAACATCGACGGGACGGGGAAGCTGCGGAAGTTGGTCCGAAACACGTCGGAAAAAAAATACCCTTTTTCGTTTTTAATTTGCCTCTATTTTCGTTTCGTAGCAATAAGTTCATAGTGATAGTGCATAATGGCCATACGAGTGATCCGCATACAATAGAATAAGTGTAGTGAAAAGGTCAGAAAAATATTTTTTTTTCCAGTATAATATGCAGTTTTACAGTTTTTTTTTTTTTCGTCGTTCCCTTTTTTTTATTTTCGTAAGTGTCTCTCTCTTCCCAGCCACTCAGTAGTAATCGCCATGTTGATAATGAGAGCCGAAGATAAAAGTGCATAGAGAAGAGAGAGAAGTTCGCTACTGAGAGGGCGAAAAGAAAAAGAAGAAAAATTTTAAACCGCAGGCCTATATGCCGTTGGGTTCTCTTCCCCTTCTTGCTTGATGTGTTTTTTCCTTTGATTTTTTTGGTGTTACAGCAATTATAGCCGAGTCGTCGCATCGCATCAATAAAAGCGCTTTTGGAGATGGATGGCACGTGAGTACGAAACACCATTACTTATTTCGTTTGTTATGCATACATAAAGGTATCGGAGAGAAGAGAAAGAGAATCCAAGTTCCAGATGAAATGGAACCGTAATTGTACCCCTCACAGTTTTAAAGTCACTATATGTGCATTGTAAGAAAAAGAGCACAATATAAGTAGAACTGCAACGTACAAGGTGCAGTTTGACAGTCTCGATTGGAGAGCTGTTTCAATGCGAACAATTTTAACCATTTTTGACGACGCTTTTATATATTTTGAATTCCTCGCTTTTTATTAAGATAATTTTTTTAATTTTTACTAATGATATTTATAACGTTTAATTTTATTTTTATATTTATATTTTATATTTTTACCTAATGTTAGAGCAAACCAGCATTTTTTTTATAGCCGACTTACCCATACCCTTGGTCATTATCTGCGTAGATTCTGAATTCGAATATTGTTGCATTTCGAGAGTTTTAGAGTTTTTGGGTTAAGAAAAAATGAAAATCTGTCTATAATAAATAAGTTTAAATGAATTTTAATATGTTCTAGTTGTTCGTGTTGTGGGGAGCCATGCCTCGCGGTAGTATGGAGCTAGGTTAAGGTGGTGGTTGTTTCTGGGATCATCGGCCACTAATTTGGTCTTGCGGCTATGATGATCATGGTAGGGAGGGCAGTCTGCTGTCGTATCAACATCAGCACAGCATTACAACCACACCTCAGTTGGCGCAAGAATATCATGTCGTGCAATAAATATCCGTGCAATAAGTAGTCAATTTTCCTTTGTTTCCCTATCTTTATTTTTTTTGTCCAGTCGATCTTGTGTTTTGAGTTAAACCAGCACGCGAATTTTTGATGTAATTATGTATGTACAATGCGAGCAGGTAGCACCGTGGTCTTTCTTAACTTATATATGAGTGTAGTTCTTTTTATTATGCCATTTTTCCATCAGTGAAGAAACCCCTTTTATGCCATTTATGGTTAAAACATATTTATATAAATCCTATTAATGGTGTTATAACATTATAGCCTTTTCACACTGGAGACCATCCACCATCCATTTCTTAGATGATCCGTAATACCCTCTGCACACTGAGCCCAGCCCGGGGGAACGTTGGTAATTTTTTAAAGATGTGAAAAACCGATTCACACTGATACCATCAACCATCCATGAAAAACAGCTGATGCTCACAATTGCGTGCGGTCAAAATTTGATCACATTTATAATTGAAATTAATATAAATAACATTGCAACGGTTGTGAATGTGATTCAGCAGCAAAACATTTCTTGCACAAGCTAATCATGTTGCTGCACATGGATGATGTTGATGACTCGTACGTTTCTATGCGATATTTACTCGATTATTTTCAAATGAAACCTTAAATAAAGGATATTCAAATTAAATATACTACGAAAATGTAAATAATGAGTGAGTTCACCAGGACAACTTAAGCTTTTGAATTGGAATATGTGTTTGTAAATGCGAAGTATTGAGGGAATTTCATGATTTTTTATTAATTTGGATTTGTTTATTTCTTTTTATTCGCAAATCGGTGTTGTGACCGGTCCCCCGGGATGTACTCAGTGTGCACAGGCTATTATGTCTTTCCCACAGGAAAGTGGAAACACTATTTTTCAGTGTCAGTGTTGGAAAGTGATACTTGAGCTGTCAAAAATGCATGTCGTCGACATTTTCACTTTACTTTTCACAAAGCAAAGAACGGCCTGAACAAAAAAAAAAATTTTCTTCAATTTTTACTGGGAAAACTTAGGTAAGCAATGTTTCTCTCCCCAGTGAAAGTATTTTTGAGTTTCTTTGAGTCTTTCCAGATCATGTCTCTACGACGCAGCACTCGCATAAGGAATCTGCGTGCTGCTGTCTCTCCCGTTGCCGCTGCTACTCCACGGCGCGCTATCTCCGGCATTCGTCGATCACTGCAACGAGTTCCTACAGTCGGCGATGAACCATCTGAAGCTTTAAATGTCGCTGCTGGACCCAGGAGCCGGAGAAGTGGCCGAACAACGTCTGTGGCCGTCGCGCACCAAGAGAACGGAGGACAGGGACTGATCCGGGACCGGGACCAGGACCAGGACCAGGAACCAGGCCAGCGACGTCACACCGCGATTGGGCGTCTCAGCCGCGAGATGGCCGAAATAACGGCAAATCCAACAGACGGGTGCCAGGTGGAGATAGTTGAGGACGATATTAAGCACTGGTTGGCCACCATTCTCGGACCTACCGGCACGCCCTACGAGGGAGGGCATTTTGAATTAGATTTATTTTTCCCAGAGAAATACCCGCATGTTCCACCTGAAGTGGTATTTAGAACTCAAATTTACCACTGCAACGTTTCCCGTTACGGCAGCATATGCATGGACATTCTGGCGGAGAAATGGTCGCCTATCCTGACGGTAGAAAAGCTTCTCCTATCGATCATGTCGCTGTTGTCAGACGCCAATCCTGACGACCCCATGGACTTGGGAATGGCCGACTTGTACAAGTCGAACCGCAATCATTACGACGAAATTGCCCGCTTCTGGACTACGCGTTACGCCACGCCTGCGAGTGTCTTCGAACCTTTCTGATGCAGTACATGGATCCATTCTGATTTTGGGATTTATGTTCACTGAAACATACGCAAAAACACGTACTTAATTTGCAAATGTAGACATCAACACGTCCACATCTGTTCTTCTATTCTTGTAGCCCCTTCAAACAGATGTACTACAAATCTACATATCAATAAATGGATCGACATATTTCTTTATATAAGTCTGAATTGATTTCCAACAGAGTGGATTTGCAAAAGTATCAAAATATATATTTATATTTTCAACGGATAAATATTAGCAGATATCTCTCCATGAAAGATAATGTTTTTCAGTGTTGATTGGTTCTTCCAGTTTTAGCTGCAGAAATTATTAATCAGTTTTTTATGCTCTTTTAGTTTCATAAGCGAGGAGCAGACATGCTCATACCCAAGCCAGTGAGTAGTTTTGTTAGTTTAATGAGAGAGTTAGATGAATTACTTACAGATTTGATGGTTCCTTGGGAACTAATAAATGAGAAGTGTAAGAGGACCACCATGCATATTTTTGATTGGTACAATATTCTCTTATATATTATTTCTTTTAGGCGCCAGCCTCGATCCCCTGCAAAATTAGTGCTAACCTTATAATTACAGCGCTCTCGTCTTGTTGCAGGAGTGTCACCGCTAGTGTCTTCAGTGCCACAATATACTATATTAAAAATAAAATGTCACTGTGCGACATTAATTTTTTACTTAGCACGAGACAATAAATAGGTTGCACAAATCTGTGGTGGATATCCGCACACTTGAATATGAATAGTATACCCACAAAATATTTTTTAATTTATCTCGTTGGCACTGAAAACAAAGGAAAAATTCCCAAAAATGGCTGTAATTGAGTGACAGAAGCGGACGAAATTATGTAGCAAACCCCAATAAAGTTACCAATAAAAGTCGAGGTTTTTGCAGCACCTCAAACTCTCACAGCTACTAGAAACCTGTGGCACACAATGCAGTGTCCTTGGACTCAAAAATCAACTCAAACTCGCCGGCCTGCAGGGAGGCGTGCAGGCGAGAAGGAAGGCAGCCAAATTTGTATCAAAAAGTTGTTAAACCTTCATAAAACGAATCTGGAGAGGGGCTAGGCTGCTCCTCTGGCGGCAGGAAATGAAAAGAATGAAAAGGAATTTGTAACTTTGTGTTGTGGCCACCAAGGGTCTATAGGTGGGCGGTGGCGTGTGAGGGCATGGGCCAGGGAGCGAACATAATTATGCAAACTAATTAAAATACTCATACGATGCGTTCATCTGGCGCTTCTGTTGCTGCCAGCCCAGCGATGCCCTGTGCGCCCCCACACATCGCCCGCGCACTCACACTCACACTCTGCCTGTGACTCTGCCTTGCCTTGCCTGCTCCTTGGCGCCCATTTTTAATTAACAGTAAGCGTCCCAGCCATGAGAGCGGCGGAATAAAGAACAAACATGGAGAGCTGGAGAAAGGGCCAGGGATGGATAGGGAGCAAGAGGGAGCCATGGAGGCTGGTGCTGAGTGCGCTGGCTGAGGGGAAACAAAAATGAAAGACACTCACTTCCGCTTGACATGATGTGGAATGTTCTGCACATGCATTTGACTCTACTCAATGGCAGTCTTTCAGTGTGTTGGTGTGTGCAGTGCACAAATACAAAGGGAAACCGCAAAAACACAAATATAGTTTCATACTTTTGAGCGCCTACAAACAAAATGTCAGCCACGATAGCTGAATAAAAAAAAACAAACACGAAAGAAATGACTGCTGGAATCCGAGTGCTCGTAGAGACAGCAGTGGCAGCAGAGTGTGGCAGGCTAGCCAGTGTAAATATATTTTTTACACCTAACAAAATCCCCGAACCGTCAGCCAAAGAGAGTTAAAGACATTTATTTGGGCCGGGACTAATGGGCCTTCCCTTGATTGTCTTGCTGTCTTAGTCTTACAGTGAATTAGTTTAGTTCCAGGTTTAAGTTTCATGGAGATTTTTTTGCAGTGCATCATTGGCATGATTTCCCTCAAGCTCTCCCTAAAAAGCCTCAAAAAGCCAGCAACACGTTGCCTCTAATGATATGACTAACGTTGACAGCATCATTCACACACTCCAATGTGCGTGTCCCTATGTGTGGGGTGTGGGAGTGCGCGCTCTGTTTGGGGAATAAATTGTTAATTATTATTTGAAAAGAGTTACAGCAGCGCAGCCCGTAATGATGACGCTGACGAGGCTGACGATGATGCTGATGGGGCCTCCAGCTGGATGGTAGGGCGTGGGGCTTTGTCAGAGCCAGCATCCAACATTCAGCATCCAGCATCTAGCATCCTGCATGGCAGGTTTTCGTGGTTGGTTTGGTTTGCAGTTTTAGTTTCGAGTTTGGTAGAGCGGCCCGGGTTCTGGACGGGCAGCTCCCCAGGCTCGGTTTGGCATGGTCGCCTGCGCTCGGCTCAGGGCTCTTGCATGCACATTTGAATCTGCATTTTGCTGCTTTTGGATGGGGCTCTAAATTAACATTCGCCCTCCCCCCACCACCCCGCAACTCGTGCGTGTTTTTGTGTGTGTGTGTGTGTGTGGGTGTATTAATGTGGCCCAATTCTTATGCGTGTGCTCATTTCGAATGCGCATTACAACAGCAGCAAGAACATCTGCGGCAGCAACAAGCGACAGTATTTTTCCCCGCTGCCGTTCGCCATGTCAATTGAAATGCAGCCAAGAGTCGAGTCGAGTTGCGGCCTCCCTCCCCAGCAAGCGCCATAGCTTTTCCTGCCCCTACCCCTGCTCCATCCATAGCCACAGCCCGGGCGTAAATTAAAAAGTGAAACATGGCATGCATGGCGTATGTGTAATATTTTTATTTCACTTGGCTTCTAATTAGGCAAGTCAGCTGTCAGTTTGTCAACTACATATCTCCTCCCTGCCAGCACCGCACCGTTTCCCTGCTCCGGCATTTGCATTTGGCTTTTAACTAATTTGCTGCCAGAAGATGAGGCAGATTCCTTCTCGGATTCTCTGATTAATGCGCACTGTGCATTTGGGCCAAGCCACGACAATGATCAACACGGCTCCTGGCACGGAATGTGGCAAATATGAGCAGGCGCGGGGGACATTGGTATGTAATGTCCGCTGAATGAGGTTAGTCAATGTGGTGCATGTCATCAGCAATGTGGGGCATGTCCTTTTCATATTTCGCAAAGAAGGTTACGCGGACACCGAGGCGTGCATTGCGTCTTTGGGCATAATTCCTTTGGCTGCTCTTTGGGGACTATCAACTATGACTGGAAGAATCGGTCAACCGTAAGGTTGAGTTCTTTAAATACTTCACACGCCTGGAAAATATTAGCACAGTCGTCGCCCGATCACATAAAGTGAGGAAACTGTTTTAGCTTTAAACTTTATCCAGTATCCATCCCACATAAACTCCTCATGTAAACGTTTAACTAAACTAAAATATATTCACATATAAAAATCGATCTCAATTCAATTGGTTTGATTGGTGTGCCGTGGCTTTGATCAAACGAACTAAATGCCAGCCACGTATGCTCACACAAATACACACAGTCGGATACACGCACACACACACACACACAATCAAATAAAATGGTCGAGAAATAATTGCGCGTGTCGTTTGCTCCCCCGAAAACCGGTGAAAAACCATCGGGTGTGCGCTTCCTACCTGTTTCACATGCCAAATTAGCTTAAAATTGTTACCGCTAATGTGCAAAACAGTCCCAGCCCTAGAGTCTCCTCTCAGCCCCCGAGTCGCACCTCCCCAAGCAGAAACGCCAGCCAACGCATTAATGCCTTTTGATCTCCATCCAATGGAGGAGACCAGGACGAAACTTTTCAGCGCGTACGTGTCTGAAGGCGCTCAGTATGGGGAGTATGCCACGCTTTAAATTTCAACATGGCCATACCGGGAGTATACCGGGGGTATACCGGGTTTTTGTCTCTTCTATATCCTTCTGCAGGGTTCGTAGGTTTCAATTTGAGGCAACGAATACAACAAGTGAATTTGAGCCGGCAAAGTCGTGAAAGGATCTCCCAGCCAAAAGCGGAACAAACAGCACAAAACGAGAGGATACAAAATCAATCGAAGGTGCTCTTTCGCCAGAAGTTGCTTAGCTACTCAACACGGTCTGTGCAGCACATTTTTCAATTTTTCTCTGCAACATATAAATTGCTTTTTCACATATTTCAGATGTTTCCGGAACATTTTAGTATAATTCGTTTATTGTAACTTCTGAAATCACCAAAGCAAATGTTGGGAATATACAAACATTGTGTTTGAGCAACGTTTTGGTAAATCGTCTAGGATATACTAGATACTCCTGTACCTCAACCTGTCAGTGGGAAAGAGTACACCTCATTCGCTTGCGCCGCACAGAATATTCACTCTATCGGAGTTTTTATTGCCATCGCCAGCTTTATTATGGCCGTTTAGCGATTTTTTATGGCCAGGGCTTTGGCTGTGTAGGCAGCCGCATGCGCTTTTTATTGGATTGCATATCGCGGGCGAGCCAGTAGGAAGAGTGGTTCGCATTGGACGGGGTCATTTGTTGGGGTCTGCTGGCTTTTTGAAAGCCATAAAAATCGAATGGCAGCGGCACTGCCACAGGAACTGGAAGCGGTGGCGGTGGCCGGGCGGCAAGGAAAAACAAATCGATTTGCTAAATTGCAGTGCAAAGTACAAAAGCATTCACACAGGGGAGCGCCGCGAAAACAACATATCCTGTCATTTCAGTACGAATTCCCTGCTGCTGCGGCACCGTTCTGCGGATCGTTGGTTCCAGCGGTTGCACTCGGCGGTTCCACGCGCCAACAATCGCACCAGCAGCTACTCGCTCGTTTGGCTGCTCGCCTTCCAAAAATATAAAAATATTTATAAATATTTAAATGTGCATTAACTAACCAAATAGATCGAGAGCCGCTGGGTACTCGGGCAGCGGACTGCTTTTAGAGACTCCTGGGATGCCGGGCTTCAGTCGGCGAAATTTTTGGACTTGCGAAAAACTTTTAATTGCACTTTGTTTGGGCATTGCATGGAAAACTTATCATTAAAATAGTTGTTGAGCTTGTTTAGTTTCCCAAGAAAAAGCAGCATACTTTCTGCCGCTTCGCGAAAATTTTCTGGATAAATTGTTGCTTCCTAGGACTCAGGATGAGTCGGTAGTTGGGGTTGGGGTAGGGGTAAGGTGGAGCAGCGGAAAGAAGCAAAAACTGCTTTGACAGCCATCAGTTTCGGATGCTAATGAAGGTAAAGTATTGGCGTTGCAGTTTGGAGTTTCACTTAAGAATCGTTACGCCTCAAATTGACATTGGACAGTCTCCGAATTTTAAGAACATTTCAGTGTTCAGTCAACCACTTTCAAAGCACATGAATAGCATCAGATCCGTGCGTATTAGTTATAAGTGAATGAAAATATTTTCTAGTGTACCATTTTCGAATACCGAAAGTGTCTCAATTCTGTCTGTTTAATGTGAATGCTTAAGACTTGTAAGTGCCAGCTGTCCTACCAGTAGGCGAATAGGTATCCTAATCTTATTTTAAACTGGCATTCTCGACCCAAGCACTATTCACTCAAATTTGGATCCACAATTCAACCGAAAAAACCCTGAGCCGAGCATTTCTTGGTAATATTAAAGCCACACCCTAAACTGCGAAAAATGAAAGGTATGAACCAACTATTCTCGCTTTTGAAAAATTTCACTTTTCATCAGCTTGCTCTCTCGGACCCGTCTGCATATCTGGTTGGCCCTTTGACATTCCACTTTTCCAGGCCAACAGCTGTCAGGTTCATGCCTCAGCCCCCCCTTAAAGTCGTCTAATGCCCCTGTGCCTGCCCCTTATCAGCATATTTCTTGGTTCATCCGACCACAAAAACCATCTCATTTAGCCATGAAAATCTTTGCTGCCAGCAGAGACAGCAGCAGCAGAACACCAACAAAAGCGTAGAGGGAAGAAAGTGGAAAAAAGAGAATAACCAAGAAGGGAACCTGAGCCGTATCCTTTTCATTTTCAACCAACCACAAAACACATTTCGCTTTCATTTCATTTTAGAAATCCTAAGAGGAGAATGCGAACCGAAACGAAATGAAAATGATGAAAATGCAACTAATTCCTGACGGCTTATGGTTATTATGAGACCTCGGCCGTCATCCGTACTCCGTCCTCCGCCCTTACACGCTTTGGACTCCCTTCGGACTGCCCTGGTTTTGTAATAATTTTTATTTTTATTCCCGAACAGACATTTAATAGAAACGACCGCAGTAGAGATTAACCTTCAACGTCACTCGCCTGTATATTTAATTTCGCCGCTAAGCCCAAAATCTGTTGGCTCTGAAGGGTTGAAAACCATTCGCAAAGGTGGAGCCTGAAAAGCTCTGCTTCTGGGTAGCTATGGGTCATTTTTGTGTGTGAATTTAATTAGTTCCAGCAGGAGCAGCAGCAACAAGTTGTTGTTCAGGCTCCTATCTGGGGCTAAGCTCAGGAAAACAAAAACCATTGAGAGAACCACATTAGCAATGCCCGTTGAAACTGCATAAATCAGCATTCAAATTAGAAATTAGTCCACACATACACACACACACACACACACACACACACCACTCCAGCAGGAAGAGAGAGGATTGCTGGCGCAATCCACTTCCAGACAGACCAAAGCACTTGACAAAGCACCCTCCGCCCCAGTCCAATCCTGCCCCCAGATCTCCAAGGAGCCACTCATCTCTCTACTCGGCCACTCGTCAGCACACTCATTATTAGGCTCAAGTGCAAATTAGTGTGTTTGGTAGTGGGTTATTAAGTTCTTGCCCCGCTCCGACTCCACCGCCACCTCCACCTACAGCAGCAGCTGCAGCTAGAGCTAGAGCTACATACAGCTCCGACTTGGCCTTTTGTTATGCTAACTAAATGAGTTTTCTGCTGCTGTTCTGGGCATTCCGGGTGCTCTGTGTGTGTTCTGTGTCTGTAGTAAAACTTTAGTATACAAATTTCATTTCATTGTTTTTCGAGTGCCCAACAACAATCAAAATAAGTGTTAACGGCTGCCGTGGGCGTGGCCCCGCCTGCCGGGATAGTTTTTGTCTTATTTTTTGGGAGAGTCAGAGAAAAGTTTTGCAATTAACATGAGCCGAAAGCGGCCTAAGCGAAAAAGAGTACTACCTCCAAAAAATAATCACCGGAACGGCACGAGAGGCTCAGAATAGGGCAGAAAAAAAAGTATAGGCTGTCTTCATTCTGGGCTTTGCCTAAACCAATTACCACGTGCGAATGCCTCGGGACCAATGCGAGGAACAGCTCTCAATCATAAAAAATTAATTAAAAACAATTAAAGCGGCAGAAGAGTAGAGAACACAGATAATAATATCGAGTGCCAGAGGGAGAGGTCTGCATAGCATCACCTTAATTATGTTTTCTGCATCCGCCCTCACGACAACAAACCCAAAGAAAAACAGAAGAGGAGAGAGAAAGAATGCTAAACAATATGCAAAGCGCCAAACCAAACCAAAGCGAGGCATCATAAAAATTCAATCAGGCCACAGAAGCAAATGGCAGGAAGCCCTGAACCCAAAAAACCCAAAAACAAGAAGAAGACAGCCAGAAAAACAGAAAAAGAATTATAAAAACCAAAGCAAAACACCACAAAAAAATCTCGCGCCCAAAATGACATTAATTTACACATCAGCGAAGCGCGTAAGGGACGAGTACGGTAGAGGGAGGGATGGGGATGGGGCCAAAGCGGAAACAGGAAGTTGCACAACAGCCCGACGACAAGGAAGTAGGCGGTTGGGGTCGGGTGGCCGCAACCAGATGACAAAGCGGGTAATAAAAAGCAATCAGAACGAGGCAGCGGAAAAGTCCGAAAGAAAAACAATTTGTTAAGTGTTTGAAGCATGGAAAAAGAGGGTGTTTGATGGGACGAAATATGATTTAAGACGAGTTTTGTGTGTCGCATCGAACATTACATGAGATGAGAATTGAAAATCTCAACATATCAGTCAACTTGTATTGAATTGATCTATAATGAAGAAACTATAAAGGGAAAACCATTCGATGCACCATGAAGAATGTAAAGAATGTAAATGAATTATTTGAAAAGTTAAGTAGGTTTAATTTTTTAATCCTAGAAATATATTTTTAAACGTAAATCACTTCAGAGATGAAATGATGATGACTTAATGACCAAACAACATTCCTTCTTACATACATATGTTTTTACATTTAGTTGCTGCTCATGTGATTTTCAAAGAAACACTCAGAATTTCCCTATACTTTAATTTTTTAAGTCCTTTACATGGACAAATAAATTTGAGAATGTTTTGTGTAGGTATTTCTGGCCAGTGTCAGCCATCGTTGTGTCAACTATTTAGATTTCATGGAAGCCCTTTCTGTCAGCTACGAGTGGAATATTATTCGCTACTTCAAATGCTGCTGTCCCTTTGCCTAAGCTATGAAAACTACTTAAGTGAATGTCCAAGCAAATCAAGTGCAGGGCAGGGCCAAGACAGGACTTGCCAGGACGCTCGATGGCCAAAAGCAAATCAAACTGCTCGCCCACTAATCACACAGGCAAGCCGCAAGCGAAGAATAAGCAAACAATATATCCAGCAAATGCACAGCCAGATAGTATTTCTATACAGCTACAGATGTGTGGTGTGTGGTGTGCGAGTAGATGTTCGAGGGACTCCATCTGTGTTTGCATTGGTATCACGTGTGTCTGGGAATATGCATAATTGAATTTTATAACCCGAAAGATTGTTATTGCTAGAGATTTTGTGTGGTAAGCAGATGCCATGGCCATCGCCTTCGCCTTAGCATTTGCCTGCACTCTGCAGATTCACAATTCTCAAATTGTCAGACAAACCATCTTCCTGCCCCTTCTTGCCCTCGTTCTGGCTGTTCTTAATCTGTGTTTGCTTTGATGCCATGAGAACCAAATCCAAATATTAGCCAAGCCTTTGCCCAGAATATCAAATTGACACAGGCTAAGACGAATTTCAGACTCTTTATCAGCTCGGTGACACTTTGTTGTCAGTGAAAATAAATTGTTCTTTTTGCTAGCTCCTGAGACACGACAATTAATCACAGCATTAATAATAGTTCTGGATGGCGAACGAGAGGGTGCTTTGGGAAGGCTTAGAAAATCTCTCGAAATTAATGCGAAATTGTGTGAAATTAAATGCCGCTCATGAATGCCGTATAGAAGGCGTATACGCAATGCCGGAAATTAAACATACGCCATACGGCAGCAGAAGGCTTGTAAGCCCCATCCGACCCCATCTTAAAGCGGAAGCTAATTGTTATGCAGAAAACATAACACAAATGGCAGCTGGTGGGGCAGGGGTCTTTGTGGATCGCAGCGGAGGAACCAAAGTCTTGCCAAAGATGAAGCAGAACAGAACCAAGTAAAAACTTTAATATTTAAATATGAAAAACTATTTATGTAAGAAGGAAAAGCAAGACACACGCACACACAATTCTGGTCAAACACTGGGGAAAGCAAACACAAAATGAAAATTAAGGAAATGCTTTCATGGGATTGATGGCTAAGAGATGCTCTCAAAGTCACAAACAAATAGCTGTGAAAAACGATCCCGAACTTAACGGTAACATGGCTCTCAATTAATATATAATTATATAATAATCCCAAAGAAGCGTTTTTAAATATTCTTCGATATTTTTTGTGAAAAATAAAACAATTCAGAAGGAAACTTTCAACACTCTTTGGAACTAAAATGTAACTATAAAACCACCGTCATATCGGGCATCTGGAAAATAAAAAAAACAACAAGAGAAATATAGTTTTGGGCAACTATTACCCTAATCTAATCTGCTGTTTATTTTCCTATTTATTTCATATATTTCGAATGTCCTTTACAGCCCACGAAGAGAATTACCCTGGATACTCTTACCCTAAGTTTGTCAGCTTTTCCCTACCTTCCCCTCTTTATCACCCTGCCCCGCAGACAAATACAGAAATCTGCATTCCTCTGCCCCTATGGCCTTCCCCTTTCCCAACCCCCTTTCTAACCATGGCGCATCTTTTCGGTGGCCGCCGCGCAATGCGAAAATTTTAATTTATACATTTTCAGCTGCTTCTGTATGGGTGTACGTGTGTATGTGTGTGTCAGCGACTTCCTGTTGCAAAATTGAGTTTTATGTATGCGAGCGAGCAGAAGTTTGCACAACTTGTTTATGATTTCTCATGTCAAATGCGCTGGTAGAAGTGGAAGTGCCTGCCTGGAAGAGGGCGTGTCTGGCAGATGCAGTCGGAATAAGTATCTACAAGTGGAGGCCGACTGGTAGGGTGCGCCCGCCTCTATTTGGCACTCCAGAAGTTTTTGATTTACTATCCAAGTGTGAGTGCTCTCTCCGTGTGTGCGTGTGTGTGTGTGTGTGTGTGTGCGAGTTTGTTTGCCATGTAGCATCTTGTAGTGCATGCTTTAAGGCGCCGGAAGTGCAGTTTATACCACCATTTGCTAAAGGAAGTCCAAAATGGATTTTAAAAACTTAAATTTTAGTGCACATACTCGTATACAAATGTTGGTAGAACAATCAAAAGTAGCAAACTCGACAAAGAAAGATTTGCATATTATACTTGCTAATAATACAAATAAAAATATAAATCTCAATATCCCAATTATCCCATTCAATAAAAAAATGAAGTTATTATTATCTTATTTTAAAGAAGATTTTAAAGAAGAAAGTTTTGTGCAAATAATAGTAAAATTCCATTCGAAACATTTATTATTTCTGCATAAATGAGGAAAAATATTTACCTCATAAACTTTATATAAATTATAGTTTGTCCACGTCTGTAAACGTTTAAAGTCCAGACAGTCAGTCATCCAGTATATGTATTATCATTTCGAATTATATTTTTGTACATCTGTTTAAAGAGCTGTTGCCCTTTTGCGATGGACAGAGTCAGAGATACAGACACCCGCACAAAAATGCAACTTCAAACCAGAAAGTTTTTTATTATTCCTCCTTTTTTTATTTGTATGAAATGCATTTTATGCAGGGAAATCTTTTTATGCGCCTGAAAGCACGCTTCAGTATAATTTGCGGTCATGTTCATTGATCTCCTGGGAAGCATTAAAATTTAATGATTTATACTATGTTGCCGTAGTGGCGGGGATGGGCTTGGGGAAGGGGATGAGCAGAATGCGTGGAGGCAGAGAGTGGGAATAAGAGGGACAGAAAGAGAAAGAGAAAAGAGAGAGAGAGAGAGAGTGTGAGTGTGAGTAGGGAATGAATTTATGTTATGCCTCTGACGCTATTTCGGTTTAAGGGTTAACATTGTAAAATTAACAACAATTTGACTTATGCGCGGAGGAGCGCCCCCACCTAACACACACTCTAGCAACCTAGAGAAAAGAGAGAGAGAGAGAGAGGGCGAGAAATAGAGAGTGGGCCCACAATGTCTGAGGCCTAAAAGTATGCTAAACAGGCCGAGCCGAGTGCCAGCAAAAGTCATAACTCAGCCTCAGTGGCAGGACGGGTGCCTGGATGCCGGCTTGGAGCCTGCTGGGAGGGATGGCCAAGAGCACTTGGCGAAAGGTAGGACCTCCAGCGACTGTTGGCTGCAACTATTAATCAGGCTTTAATTGTTTTTGTATGTGTTGGTCGGTTACATTTGTGGTGCGAGATAGACACACACACACACACACACACACACATTTCCTCTCAAAGAATAGAGGCCCCATGCATCATGTTGCCCAAAATCTTTTTGTAATCTCTGGCATTTGTCTGGATTTTTCGTAAAGACTTTGAATAGATTTATGCTCCTTTGACAGGCGCAAGATGTGAATGTGGAATCGTATGCCAGAGATCGGGAGAGAGCTACTCTCTCACATGTGTCTATGGCTGGGCTTAAAGTATCTTAAAGATATGCCACTGCCAGCAAAGCAACCTTGGAGTAGATTTACAATGGTCTAGTAGCGTGTGAAAGGCAAAAGAAAAGGTGTATGTGTCCTTGAAGGAGCATTTACTTGCGGTAACTATGAAGGGGGCTTGAATAGTTTGGAATACTTATATCAAATATACATATTCTATGTTTCAGCCTTAATTTCGGGACGATTATTTGATCCAAAAGAGTTTTCTTTTGAATTGTTAATTGAAGACGTGAATATATTTTAATTTTGCATTTTTTTGCGTTGACCATTTTGTTTTTTGGCTTGAAGCATCCAGACACACAGACGACGCTTTTAACTATATCCACTTCCAGCCTTTCCTTTTTTCACCTGCTTTCCTAACTGTTTCTGTCTCTTATCATCGGTGAGGCATAAATCACGCGTTTAGTTTGCCAAGTGGCTTTTTCGACCGTTTTGCGTTTAACTGTCGTTTTGGCCACTTTTACGTTTTGCAATTTTCAGTCGAACCCGAGTCCGCAACCCACCACCCACGAGCAACTGGCCAGCAGGGGCTTACCAACATATTTAGAATATATGGCAACACTTTGGCAACACCGACACAACCCTTGACCACAGCAAGTGAACAAAATGTAAAAAACAAACCCAAGAGCAGGCCAGAACACGGACACAAGAACCGAAGCACAAACACAGACGATTGCGCAACCACAGCGCAAAACCACTCCAAGTTTCTCGCCCACCAGCCCGCTCCACTCCCCACACATACACACACACACACACACACACACATGGGTACAGTCCAGTACAGTGCAGTACAGTTGGGGCAGTCGAGTGCTGTAGGTCGGTTCGGGGTTGTCATGGCCAGAGTTGCCAACGACAAGGACAAGAACAACCAGAGCCGCGGCTGGGGCTGGCCACACAAACTTGTAACGTAAATTTTGTATAAGCTTTCGCAAACACAGCCACTCCAATCCCTTCGGCATTTGGCATTTAGATTTGTGCAATAATATATTTTTTAAATTAAAACAAGGAATAGGGGAAAGACTCTAACTATAAATATTAGTCAGTATTTAAGAAATTCTTTGGAAAACGTATATCAAACTAAAATTTAAATTAAAACTACAATTATTGGGGGAATGCAAATCATGGAATCGCATCATTTTATATAGATCCCCAAACATAAACCTTCTTACCATTTTTGCCAACTTTTATGCAAGTCAGTCTCATTTATGTGGCTGGTTAATCTATAAAATTAAATTCTTTGGATGAGTAGTAGCTAGGTGGGCGATCCAATCTCTTTGTTGAATTCAGAGACTTCTGAAAAGAACAAAAAAGTGGAGCTTAGACGACTTCTACCCCAAAGAGAAACTCCAATTTGAAGACTTGGACAGAAAGTAAATGCCAGACTAAATGTATTGATTCAATTAATGCTGTGTGCCCAAGTCCGTGGATTGACTTATTATTTTAAACAATTAAAAAGACTGCAAGTTTATTTCAGAGTAATTACAAGACCTACTGTCGACATTTCGATACCCATATTTATATTTGTTGCACTAAAACAGGTACTATTTTCATAAGATATGTTGTATAACTCCATCAACACATATGGGTACAATTAATACTCAAAATATTTGCAATGTGAATACGTTAGTTCACATTACTATTGGGGAACGAAGAACTTTTTAAATTAATATGCACTTTAAGTTCGGAATTCGTGTCCACATCTTTTTTTGCCGGCTGCTGGCCTAATCAGCCAACCGTTTAGTCTGGGCCTGGCCGAAAATATTTTTGTGTGCATTCAATTGTACAATTGTCTCGTTTGCTGTTTGTCTGCCAAAACGTCGAACTATTGGCTGGTCTTCATGTTTACATTAATATTGTTGTTTATCAAATAACAACAGCAGCACCAGCAGCAGCAGCACCAACAATAGTACGAGTAGAAAAGTTGTTAAATCGAAAAGACATAAAAGTATCATTAAACTTTGGTGTCTGGCAATCTGTCTGATTCGGTTTGGTTTGTGTTTTGGCTGGGTTTGGGTTTGGGTTTGGCCAGGCCTGCCTGCTGTTTTTATGATTTTGTTCAACGTTTTTATCTCGTGTCTTTTGGGTTGGCAGACAAAAATTCACATTCTCATATATTTTGTTTAGTCGCTTGTTTGCCAAAAATCTCTATCTGTCTGGCGGTCTGTCCACCTTCTCCCTCCATTGAGTTTGTTGATTATTTATGCACAGAAAACAAATACGAGTACGGCAGACGGAAGCAGAATCCAAGTCGACTTCTGAGTCTTCGATTGTTTTCACTTTTTGGGAACTTTTATCTGTGTTTTTATGTTTGGATATAAAAAATTTGTCGTTATTTGCTGATGGATTATGTGGCCTATGCTGCATTTGAATAAAATCAATACTCTGAATTATTTATTTAATAAAAACTCAACAACTTCATACTGAATTCATTACAGCAACCCCTGTGCCCTGCCTCGTTCTGCCCCTCTTTAATCTGAAAAGTCTGTAAACGTATAGGCCACGCCTCCTTGTTGCATTCAGACGGTATGGGCTCATTACTTTTTCGACTTGAAAATATGCACACAATGCGTACACCGGAGCTTGGATAAATTCAGCTTGCCTTGTCTTTCAGCTCGGCAACATGAACAGAAATGAGAGAAAATCCACAAGCATGATGATGTACATAATACTCTACCGCAATTATTTTGTATAATAAATAGAAAGGCAGCTTCCTCAAGGAAATTTAATTAAAACAACGATTGATCTTATTGCAGCCTAAATGAATTATTTTTCTTGCCTTTAATTAGCTACCTTTAACCAAAATGAGAGTAGAGTACCCTACTCAACAGGTATTGACTATAGGGTATATAAAAAGCCCCTTTTATTTAGCCCAAAGAGGAGGTATCACTGGAGGCTGGCAAAACAATAGAACTCATCAGCAGCTACAGCAGCAGCAGCATCAGAAGTGCATTGAAAATTGGAAAATTCTCGCATTGCTTCTCAGTTGTAAAGCATAAGAAATTGAATGGAAAAATGGTTTTGCACAAATGCCCAACACACAGAGACTGTCAATGGGAGTCCCTGATGCCTGCCTTTTTTGTGGGCTTTAGAAGGCGGAGGATGCTCAGCTTAAATATTCAGGTCAAAGGGTTTTGGTTAGACTTTGGGCTCTTTTATTTTCGATTGAATTGCTTATTTTGTGGGATACCGTGCTCTGTGTTTTGTGTTCTGTTTTGTGTATCTGTTTTTGTATTTGTTTCTGTGTCTGGTATTTAGCGAATGACTGGTTCGCCGTCCAGTTTCTTCAGATTGGGCAAGCGACGGACAGCCTCGGCTACAAAGGCTGCCGGATCCATATTATCACTAAGCGTATTGCCAGTGAATGTGATCTCGCTGAGATTCGGGGGGACGGCAATGCGCATGAACTCGACCCAGTCCTTGATTAGATTGTTTGAAATGTAGAACACCTGGAGCGCCTTCATTGACTCCAGCGGCTTGATCTTCTCGATTATGTTGTAGCTGACCCAGAGTTCCTCCAGCGTTTCACCCAGCGACTCGATGCCACTGATATTCTTCAGATTGTTGCGGGCCAAGCTCAGCACCTTCAGATTCTTCATGCCCGATATCCCGCTGATCTTCTCGATCATGTTCGAGGACAGACTGAGACGGTTGCACGCCACCAGAGTGCTCAGCGTTGGATCCATTTTCTCTATCGGTGGATACTGGAATTGCAGCCCAATTTCAGTGGCGCTAATGGCCTCCTGTTTGTTCTTCTCCTCCCAGCGGGACAGTGCGTCCTTGATGCTTGTTGGCTTCGACATAGTTTAGACTTTAACTATATATTTTGTCGATGCTAAAATATGTAATGAACTAGGTCCGAGAATATTCGAAACTGCAGTCACAGTCTACTTTGCTGTTTTTATACCCGTACTCAAAAAGAGTTAAGGGGTGTATTAGATTTGTGGTAAATGGGGATTTGTGTAACGCAGAGAAGGAAACGTTTCCGACCCCATAAAGTATATATATTATTGATCAGGATCAATAACCGAGTCGATATAGCCATGTCCAAATTTTGTTTTTATGAGACTCGTGTGATATCACACTGTGTATTTCAAATGTATTTCAAAATATCTGTGGCAGCCACAATTTTAAAGATACCAAAAAAGTAAAAAGCAATATAGAAGAAAATTACAATATCTACCAGATTGCCGAATCTGAATCAGATCAGATCATAATTATAGCCAGAATGACGAAATTAGTTTTCACCGCCTCCTCCAGCAAAGAGACCCGCTGGAGAAGATATAGAATATAAAGAATCTGCGTGTTAGATGTAGAATATACATTGAAGGTGTAGATGTAGTAAAATATTTTGAAATTCTACTTCAATCATAAGCTCACATATTTATGTACTGACTTAGTGCGAGTATAAAAGTAGAAACGAGTCCAAAGAAGCGACTCACACGTTCCTTCATGTTTGAAATAGATTTTTGGGCATCAAAATATGGATTTTATTAAACAAAGTTCCCTTTCGAAATGACCCGCAGCTCCTTGTAATTTGAATATGTTAATGACCTCGGCCAAAGCGTCACCTGCTGGAACTGAGTAGATGAATTTCCTGGCCAAGTGTAATTTATTTATTTGGATGTGTTGCCGCCTCCCCAAGCGCCGTCTGTTCGCTTGTCTGGCGCTCGATGATAACTTCATTGGCTTTTGCCTTTGTTCTGGCTGGTCTGGCTTTAGGCTGGGTTCGTACTCGGGTTCAAGCTGCTCCCCTATCCATATCCCTATCCCCATTGTCATGTGCTACCTATTCTTTTTGCCAACCGTTTTGTGTCATGTTTGCCATTGTCTGTGTGTATGTCTGAGTGAGTGGAAAGGGCGAAGAGTATCTGCTTTGTGTCAGAGGCCTCCCCGGCACTTTATTACATATATTTGAGGTGATAATACACTTCACAGTACGCCCCTAAGGGCGCACATTTTTTCTAGAGCCGCGCACTGTCGGTTGTCGTTTGTCAAATAATTTTCTGTTTATTTTTCCTCGAACATTTGTGCTCCCTTTAAACTGAAGCGTTTTGATTAAATATTTGCTGCAGCTGCTATCGCAAATGGGGATATTTGCTGCCCATAAATTATTGAATTTATTGGTCAAAAACGACCAAGAGAAATATCGAAAATTGGGCCAACATCCTTTTTCATTTTTCTTGATAATCGTCCAGAAATTGGTAAAAACATATTTGATTCTTCTATTTTCGGTTATTTTTGTGATCCCATAAATTGCGTGCTCAATGCGGCAGAACCAACGCAACTGCAGAGTAAGCGGGAGATATACCGACACGGAGTGAGAAAGCCAATAAGTACGTACATACACACATGCATACATGCAAATTATAATTTATGAATCGAGCCAAAGGCGAAATGACGCGCCGCGACAATGTGCTAGGACTCGGATAGTGGAACCTTTCAGTGACTGAACTAATGGGCATAAGACGTCCACCTTATCGCCTCCAAACTGACTTTCATGTACATTTCTGTACCAGATTTTCGACGAGCGTGTGGAACTGTGGGCATCTAAGAGTGTATCTAGGATTTATTACAACAATTGTGATGTTTTGTCTATGTTTGTTCGTCTAACTGGTCACAGCAACAGCAACAACAGTATCTTAATAATAATGCGTGTTTTTTGGTTTGTGTCAATTTATTTTAAACTCCGGACTGATCCATGTACTGTATCAGAAAGATTCGAAGAGACTCGCAGGCGTGGCGTAACGCGTAGTCCAGAAGCGGGCATTTTGGTCGTAATGAATGCGGTTCGACTTGTACAAGTCGGCCATTCCCAAGTCCATGGGGTCGTCAGGATTGGCGTCTGACATCAGCGACATGATCGATAGGAGAAGCTTTTCTACCGTCAGGATAGGCGACCATTTCTCCGCCAGAATGTCCATGCATATGCTGCCGTAACGGGAAACGTTGCAATGGTAAATTTGAGTTCTAAATACCACTTCAGGTGGAACATGCGGGTATTTCTCTGGGAAAAATAAATCTAATTCAAAATGCCCTCCCTCGTAGGGCGTGCCGGTAGGTCCGAGAATGGTGGCCAACCAGTGCTTAATATCGTCCTCAACTATCTCCACCTGGCACCCGTCTGTTGGATTTGCCGTTATTTCGGCCATCTCGCGGCTGAGACGCCCAACCGCGGTGTGACGTCGCTGGCCTGGTTCCTGGTCCTGGTCCCGGTCCCGGATCAGTCCCTGTCCTCCGTTCTCCTGGTGCGCGACGGCCACAGACGTTGTTCGGCCACTTCTCCGGCTCCTGGGTCCAGCAGCGACATTTAAAGCTTCAGATGGTTCATCGCCGACTGTAGGAACTCGTTGCAGTGATCGACGAATGCCGGAGATAGCGCGCCGTGGAGTAGCAGCGGCAACGGGAGAGACACCAGCACGCAGATTCCTTATGCGAGTGCTGCGTCGTAGAGACATGATCTGGAAAGACTCAAAGAAACTCAAAAATACTTTCACTGGGGAGAGAAACATTGCTTACCTAAGTTTTCCCAGTAAAAATTGAAGAAAATTTATTTTTTTGTTCAGGCCGTTCTGTGCTTTGTGAAAAGTAAAGTGAAAATGTCGACGACATGCATTTTTGACAGCTCAAGTATCACTTTCCAACACTGACACTGAAAAATAGTGTTTCCACTTTCCTGTTGGAAAGACATAATAGCCTGTGCACACTGAGTACATCCCGGGGGACCGGTGTCGATTCCCACTGGCACCATCCACCATCCATGACAAATAGCTGTGCACACAATTTGGTGCGGCGGAAAATTTCTTCTTTTATAATTTAAATGAATATTAATAATATTGCAATGGTTGTGAATTTGATTCAGCACCAAAATATATTTATGCATAATCTAATCATGTTGCTGGACTTGGATGATGATAACAATGTGGTCAACATTGACGAGGAGAATTTATTGGAATGGATATCTGTTTTGAACACTGAAGCGTGGTCATTTGTGACTGCTTCTACTAAATTCAATCAATGTTTTAAATACAATTATATATTCTATGATTTTTGAAAAGCGGTTTGGAGTGAAGATATACCCGAAAACAACGAGGCGTTTTTTAAGGAAAGTTTTGTATAGCCTATGGCTATAGCATTGTATACTTTGGGTTCTTTTTCTGAGTACAGAACAGTCGGAAAGCTGTCAGCAAACAGCGTGTGCAATATACTGCATGAGTTTTGCAGAGCATTCATAAAAAAATTCCCAGTCCACAAACTGAGTTTTTCTGCCTGAGACAATTCTGACATATCAGATGTTTTGTTGTTGTTTTTACCATTTTCCTGTCTGTCATTGTTTACATTTTCGTAGTGAATTGCGATTTTTTTGTTGTGAATGTCATATATTTATGGTTGCATTTGACAATTATCGAAAAAATACCGCACAGAAACGTGCAAATTAATAACATCCCAGATGGATGGTGGAATAACTGGGAAATTTTCGGAACGGCAAAACCTTACGGACCATCCCCGAAGGATGGTGGATGGTGGCCTGTGGGAATAGGCTAAACTTTACGCAATTGTTCTGTTGTGCACAAAATAAATTTCATAATTCTAAAAATGGATTTTCCTAGCGAAGGTATTTATTAATGTAATTTAATTTATATGTTTTCATTAATGTGTATTGTTGTCCAACTGTGAACTGTATTATATGTGTATCTACATAGATTTAGTCGTCACCGTAACCATGCAAGCGGCAATACTCCGACTACAGTTCTTGCTACATCAGATGACGACGACAGCGGCCCGTGGAGTCCTAAGCGCATGCGCACCGCCGGAAACGAGTCCTTGGACGATGTCTACATGTGCCCTGTTTGTCGAAGTGGCGTACGCCACCTAGAGCCAGAACAAGCCGTCCAGTTCGCGATCGACGGGCTAAAGGATGATTCCGCTGACATTGCTATATTATGCGAGTGCTGCGTCGTAGAGACATGATCTGGAAAGACTCAAAGAAACTCAAAAATACTTTCACTGGGGAGAAAAACATTGCTTACCTAGGTTTTCCCAGTAAAAATTTAAGAACATTTTTTTTGTTTTGTTCAGGCCGTTCTGTGCTTTGTGAAAAGTAAAGTGTCTCTTCCTTTTCAGCAGCGAGTGAGACCGGTCGTGTGTTTTTTTCTGTGTTCCCTTTTTCATAGTGATTTGCGAAAGGCATAAAAAAGTGATCTTAAACAAATTTTTCAGGGTCAAACGCGTGTTTGCCTGTGTTAAAATCAAATATCAATTCATCAAAAGAAAAATTTGGTTCTTTCCCTGAGGTGGGTGAGTTTTTGGCAAGCTGGTTAAGCCAGCGAAAATGGCGGACGCCGGTAACACGGCGTCAGTAAAAATGAAACCTCCGGACCAGACATTAAACAGCAATAAAAGACATTCCAAAACTGACTATGATAGAAAAGTAAACGTTTTAAGCCCATCCTTGAAAGTAGACTTTTTGGACAGTCTAAAGAAATACACATATTCGTTTAAAAAAAAGCGAACAAACGAGTACACTAATACATATGAAGAGGTGCCCATGGATGAGGGAGACAAAAGTGACACACATACAGATGCAGAAGACATGAGGTCGGACACGGACAGTTTTGAGAGTGTGACCTTAGACTCAAACATCACAAATACCGAAAACACTGAAATAAGTATTATGGCTGCGGGACAAAAGACCAAAAATAAATAGAGTTTTTGTATCGACAAACGGCTTTGAAAAAGAAATAGTGTTGTATGGAGATAGTCATAAGGGTGATGCAGCAGTGCTGATATCTACAAAAAATTGTGATAAGTTCGAAAATAAAAATACCAAAAATGGATTATTTCTCTTTGAGAAAATCAGAGATCTGCAAATTATAGGAATAAAGAAATTGTTTCGCTGGCTCCGACCTTATACAAAATTTATTTCTCAAATTTTACTGACGCAAACACTCTGGTTAAAAATAACGATTTGAAAAAGATGAATATAGTAGCATTTATACCACGGAATTATGTGGAATCCTTTGGAATAATTAAAGGTGTTCCACTAGGTTTTTCGAATGAGGAAATCAGAAAGAACATAATGTCAAATATCGCGATAAAATCACTAGAAAGATTTACAAGGAGGGAATTTCGATGGATGATACCAACTCAGAATTTAAGTTCATACCAAACGAGACGGTAAAAATTGGGTTTGAGGGTGCCGACATTCCAGAAAAGATCTCACTTTTCGGGATATGCAGCATGAAGGTATATCAATATATTCCAAAAGTGCGTCAGTGTTTTAACTGTGGCAGAATTGGGCACACTTCGGCCAGATGCAAATCGGCGAGAAGGTGCACTAAATGCGGAGTGGGAGATTGCAACGGAACATGCACGGTTCTAAAGTGCATTTTATGCAATGGGAAGAATCATTCAGCCAGGGATAGACTTGTTTGCCCAGTATGGGAAAAAGAAAATGACATTAATAAGATTATGACAATAAAGAAAATAGCAAGAAAGGAAGTGCTAAATACCTATTCAGTTCATCAAAATTATTCACAGATAGAAAATGATGAGGTTAATTTTCCCAAATTAGACAGAACTGAGGAAAATATACAAAATAAAAACATCAAAGCCAATGAAATACTCAAAAAGCATAGTTATGCTAGCAGAGTAATTCAGAGACCGACCATTCCCATACAAAAACCACATTTTCAGCTAGAAGCTTACACAAATGATACTAGTGACCATATACCGTTCGCTGGTTATCAGAAGTCAGAAGAGGACAAATTTACTATCCAGCAGGTTATAAGCATGTTGTCGCAGTTCAGTTCAGTAAGTGGCATACGAAATATGTCCAAAAATCACACCAACACCAGTGAAAATACAACGAAAATACCACAAAGGAAATATAGGACACCAACAGAAGAAAATGAGAAAAGTTTAAAGTCTCGAAGTGAATATGAAGTGCTTACAGCATAATATTCAATCGATCAAAGCTAACAAAAATGATCTCGAATTTTTTTTAAATAATGGAGACTTCAGTATTGCCATTCTGGCTGAAGTTTTTTCTCACGATCTCAGTTTCAGGAAATTAGCAAATTTCAATTTAATAGAAAAATACAGAGACGATGGCTATGGAGGCGTAGCGATCGCTTACAGAAACGATCTTAAAATGAAAAAGATAACCTACGAATCTGATCAGGACATTGTTATTGCAAGCACTACCCATAATAAACTAAATCTTTTTATCGCTTCCATATATTTTGAACCAACAGTATTGATTGAAACATTTAAGATAGCTATAAACAACCTTCTGGAAAAATTAGACCCCTTTGAAAATGTAATTGTGGCAGGAGATTTTAACGCTAGACACATAGGTTTTGGTGACACAATAAACAGCAGAAAAGGGGCTTTTTTAAAGCAAGCAATGAACAATGCAGGATATGATTTGGTAAATGATCGTTGTCCTACATTCAGGAGAAATATAGATTCAATTGCAGGGTCCGTCTTGGACCTCACCTTTGTAAAGGGTATTAAAGTTGAGAATTGGAATTGTGAGAAACTGTTTCTGGGAGGCAGTCACCATCACCCTATAAGTTTTGAATTGATTGGAAGAGGAAAAAAGCTAAGTAAGTTTC
This sequence comes from Drosophila tristis, assembly GCA_018150885.1. NCBI lineage: Eukaryota > Metazoa > Arthropoda > Insecta > Diptera > Drosophilidae > Drosophila > Drosophila tristis. The sequence goes on from JAECWT010000200.1 coordinate 356,046, forward strand.
TAGCTAAAAACAAACTAATTAAAAAACTGGGAAAAATAGATATAAAAAATAACATAGGAGACTTAGCCAAACGCATGCAACATGAAATCAATGCTGCTACCTTTGAAGTTGACAACAAATGGCCGAAGTTATGGTGGGATGAGAGGTTAGCCAAATTATTTAACGAATTCTCTGAGGCCCAAAAAAAGGCATGTGCGGAGCCAGCTTTTCAGAACTATTGCAAGGCAGTAGATCTAAAAATCAAATGGAAGAAGGCAGTCAAAATTGCAAAGAAAACTAGCTATGCCAGGAAACTAACAGAGCTCAATGTGAAGGCAAATACTAGGGAAGCCTGGAAGTTTCTAGCTAACCTTAAAAATTGCAACATAGAAACTCATGAACAATTTGATTTAGAAAAAGCTGGGTCGTACTTAGAATGGCTAAAAGAACAAGTACCTGCGGAAGCCAGAAGCATTGATGCCACATTGTATGCATCAAAAGAAAACGAGAATCCGAAATTATCTCTTGAAGATCTAGAAATGGTCCTAGGTCGAAACAAAAAAACATCAGGAGGATTCGACAAGATAACTTATGAGATGCTCAATGCACTAAACAGGGACACTAAGGCAGAATTAGTTAAATTCTACAACAACAAAATTGCAAACTGTGAAGTACCAGCTGAATGGCGCACGATTAAAATCACGCCAATACCAAAAAAAAACAAAGATCTATCAGACATAAAAAATTTTCGACCAATATCCTTAATATCGGTCCTGGCCAAAACGGTTAACAGCATTATCAAAATCAAGCTTGAAAAACATATACAGGATAACGAAATTCTACCCTATAGGTCTTATGCGTATCAGAAGGATAAGTCAGCTGCAATGTGCATTAATGATGTGATCAATGAGGTAGCTGCAAGGAAAAAGAGCAAGGAGCATGTGGTAGTAGCAGCTGTTGACCTAAACAACGCTTACAACTGTGTCAACTTAAATTTTTTAAAGATGTTAATGGAAAATGAAAGTTTTCCGAAAATGTATGTGGACTGGATTATAAGTTTCATGTCCACTAGGCTGCTAAGACTGGGAGATGCAGTAGAGGTGGTGCAAGGAGGATTACCCCAGGGATCATGTCTTTCTCCACTACTCTTTAATATCTATACCAAAAGACTACATCAGATAGGGGACTGCAATACACAAATCATGCAATTTGCCGATGACTTTATATTGGTGTCACACGGGTATAACTTTGCGGCTGTAGTGGCAAATCTGAAAAACAAATTAAATGATTTTAGCCTATTATGTAGTGATCTGGGCTTCAGTTTCAATCCTAGCAAATCTGTGATTATGAACATGGGAAGGGCAGGTGGAAGGTCTCTGAACATAGAAGTTAAAAATGTTCTAATACCAGAAAAAAAAAGCTTTTTATTTCTAGGCAGGCTGATAAGTTCTAACATGTCCAATACCAGTCATATAAAAATGGTAAAAGAAGTAACTAGGAAAAGTAGTAGGCTTATACAATTAGCGACAACTATAAAGTCGGGACTGAAACCTAAGACTAGCGTTAATATTTTCAAATCTTTTATAAGAAGCAAGCAAGAATATGCAATTACCAGCTTCTCTGACATGGGAGTTGGGTCTAATAAAGACATGGAAATTGCACAGGCAGGAGTGCTGAGAAGATGTGTAGGTGTGCCTCCTGATACAAGCAAGCACGAAATCTTTGTGTTGGCGGGAATAATGCCTCCAAGTTTCAGAGCTAAGTGGCTTACAGCCAAAGAACTTTTCAAGGTCAAGAAGCTAAATCCCAGGATGTTCGAAAGTATAAGACTATCAAGAGCAAAGACGAGTTACACTTGTACATTAGAAGAATTTAAAACTTTCTTCGATAATTCTCAAAGCTGTGATAATTACAAACAGTGTAATAAGATTAATGTAAGAGAAAAAGAAATGACAAAAAACAAAGAAGAATACTCGAGGGAGGAAATCAGAGCCAGATTCTCTGAAATCTTGGAAAAATATTCAAAAGAAGGCTGGAATATTCTATCCACAGATGCATCGGTCGTGCAGGACAGGTGTGGTATAGGAATCGTAGAGTTACCTAGTGGAAACATATATAAATATAGAACAGTAACTAGACTTTCATCTGTAGGGGCCGAACTGATAGGTATTAAAAAAGCGAGTGAAATATGTGCCAAAAATGGATACAAGAAAGCTGTTATTTGTTGTGATGGTCTAGGAGCGATAAAACTAGTAAACAATAAACAAACAGACTCATACATAGTAAGAGACATTCACAACATTATCGACACATCAGGCATGCAAAAACTGGATATTCTATGGATTCCAGGGCACAAAGGGGTAACGATAAACGAAAAGGCTGATATGGCAGCAAAAGACGCCATACGAGAAGGGGAAACAATATACATTCAATTCAGTGTGAAAGAAGCCTTAAGAGAAATTAAAAACTCCTTAGAACACAAGTGGAACGAGGAGTATAAACAAAAATGTAGTAACAATTGCACCAGTTTAATCAAAATCTTTCCAAACATACCCAAAAAACCATGGCACTATCATTTAAAATGGAATGCTAAAAGCATAAAGACAATAAACAGACTGATGACAGGACACACGTACGATAAAGCCTTTCTATACAAAATTAAAGCGATTGATTCGGATATATGTGAGTCATGTAATGTCACAGAATCCGCTGAACATCTGCTTTTTAAATGCCAAAGATTCGTCCGTCTTAGGGGTAAGTATCGAATTTTTAAATATTATAAGGATCTAAATGAACTCTTGATCAAAAAAGAGCCACTCCACCTCAGAGAACTGGCACAGTTTATAAAAAGCGCTAATATGGACTTTTAAACAATTTGTGATAAATCATTTTAGATTAATAAAGTACAGGGAAATGACCTTTAACGTCTGTCAAGCTCGCTGACAGGAAGTCTGTGCAGGCCAAAAGGGGAGGCCTGTTTTAAAAAAAAAAAAAAAAAAAAATAAATAAATAAAAAATAAAAAATAAAAAAAAAAAATATATATATAAATAAATTACAAAATAGATACAATTTTTACAAACAAGCTTTAAACAAAACATACGGAGGTTTTACACTCTTCGATATGTTTGTCAAACTCTCAAGATCTCACTAAACAAATATTTCTGGAGACACACCTTGGGCCTATCAAGCGTGAGAACCTGAATAATCGGACAATAAGTCACACACCAATTACACCCAAAACAAAATCTGGAGATATAGTTTTCGTCTCATCAAGCGTACTTTCCTGGAATAATAGACAACAAGTCACACACCAGTACCTGATCAATGTGGCAACACAGCTGCAATCAAACCCCAGTCATCCATGCGATGATTTAATCAAAAAAAAAAAAAAAAAATTTTTTTTTTTTTTTTTTTTTTTAATTTATTTGGGGGGGTTGCGGGGAAAAAAAAAAAAAAAAAAAAAAAAATATTTTTTATATTTTTTAAAAAAAAAAAAAAAAAAAAAAAAATTTTTAAATATAATAAAAGTTCTTTTTTTCCCTTTTTTTAAAATTTTTTTTTTTTTATTTATTTTTTTTTTTTTAGACATTAGACTTAGCAAATTTTGCTGCATAGAGAGGGATAGCATGAGAGATCAAATGGAACATTATTGCTCGTAGCAGTCTCTAGACACTTCTAATGGCCTTCAGTCGAACAACTGAGGCACTACTTGATACAAGTTATGTTTTCCAGAAAAATACAGCCAGCAAGCCAGCAAAATTGCATGCACAAAGTATAACAATCAATTAATCGCTGCTCCCAGCTCAACTAGCAAGCCAGCTTGGCGCATATATTTCTCTCGCTCTGACTGCAGTCCATAAGGCCATAAGACCACAAGGCCATCTCTATTTTTCCAGCTAGTCAGTTAGCAAAGTCCAATGTCTTATATCTATTAGAATATGCATTAAGTGGCGAAGAAAAAGAAATAAACAAATCCAAATTAATAAAAAATCATGAAATTCCCTCAATACTTCGCATTTACAAACACATATTCCAATTCAAAAGCTCAAGTTGTCTTGGTGAACTCACTCATTATTTACATTTTCGGAGTATATTTAATTTGAATATCCTTTATTTAAGGTTGCATTTGAAAATAATCGAGTAAATATCGCATAGAAACGTGCGAGTCATCAACATCATCCATGTGCAGCAACATGATTAGCTTGTGCAAGAAATGTTTTGCTGCTGAATCACATTCACAACCGTTGCAATGTTATTTATATTAATTTCAATTGTAAATGTGATCAAATTTTGACCGCACGCAATTGTGAGCATCAGCTGTTTTTCATGGATGGTTGATGGTATCAGTGTGAATCGGTTTTTCACATCTTTAAAAAATTCCCACCGTTCCCCCGGGATGGGCTCAGTGTGCAGAGGGTATTACGGATCATCTAAGAAAAATGACTGGTGGATGGTCACCAGTGTGAAAAGGCTATAAGGTTATAACACCATTATTAGGATTTATATAAATATGTTTTAACCATAAATGGCATAAAAGGGGTTTCTTCACTGATGGAAAAATGGCATAATAAAAAGAACTACACTCATATATAAATTTAATATGTGATTTTTTAATACATACATTGTAAAATTAAAAGGAACTCAATTTGATTCCAATATAAATGTATTAATAAGGCTTTTTTAATACGGTCATATTTAATCTAAATACAAAACACTTTAAAATATCAATTATATGTTAAATTGTAGTTTAATATGTTTCATATTTATTGTTGTCGAGCATATTATTATACCCGTACTCAAAAAAGAGTTAAGGGGTATATTAGATTTGTGGTAAAAATGGATGTGTGTAACACAGAGAAGGAAAATTTTCCGACCCCATAAAGTATATATATTCTTGATCAGCATCAATAGCCGAGTCGATAGAGCCATGTCTGTCTGTCCGTCTGTCTGTCTGTCCGTCTGTCCGTCTGTCCGTCTGACCGTCTGTCCGTCTGTCCGTCTTGTTTGACGCCTGGATCTCAGAGACTATAGGAGCTAGGGCAACCAAATTTGGTTTCCAGACTCATGTGATATCACACTGCTACAAGTGTATTTCAAAATTTCGCCCCGCCCCCTTCCGCCCCCACAAAGGACGAAAATCTGTGGCAGGCACATTTTTAAAGATACGGTAAAACTAAAAACGCAGTATCGTAGAGAATGCCCATATCTATTAGATTGCCGAATATGAATCAGATCGGAACATAATTATAGCCAGAATGAAGAAATTAATTTTCTGTTGGTTCCCCCGCCCCCTCCTGCAAGACAAACACTACTCCTTCTCTCTCTCGCTCGCACACTCTGCCGCGTTCAGTGCGCGAGCAACCCCTAGCGGAGGAGATGCAGAATATAAATGGTACATCTATAATCTACATGTTAGATGTAAAATATACATTGTAGATGTAGATGTAGATAACAGATGTAGCAAAAAAATGTAAAATGTAAAATTTTTTTTTTTTAATTCTAAAATTCTAAAAAATTAGAGTACGGGTATAAGTAGAGTCGCGTCCCCAGAAGCGACTCACACGTTCCTTCTCGTTATTATTTACATTATTTAAGTTTAAAAACTTATAATAAGCAAGCCGATTGATGCAAAAGAGATACAAATGGTCTGTCAATGAGATACAGAGGGTCACACTAAGTAGTATCGATAGTCGATAAACAAGCGTTAAGAAAGACGAAGCGATCGAACACATGTAGATAACATGAAATAAGCTAAACTTCGGGTTTATGATTCAGCAAGGCCGGTTGCATTGTGTAAATTTGTGGAAAAATCAAGTAAAAACGAGAAGGAACGTGTGAGTCGCTTCTGGGGACGCGACTCTACTTATACTCGTACTCAGTCAGCATATACATTTTTGAGCATTTGATATTTTTAGAATTATTTAGAATTGTACATTTAAAATTATTTGCTACATCTGTTATCTACATAAACATCTACAATGTATATTTTACATCTAACATGTAGATTGTACATTAGACTGGGCCAAAAAACTTTTTTTTCGAAATTCAAACGGGACACCCCCCAGTTTTGTTACCTTGGATTTAATAGTAATATACATGATTTTATTTATTTATTTTTTTATTTTTTAGAGGTTGCTACCGAATTTTACAAAAAATTTGAATAAAGAAAATTTAAAATTTAAACATTTTTAAAAAACTTGCACAAGTGTTTGCGAACTAGTTAACTAAATATATCAACCTCAGCTGATCTTCTTGATTTTCACCAATTGTTAATTTTTCGATCTTGACGTGTCTTCTGCTATTGCTGAAGACTTTCCTCACAGCCGCTGAGGAAGGCCGAGAAAGAGCAATGCAATAACAAGAGAATAAGCAAAGACAAACAAACCGGTGCACTATGGGTAAAAAGACAGTTTCTGGTGCATAAACCCATTTTTATTTTTACTTAATTTTAAGAAATGACCCATATTAATCGAGTTTAGATATCTTCATTTGCAAAAAACCGCCTTCCAAAATTTTTTAGTGGCAACCCTGTAGGGTTGCCACAGCAACAAAGTCAGCTGTTTGAGAAGTTTTTTTAGTGTGGGTATATTGGAGCGAAAATTTGTAAACTTTACGCAATTGTTCTGTTGTGCACAAAATAAATTTCATAATTCTAAAAATGGATTTTCCTAGCGAAGGTATTTATTAATGTAATTTAATTTATATGTTTTCATTAATGTGTATTGTTGTCCAACTGTGAACTGTATTATATGTGTATCTCCATAGATTTAGTCGTCACCGTAACCATGCAAGCGGCAATACTCCGACTACAGTTCTTGCTACATCAGATGACGACGACAGCGGCCCGTGGAGTCCTAAGCGCATGCGCACCGCCGGAAACGAGTCCTTGGACGATGTCTAAAAAGCCGTCCAGTTCGTGATCGACGGGCTAAAGGATGATTCCGCTGACATTGCTATATTATGCGAGTGCTGCGTCGTAGAGACATGATCTGGAAAGACTCAAAGAAACTCAAAAATACTCTCACTGGGGAGAAAAACATTTCTTACCTAGGTTTTCCCAGTAAAAATTGAAGAAAATTTTTTTTGTATTGTTCAGGCCGTTCTGTGCTTTGTGAAAAGTAAAGTGAAAATGTCGACGACATGCATTTTTGACAGCTCAAGTATCACTTTCCAACACTGACACTGAAAAATAGTGTTTCCACTTTCCTGTGGGAAAGACATAATAGCCTGTGCACACTGAGTACATCCCGGGGGACCGGTCTCAACACCGATTTGCGAAAAATTATTTATTCTAAATGAAAAAAAACTAAACTCTTTGTTGTTTTTTTCCATTGTGTACTTCATTGGGCGCGTTCTACAGGACAACTTGATCAGCAATCAGTGATATATTTCTTACGATAGTTCAGGGATGCAAAATCCATGCATCTGATATTTAGATGCATCGTACGCTCCATTTGTCCCGTGTATGAAGGATTGCTTTTGAATAGCTGACGTATTGACTACGGCTTTTAGACATTAGACTTAGCAAATTTTGATGCATAGAGAGGGGTAGCATGAGAGATCAAATGGAACATTATTGCTCGTAGCAGTCTCTAGACACTTCTAATGGCCTTCAGTCGAACAACTGAGGCACTACTTGATACAAGTTATGTTTTCCAGAAAAATACAGCCAGCAAGCCAGCAAAATTGCATGCACAAAGTAAAACAATCAATTAATCGCTGCTCCCAGCTCAACTAGTAAGCCAGCTTGGCGCATATATTTCTCTCGCTCTGACTGCAGTCCATAAGGCCATAAGACCATAAGGCCATCTCTATTTTTCCAGCTAGTCAGTTAGCAAAGTCCAATGTCTTATATCTATTAGAATATGCATTAAGTGGCGAAGAAAAAGAAATAAACAAATCCAAATTAATAAAAAATCATGAAATTCCCTCAATACTTCGCATTTACAAACACATATTCCAATTCAAAAGCTCAAGTTGTCTTGGTGAACTCACTCATTATTTACATTTTCGTAGTATATTCAATTTAAATATCCTTTATTTAAGGTTGCATTTGAAAATAATCGAGTAAATATCGCTTAGAAACGTGCGAGTCATCGACATCATCCATGTGAAGCAACATGATTAGCTTGTGCAAGAAATATTTTGCTGCTTAAATCACATTCACAACCGTTGCAATGTTATTTATATTAATTTCAATTGTAAATGTGATCAAATTTTGACCGCACGCAATTGTGAGCATCAGCTGTTTTTCATGGATGGTTGATGGTATCAGTGTGAATCGGTTTTTCACATCTTTAAAAAATTCCCACCGTTCCCCCGGGATGGGCTCAGTGTGCAGAGAGTATTACGGATCATCTAAGAAAAATGGATGGTGGATGGTCACCAGTGTGAAAAGGCTATAAGGTTATAACACCATTATTAGGATTTATATAAATATGTTTTAACCATAAATGGCATAAAAGGGGTTTCTTCACTGATGGAAAAATGGCATAATAAAAAGAACTACACTCATATATAAATTTAATTATTGATTTTTTAAAAATTAAAATTAAAAAGAACTCAATTTGATTCCAATATAAATATATTAATAAGGCTTTTTTAATACGGTCATATTTAATCTAAAATATCAATTATATGTTAAATTGTAGTTTAATATGTTTCATATTTATTGTTGTCGAGCATATTATTATTATTTACATTATTTAAGTTTAAAAACTTATGGTCTGTCAATGAGATACAGAGGGTCACACTAAGTAGTATCGATAGTCGATAAACAAACGTTAAGAAAGACGAAGCGATCGAATACATGGTAGATAACATGAAATAAACTAAACTTCGGGTTTATGATTCAGCAAGGCCGGTTGCATTGTGTCAATTTGTGGAAAAATCAAGTAAAAACGAGAAGGAAAGTGTGAGTCGCTTCTGGGGACGCGACTCTACTTATACTCGTACTCAGTCAGCATATACATTTTTGAGCATTTGATATTTTTAGAATTATAGAACTAAAAAAAAAAAATTGTACATTTAAAATTATTTTGCTACATGTTATCTACATATACATCTACAATGTATATTTTACATCTAACATGTAGATTGTACATTAGACTGGGCCAAAAAACTTTTTTTTCGAAATTCAAACGGGACAAAACTGGGGGGGTTTTGTTACCTTGGATTTAATAGTAATATATGTACATGATTTTATTTATTTATTTTTTTATTTTTTAGAGGTTGCTACCGAATTTTACAAAAAATTTGAATCAAGAAAATTTAAAACTTAAACATTTTTAAAAAATTTGCACAAGTGTTTGCGAACTAGTTAACTAAATATATCAACCTCAGCTGATCTTCTTGATTTTCACCAATTGTTAATTTTTCGATCTTGACGTGTCTTCTGCTATTGCTGAAGACTTGCCTCACAGCCGCTGAGGAAGGCCGAGAAAGAGCAATGCAATAACAAGAGAATAAGCAAAGGCAAACAAACCGGTGCACTATGGGTAAAAAGACAGATTTTGGTTCATAAACCCATTTTTATTTTTAGTTAATTTTAAGAAATGACCCATATTAATCGAGTTTAGATATCTTCATTTGCAAAAAACCGCCTTCCAAAATTTTTTAGTGGTAACCCTGTAGGGTTGCCACAGCAACAAAGTCAGCTGTTTGAGAAGTTTTTTTAGTGTGGGTATATTGGAGCGAAAATTTGTAAACTTTACGCAATTGTTCTGTTGTGCACAAAATAAATTTCATAATTCTAAAAATGGATTTTCCTAGCGAAGGTATTTATTAATGTAATTTAATTTATATGTTTTCATTAATGTGTATTGTTGTCCAACTGTGAACTGTATTATATGTGTATCTCCATAGATTTAGTCGTCACCGTAACCATGCAAGCGGCAATACTCCGACTACAGTTCTTGCTACATCAGATGACGACGACAGCGGCCCGTGGAGTCCTAAGCGCATGCGCACCGCCGGAAACGAGTCCTTGGACGATGTCTAAAAAGCCATCCAGTTCGTGATCGACGGGCTAAAGGATGATTCCGCTGACATTGCTATATTATGCGAGTGCTGCGTCGTAGAGACATGATCTGGAAAGACTCAAAGAAACTCAAAAATACTCTCACTGGGGAGAAAAACATTTCTTACCTAGGTTTTCCCAGTAAAAATTGAAGAAAATTTTTTTTGTATTGTTCAGGCCGTTCTGTGCTTTGTGAAAAGTAAAGTGAAAATGTCGACGACATGCATTTTTGACAGCTCAAGTATCACTTTCCAACACTGACACTGAAAAATAGTGTTTCCACTTTCCTGTGGGAAAGACATAATAGCCTGTGCACACTGAGTACATCCCGGGGGACCGGTCTCAACACCGATTTGCGAAAAATTATTTATTCTAAATGAAAAAAAACTAAACTCTTTGTTGTTTTTTTCCATTGTGTACTTCATTGGGCGCGTTCTACAGGACAACTTGATCAGCAATCAGTGATATATTTCTTACGATAGTTCAGGGATGCAAAATCCATGCATCTGATATTTAGATGCATCGTACGCTCCATTTGTCCCGTGTATGAAGCATTGCTTTTGGATAGCTGACGTATTGACTACAGATTTTAGACATTAGACTTAGCAAATTTTGATGCATAGAGAGGGGTAGCATGAGAGATCAAATGGAACATTATTGCTCGGAGCAGTCTCTAGACACTTCTAATGGCCTTCAGGCGAACAACTGAGGCACTACTTGATACAAATTATGTTTTCCAGAAAAATACAGCCAGCTTGGCGCATATATTTCTCTCGCTCTGACTGCAGTCCATAAGGCCATCCCTATGTTTCCAGCTAGTCAGTTAGCAAAGTCCAATGTCTTATATCCGGCCCTGGACCTATTCCTGTAGTCAGACTTCATATTTTGTTGTCGCTCGCATTTGCTCCTCGTGCAACATCTTTGTATTGTATAGTCTTTGATTCGACCACTAACCATACAGTATATTCGTAAGAGAGTACTCACTTCAGTACCTTGCTTTTACTGAACAGGTATTTTGCAGTGCAGATTACAAACTAGTACAGCTATCGACTGGTATCCCACTAAAATCCGGTGGTGCCGCAAAGTTCTGGAGGGAAAACTGTGCAAAATCATATTTTGTAAAAGCTTCTAGGAGAATTCCTACTAGGCGCAGCGATGGCCCCAAAATATTCAGAATGTTTCGGTTTCCCTGAACAACAACGCTCAACCGTTCTCAATCTTAGCGGTTTGCTTTGCTCCCCAGGCGGGATCTGAAAATATTCGCTGTACGTTTGAGCCGTCTCAACCCCAAGGAAGGGACTAATATTTCTGCTTTTCAGTTAATCCTTCGCAAGTTGTCTTGAACCCTGGGACCCCTGGAGAACCAGTCCGGCACCAATAGTTCTGAATGACATGCCTCTTCCGGCAGCAAATATACTGAATGACATGCCTTCTCCGGACGGACCAAACCTCCCAGTAGCACCGACGGCTTCCAACGGCATTGCATCTAATAGTCGTCACCGTAACCATGCAAGCGGTAATACTCCGACTACAGTTCTTGCTACATCAGATGACGAAGACAGCGGCCCGTGGAGTCCTAAGCGCATGCGCACCGCCGGAAACGAGTCCTTGGACGATGTCTAAAAAGCCGTCCAGTTCGTGATCGACGGGCTAAAGGATGATTCCGCTGACATTGCTATATTATGCGAGTGCTGCGTCGTAGAGACATGATCTGGAAAGACTCAAAGAAACTCAAAAATACTCTCACTGGGGAGAAAAACATTGCTTACCTAGGTTTTCCCAGTAAAAATTGAAGAAAATTTTTTTTGTATTGTTCAGGCCGTTCTGTGCTTTGTGAAAAGTAAAGTGAAAATGTCGACGACATGCATTTTTGACAGATCAAGTATCACTTTCCAACACTGACACTGAAAAAAAGTATTTCCACTTTCCTGTTGGAAAGACATAATAGCCTGTGCACACTGAGTACATCCCGGGGGACCGGTCTCAACACCGATTTGCGAAAAATTATTTATTCTAAATGAAAAAAAAAACTAAACTCTTTGTTTTTTTTTCCATTGTGTACTTCATTGGGCGCGTTCTACAGGACAACTTGATCAGCAATCAGTGATATATTTCTTACGATAGTTCAGGGATGCAAAATTCATGCATCTGATATTTAAATGCATCGTACGCTCCATTTGTCCCGTGTATGAAGGATTGCTTTTGGATAGCTGACGTATTGACTACAGCTTTTAGACATTAGACTTAGCCAATTTTGCTGCATAGAGACGGATAGCATGAGAGACCAAATGGAAATTCTCGAAAAAGAGTAACTTCACTAAATTCTTGATAAAATTTTTCTGAATGAAGGAATCAATTTAGTTCTTCACTGATAGTACTAGCTAATGCCTCTAGCTTTAAATTGGTATAGATATGTTTGTATAATATACAATTAGTCAAAAGTTATGAGGCAAAAACAAAACTATGTCCACAACCGGGCCCTCTCCCTTACTGAAAAAGCTCAGTAGCTCAACACAATTCCTCTGCAACGAGCCGAAGTGTGTCCCAATCTGCCGCACTTATAACATTGTCTTACCATCTGACACCAGTGTGTCACTTTTTCTGGAATGTAAGATCCCTCAAAACCTATTTTAATCGTTTCAGTCGCTTATAGAATCATTTCCCACTTTTAATCTTTTTGTTGTCAAAATCTCTTCTTTTGGTGGACAGCATTACAGACCACTAACCATACAGTATATAGATGTGCCAGTTCATGATGCAATTATATATATATATATATATATATAAGTGGAACTTTTCTTCACGTTTTAAACCTTTGTAGCATCAAGAAAAAAAAACCAAAATCGACCAATTCAGGGCCGGATCAACCCTCTACCGGGCCCTTTGCAATCATCAATCTGGGGCCCTCCATTTTTTCACGGCAGTTCCTTCTTTTTATACGCGTACATTCAGTATATGTGATCAAATTTTGACCGCACGCAATTGTGAGCATCAGCTGTTTTTCATGGATGGTTGATGGTATCAGTGTGAATCGGTTTTTCACATCTTTAAAAAATTCCCACCGTTCCCCCGGGATGGGCTCAGTGTGCAGAGGGTATTACGGATCATCTAAGAAAAATGGCTGGTGGATGGTCACCAGTGTGAAAAGGCTATAAGGTTATAACACCATTATTAGGATTTATATAAATATGTTTTAACCATAAATGGCATAAAAGGGGTTTCTTCACTGATGGAAAAATGGCATAATAAAAAGAACTACACTCATATATAAATTTAATTTGTGATTTTTTAATACATACATTGTAAAATTAAAAGGAACTCAATTTGATTCCAAGATAAATGTATTAATAAGGCTTTTTTAATACGGTCATATTTAATCTAAATACAAAACACTTTAAAATATCAATTATATGTTAAATTGTAGTTTAATATGTTTCATATTTATTGTTGTCGAGCATATTATTATTATTTACATTATTTATGTTTAAAAACTTATAATAAGCAAGCCGATTGATGCAAAAGAGATACAAATGGTCTGTCAATGAGATACAGAGGGTCACACTAAGTAGTATCGATAGTCGATAAACAAGCGTTAAGAAAGACGAAGCGATCGAACACATGTAGATAACATGAAATAAGCTAAACTTCGGGTTTATGATTCAGCCAGGCCGGTTGCTTTGTGTAAATTTGTGGAAAAATCAAGTAAAAACGCGAAGGAACGTGTGAGTCGCTTCTGGGGACGCGACTCTACTTATACCCATACTCAGTCAGCATATACATTTTTGAGCATTTGATATTTTTAGAATTATAGAACTAAAAAAAAAAAATTGTACATTTAAAATTTTTTTGCTACATCTGTTATCTACATATACATCTACAATGTATATTTTACATCTAACATGTAGATTCTAAATGTACCATTAATATTCTGCATCTCCTCCTCTAGGGGTTGCTCGCGCACTGAACGCGGCAGAGTGTGCGAGCGAGAAGGAGAATGAGTTGTGTGTCTCTGGCTGGTGGCGGCGGGGGACCCAACAGAAAATTAATTTCTTCATTCTGGCTATAATTATGATCCGATCTGATTCAGATTCAGCAGTCTGGTATATATGGGCATTCTCTACGATACTGCGTTTTTAGTTTTATAGTATCTTTCAAATTGTGCCTGCCACAGATATTCGTCCTTTGTGGAGGCGGAAGGGGCGGGGCGAAATTTTGAAATACACTTGTAGCAGTGGGATATCACATGAGTCTTGAAACCAAATTTGGTTACCCTAGCTCTTATAGTCTCTGAGATCTAGGAGCTCAACAAGACGGACAGACAGACAGACGGACAGACAGACGGACAGACAGACAGACGGACAGACAGACAGACAGACAGACAGACATGGCTATATCGAATCGGCTTTTGATGCTGATCAAGAATATATATACTTAATGGGGTCGGAAACGTTTCCTTCTCTGCGTTACACACATCCACTTTTACCACAAATCTAATATACCCCGTAACTCTTTTTTGAGTACGCGTATAAAAAGAAGGAACTGCCGTGAAAAAATGGAGGGCCCCAGATTGATGATTGCAAAGGGCCCGGTAGAGGGTTGATCCGGCCCTGAATTGGTCGATTTTGGTTTTTTTTTCTTAATGCTACAAAGGTTTAAAACGTGAAGAAAAGTTCCACTTATATATATATATATATATATATAATTGCATCATGAACTGGCACATCTATATACTGTATGGTTAGTGGTCTGTAATGCTGTCCACCAAAAGAAGAGATTTTGACAACAAAAAGATTAAAAGTGGGAAATGATTCTATAAGCGACTGAAACGATTAAAATAGGTTTTGAGGGATCTTACATTCCAGAAAAAGTGACACACTGGTGTCAGATGGTAAGACAATGTTATAAGTGCGGCAGATTGGGACACACTTCGGCTCGTTGCAGAGGAATTGTGTTGAGCTACTGAGCTTTTTCAGTAAGGGAGAGGGCCCGGTTGTGGACATAGTTTTGTTTTTGCCTCATAACTTTTGACTAATTGTATATTATACAAACATATCTATACCAATTTAAAGCTAGAGGCATTAGCTAACTATCAGTGAAGAACTAAATTGATTCCTTCATTCAGAAAAATTTTATCAAGAATTTAGTGAAGTTACCTTTTTTCGAGAATTTCCATTTGGTCTCTCATGCTATCCGTCTCTATGCAGCAAAATTGGCTAAGTCTAATGTCTAAAAGCTGTAGTCAATACGTCAGCTATCCAAAAGCAATCCTTCATACACGGGACAAATGGAGCGTACGATGCATTTAAATATCAGATGCATGAATTTTGCATCCCTGAACTATCGTAAGAAATATATCACTGATTGCTGATCAAGTTGTCCTGTAGAACGCGCCCAATGAAGTACACAATGGAAAAAAAAAACAAAGAGTTTAGTTTTTTTTTTTTCATTTAGAATAAATAATTTTTCGCAAATCGGTGTTGAGACCGGTCCCCGGGATGTACTCAGTGTGCACAGGCTATTATGTCTTTCCCACAGGAAAGTGGAAATACTATTTTTCAGTGTCAGTGTTGGAAAGTGATACTTGAGCTGTCAAAAATGCATGTCGTCGACATTTTCACTTTACTTTTCACAAAGCACAGAACGGCCTGAACAAAACAAAAAAATTTTCTTCAATTTTTACTGGGAAAACCTAGGTAAGCAATGTTTTTCTCCCCAGTGAAAGTATTTTTGAGTTTCTTTGAGTCTTTCCAGATCATGTCTCTACGACGCAGCACTCGCATAATATAGCAATGTCAGCGGAATCATCCTTTAGCCCGTCGATCACGAACTGGACGGCTTGTTCTGGCTCTAGGTGGCGTACGCCACTTCGACAAACAGTGCACATGTAGACATCGTCCAAGGACTCGTTTCCGGCGGTGCGCATGCGCTTAGGACTCCACGGGCTGCTGTCGTCGTCACCTGACGTAGCAAGAACTGTAGTCGGAGTATTGCCGCTTACATGGTTACGGTGACGACTATTAGATGCAATGCCGTTGGAAGCCGTCGGTGCTACTGGGAGGTTTGGTCCGTCCGGAGAAGGCATGTCATTCAGTATATTTGCTGCCGGAGAAGGCATGTCATTCAGAACTATTGGTGCCGGGGCTGGTTCTCCAGGGATCCCAGGGTTCAAGACAACCTGCGAAGGATTAACTGAAAAGCAGAACAAGTAGTCCCTTCCTTGGGGTTGAGACGGCTCAAACGTACAGCGATTTTGACAACAAAAAGATTAAAATTGGGAAATGATTATATAACCGACTGAAACGATTAAAATAGGTTTTGAGAGATCTTACATTCCAGAAAAAGTGACACACTGGTGTCAGATGGTAAGACAATGTTATAAGTGCGGCAGATTGGGACACACTTCGGCTCGTTGCAGAGGAATTGTGTTGAGCTACTGAGCTTTTTCAGTAAGGGAGAGGGCCCGGTTGTGGACATAGTTTTGTTTTTGCCTCATAACTTTTGACTAATTGTATATTATACAAACATATCTATACCAATTTAAAGCTAGGGGCATTAGCTAACTATCAGTGAAGAACTAAATTGATTCCTTCATTCAGAAAAATTTTATCAAGAATTTAGTGAAGTTACCTTTTTTCGAGAATTTCCATTTGGTCTCTCATGCTATCCGTCTCTATGCAGCAAAATTGGCTAAGTCTAATGTCTAAAAGCTGTAGTCAATACGTCAGCTATCCAAAAGCAATCCTTCATACACGGGACAAATGGAGCGTACGATGCATTTAAATATCAGATGCATGAATTTTGCATCCCTGAACTATCGTAAGAAATATATCACTGATTGCTGATCAAGTTGTCCTGTAGAACGCGCCCAATGAAGTACACAATGGAAAAAAACAACAAAGAGTTTAGTTTTTTTTTTTCATTTAGAATAAATAATTTTTCGCAAATCGGTGTTGAGACCGGTCCCCCGGGAT
This sequence comes from Drosophila tristis, assembly GCA_018150885.1. Lineage (NCBI taxonomy): Eukaryota > Metazoa > Arthropoda > Insecta > Diptera > Drosophilidae > Drosophila > Drosophila tristis. Next base: position 373,015 of record JAECWT010000200.1, read on the forward strand.
GTACTCAGTGTGCACAGGCTATTATGTCTTTCCAACAGGAAAGTGGAAATACTTTTTTTCAGTGTCAGTGTTGGAAAGTGATACTTGATCTGTCAAAAATGCATGTCGTCGACATTTTCACTTTACTTTTCACAAAGCACAGAACGGCCTGAACAAAACAAAAAAAATTTTCTTCAATTTTTACTGGGAAAACCTAGGTAAGCAATGTTTTTCTCCCAAGTGAAAGTATTTTTGAGTTTCTTTGAGTCTTTCCAGATCATGTCTCTACGACGCAGCACTCGCATAATATAGCAATGTCAGCGGAATCATCCTTTAGCCCGTCGATCACGAACTGGACGGCTTGTTCTGGCTCTAGGTGGCGTACGCCACTTCGACAAACAGGGCATATGTAGACATCGTCCAAGGACTCGTTTCCGGCGGTGCGCATGCGCTTAGGACTCCACGGGCTGCTGTCGTCGTCACCTGACGTAGCAAGAACTGTAGTCGGAGTATTGCCGCTTACATGGTTACGGTGACGACTATTAGATGCAATGCCGTTGGAAGCCGTCGGTGCTACTGGGAGGTTTGGTCCGTCCGGAGAAGGCATGTCATTCAGTATATTTGCTGCCGGAGAAGGCATGTCATTCAGAACTATTGGTGCCGGGGCTGGTTCTCCAGGGATCCCAGGGTTCAAGACAACCTGCGAAGGATTAACTGAAAAGCAGAACAATTAGTCCTGTTTAGTCGCATATTTATGCAGTAATTAATATTACATAATATACACTTATCGAATAAGTCAGGTCGACCCATGTAACGGGAGACACAATACCAAACGACAAAGCATTGTAGCTGAGTCAACAATAACCGCTTCTGCAGCAATTTCTGCCAACGATGCGATCGCCCGTCAGAGGGCAAAAACACTGGTGGAATTGCTGACTATCACAATTGCCCAATAACACAATATCATATTAAATCCAAATTAATTCAATATTAATTCCCATTCCCTTTTACCATATTCTTACTAGACTCAGCACTTTCTGTACCTTTTGTTACCTATAAATAGAAATTAAGTTTGTTGAATAAAATCAGTATCAGAAACAGTACCATCACTGCCTGTTCACTCATTCTCTACAACTGCAATCAACAGAGGCTGTCGCTGTGTCTTCAGACCCTCATTTTCTCCGCAGTCCAACTGGTTCAAGTTCTAGTTGCGACGACAAATTTGTAGACGGTTTATGTACCGTATGCATACCAAAACACACACACAAACACACATTAACATTTGGTGACCCCGACGCAGGAAAACCTGCAGACATACTTACGGTAGAATCTCCTACCAATAAGTAGAACAAATTGGCAGATCTGTCACTTTCAGATCATCAGCCATCAAGATCAACGATTAATAATATCAAGATCACAAGTGCGTTTCACCAGCACAAAACCTCCATCCAGTACGTCGTTTGTACTTATACTTTGAACCACATCGGTTGCGAATAGGAGCGTATCCAGCTGCAAAGCGAATAAAATACTCCCAACGGGTCAAAGTATAAGTAAGAGGCGAAATGGATTCCCACAAGGAGGAACACGCTGCCGCCACAGAGGCATTAAATGAGCAGCAAGAAATTGGAGATGAAATTTCGAAGATAATCAGGAACTTCAAAAAAGACTCTCCAGAAAGGAAACAAAATATAACGTACTTCCAAACAAAAAAGGCGGCTCTCGAGGATGCATGGAATCGATTTAACGAAATCGACACCAAAATATCAAAGGGATACAAAACCGATCATTACACCAAATTTCGTGAAGACTTACGTAAAACACTCAAAACATACGTTGCGATCTTTACTGAAAGCATGGACAAGCTAAATCAGGCATCAAGTGCTCATGTGGGTAAAAATGTTGAACCACAATCAAATGATCGGAGCCAGCAATTCACGGATGCTTACAGCAAATTGCCGTCACTATGTCGCCGACAAAAGGCAATAGTAGAGTCCATAAAACGTACTCTGAGACAATTCTCAGAGGCGGGAGGACGAACATCAAGTGATTTGATAAAATCACTATGGACTCAAGCACAAGAAGTCCATTTTACTATCCACGAGGAATATGACAACCCAGAAGAAGGAGGATACAACATGGAAGCCTACCTGACCCTGGAAAAAGATGTACAAATAGCATTGTCAAAACCAGCCACATCAAACAATAATGACGTACAGCTTCCACGCATCAACATTCCCAAGTTTGATGGGGACATACTGAAATGGTCCCAGTTCTATGACCTGTTTTCATGTATGATACATGAAACAAACATGCCCACAGTTCGGAAGATGTGGTATCTGAAAACAACCGTAACAGGAGAGGCAGAAAGATTGATCCGACATATCGATCTAAAGGAAGAAAACTATCTGAGCGCCTGGGAAATTCTGATTGATACATACAACAATCCCAGAGACGTCGCTAGCACGGTATTGAACCGCTTCCTAAATTATAATACAGTTAATGACGACTCCAAGTCATTAAAAGAGTTGTACGTTACAACTATCGAATCCCTGGCATCCCTAAAGGGATTGGGCATCAATATATCCACATGGGATCCAATATTGATTGCCGTCATCAAAAATAAGCTGGATGTCACTAACAGAGCCTTGTACGAGCAATCTTTGGGAAGCTCCAAGGAAATACAGGCCTTGGACACAATGCTTCAGTTCCTAGAACAAAGAGTTCGAGTTCTAGGAACAGGCAAAAAGACACAAATGTCAAGGAAAGAGCCAAAAGGCACAACATGTGCAACCGTAAACACTGGAAAATCGAAGACGCCTCTCTGCTCATTCTGCAAGAAGGCAAGCCATTGGCTATACGGATGCGATGAGTTTCGCTCCAAATCACCATCAGAACGACTAAACTGGGTCCAAAAGCAGAAATTGTGTGTCAACTGTTTTAAAACAAACCACAAAACAAATGCATGTCCAGGTCGGACATGTTTCAAGTGCGACAAAAAACACAATACACTGCTCCACTTGGACATACCATCGGCCGTAAGTACAGAACCAAGAGCTCCGACGGTTGGCGCAGCAAGTAACAATAACTACAACCTGTTAGCCACAGCAAAAGTAGCAGTAGAAGCAAACAATGGACAGAGAGCCAATTTCAGAGCCCTGCTGGATTCAGGATCACAGATCAACCTGATCTCTGAGCGAATGGCATCAATGTTGTCAGTAAAAATTAATGATACAACATTACGCATCGAAGGAATTGGAGGTCAGTCAAAGACCAGCAGAGCACGAGTAAATGTTCTAATAAAATCCCTTCACGGCGGATTTACGCAAAGAATTGAAGCATTCGTACTACCTCAGATAATTGCTGATCAACCAGCGCAGGCACTCGATGAAATAAACTTGAACATACCAACCAATTGCCCACTGGCAGATCCGGATTTCTATAAACCGGGAAAGATCGACATGCTTATCGGAGCAGAGCACTATTATTCGCTACTACTCCCAGACCAAAAACAGCCAAATTCAGGAGGCCCGTTGCTGCAAAATACAAAATTGGGATGGATTGTGGCAGGAAAAATCAGGTCTGCACACAACTCAGCATCCATTTGTGCAATTGGACTCAACGAGCTAATGGAAAAATTCTGGACTCTGGACAACTTAGAGACGGAAAAAAAACCACGCACGCCCATCGAAGCACATTGCGAAGCTCACTTTATAGAGAACTTACAAACAGCGTCGGATGGCAGGTTGATAGTAAAACTCCCATTTTCCGAACACTCTTCAGCCCTGGGGGGTCTTTGGAAACTGCAACGAAAAGATTCCTGGCATTAGAGCGACGGATTTCACCAGACACCTGGAAAGGCTATGTGGAATTCATGACTGAATATGAAGGACTTGGACACATGAAGATGGTCCCAGCAACTCAGGTGCCGGAGAGACACTACTTCATACCACACCACTGTGTACTCAAACCTGAGAGCACCAGCACAAAGTTACGGGTCGTGTTTGATGCATCATGTAAATCAACAAGTGGAAAGTCTCTAAACGACATTCTGCATGCCGGACCCACAGTTCAGAGTGAACTTATGTCCATTCTACTACGTTTTCGTATACATAAGTACGTATTCACAGCGGACATCGAGAAAATGTACCGACAAGTGTGGATAAATCCCGAGGATCAATTTCATCAGATGATAGTCTGGAGAAACAATCCATCTGAAGATATCAGGTACTATCGCTTAAAAACAGTTACATATGGAACCACATCTGCTCCATTCCTAGCAACAAAATGTTTGGATCATTTGGCAACTCGGAGCCAAAACAGATTACCTATTGGATCTGCTGCATTGAAGAACGATTTCTATGTGGACGACTGTCTCACTGGCGCGGATACCATTCAGGAAGCGATACAAGTTCAAAAAGAACTTAATAAAATATTGCTACCGTGCGGCCTTAAACTTCGGAAATGGTGCTCCAACAACGACCAGCTCTTGCAAGGAATCCCTAAAGAGGACATTGTCAACGACGTCAAACTAGGTGAAACATTAGAGCAATACAGCGTTAAAACGCTGGGTCTCATTTGGATGCCAAAACAAGACCACCTGCGAGGACGAACCACAAAAAGCCATGCAACACGCATCACCAAAAGGGTCGTGTGCTCAGAATTGGCCCAAATCTTTGACCCACTGGGTCTCTTTGCCCCAGTGATAGTCAAGGCAAAAATATTTATGCAACAGCTGTGGGAGATTAAACTCGATTGGGACGATGAACTACCATTACAACTCCAAAACGAATGGATGGAGTACCGGGAGGACCTACAATCATTAAACTCAATGGAGATTCCCCGGCACGTATATGATGGAAAAGTGCCAGTCACCCAGGATCTACATACCTTTGTAGACGCATCAGAACGAGCCTATGGTGCGGCAGTGTACGTACGAGCCACCTACAAAAACAATCAAGTCTCTGTACGACTATTATGCTCAAAGTCTCGAGTAGCACCCACCGCCAAACAATCTCTACCACGTCTAGAACTGTGCGCTGCAGTGTTAGGTGCCGAACTCACCAATCGAGTTAGAAGGGATCTCCATATGAACCTTGACACAGTACCAGGAAGCTTCTGGACTGATTCCACCGTTGTACTGTCCTGGATTAACGCATCGGCGTCCACATACCACACCTTCGTGGCAAATCGAATCGCCAAAATCCAGGCATTGACTAACCAATTACAATGGCGTCATGTGTCATCAGCCAACAACGCAGCAGATGTCCTTTCAAGAGGAATCCTAGCAAGCAAGCTAAGGGATCATAGGCTATGGCTATACGGACCATTATTCTTGCACGGATCAGGAGATAAATGGACGAAACCACCCAGCATTGAGCCCAGCAATCTCGAGAGAAAGGCTAAGCATGTCAGCTTGCCAATCGCATCTAGCTCTCTCGGAGAAGAGTTATACACATGCAGACATAGCAACTCGTTCAACAAACTACAACGTATTGTAGCGTACATGTTTCGCTTCTGCTACAAAACTAATAGAGCACCTACAACGACACTTTGCACAGGAGAACTAAGGCGTGCTCGCACTATGATCCTACGAACGATTCAACAAGTTGAGTTCACAGCGGATTTAAAACAATTAAAACGCTATAAAACAGTGGATAAAAAGAGTTCGATCATTTCGTTATCTCCCCTACTAGGAGATGATGAGCTCATCCGAGTTGGCGGAAGACTCGAAGAAGCTCAAATTCCGTTCAACGCAAAACATCCAATCCTGCTACCGTACAACGACCCAATAGTCAAAATGATTATGCGAGAGCTTCATGAGGAAAATCTGCATTGCGGTGCCCAAGCATTACGGGCAATCGCAAGACAACAATATTGGATTATCAACGACAAGACGATGGCTAGAAGCATCATACATAGCTGTATTAGATGCACCAGAGCCAGACCAAAGCTGATGCACCAGATCATGGGCAATCTTCCAGCACAAAGAGTCACGCAAGCACGCCCATTCCTTAATGCAGGCGTTGACTACTGTGGACCTATTATGATCCACCATAAAATCCGGGGAAAACGGCCAGATAAGGCATACATTGCCGTATTCTGCTGCTTCTCCACAAAGGCTGTACATCTGGAGTTAGTAAGTGACTTAACCACAGATGCATTCTTGGCAGCACTCCGACGATTCCTTAGCAGACGCGGGAAGTGTCAGACTATTCATTGCGACAACGCAACAAATTTCGTCGGCGCAAATAACAAGCTAAAGGAATTGAAAGAAGCAATATTTAGCGAAACGGCACATGCTCTGATCACAAATCATTGCAACAAAAAACAAGTGGACTTTAAATTCATTCCTCCTCGGGCCCCATCGTTTGGCGGCCTCTGGGAAGCTGCGGTAAAATCAGCGAAAAGGCTGTTAGTTACAACCACAGAAACAGCATCCTTGACGTTTGAGGAGCTGAACACAATCATAATCGAAATTGAAGCAATTCTGAATTCCCGACCCATAACTCCAATGTCAAATGATCCAACGGATACAAGTGCGCTTACTCCAGGGCATTTCCTGATCGGTGAACCTTTGACCGCAGCACCTGACGTCAACACCGATCGTCAAGAGAAAACTCTGGTTAAGCGCTGGGAATTGGTTTCACGCTTAAAACATGCATTTTGGAAACAATGGTCTACGGAATACCTCCACGAACTACAAACTCGGCATAAATGGAAAACCACCGCTCCAAACGTGACCGAAGGATTATTAGTTTTGGTGAAGGAAGACAACCTTCCAGTAATGAAGTGGCCAATGGGTCGCATCATGAAAACTTATCCTGGGCAAGACAACCATGTACGAGTGGTTGATGTCAAAACATCGTCCGGCGTATACAAACGCCCCATCAGTCGTCTCGCCCCATTATTCTCAGAGGAGGTAGCAACAAAACGCTCCAAAAATGATATTCAAGACATTGCGGAAATAGAGGAGCCACCAACACAGCGAAAAAGGTTATCATTACCTACGCTAACATCCACATTGTTAGTGTTACTTCTCATGCTGCCATTAGCATTTTCACAATCAATAAATGTGACGCAATTTGCAAACAAGCCTGGAATATTCTATGAGAAACTTGGAACCTCAAGAATGACCACTTCCGAATGGACCATGATTGTATACTACGACTTGGATCCATATTGGAAGGATATGCAAGTCATGTCAGCCGGAATGTCCGAACTAGGACACATGTGCCCTGAACTAAAAAATGTTCCAGCGTGCAACTCCATATTTCAACACTTTCAACATTTGTACAAAGAACTACAAACAGGAAATATGCTAATGAAGGCCTCTCGACAACGCAGATCACCGCTGGATATAGTAGGAAACGTGGCACACCAGCTATTCGGTGTACTTGACTCTACATATGCTGAGAAAATGGCCAAAGTAATCGAAAGGGTACAAACCAACGAAGACTTTCTGCTACATCTACTACGAAATCAAACGTCAATTGTCGACTCCACAATGAACGTGATCAGGAAGGATAAGTCAGCCATGGACAACCGCCAAAAGGTATTGGAACAACAAGTGGCAACCCTCAGCCGAGAAAGAGGAACATATCGCGGCGCTCATCTACTTCAGTCATACCTAGTGCTCACAGCACAACTAACTCTGCTGACAACGAGTCTTCAACGTATGCAGTCTGACATATCTGATGTACTAATCGGCATTCACCATCGGATAATAAGCCCAACGCTAGTATCTCCTGAGCAATTAAGAGAGCAACTAGACCAAATCCGGGATCACTTGCCAGCTGATCAAATGCTGCCTGTCACAACACAAAATGTGATACAATTATACAGGCTCATGCGAGCTGAAGGAACACTGACTGCCACACACGTCATTTTCAAGGTGACACTACCGTTAGTTTCAACAGTTCAGCTCGAAGTTTTCAGTATCATGCCGATTCCGGTCTGGGATTCAACAAGTTGGAGCTTGTTTAATCTCAAAACAACCATCATCACTGTAAACACTCACCGAGATCAATTCATGGGATTTACTCCAGAAGAATTTCGACGCTGCTTTAAACTACTCAACGCAGAATACATCTGCTTTGATCATCAAACAGTCTTCAATGTCGACAATCGCTGTGAGTTTCAGTTGTTTAACAATAAAACGGCACCTTTATGTGAAGTCACACACACGAAGGCGGACATGGTGTGGTACAAGACACAGGAAGCAAATAAATGGATTTTTGCAACACACTCTACAATGAGACTTCAGGCAGTTTGCAACGGGTCTCCGTCAACTATACAACTGGAAGGAACTGGCTTGCTCTCACTGTCACCTGGATGCACTGCTCGCAATACAGAAATAAGCATCAGTACCTTCAGCACAACAATCAGTGAAGTCAAATCAACCTACACTCGATTTGGGGACATACGCTTACCAACGACACCCCCTTCGCCAGAAACTGTACAATTGGAGAACCAGACATCAGACTATCTTCAAGAATTGGAAGATTTACGCCTGCAACTAGTGGCAATCAATCAACAAAGGCTGCCACACCATCTCAACACAGTGCAGCATCATCAAATCGCTACTTATGCTGCCCTAGCAATATCAATGCTATTGATTATTGCGTTCATTCTCCGGAAGAAGTATCAATCATGGAACCCAAGGCCGTCAACAATCAACCAAGCAGAGCCACGCGGATCATCACCCCCGATCCCCATTCCACGCCGCTTTTCAGTCGACTTGGGCGATGGTTGAACACCAGTTCAACGGCCGGGAGAATGTTTAGTCGCATATTTATGCAGTAATTAATATTACATAATATACACTTATCGAATAAGTCAGGTCGACCCATGTAACGGGAGACACAATAACAAACGACAAAGCATTGTAGCTGAGTCAACAATAACCGCTTCTGCAGCAATTTCTGCCAACGATGCGATCGCCCGTCAGAGGGCAAAAACACTGGTGGAATTGCTGACTATCACAATTGCCCAATAACACAATATCATATTAAATCCAAATTAATTCAATATTAATTCCCATTCCCTTTTACCATATTCTTACTAGACTCAGCACTTTCTGTACCTTTTGTTACCTATAAATAGAAATTAAGTTTGTTGAATAAAATCAGTATCAGAAACAGTACCATCACTGCCTGTTCACTCATTCTCTACAACTGCAATCAACAGAGGCTGTCGCTGTGTCTTCAGACCCTCATTTTCTCCGCAGTCCAACTGGTTCAAGTTCTAGTTGCGACGACAAATTTGTAGACGGTTTATGTACCGTATGCATACCAAAACACACACACAAACACATACTAACAAGTCCCTTCCTTGGGGTTGAGACGGCTCAAACGTACAGCGATTTTGACAACAAAAAGATTAAAAGTGGGAAATGATTATATAACCGACTGAAACGATTAAAATAGGTTTTGAGAGATCTTACATTCCAGAAAAAGTGACACACTGGTGTCAGATGGTAACACAATATTATAAGTGCGGCAGATTGGGACACACTTCGGCTCGTTGCAGAGGAATTGTGTTGAGCTACTGAGCTTTTTCAATAAGGGAGAGGGCCCGGTTGTGGACATAGTTTTGTTTTTGCCTCATAACTTTTGACTAATTGTATATTATACAAACATATCTATACCAATTTAAAGCTAGAGTTAGTTAGCTAACTATCAGTGAAGAACCAAATTGATTCCTTCATTCAGAAAAATTTTATCAAGAATTTAGTGAAGTAACCTTTTTTCGAGAAAATCGAGAAAGAACGTGTGATTCGCTTCTGGAGACGCGACTCTACTTATACCCGTACTCAGTCAGCATATACATTTTCGAGCATATGATTTTTTAGAATTTAAAAAAAAATGTTACATTTTACATTTTTTTGCTACATTTGCTATCTACATCTTACATCTACAATGTATATTTTACATCTAACATGTAGATTATGGATGTACCATTTATATTCTAAATCTCCTTCGCTAGGGGTTGCTCGCGCACTGTGGAGGCGGAAGGGGGCGGGGCGAAATTTTGAAATACACTTGTAGCAGTGTGATATCTCATGAGTCTGGAAACCACCTTTGGTTACCCTAACTCTAATAGTCTCTGAGATCCAGGCGCTCAACAAGACGGACAGACAGACGGACAGACGGACAGACAGACAGACAGACATGGCTTTATCGACTCGGCTATTGATGCTGATCAAGAATATATATACTTTATGGGGTCGGAAAATTTTCCTTCTGTACGTTACAGACATCCACTTTTACCACAAATCTAATATTACCTTAACTCTTTTTTGTGTACGGGTATAAAAATATGAAAGAAAATCACCACAAATAACGAGAAATTGGAAATTTATTTATTTTAAGAGCCTACTGGCTTAAAGAAAAAGAAGGATACGACTTTTTAACATCAATCATCGTAATCAGAGTCGCAATGCTTGCAAGTTAAGTTACTTGCACGAATATTAGGGCACTTCATATGCACCGGACGGTTACATTTATTGCATTCGAAGGAATTTGCGGCGGTCAAATATCTTGGCAGAAGGTGCAGGCAGATGATGCAAAAATCCTGATCATCGTCCGAAAGAGCCTCGGTTCGCTTAGCTGGTGGTTTTGCTAATGATGCCTTCGTCCAAGCTTTTTCTGGGCAGAAACAGATGCCTGCATATTTTTGAAGTGAATCTTTCTTAGCTGCATTTTTCTTCAAAGAAATAATGCATTCAGGAAAAGTAAGCACGGAACTTTCCATCGGCTTTCTATCACGATTCGAAGGCTTCTGTGGTGTAGCCCTTTACAGAGGACCAATTTCTTCCATAAGTGATAGGCAGCGTATCGAAGATGTGCAGTGGTCTAAATGTTATTTATTTGTACTACATTACCTTAAACAACAATATTATGCAGCTTCGTAACCAAATACACGCATTAAATACAAAAAACAGGAAGTCTACAACAGGTATCATGGCGTGTGTTATAACCGGGCAAAACAGACAATTTTTCCAAAAAACCAAGAAAATATGTTGTGCATATATTTTGGTTAAAAACGAAAATAATTCACAAACTACAATGACCACACAATAAGGAAAACGAAATACTACAATTTTTGGACAAAATTTACATCAATTTTTTCGAACTTGAAAAATAATAAAATTTACTTTGAAGTTTTTTTTCCCATTTTTTTTAATATGCTTACAGCACCTAGACCAAAGCAGCTATTTGTTTCGGTATTAGCACAAAAACTGCGTATTGTTACCGAATATGACTCCTAATACTCAGATCAGAAGCATCTGCTTGCTGTCCAAGTTTTTGGGGGATGGGTCACAGCTAGTACCTGGTCCACAACAGGGTCCTCTCCCTTAGCGTTGTTTTGCGAGGTTATTAAAGAGAGAATCATTCTCTCAGTTAATATATGCTCAGTTTATTGTACTTAAGCTAATAAATATGTAGTATGAAAAAATAGCGAAAGGGGTGCGGATTTGATAGCGAGAGCTTTCGATGGGTCGATGGATGTTTAGAACTATGTGTCAGACAGGTCACTGTTCCAGACATTAAAACGTTTAAACACGGTGATGATTGTTTTTGACGTATCTTCTGTTTTTTCTGATGAGCCTCCCTCACAACGATGACGAACGCCGAGAAAGAGCAAAGCACCAGCAAGAGCATAAGAAAATGCAAATGCAAACAAAACGGTAATAAAGAGAGACGTTACATTAAGAGTTGTTACATATTCTTAACTGCACTTTGTACTGCCATGGGACGGTGCTTACCCGAACAAATTGAAAGATGTCTAAAGTGTGGTAATACGGAATGCCAAAGGAACTGTGGAGAATTAAAATGTATACTATGCAATAGCCAGAAACACGCTTCAAGGGCACATTATGTCCATTATGGGGTAAAAAAGAAGATTTAATTAAAATGATGATAATCAAGAAAAAAGCGCGCAACGAAGCTATTAATAGTTGCTCAATATAACAAAGTTATAACAGTATTCAAGACTATGAGTCTAACTTCACTCCATTGTGCAAGGATACAGAGATAGTAGCGAACAAAGATGAACTGTGTAACCAAGTGCTCAAGAAGCATTCATATGTACACTACTGGTCAAAATAATAAGTACACGTCTCGTAAAACTTTTAAAAATAAAATGAAAAAATCCACTTAACTTTTAGATTACTAACCTACCTACTAACCTAGATTACTAACCTATTCAAAACGTTTACCTTGCCCTCCGTAAACCAAGCCTTGACCAGCCTTGCGGTGTGTTTTGAGACGTTGTCCTGTTGAAATACCCACCTCAAGGACATGTTTTCCTTAGCATATGGTTACGTCATGTCAGTCAATATGTTTTTATAACTGAATTTGGTCATAGGATCATTTTTACGATGTTTCGGTTCAACGCCATGCAAAAAAAAAACAGCCCTAGACCATAAGTCAACCGCCTCGGTTGTTAAACATTTTTTTTGTGCTGGCCGTCGAATTATTTGCCTTTGGGGCGTCGTACATATCTCCTGTAGTCATTACCAAAAATATTTGGTTTTGTTTTGTCGCTCTATAATATATTATTTCATTTTTTAGACCCATCTGGCTTAGAGCATCCAATTTGTTTCGCCAAATTTTTACCTCATCTCCAAATTTTTTTCTCGGAGTAAGGAACTTTTTCGGGCTATATGTTCTGATAAGTCTGAATATTGACGCCTACGAGGAACGGTTTGAGATGATATTTCATTGCCAATTTGAGCGGAAATGGCTTTGTAAGACATGAACGTATAATTTTTTGCATAACTGGCCATGCGGGTGTCCGTTGTTTGTGAAGATTTCTTCTTCCTTCTTCGATTTTCAGTAAGAAATCTTAAATTTAAGGCATTCTGATCCAAATATACCGAGCGTCAAAGACTTTTCGCAGTTTCCCGAAGACTTTTCCCTTATTTTTTAAGATTCATGACAATCTTCATTTCTTCAGCAGAGGGCCCATATAGGGAACTTTTTTTAACTGTCATGTATTTTAATATGCAAGGAGTCAATAAAAACCAACTATCCTTTGACCAAATCCCAATCAAATCCTTAAAAATTCATAAATACCTCCAGTGTACTTATTATTTTGACCACACTAAATATCCACAGCCAGCACAAATTTAACCTTAGAATTAAATTAAGGATGCTCACAACTTTAATTTTTTATTTAAATGTTTGACAAAACTGTAATCTTTAAAACTATAAACATTGGCAGTCATAAATTCAAAAACATTCGAGATATTTCATAAAAAATCAGCACGATGCCTCTGTACTTATTATTTTGACCAGTAGTGTAAGTAGACAGGTCAGCAAACCAAGTATGCCAAAGATTATACCTCATTTTCACTGATGCTTTCGATAGACATGTGACGCCAACCTTTCCTATATCTCGGATCCGCTTCTTTCGTAAAGGCGAGCTTACGAATTTAATAGCCTCATTAGGGATTTTGATTGGTCCACTCTGTACTCGTGCACTGACGTTATGAAAGGCACAAATATTTTTATACCCGTACTCAAAAAAGAGTTAAGGGGTATATTAGATTTGTGGTAAAAGTGGATGTGTGCAACGCAGAGAAGGAAACGTTTCCGACCCCATAAAGTATATATATTCTTGATCAGCATCAATAGCCGAGTCTATAGGCCATGTTGTCTGTCCGTCCGTCGTCCGTCGTCGTCCGTCCGTCCGTCTTGTTGAGCGCCTGGATCTCGAGACTATAAGAGTTAGGGTAACCAAATTTGGTTTCAAGACTCATGTGATATCACACTGCTACAGTGTATTTCAAATTTCGCCCCGCCCCCTTCAGCCCCCAAAGGACGAAAATCTGTGGCAGGCTATTTTAAAGATACGATAAAACTAAAACGCAGTATCGTAGGGAATGACCATATCTACCAGATTGCTGAACATGAATCAGATCGGATCATAATTATAGCCAGAATGAAGAAATTAATTTTCAGTTGCTTCCCCGCCCCTCCTGCAAGACAAACACCACTATTCTTCTGCTCGCACACTCTGCCGCGTTCAGTGGCGAGCAACCCCTAGTGGAGGAGATGCAGAATCTAAATGATACATGTATAATCTACATGTTAGATGTAAAATATACATTGTAGATGTAGATGTAGATAACAGATGTAGCAAAAATGTAAATGTAAATTTTTTTTTTCTAAAATTCTAAAAATCATGTCTCAAAATGTATATACTGACTGAGTACGGTATAAGTGAGTGCGTCCCCAGAAGCGACTCACGTCCTTCTCGTTTACAATGGTCTTGACACACTTTTTGACTCCTGTGTTCCACTTTCTTGTCTGGTTAGATCCGGGAGCTTGGTTTGGTCCTTGGTTTACCAAAGAGTTATCCAGTCAAAAAACTTAAAATGAAATCATTTTAAAAAATTTCGAGAAATTGGTTCTCCTTCTTCTCTCTCTCTAGCTATGTAATATCTCGGTCGAATTTCTCCATTCTTAACACTCAAAGCTATAAAAATTACCTATCTCGATGCAGGATACGATTTTCACAGAACCCTAAACAATTTTGCAGCTTCGTAAATAGTAAGCATAGAACGTCAGCACATCCATCCTCGCTATCTTTGATCAATATGTCAGCAAAAAAAGATCAGGCAATTCCCATCTTTTTGCCAAATATTTTCCAACACCTTATTCTCATGACAGCTACTCTGGTATCCAGACAGTTTACCAAGGTCGAGCGGCACTTTCAGCCGCTTGTTAAGCCAGGTAATGACGGAGTTCCTGGCTGTGTACTCAGGTACTGTGCCGACGCTCTGTGTGGAGCCATGCTTACAGTATTCACCCTACCCATTGATGAAGAATCATGCTTCCCCCCAATCTGGAAGGAATTTTTACTATTCCGCTCACTAAGAAAGGTAGCAAGTCCGATGAAAATAATTATAGAGGTATATCCAAATTATCCGCCATTCCTAAAATGTTTAAAACCATTTTAACTCCGCACTTGCAACATCTCTGCAAATCGGTTATATCTCCAGCTCAGCACGGATTTATAAGGCGAAGTTCAACAGCCACACATTCATTAGAGTTCACTTCTTTTATCATTAAAGTCTTCCAAGTGTCCAAGGTGTCCGCCCAATCTCTTCACCTGTTAAGGTTACTTCTGGAGTACCACAGGGCAGCCATCTGGGCCCCCTACTTTTCACGCTCTTATGAATGATCTGCCTGTCCAGCATAAATACATTTTATTTCACTCTCGCCTGCCGATCTCAACAACTTTCAGTCATGGTGTTGTGCAAATATGTTACACCTAAATGCCTCGAAATGCAAAGTAATGACATTTCATCGCTTCAGCCCCTTGTGGGCTCCTTACAGCCTCTGCGATAGTTCTCTTGAAAGAATTACCTTGGTTCATGATCTTGGTGTTAAATAAGACCCCAAGTTAAAGTTTTCTGAACATAGGAGGAGGGGCTGCGTTTCGGCTTCGACTTGGTATGGGCTTCGCATGGGCCACTTGATAGTGCAGTCATTGCATATCGACGTCAAGACAACAAGGAAAATCTAGAGTGTATAAATGTGTATACATATTGACTCAAAGGAAGGATCTGTATTCGACATTACATTTGTTGAAAAACCACTAAGTGTAAGGTGGTGCTGTCAACCTATTTTTATAGGTGGCAGTCATCATCGTCCGGTCCAAATTAAATTGAACGAAACTTTTAAAAATCCTCAGAAGTTCTTAGCTAACGGCAGACTGCTAAAAAATATTTCAAGTATAACTGGAGAGGGCGGTGTATTGTAAAAATAGGTATTGGATTTATAGATTTTTTGAAAGAAGAAGAATATATATACAGCGTGGACAAGCATCTATCACCTGTAGGAGAAGAACTTGTTGGAATCAGTTTAGCTTGTGACCTAGTAAGTAAACTAAAGTACAAGAATACTCTACTAGTATGTGATTGCCTGTTTGACATCAATATTGTCGGCAACAAAGACACGGACTCGTATATTTCAAAAAATATACACGATAACATCATTAAATCAAACATTGAAGGGCTGGAGATTATGTGGGTTTCTACGCACAAAGGTATCTCCATAAATGAAATAACAGACAAGACTGCAAAAAGAGGCTGTGTTAGAAGTTGATGCAAAGTGTAGCACCAAAGAAGCCATAAGAGAAATTAGAATTAAGATAGAAGATATGTGGAATGAAGAGTAAAAAAGATTAGAGCATTTTAATAACACATTTTTCAGCATTTTTCCGGACGTTCTAAAAAAACCAAAAAATCCATAAAAAAAAACAATCAATTAAATTAATTGGAAAGCCAAAGACATTAAAGTAATTCATAGACTGATGACCGGCCATACGTATGACAAAGAATACATATTTAGCATTGAGTCTGTGTCGACAAAAATATGTGCGATAGTTGGAACAAGACTGAAAGTGCTGAGCATTTGATCATTGACTGTCAGAAGTTTATCAATATATGGAAAAATAACCTCTCTATTTCAGAGAACTCGCAATTTTTATAAAAGGAGCAGATCTGAGTGTTTGAACTATTATTTCTATTAGCCTAAAAAATATATCACGAATAAATGTGTAATTTACGCGATCTTCCGAGCTGTAATAGTGTAAGATCTTGCTTGAACACATTGGATGGTTAATAAAAATGGAACAATTTTAATACTTAATATTAATAAAATCATCAATCAATCGTAAAATCAATGTTTTTTCGAGATTTAAAAAAATATAGAGAAGGAACGTGTGAGTCGCTTCTGTGGACGCGACTCTATTTTATACCAGTACTCCTCAGTCAGTATATCAATATGTGAGCTTATGATTTATTTGGCATTTTAAATTATTTTAAAACTTTATATTTTTTGTGCTACATCTGCTATCTACATCTACATATATAATGTCGATTCCACATCTGAAATGTACATTCTACATACACAATATAGATTATACAGCTTCTCTGCGAAGGTCGCGCAATGCACACAGTGTGTGCGTGCGAGATAGAGAATGAGAAGCGTGGTCTCGTGCCGGAGGAGGTGGGGGAAGCGACTGAAAATCAATTTCTTTATTCTGGCTATAATAATGATAAAGATTCGGCAATCTGGTAGATATGGTCATTCGCTACGATTCTACGTTTTTAGTTCGTATCTTCCAAATTGTTGCTGCCACAGATTTTCGTCCGTTGTGGGGGCGGAAGCGGGCGGTGCGAAATTTTGAAATGCACTTGTAGCAGTGTGAAAACAAAATTTGGTTGCTCTAGTTCGTAAAGTCTCTGAAATCTGAGACGGACGGACAATCGGAAAATGGCTATATCGACTCGGCTATTGATCCTGATCAAGAATATATAACTTTATGGGGTCGGAAACGTTTCCTTCTCTGCGTTGCATTCATCCACTTTTACCACAAATATAATATAATATATACCTCGTAACTCTTTTTGAGTACGGGTATAAAGAACTAGAAAAATGTTAAATTTTAATACAACCACTCTTGTATGAAAATCAATTGCTCAAATATTAAAATCTGAGTGATAATATTAAAATTTCAGCGATTTTTTCTATGGGCATTTCCTTCCGACGACTTTTATAATGTCTATGTATATTCTCTTCATGTTCGCAAGTAGCTGGGTTTCTGGGGTATTCTCTGTTTCAGTACTTCAAGTGTTTTTTGGAGTGCCAACCTTTCGTTTAACCCGAGCAAATTTAAAATGCATTTAAACAATTAAGCTAGCCGAGTGGTGTGGCTAGAAGCTCTCCTGATGTCCTCCTTTTTGGGAGTTGCGTCAGACCAGGGCCACTGGAGACATTATCACTACCATGAAACGAGAACCCAGAGAGGAGAGACGAAGGCTGCCAGTTGGGTGTGGTGCCCCGAGTAGCCACAACATGTCCTGTCATGCAGCGCCGAGCTGGACGACATGCGGTAAATGTTACAGTTGTTGACAGCCGTGTTTGTACTGTTTAGTTTCAGTAAACAGGAGCGGAGTGTTCTCCACAGACCGGGTGGCACAGAGGTTTCTAGGACCTAAATAGCCAGGCACATGTCGTACATAATCGTACATGCATTCATTTCTTTATTTTTTTTTTGCCCCGCCATTTGTGAAATGAATCGCCTTTGCGATATTCAAGCCGAGGCGGTACCTACACTTGGTGGATAACTGTAAGTGTCTTCACAATTATGCTGGTCTCTGTCACACCTAATGCACATAAACTTATCAAGATGGCGTACTCTTTTCTTTAAGTACTAGTAACTCTCCCATAAGTCACAAAACTCAACCAAGGACACACTCTAGTTCTTGTTGGCTACTCTTATTCTTGTTGTCTTTTCCGTAAAACTTTAATGTATGAAAATATTTTTCTCCATAAAACACCTGGTCATAGACACAGACAGAGGAGAGAGTTAGACACATGCAGGAATAGAGAAAGCGACAGAGTGCGAAAGAGAGAAAGTGTTGGTGAAGCTTTTGCATATTGAAAACTTTTCCATTGGACAAACAACATGGTAGGGTATTGTCTGATAACAAAAGATGGAAGATAGATTGTAGAGTTTTGGCTTGTTTACTGGTTACAGTTAAAGTCGGGTTATATATCACTCAGGCTTTAAACTGAAGGTTTTCTAGCAAAATGCGAATGGAAGTCGGATAAATAGTTTGTTGCATAATACACAGTTTAAACTTAAACAAAAAAGAAACAAACACCTTAAATACCCATAGAGCAAAAAGTAATAGCAAAAAATAAATAGAAAAATTCAGATCACGAAGAAACTGACTACATTATCTAAAAATCCATCCAAATCGGCTTTTGTAATAACTTGACGAAAATGGCCACTAGTCGCGATGGTCGATTTCAGTTCGCAATGAACCAAGCTCTGACTTGCATCGTTTTCTTGCTAGCCAATTTCCCATGGAAATCCGATGGTAAGGGCTCTATGGAAATCAATCAATCGTGATACCCAGCTAGAAACTATAAACCTATAAACTATAAACCTAAAAATTTTCACGCAGTAAGGAATTTCCTAATAACAGTGCATCGGAGGAATGCTAAATAAATGAAATAATCTTCTGGTCTACTTGTTAATTGGGTAGATTCCCTGAATCTCGAAAGTTAAGATATTATTATTGATTTGTGTAATGCAGCCAACGTTTAAATGAGTAATCAATAGTCCTCTCGGATTCCTATTCTAAAACTGTGGCTCCCTTTCCCAGCGGAGGATCCTTGCGGGTTGTTTGTGTGCCAGGACAGAAGACAAATATTGCACATCGTAATTATCCATTTCAAGTGCAGTCATCGTAGCTTTTGTTTGCAGCAATCATAAACGTCAGACAATTCACACACGAGACGGTCTGTCTTGGCCCACTCCTCCCACTCTGCCTGGTCGATCATATTGCGGCTATCCAGAGCCCTCCAGGAATTCTGATGACTCGTCTGGAATCATTCCCTGTCTGTTTGCGGTTGTGTAACTCAAAACTCGATTGCAAGCATGCAGTCGCTGTCGAGAGGGCTGCAGGCAACGGACTGCCATGGGGACATGAAATTTCGGTATCGCCTTCCGCTCGGCAGTAATTGTTATATTGATTAAGGGAACTTGCCAGATACCTCAGAACAGAACTGCTTGCCTCTGCATTGAAACCGACTTCTGGTCCAAAGGCGCAGATTCAGAGGGAGGGAAACAATTAGTATGTTTGTTTCCATGCGGCATGGAATATTCCCTGAAACTGTTGAGCGTATAGTTTATAAGATAAAAGCGTAGTTAATATTGCAATTAGCTGAGCTATGGAGAGGATCTACACATCGCCTAAACTATTTTAATCATATCTGAAACGGGTGAATGAGCACGGCCACATCCGCATTATGTGACCCCAATTATTCTTGGCTTTGCTAATTTGATTACAAGAGGAACTAAAAGAAAATGAATGCAGGATGTGGACATGAATGCGGCATAAGGACACATCATCTTACGGGATACTGAGAGCCCTGCAGGGCATGACTTGTGATATGTGGAGAGTGCAGTAGGGCAAACATTTTATAATTTGCTGCAGCAGGACGCATCGCATAAGTCAGCAGCAGCGACGGGCAACGGGCACAGAGATGAACAGAGAAGGAAGACGACGAACAGATGAGATGACGGTACTCTCTTTGAGCTGCCATGTAACCGAATCCTGCAACATGACATCAACAGTGGCAGGAGCAGCAGCGGCATCAGCATCTGCCAGTCTGCATTCACATGAATTCTGTGCCATTCGGCCTCTGCTTCGGCTCGTGACCGCAAATGATTTTGCAGTTGACAGTTGTCCGTTGCCATTTGGGGAATTTAGTGTTAATTATGGTCGTAATAAGTTATACAACATGAAGCACCACACATAGCCTGGTCGAAACTCTACCCCAGGGAGCCCTCAACTTGACAATCACTCATTCTCTTGCTCTGTCTCTGTCAGAATGAAACAGAACGAAATTTCATTCAATTTTCCGTCCTTAGGTGAGTTAACCGACCATAGACCGTTTACCCGTCAACACTCAAAGCTCCGCAACTTCTGCCAATGCACTCGTCCTTTTCAAAAAATGTCCACACGGATAGCTGTACTCCTCTTAGACAGAAAAAATATAAAACAAATTCGCTTGCATATGAATCACACAAGCATCCAAAGAGCCACAGAAAAAACATTCTCAATACGTTTGATATTCATTTATAGATATTCAGTTTACAGATGCAGTACATCGCAAGTGCAGTAACAACGAGAAGTAACATGTGAGTCGCTTCTGGGGACGCGAATCTACTTATACCCGTACTCAGTCAGTATTTACATTTTGGAGCATTATTTTTTAGAATTTTAGGATTAAAAAAAAATGTTACATTTTACATTTTTTTGCTACATCTCTTATCTACATCTACATCTACAATGTATATTTTACATCTAACATGTAGATTCTAAATGTACCATTAATATTCTACATCTCCTCCGCTAGGGGTTGCCCGCGCACTGAACGCGGCAGAGTGTGCGAGCGAGAAAGAGATAGAGTAGCGTGTCTCTGGCTGGAGGAGGCGGGGGAACCAACAGAAAATTAATTTCTTCATTCTGGCTATAATTATGATCCGATCTGATTCATATTCAGCAATCTGGTAGATATGGTCATTCTCTACGATACTGCGATTTTAGTTTTATCGTATCTTTAAAATTGTGCCTACCACAGATTTTCGTCCTTTGTGGGTGCGGAAGGGGGCGGGGCGAA
Organism: Drosophila tristis; assembly: GCA_018150885.1. NCBI lineage: Eukaryota > Metazoa > Arthropoda > Insecta > Diptera > Drosophilidae > Drosophila > Drosophila tristis. The sequence continues at coordinate 394,209 of JAECWT010000200.1, forward strand.
ATTTTTAAATACACTTGTAGCAGTGTGATATCACATGAGTCTGGAAACCAATTTGGTTGCCCTAGCTCTTATAGTCTCTAAGATCCAGGCGCTCAACAAGACGGACAGACGGTCAGACCGACAGATAGACATGGCTCTATCGACTCGGCAATTGATGCTGATCAAGAATATATATACTTTATGGGGTCGGAAATGTTTTCTTCTCTGCGTTACACACATCCACTTTTACCACAAATCTAACTTTAACTCTTTTTTGATTACGGGTATAAAAATACCCAATAATAATTAATAATAAACACGACGCTGCGAAGTTGAACCTTGACGACCTCTTTATATCTACTATAAACCCTTAACCCTACATTCAATCAAATCAGTATCAATTCAAATAATTAAAGTGAAGCCTTAAAGTAAATTGGTTGAATCACCTGCTTGACTCAAATCCCACCCTTAATGACGGTGCGCCTAATTTATATTAAATTACAGTTTAGGGCCCCTGCGGACATTTCAGTTACAGACTCATGATTGCCACTAATGCGCATCGATGTAGGGTTTATCAGCATTAAATCCACAAAGAGAATATAATATAATAAAACAGATGCTCAGGCAGGTAGGCGGACGCTCTTGTTCAGAGGAAATCATTGAATCGCATCCATGTGTATCGACAGAACAGGCCAACATACATTTCAGTAGGTGGATCAGGCTAAGCAGATTGAAGCTACTCCAAGGGTCCATTCTGGTCCCATCCACAATTTCTGTAACGAAGATCAATGAAGCGTGACCATGACAAGAAAAACTAACAGGCTAACAGAAACGACCAACAGCTCATTTGCAACAATTTGTGAAGATCGCCGGCAGCATCACATGGGATCAGTGAAGCGTTAAGAACTGGTCCAAACTAACAGGCTTTCAGAAGTACCCGCTAGGCCAAAAAGGCCACAGGTATTGGGCAGGATTTGAGGGTTTTCAACTTACCTTACCTTTAACCAAAAATCGACCTATTACCAGCACTGCTTGCCTATTCGAATGCTACAGTTTAAGGCAGTTAACCCTTCAGGGCAACGCATATGTGGGTTGATGATGCAACAGTGACAGCAAATGATCTCAAAGAGGAATGGGAACAGAGATTAGGGTGACGAAAATGAAGCATTGGAACAGGAGCAAAGGATTCTGTGCAGGAAACTTACTCGCTAGCCAAAAAGATGGTTTCAAGATTTTGTCTACCTGCTGAACCCTCACAACCAATCGTTGATAGGCATTGAAATGTAACCAACACATATCAGGCGAACAGGACCAAATTGAAACCAGTTTCTACAGGTAAAAGTGTATTAGAATGTATTGATCATATTTCTAGGGGAAATCAATGAAGGGCTAGCAGAAAATTAGAAACCTGATAAATTGACATATTTCCTGGCAGCAAAAAAATTTAATTATGTTAATTCAATTTAAAATATTGTGAACGCCTATACATACATATGTAATACATGCTACCGTTGTACCTATGATTAACCATTCAAATAAAGTGAAATTATTTGGTATAAAACCAGTCAATAATGATAGATCATCCTATCCGGTTGTCAGCACTAGAAAACTATTTTATGACACGCAGCTTCTTTCCTCTTGCAAGCAGCGTCGAGAGTAGCCTCATAATTTTTTGAAACCGATTCTAGGTCATTTTTTACGTTACGACCAAGTGGGCAAAACGACATTTTGCAGCTGCGATTTGATTGCGTCCTTTCATCATTGTGAAAAAATATAAAAGTTGGCTCTTTCTGCACTATTCCACAGCAATTAGATGCAACTGTCTTCCTCATAACTGCTTAAATTTACATTTTTAATTCACGCCCAGTTCCTCTCATCGCCAGCATCGCCAACATCGTCGTCGTCGTCATCATCAGAGACCTCTTCAGAAGTTGAGAACACTTAAGACCTTTACGCAAATCGCTTGATAATTACTTAAAATAATCTACAGACAAGTAACCACAGCAAATGCAATCCAACCCGGTGCCACACCCCCACAGACACGACGCAAAGAAGTCATGCAAACAGAAATATGTACCAGGAACGGAACCAGAGACAGAACGGACAGAACAGAAAAGAACAGAGCAGAACCTGGAGGCAGACCCCAAGAATAAGGATTGTAAATGGTGCCCTTAAAAAAAGCAAAAGGCAAATCCCTTTTCAATTTCCCCAGCACGTCTCAGCGGGCAACAAGAACAACATTTGTCTATTGCATAGGGAGAGAGCAACGGGAATAGGTAGAAATACTCGAACGAGTACGAGTATATAGAAGAAAGGCAAGGGAAGTCCCTTCGTTGGCTTCGGTTTTTATGTGGAAGCTCGAAAAACAATTAAGCGACAAGTGTCTCAATTTCAACGTCACTTACAAACATTTTATGCACCGCTCTGTGTGTGAATTGTCCGGGCAGAGGAAGGCTGCAAAAAGTTTTACCCATTGAAAAGTTACGTGTGGAGGAGTAGGAACCAGGAGGACACAGACAGGGACGGGGCCAAGACCAACTATACACCAAAAAAAAGTTAGACAAAAAACGTAATTATTTGTATTCTCTAAGGGCGTCCCATCTAGTGGATCGGGCCAAGCGGATCCCTTGATGGAAGTCCGTATGTCCCTGTGAGTGGGGCGTGGGCTGTTGTGTGAATATGCGCATAAAAGTATGCAGCGCATTTTAATCGAAAATGTCTGCAGAAAATGTGGAAGCCATTCCATGAGACCAGATGGAGATTTCAGTGGATGCTAGTGCAAAAGAGGAAGGAAATGTAGGCACGAGCACTACGCGACCAGTCCTTATTGTATAGAAGCTAATGATAATTGAGGAATATACAAGGACACACAGACTCTGAACCGTAAGACAAAATGTGAAATGTGCTTGTAAAAAAATCAGTACGCTGTAGCTTTAGTGTTGAAAAAGCCATCAACAACTTCAAGAAATGGATTTACTCACATAGAAATGTTCTTAGATATTTCTTCGCTCCCAAAATTGTACACACAAACCCAAACTAAGACAAATCCCAATGGATTATATGAATTTGGGCCATAAACCCCATTCTACATCAATAAACTCACCTGGAAGTGTTGCTGGCTGGCCCTGGCCCTGCCACTGGCCCTGACCCACCCCCTGAGGCGGAAACCCCCATGCACGGAAACGGACATCAAGAAGAACGGGAGGGCGGCCCTAGCGGACGCACAGGTGTGTGGTTCAGCTGCTCGGACCAGCACCTGGTCAACCAATACGCACCCACACAGACATTCTCGCCAATCGCTTTCCATTTCGTGTTAAATTACACATTGAATCGGATTGCGGCGGCCATAACATTGTGGCTGAAAGGGAAGAAGCTGGCTTCTTGGACCCTGAACAGTTGCTGCGGTCATTTCGAGACCTCGAATAGGTTTTTGCGGTTTTTTAATCAAGTTATTTTCCCAGGGAAAAAGGGGAGCAGAAGTCCCTGGACCATGCAAGACCACGCAGTCGCATAAAATAAATATATTTCGAGCGCAATTTATTAAATGTTTGCTCAAATAAATCACAAATGTGTTTTCCAATCAAACTTTTCCTTAAGCCCACAAACGTAAGTTGCTGTGGGTTGTGTGAGTGTTCGAGTTAGGGCCAACAAATGTCTGGCTCTTTGTTACTTTGGACACCAAAATTTATTGCGTTAATTCGCATGTAAAGAATTTTTGCGTACATTTTCTAAGCATTTATCAGGCGTCTTATTATTGACAGTGTTTGGATGGTTGATGCTCGAGCTCGGTTCGTATTTGGATATAAATATAGATGCCTCATCTTCTGTAAGTTTGTATGCAGTGACAGAAGTTTTCGAAAAATATATACATATATTTATCTAGACTAAATTTATGTTCAACTTGGTCAGCAATAAATTTCCAACGGAGTTCAGCTCGGAGCTCAGGCTTGGTTGAATAAGTATGAAAATTATTTTTGCCATTTGCTAAATTGGGTTTTGATGTTGTGGGTTTGGGTCAGAGGCCACGTTTCGAGTGGGTAAATTAATTGACCGGGTCAATGGTATGTCAATTTAATCTGAAAATTATGAGAGATATAGAGTAAATATATATGCATAGCACACATACGAAACATTTTTTGGATTGGTTTGGCTAAATATTTTCAATTGGAGAAACTAGATACTGTAGAAATTGGTCGGAACCAGAACGACTGCCTCTCCTGCACCACGCTTGCGCTCTCTTTTACTCTCTCCCAGTGTGACTTAGCAGTTATCTCATTTTATTTTTCATTTTTTGTGTGCTATGATCAATTAATTTCTGGTGGTGTCCAATCATCCATGCAAAAATAGTTCCGTAAGCCATGGTAAGCCCACGTATCCCAGAAAAATCTCCTACTTACATATTTGCAGCCCTTTCTCTTTCTTACATAAACTCAATAAATTCTTGTTGGTTGGAGGAAGGGGTTAATGGGAGTGGTGAACAGAGCGGGCTGAAAGTTGTTGTAAACATTTCTGAACAAATTGAAAATTCCCAAAATCGCTGAAGCATGCGAGTAGAAAATGATAGAATCTACAATGAAATGCACAAAAAAGCGAGAGATGGAGGACTGCATCTCACGCACACACACGCACTCGGTCGTATCCGTAACTCCTTCTGACATCCTCCGCACAAAGGTCACAGGGGAGGTGCAGTGGCTGGGCTAGTGGGTGAGTGACACATTTGGCGTGGCTTTGGCATCAAAGTCAAAAGCAACATTTGCGGCGAAGCGAGACGCAGACGCCTCGCAGATAGAGAGAGAGAGGGAGAACGACAGAGAGAGAGAGAGAGAGCGCCGAACAAAAGTCAGTGGGGAAAATATTTTGTCATGTCATCAGCGGCATCAGCAACTGAAAACTGGCAACTGTTGCAACGGCCAGCCAACCACCACCCATCCTCAATGGCGGCCGCCACTGTCTCCGTCTCCGTCTGTGTCTCTGTCTCTGTCGCCACCAAATGTGGTTACAATAATTTATGCACTTGTAATGACAGACAACAAAGTGTTCCAGAAGCCAGGAGTCGTCATCGAAGCAAGACCAAAAAAAGGAAAGCGAGATATTCAGCCTAGTCATCCGGGGAGAACGAATCGTAAAATACCCTTTCACATACAGGAAGCCTTCGGGGTACCTTCAGGCTCTGAACTGAGGCAGGGCTATTCTTGTGACAGAAAAATACCTATAAATATTCCATTGTCCAAATAAATATAAAATATATTTGTATCTTTAGACAGTAACGACCGTAAAAGGTATCTTTATATCAAATGACTTCTACTCTAGACTAGGCTAGACTAGGTGGACAGCTGAATTGTGTTGATTCGGTACAAGCGATTCACGACACAGTTGGATATGAACATTTCTAGAGATTTTGTGTCATTCCTGAACATAGTACTGAAGGTCAAACGAAAGTCAGCTAGAATAAAACAATAAATAAGTGTCATAAGTGCGTGCAAACCTCTGGTCAAAGTAGCACTGCCGCCTGGAAGGGTATAACACGGACAGAGACAGACTAGTGAAGGGGGGGTCTGGGAGCCGGGTGGGTCCCTTAGCTGAAAGCTCCGGTGCCTGTCAGTTGAGGCGACTGACGTGCAATAAAATGAGTGTCATGTGCGTGTCGTCACTTTGAGGGTCCTTTCCCCAATCCAGACCAGCCCACCCCAGCCCATTCCGTTGATGTGTTGCCCTTTCCGGGATGTTCGGCTCTGGCTCCAGCTGCACTTCAAAATTAATTTAAAATTTATAGTTGGCGCTATTGCGTTAAACGATGCTGCGGCTACCATCGCGGCGTGGAACAAGGTGGGAAAATGGGAAGCAAGGCCGTTTGCTGGATACATCTATCACGGCGTTGAGTGATTTGCGAGTGTCAAAGGAGTAGTGTTGGGTCGGGTTGGGTCTCAGTCATCGCGGCCTCCATTTCGATTTATGTTAATGTGTCGGGCCAGGCGGACACCACAAAGCGATGCGGTTGAAGTACTTAACCCACTAAAGCTCAATGGTCCATCTGCTCGAGTGGAAACACAAGTTGTAACACTGCTGGAGCCTAAAGGGCCCAAACGAATTCCATAAATGGGGTTTCGATTTAATATCGAGTTCAATGAATTACAGAAATATGGTATTTGGTACAAGAAATGGTTAAATTTATGCGTCGTTCGTCGTCTTAGTCTTTACAAATTTGAATGTCGGCAGCTGGATCAAAAGAAAAAATAAAATTAAATAATTCTCGGCCTCTCTTCCCGATCTGCTTTGTGCAGATGTCTTAATTCGCCATCGGTCGTGCTTGCTGTTGTGCTTTGGGAATTCGCTTGGGAGCGAATTCGCTCACGCTCGTTTTGTCTAGGGATTTGCAAAACACAACCCACATCCGGCCGTCCTGACTATGCACTCGCCTCGAATGCATCGTCGCTTTCGTCGTCGTTGCTCGTGGACCATGGCTTCAGATACTCCGCACACGAAGAAGAGTGCTTAGGCCCATCGGAATTGCCAACTTTTTGACGTCGTAAGCATTGTTATGTTTCACCTTGATGATCTGGTACGGACCCAAAAACTTTGGTTTTAGTTTGAGTCCGCTACCAAACTGAGTCCTCTTTATGGCTACTAGGTCGCCAACGTCATACTGCCTGGCTGCTTTACGTCGCAGGTTATACGTCTTCTTGTTTTCGTCTTGCAGATTCAGAATTTGAGTCTTTGCTTTGCCCGTAGCTCATTGCGGTCGTCTTCAAATGCAATGATGGACTCTTTCTGGATCAAACTCTGAAGCTGCTGGTCATCTTTGGTGCGCATCTTGACACCTATCAAAAGTTCGAAAGGTGTGGTATCGATGCTTCTGGTGTATGTCGAGTTTATTGCTCGCTGGACTCGATCTACGTGCTTAAACCATTTGGAAGGGTCGTCTATACTGAGCTTGGCAAGCACGGAGATGATCACTGCGTTGAGCCTTTCCACCTGTCCGTTTACCCGTGGAAGTCCTGTAGTCGTCTTCACCAGTTTGATGTTTTCGTCTTCGCAGTACTGCAGAAAGTCTTGGGCGGTAAAACGCTGAGCCTCTATCTGAAATTATACAAGCAGGGTTGCCAAACGTCACGCTTTGGCTGCGTAGCTTTAATATGACCTCGTTAGATGTAGTTGACTTTGTAGGGTATAACCAGCAAAACTTCGTGAAAGCGTCGATAACAGCTAGTATATGTTTATAGCTCTTGCTGGTTGACTCTAGTGGACCCAAAAAGTCAATGTGGTACGTCTGCAGCGGCACGTCATCTTTTTGCAGGGGTGCAGAAGACCTTCTTGTTTACCTCGCTTGCGATTGATTAATATGCAAGGTATACAGCAGTCGATGTACTTCTTGATTTTGTCGTCTAAATTTGGTATGTAGTACTCCTTGCAGATTAACTCCTTCGTCTTCTTGATAGCGAAGTGGCCTCTATCGTGAGCCTTGCCTATGATAGTTTTCTGCATATCCCTTGGAACCACCATCAATTCAGCATCTTTGACTAATTTGTAAAGAATTCCGGCCTTCATAAAGTAGTCGTCGTATTGTTGATTTTCGTCGTTGATGAGCTTCATGATCGTCTTCAAATGTTCGTCTTGTTTTTGCGCCTGTTCTATGCCAGCTAAAATGCTTCCGTCACTTATGTGCATAACGGGATATCGTGAGAGTGCGTCCACGTGACGCATTCGGGATCCTGCGCGATGCTCAACTTTATAGTTGTACTCCTGCAAAAGCATTATCCACCTGGCCACCCTTGTACATAGATTCTGTTTCTCTAGTGTTTTGGTGAACGCGTTGCAGTCCGTTATGATCTTAAATGGTATGCCCAAAAGGTATACTCGAAATTTCGTCAATGCCTCAATGACCGCAAGTATTTCTAATTCATAGCTAGTGTATTTGCGCTGTGCATCCGTCGTTTTCTTGCTCATGTAGTATACTGGATGCAATTGGTCGTCGTCCGGTGATTTTTGCATCAACACGGCTCCAAAACCGTCTATGGATGCATCCGTATGGAGTTCTGTCTCGTACTTCTGATTATATATGGCTAGTACTGGTTTGATGTCAAACATTTCTTCAACACGCCAATAGCGTTCTCTTCGTCTGGGCCAATTACAAACTTTGCATTGTTCTTTGTAAGGTCAGTCAATGGTTTCGCCATAACCGCGTAATTGTAGATAAACTTTCTGAAATATCCTGTAAGACCCAAAAACTCTGAAGCTGTTTCAGTGTCTGCGGCGTCTTGAACTTAGCAACGGCTTCAATCTTCAACGGGGTCGGATACAGCTTTTTATTTTCGATGATATGGCCAAGAAACTGGATTCGTGTTTGTAAAAATGACACTTTTTAAAATTCAGCTCAAGCCCATACTCTTCACACGTTTTGAGAACTTCTTTCAGATTTGTCAATGCTTCTTGCTCGTCTTTGGCTGGAATGATTACGTCGTCAACATATGGTAGTGCTATTCTTTTCTAGTCAGCTGTTGAAAAATTGCACCAATGTGCCTTTGGAATACTCCGGGAGAATTCGACATTCCAACGACCTTGCGGAACTGGTACTGGCCGCTTTGCGTCACAAATGAGGTGTACTTCCTACTCTCTTCGGCTACAGGAACATGGAAAAACCCATTCTTCAAGTCAATTGTACTGAATATTGCAGCGTCTTGCAAACGATCTAGCTGGTCATCTATTAACGGCAGCGGGAAATGATCTTTTACGATGACTTTATTGATACGTCTAAAGTCAATGCATAGACGTGGCGTGCCGTCGTTCTTCTTCACCAATACAACTGGACTCGTGAACTCTGACTCTGATTCTTCAATTATCTTTTTCTGCAGCCACTCGTCGATCTGGTCTTCTATGATGCGTGTTTCATTTATCGCAAATCGCCGAGGCCGCGAAAATATTGGCGTTTCGTCTTTTAGAATTATTTTCATTTCAATATTCGTTGTTTTTGATTTTTCCGGTTTATACGTCGATATAATTTCGCGTACTTTGCTTTGTGTAAACTCGTTTACCGCGTTGTTTATGTTCAGCTGAGAGTTGTCTACCGCTACGTCGATTCTCATTATGCACGATTCGTCATAAGGATCTTCTTTATTTTCATTTGGCATTTTACTCACTTTCACTCCATTGCGATTGAACGATATTTCTGCGTGCAGACAAAGCTCTTCCCCTATTATCAGTTTTATGTCCATGAACCTTGCAGCAACAACATAAAAGTTTAACACATATTCTTCATCGTCAATATGTATGCTATGGTTCACCTGACCAATCGGCTTGATATTGTCAGCTTTGCTCTCACTTCCGAAACCGACCAAACACACTCTGCAGTCTTTTAATTTTGGCATACGAAGTTCGTCGTATAAATCTTCGCGTATAATGTTAAATTTACTGCCAGTGTCAAATAATGCCATACACTTTGTATTTTTAATCGAGACTTCTTTAGACGTTAATTCAGTCTTATTGGAAACTACGCGCATGTTTTGTTTTTCATCGATTTGTTTCTCAATATTTTCCTTGCAACTTTTAGATATGTGCCCAAACTGATTACACTTGAAACACTTTCTTCCTTTTCCTTTGTTTGCGCAACTGTTAGACAATGTCCCTTCTCTCCACAGTTGAAACAAACTACGTCTTTTTGCCAACCTGTGTATTATTTTGTCCAAACTGCAACTTTTATCTTTTCCAATTTTATCACTCTTCTTAATTTTTTCGCTTATTTTCTCATAAACATTTAATTTGTTTTTAAAGTCACTCATCGTTTTTTTGCACCATATAAAATTGTTTTATTTAATGCCATCTCGTCAACACCGTCAATCACGTATTGCATAAGTGCGTCGTCTTCCACATTGCCTCTCGAAGCAATATCTCTCATGCGATAAAAATATTCCAGAACACTCTCTTTGGGTCGTCGTTTACTCTCGTTGAGCTGCATGTGTATTTGTTTGCTACTGATTTTCGACTTGAATTCGTTCAACAGCGCGTTCTTCAACGTTGTCCATGAGTTCAAATGTTTTTCACCAAAACAAATAGTCTGGCACGCCTTTAGCGACTTCTTTGCGAAAATAAGTTTTTGTAAATCTGTCCAACGCATGAACTCTGCCTGTTCCTCGAAATCTGTTATCCATTCTTCGACAGCCATATCATCAGAGCCATCGAACACTCGGATAGACTCTTCTATATCGCGAAAACTTATGGCAAAACGGGGTGCGGCCTGCTCATCGTAGTTCTGCCTTTGCTCGTTGCTTCGTTGTATATTCCTTTGTCGACTTGTTGTTGGGATCTCTTGTGTGCATGTCGTTATAGTTTTCTCGCTCACTCCCGCGTCTCTCAAGCACCGCTTCTACATCGTTCTCTTGATCTTCGTTTTCGTCTTTTTCCCTCTTCGTCGTCCTCTTTATCAGTGTCGTCTTCATCATCGTTGTCCTCATCGTCGTTGTTGTTTTGCAGCAGCTCTCCTTCCATCAGATTCCTAAAAATATGGAGTACCATATTTTCTGCATTGTGGATTTATGTTCAATGTAACACATATTGAAACAAGATCACGGTCCGTTAGCTTTGCATGTACATATACGCGCTTCGCTGCAAATCGGCGTCGTCTTCGTCGTATTCGGAAACCACTAAAATCTCGCAACCTGCTTCTGTTTTTCGGTCTCCGTCTTGTTCATACACGAATTTGTGCAATGCACAAATGCTTGACTTCGTTGCCCGTCGAAGGCTTTTGGAATTAACTCGTTTAAACACGTCATTTTGCTGAGATAAAAAATCGTCTATTTTATTTTCTCCGCTTTTTTAAATTTGTTAATATCCACGTCGTTTTGGTTCTCAAGCTCCAAACTTGTACCGCGTATGGACCGTCAACTATCAAACATAAATGTTTTCTCCTCCCCTTCCTTCTTACTTTCACTCCACTCAAAACAAGGCCGGAAATATAGAAAAAATTGGGATTTTTTTATTATTAAGTTTAATATTTTATATAAGTTTGTACAAGAAATAGAATTTAAGCGTCGTTCGTCGTCTGGTCTCTTTCCACAACCTTACACGTCGGCAGCTGGATCGAAACTCTGGCTTTTTTTCGTTTGTTTTGTTTTTTTATTTTAACTTCCCCCTTTTTACTCTCTCGGCCTCTCTCTTCCCCATCTCCTTTTTGTGCAGTTTTTAGTCCCCCTTCGTCCCTTGCTGTTTGCGCTTGGGAATGCGGAAGTGCGTATCACGCTCGTTTTGTCTAGGGATTTGCAAAACACAACCCACATAAATGCAATATAAAATCGATCGATGGATCTACAGCAAGTATAGAAGTGCAAAAATGGTTAAATTTATGCAATATACGCGTATTAGTCTTTTATAGAATTTGAATGTAAAATGCAACAAAAAGAAATAAATAAAATTAAATAATTAAATGAATTCATTCAAGTGTGATGTGCCCACAAGTAACACTTATTTGTAGTAAATGCTCTTGATACTATACTGTATAATATATGAATGAACGTGTCATTTACTTAAATCTAAGTCTGCATATTCAAAGTGTATGTAAGGTAAGATCGCGCACTTGACTTGCTCAACAAGCGGCCCAAGTCATGCTCCACCGATCAATATTGTGAATTATAGCGGCTGACGATAGCGGTTTAGCGGGTCTTGGAGTGGATGAAAGGTCAAACGTAGAGGAATATCTTCAGGCATTATCGTATCTAAAGAGTAGGCGAGAACCAAAGATTTGATGGAGGATTGAAGGGGAGAATAAAAACCAAATGCATACCAAAAGTAAAACAAGAAAACTGCAAAACAAAATTTTGTACATATGTATGGTGAAGTGTCAGATGCGTTACATCAAAGCTGACATCGTAGATTTAGATTCTAGCACGGTTTCTTGCAGTGCATCATACCGGCAGCGCAGTATCCGGGAAACTGAACGCACTTGAGGAAAAATGTAGCAAGACCCTGGAATGGATTGGTATGGGTTTTCTAGTTATTGCCAAGCTGTGGCTGATGGCTAGAGGAACTCACCTGGCAGCAGTCACTGCATTGAGCGAACATGTACGTGAATATATAGAAGAAGGCGCCGATAAAGGCCACAATAAACGACAGCCAGAGCAAGACAATTAGCCAGAAAAGGAAATACAGTGGATTCTTCATTCTCAATGAGTGTTTTGAATTACTGATTTTCGGAGACGAATATGATTGGACAGATTTAACAAATGTTACTTGACCCGAGTTAGTTTTTATTTATTTCAAATTTCCATTTTCCATGCGGTTATAGTTAGTCATGGCATACGCCTCAAAATCATTGATTTGCCGAAACAGAAAACTACTCTCAACAGAATAAACTCCGGAGTCAAAGGGTAGTAATTTGTCGATCACAGAATCACACATAGCCTTATCTCTCACGTGATAGAGGGAAGACATTACACGATAGATGGCTACGATCTATACAGAGCGGATCAATCGAGCAGCGGGGCCAGAGGAGGCCCCAGAGTGGAACAACGCACTACCACCTGCACGCGGTAAGATTAGGGCAGATCCAGCTAGCAGCGGTCACGGTGGACACCCAGCGTGGAGAAATACTGATCGCAGCCGCCTGCGTACCACCATCGGGTGGTTGCTTGGAAGCAGGTTCTTCATTGCCTGGAATTTTTCGTCTACAAGTCGATTCCCAGCAATCTGCTTTCAGTCCGTGAGGAGCACGAGCTAAGCTCTGACTACTTACCACTTATCGCGAAACTAAAGGCTGCCCTCCAGATGATCCCTGCCATGATGAGGATACTCAAGAATATAAGACTTCAGACTTCGACTGCAGACGTGCACTCGAACTACACCCTATGGAAGAGATCCCTTGGATAGTAAGTCCGGAAATTCCATTTCCATTCCATTCTCAATCTTCAGGACTCGCAGCAAAGTGCTGGTGGATCGGGAATAAAACTGCCCTCCAGAGACGCGTGGCCTACTCATTTATATGTTAGAAGCATTCAAACTACTCTTATCGATCGTTCAGTTATCAATATGGTTTGGGGTTTGGGGTGTTGATAAAAAGTATTCATTTCATACCTTATTGTGGCCCCGGTCAGGGTCCATGTTCGACACTTAGCTGAGATGATGGCCATCTTCATCTTCAGGCAGCCCCAGGGCATCCCACTGTCGCTTGGGCCTCTTCGACACTCATCCGTCGTCGCCATCTTCTTGGGGCGCGCATAGTCAGCTCGTTTGTCAACAGTGTAAGTGGGGTAATTTTCAATGTAAACGCAACGCCTACAGCAGCTGCTTCAAATACCCCGCCTTCTTTTCGAGGGGTGTGTGGGCTGGAAACTTTTGCTTGGGCGTAGGCCTTTGGGGCGTGGCCCATTCATTTGCATTGTATGAATGTGTGCGTTAGTGTTGCGAAGGCCGTTGTCGCAGTCGTGTACGGCAATTGCATTTGAAATGCATCCCAGCCACACCCAGCCATCCCGGCAGCAGGGACTAAGTAGGTTCTTCTTCTGAAACTGAGCAACGTTTTTCCAGCACCAGCAAACATATTTCTCCCCCATGCATCCAACCCACTGAATAGCTTCCTCTGCTCCGCTAATATGCAAAATTCACTTGGCCCAACAGTCGCCTCCGGCTTACTTCTTTTCGTTTATTTCTTTTCTTTTATGCTGCTGGTATTTTTGTGTGTTCTGTGCCCCCAAACTTCAAACTAAGCATAAAGTGTTGCCTAATGGGTTTTGAGTGTTTTCGACGACTACAACTACGACAACAAGCGCCATCGAAGGGATTTGGAGCAGTGGTACTGGTACTGGTACTGGTACTAGTGTTGGCGATGGCGATGGCAGGGACAGGGTCGGGCCTGCAATGCATGCTATGCATTTTTTGTTGTTTGTCGTTTGCCAAAAGTTGGTCATTAGCGTCGTTCTCTAGCACTGCCGCCTCTGTTGCTGTCGGGCAGAAAAACAGAAAAGTAAATAACAATTAAAACAATTTTTGCGAGCAGCGCAGAAGGCCCTTAATGACTTCGAGCCCGCATCTGAGGTCAAGGATAAGCATTCAGCTGGCTCTTGTTTTCCGCATTTGTTGCATATTTTTGCACATTTATTGAAAAGTGATTTCCGCCATTCGAGATTAATGAAGAAAGGGAGACGGTGAATATTCTGGGAGCTCACATTGGCATAACAAACTCCTACATAGGAAGTTAAGTCAATTGACTTACTTATTTGTATGACGATGTTACGAATATGCCTTAACGCACGAACTCGTATTGCAAATCTTCTATTGAGAGAATGAGAATTGAGGATGATTCAGCTATGGCTAGCCGAATTCCAGATTTTTAAAAGGGTTGATTCATCAGATAATATTCTTGAACTAATGTCTAAAAATCCAAGCAGATATTTATTTTTATAATTGATGTTGCCCTTAGCCTGTTCACTTCTTGTTTCTGCCCTTAAAAATGTTAAAGCGTTGTCAGAGATACCTTAAATTCAAGCCATAAATTAAACTGTATTTAAAATGGAACGTTCTATTATTTACGAGTCTTCCCCATTGATGGCATGAATCATGAGATGTGATTCTGCACCCCCTGGACAATCATAAATTAACCAATCCTATGCCGAATCAAGTCCCACCCTGACCCCATGACCCTCATCGGACTGCGTCTTTCCGACGGAGGCGACCCACAAAATAAACATAAAATTCCACCTTTTGCATCCGATATGCATATAAATCTATTATAATCACTTCGACGCCACAACAAATTATGATTGAGAATGTCCTCCAACCCAAACTCAACATGAAATAAATCTCCGGAGAGGACAAAGACGGAGTGAAAGGAAAATGGAAGGAAAATGCTTATCCCACTGGCTGGGGCTTGGCCCGAAAAAGGAAATGTCAAGCCAAGCAAAAGATCTAAGGGATATGGTAAATCAAGCTAAATAAATCATTTAAATGATTACAGCTTAACTTTTGACGCTTTTAAGCGAAATTAAATGAAGGCCAGCCAGAAGGATCAGTCTGAGATGAGACAGGGCTGGGGTTGGCCACATCCTATCATAAAAATTATTTATTTGCTTTGAAGAAGAACGCTGAGAAATACCAAGAATGCGAGAAGACGAAACAGAAATGTAACCCAAATCTATGTAAGTGAATCAAGAGAAATCACTTAAGTATATTTTTATGCTGGACATGCTGCCAGGAATTACAAATACAGGGCAGCACGCACGCACGCACAGGAAGAGGCCCAGAAACAGAAGCAGAGACAGAACTAGGACCAGAACCAAAACCAAAACCAGGAGCAGGGGCAGGCACAGGACATGAGCGAAGGGACATCGACGACGCGACTGTCGGTCGCTTGGTGGTTTCTGTGGCAGTCATTTGCCCCCAGGGGCTTTCGTTGATATGGGGAGGGGTAGGTAGGGAGAATGGAAGGAGAGATAGAGAGAGAGAGAGCGAACCCAGTTGGGCCGGAGAAGTGCCATCAAAAGGACATCAACACGTAGCAAATAAAAGACATGCCACAAGGATGTGCTGCCACAGCTTCAGACACAGCTTCTTCTGATGCTCTTTGGCCATTGCTACATTGCAAAATTATTATGATTTATATGGCCTTTGGGAATGCGCACTAAAACACATACACAAACCCACCAGAGAGCCAGAGAGCCAGAGAGGGGTGGACAAACAGAGCAGCGAGTGGCGCACAAAGGACTGGGCCAGGATACGTAGAATAGACTCGAGTCAAGTCGAGTCGAGTCGAGCCGATTCGAGTCGTCGTCGCAGTGGCCGCAAAACTTTTGCCCGCTGCGACAAAATAGAAAACTTTCTTGGCATAATTCTTTCTATTTTCCGTTTGCCTGTCCTCGCCGTCGCCTCTGCGTATTCCTTCTCTCCGAAATTAGGTTAACACTGACGAATTAAGGACATTAGCGTCATAAAGAAATAAGTAATGAAAGAAGCAGCAAGTTGAGCATTTCTGCTGAGTGCGTAAGGCGCCAACAACAACAGCAACAGGAAAACAGAACCAACATTTTTCCCCTCTGTCCTACGAATTCTGTTGCAGGCCTTTCACAGAGTCTTTTCTCAGAAAGTAAAAGGATGCGAGTATATGCAGCTGCAGGAGAACTGAGAAAGTGCCAACTGGTATCAAGGAAGTGCAGAGACTAACTTAAGGAGTACATACATCTGTATCTTAGTCTGACTATCTGTACCTTTCTTTTGGTAATTGGTGTCTCAAAATATACATTTTTTAATTGGCTTTATGTGTGTTCCACTTGTAGCTGTTGTGGCCCTGCTTATCGCTGTGCAATGATCCACTCCAACGAGGGTCCAACGAAATTATAGCCTTAATGCAGCGACCTGATCGATACTGCAAGGGCGGGGGACCATAAGACCTTAAGTATTGGCATTGGACGGCAATATAATTAAAGACCAGGCCCACAATGAGACCTGTCCTTCTCTACCAGGAGAACAAAGTTAAACAAAATATTAATTTTATTTTAAATTCCATAATGCAGTATAGTTTTGCATTTGCATAATCTACAAGCTTATGTTAACTCCATTTCCCTATCCTACAACAATCTTGTCCGCTTATAAGATGTATTTATATTTAAAATATTTGTATCTCTTGTGTGCGAGTATCGATATTTTATCCCAGCTTGGTCGCTTCTAGCAATCTTATCGATTCTTTAATTCTTTAATATAAATGCAGGTTTCATCTGGGCACTTACTTCCTTTTCCAGGTACTTATCAGATTGTCAGCCCCATACTATTGTTCCTCCGTGAATTCCCGCTCCGCCAAGAGCTGCACACATATTTTGCAGCTAATAAAATATTGATTTATTAAATTATGCCCCGACAACGTCGCGACGTTTTGCTTGTCAATATTTTGCAAATTTGTACGGCCATCAGGCCCGGCACATGCCGTTCACATACAGTCCGCCCCCAAACATGCCCCAGGTCCCTCCCCACCACTTCCCCACCACGATACGCTGCTGGCCTTCGTAAAGTGCTTTTTAAAATCCCGCCCTGAGCATTTGGTTTGTTTGCACCATTGGCAGCTGTTGGTGGACTGTTCCGGATTTGGGTATACCCAATATAAACGAAGGGACTTTGCCGGTACTCGGCCTGCGCCGTACGGGTACGCTTGTATGTAGAGAGGGACGAAGTAACCGCAAAACTTTAAAATTGTTTGGCAGCCTTCGCGGCAGTGGGAGGGAGCGGGCGGCAGTGCAAAGCTTTGTTTGTCCAACCCAATAAGGAATCTTTGACGCGTACGGGTATGGTTTGCGAGTGTGTGGGACACCCAGTAACCCTTCACTCACTCCCATTACAACGACCGGAGCATAGAAGGCCGGAAGCTGCATGCCCTGGCCTCAACCTCAAGTCCGAAGTCTGCCGTTCCCGTGTCGCCCTATGATTTCCCCCTTTCTCTGGTCAACTCCCTCTGTTAACTGTCTTTTGCACTGTTTATAGATGCTTCTGTTGTTGTACTGCTGTTGTTATTCTGCTGCTCCAGACGTTTGCTGACGTCGATTATGCCTTTTTACAGAAAATTTCCTTCAGTTCCATGGAAACAACAAAAACTTTCCTAGGGAAACTGAGAAAGGCGGCAAGAGAAGCAGATTTCGGGGAGGGAGAGAGGTCTCAGTTTACAACATTGTCTTGCGGTTTGCTGCATGCAAAATGGTTTTATGCAAAAATGTTCTCCAAGAGTTTTTGAGGCGTTTTTTGTTTTTTTCTTTGTTTTTTCGGCAAAGGTTGAAAGTTTTGAATGGAAAATTTCGCAATTGCTCAGTAATGGATTATGGTTAAAATTTAACTTGAACGGAGCAGTCGATGCTCCGCTCAGATAAGTATAGTGATTAAGTCAAGAGACTGTTGGAGTAAACTCCACGCTGCTGGCCCTACTTTCCAAGCTACGCTCTCTTTCGCTTTGCTCTGAACCATGCCCCACATTGTATCGGCATTGCTGGTATCTTAGTTTCTCCAAAAACAGCTGCCAAGGGCACGCCAATAATAAGCACCTGCGCAGGTACATCGCCATATGCTGGACTCTGTTAGGTAATTTATATTAAATAATTATTTTTTTGGTCTGTAGAATTTGAAATGTACAGTCTGCAAATAACAGAAAGGTTTTAATTTTCATATGAACATCGATTTGTTCTTTGGGATCTGGACATAACACACCCCGGACTCTCAAGGACCAACGCTGGAAAATATTCCCATTTCGGAACACACCTGACATCCGCTAAAGAGGATACCAGAACATAGAGCCTGCACTGCACACGTTTCCGGGCTTGCACCCGAAGGTTTCCACCGGTCGGTCTGGCCACAAAACACAGCGTACAGAAAAACAAACTGCTATTATGGCACACGATAAAAAGTAAATGGTTGCAAAGGAGAGACAGAGAGAGAGAGAGAGAGTCAGAGAGGTAGAGAAAAGGGAAAGAAAAATGAAATAAAAAATCGGAAGCCAAAAACGGGCGCATAAAAATTGCATTAAAATTGCCACGCGGACATCCGCAATGGACTCTGAACCCCATAGGGGGCTGGGTCCAGCCGAGGGCTGGCGATGGGGCGGCAGGTGGACACTGCCCGGAAATGCAAAAGTAGACGGAAGTGCAAGTTGTGCAAGAAACTCTACATTTGCAATGACAGCCACCTCCTTTCTGTTCTTCGAATTGGGGCGCAAAATTAAATGTTTCCGCATGCGAGAAACGAGCACAGAAAGAGCCAAATAAAAGGAGCAACCCAAATGGAACTTCCAGCCATTTTCTTGTCATTTGCCGGACGCCATTTTGACAGTTTATTGCAAACAATTTCTTTTTTTGGCCAGGCCCTGAAGCCCAGCCCCAGCCCCAGCCGCTGCCCCTCCAGACCAGGCCGTGTCTACTTTGGCACATCATTTAGTGGAGGCAAATCCCTGTTCAACTTGACTTGGCCACTTGTCACCTCCGCTGGCGCTTGACATCCATTAATCAATCAAGTGTGTGTGCTCTGTGCTCTGTGTCCAGGGCTTCGAGATTTCGTGGGGTAACTTTCCGGACTTATTTCTTTTCCAACTGCCCGCATAGCCCCCATACGCCCCCCCATTCTCACAGAGAGACAATTAGCGTCAAGTTCCCTGGCCATATGCGTTGCTTTGAAGTGTTTCCTGTTAATGAGATAGACTAGCTTTTGTTGGGGTCAGCTTGGTGGCTGTTTTTTAGGAAAAGTCGTACACAGTGGCGGGTACTGTTAGGGGAGGATTGTCCAGCTCGAAAGGCATAAACCCCCTCCTAGTGCTCTGATAATATTTAAATATACGCACCATTTTAGTGCATCTAACAGCTCGTAAGAAAACACAAAGTTAAAGTCTTATACTCTCTTTGAATCTTTAGAAGATACTCGAGCAGACTTTGCCTCACTGCCTATCTTAAGCCGATTAGACTCCGCTTCTGCCTTCCCCCACTTTATAAGTAGTAGTGGAAACTCCCCGTTTGCTTACAGCAGACACAGTTGCACGCCCCTGAACTGCTCTAGCCCAAGTTGCCTCATCAACCTTCGCTTCATTAGGTGCACACTCCAAAGGCCAATGCCAAAAGGTGAAAAACAAAAAATATCAGTACATATATACTCGCACATTCAGGAAGAAGAAGCTGCTGCTACTTTTAGACAATATAACAAAAAGAAAGAAAGAAAAATGAATGAACGAAGACAGAACGGAGAGCAGGTCAAAGTTACACAAAGGGAAAAAAGTTGCAAAAGGCAGTAATAACAACAAAAACCACAACAGGGAGACACAGGAACTGGCGCTCGTGACCCCCTCCCACACCCCACACCCCACAGCCACTGCTCTGATGCTGCTTGTCCTGTTCCAGCCTGTGGCTGATTGATCTCGTGGGAAATTTTGCACAGTTGATGCAACCAACAGCAACAAGGACACCAACAAAAAAAGAACTTATATTTTTTGTTTGTTCAGCTCTACTCCGCTTCTGCCACCACTCCCTTTTGCTATTTGCCACTTCTTTTGTTTCACTTTGCCACCATCTTGTTTCTACTTCTCTGTGGCGCACACGAAAATTAACTTAATGTCACTTACACTTTAGTGCTTTGGGTTAATTTGGTTAGATTATTGTTAATATCCTTTGGGGGGTTCTGCGCACAAACGGAGTATTCATTGTTACAGCGTCACTGTGTGCGTGTGCGTTTGCAAGCGTGAGCGATTGTGCGAGTGTGTGTCTGTGTGTGTGGCAACTCTGGCTAAGAGTTCTCTGTTCTGTGCTCTGGGCACATTAAGCGCTTAGGCAGTTCTAAAGTTTTCGACATAAAAATGATGCATTGCCCTCGGTTAGAACTTTGTCGATTGTCTCCGGCCTGGAGAGAGATTTGACAAATACATAAATATATCTACCATACGAAGTTGTTGTTGCTGTTGTGTGAAATAGGGACAATGAATTACTTTTGGAATGGGTGAATATTATATCTAAAAGTAAGATTTATGGTGACTTTCATTTCATTATAAATCTTAGTCTCCTGAAAAAAACGGACTGTTCGATGACTTTGCGAATTTTTTTTTTAAATCCAAAAAAACCCTCAATTGTACATAAAATTAATTTGATATTTTGACATCATAATTATCCATCATAATTGTCCATTTGCACGTCTTTGATTCCCATGCCACAGCTCAGTTTTTCACCTCGTGGAACCGAACCTGAGCCATGTGGGAGACAAAAACCAGACCGTAGATCACGGCTGCTTACTTACATTCACATTATGCAAACATATTTATTTGTTCACTCCAAAATTCTCCTCGGAACTGACTTTGCGGCTAATGCAGATGGCAGGCGAAGCGAAGCGTAAAATGCTTTGTAAATTATTATGGCAAGCCCGTCTGCGGGGGGGCTGGGTGCTTATACTCCGTATATAAATATTTTCCCTCAGATAAACAAAGAATTTGCGTTGAGCGAAGCTTGTGGGTATGGGGGTCCTGGTGTGGGGCATGTGTTGTGTCATAAATTTCAATTGACTTATGAATATGGAGAAGATTTTTCCATGGAAAGTTTTAGCGCCTACACGTGCCTATAAGTCTAAAAGTAGGCGAGAAATGTGGCGTTTAAATTTATTTTCCATTTTACTAATTTTATGTGTAACCTCCGCACGAACGCTCAATTAGTTATTTTAGGTGCAGTGTGAGGTTTTAAATGAACATTAAAACATTGAGTTTCTCGAAGAAAAACACATCTATAGAATCTAAATTAAAGACCTTTGAAGATATGACCATCTCCGTCTACCTGTCTGTTTGAATGTGAACTTATTGCTCAGTTTGGCTTTATTCGAAGAAGTTTCCATGCTCTGCAAGGGGCCAACTAGATTTTGTTTCTCTATTTTTTTCATGAGAATTTGCTTGTTTGTATGTGAATTCTGAGCGTGTTACAAGAAATTCTTAAGGTCTGTTCTTTTCTTTGGTGCCATTCAAAATGTATTTTTCAGCGCGACAATAAAAATAACGTGAACAAACATATTATTTTTTTACGACAGACAAGGTTCTTCCAACACCTCTCCATCCCTCTTATGAATTACGATTTCATTTGTATTCAGGCATGGGGTGAAGTCTAGGCGATTCTCATAATTACATTAAGCATATTAAACGTCTCACCCTCCGTGTTAGTCTCGTACAAGTCTCTTGGAAGTCTCTTCCAATCCTCCCCACTCTGTACACCCCATCCGGAATACTCGGGGAGGCCCCATCTCTTGTCCTTGGAGCCAACTAATAACGTGTCATAAAAGATTTTTAGCGCTTTAAGTGCGTGTGCGTGTGGGAAGTGTGGATGTATGTGAGTTCGGTGTTTATGAAGCGAGAAATATTTTTACACTCAGAAAAAATATGAATTTCCACTGGTTAATAAGAGGTCAATAAACATTTTTCAAATATACAAAGGATTGCTAAATAAAACTTTTAATACATGACGGATATTCTTATGAACGAATTTATAGTTTATAAAATTCATTTATATAATTGTTTGTTTCTCTGTGTATGTGTGGGATGGAGCTTGGTGGTGCGCGTGGTGTCTATTACACCCATAATACGTGTGTGGGGGCCGTTGTTGTTGGCTTACGTATACTAATTCCTTGACTCGTTGTTAAGCACTAAATGCATAATTCGTAATTAATAGCAATTAATTGAACTGCATCCACCTCTTTCCCAAAAAGAGTGGTAGATAGATAGAGTGAGATACCGTTTTAAATGTGCGGGGTGTAGCGGAATGGCGTGGAGATTTTGGAGTTCATGCCTAGCAAAAGATTCGCGTTGAGGGGCAAAGCTGATCAATTATAATTATTATAATTAAATCATATCTAATTTTTAACGAATAATTTTAGTTTCTTTTCGGACCGATAGGAAATTCATTCCCCCATAATTTTAGTTACGTTCCACGCCGACATTTGATTAATCATATGGTATGGGCATTAAATTAAAATATGTGCGGATGGTACGGAGTGAACCTTCCCTCTGCTGACAATTCGCATGGTAGAACACATCTCAAAGTTCCTATCGGCAGTTCCTGTAGCTGTAAAAAAACATTTAAAATTGTTTGTCAATGGGGAATTTCACTATACGTTCAGATATATAAAACTACAGTTACTAAAAAAATCGTACCGTATTCATTCTTTGGACAATTTTATTTATTAGTAGCGTATTTTGTTAAGAAAAGATGCACGATAATATTTAAAAATGACTAAACATAATACCATACCGTACAACAACAGAAATTGTACAAAAATGACAAAGTTTATGAAAACATTAGAAGCTTTAAAAATCATGTGAAAGGTAGAACACATGTCAACATATTACTGTTTGTGGATATCTGCGCTGCAGGTTTGGAGTACAAATTTTTTATAATTGCAATCTTTTGAATTTAGAAAGAAAATCGGGGGGAATATTGAAAATTCTAAGAGTGAGGAAGCGTTCTACTCATCTCGGCATAGAAACTAATTTTGGTCTAGTGCAAAGTACATTCAAAAGTTTTCCATTTGTCGCACATATTCCAAAGTGTTTAGCTTGCAACTATGATTTTTGTTTTATTTTATGGAATGTCTTTGGTCAATTAGTAGTCATAATTGTTGTTGGAGTTTCGGTATTAAGTAAAACTTCGACCAGAAATAATTTTTGTAAGAATCCAAAGTCTTAAAATTCGTTAAAGCTCAAACTTTAAGTCCCTGGAAATAATTCCCCATATTTTAACATTTTTGGGACAGATTGAATGGTAGTCGAATCGATGGAATTTTTGTATCGTAATACTTT
This sequence comes from Drosophila tristis, assembly GCA_018150885.1. Lineage (NCBI taxonomy): Eukaryota > Metazoa > Arthropoda > Insecta > Diptera > Drosophilidae > Drosophila > Drosophila tristis. The sequence continues at coordinate 417,442 of JAECWT010000200.1, forward strand.
TATCAGTGGGTACAAAATACTAACCCTTTGTGAAAGTATCAAAAACAATTCTATTAATTAAACAAAATATTGATTATGTGTAAAAGTCATTTGATATATGTAACTCTGCTACTTTCTGCTACTTCCATGCTAACATACTGTTAATCATAACATCACGCCTCTGCTAACGAAATTCAAACAAAGGATAGCCGTTAAATTTCCCAGCCAACTCTCCCGCATTCTCTCTTTCAGGATATTCTCTGCTCCTCGGCAGTTTCGTCAAGTTGAGCGCAGGAGCCATCGGCATTGAGAGAGAGTGAGAGAGAGAGCGAAACGTCCGAGAAAGCCGACCACCATTTTGCAGAGCGCCGACGAGCGACGAACGGCAAGCCGGGCAACCGAAAATCACTTTCTGGGGCGATGCTTGCGACGATGGCGAGAAAAATCAGCAGTTCCATTGATAACGCGCAACGAATTGGATCTCAGGCACACTCCGAGCCCCAGCAGCAGTGTCCCCTCCGCAGCAGCAGAAGCAGCCCCCTGCTCCAAAGTCGTGGAAAACAATAACGAAAAAAGGATTAAGAAGCTTTTCGGCATAATCGGTCAGTGTGTGTGTGTGAGTGTGTGTTTTAAGCGAGGGACTGACTGTGTGTGCGATGCTCATGTTCATGCATTTTTCATAAATTTCGGTTTCGGCTGCTGCTCAGCTTTGTCTGTCTCCGTCGATTCGTCGGGCGTTTTCCGCAGCGCGTGTGTTTAATTATACAGCCGCATCCTGGGGGTACCGCCATAAGCATCCGCAAGACAAGCAACAGCTGTAGAAAGCGAAACTGCAAATTAAATTAAACTTGCGCAATCTGCTGATTTTTTTGCCATTGGGTGTTTGTTGCTAACAATTCACTCTCGTCTCTAATTAGACAGTGCAGTGCAGAGAGTAGAAAGACACAGAAAGCGAGAAATACCGAGAGAGCAAATGAAATTGGTTGCATTATTCTCCAGGAAGAAGACCTCAAGATTAGGTGAAACAAGTAAGTGCAAATTTCTAGCATTCAATTCCTGTGCGATTCTTCGTGAAGTATTAAAAGGTATTTTAGTATGTATGTAAGTTCCATAATTTTTATTCGGGTTGCGAATAAGATCACTGAACCATCGAAATCTTTTAAGCTTAGGTGATAGTTTTGGTCCACAGAAGGTACTCCAGTATAAACTACTGAATCATTTAGATAACGACTATTTTAATCTTTTTCACAGTGGCCATCTGTATCGTAGTCAAAAAAAAAATTTGACATTGTCTGCATTTTCTCAAATGGCTATGCGTATTTTCGAAAAGAAAGTCGATCTTCTAATAATTTACCTAAATTGTAAACCCTTGTTAAACTTATATATTGAAGCCCATTCCAAATATTTGTTAATACATATTTCAATGTCACTCAGCCCGAAAGGACTGAACCTGGACCTCCCCCGACAGTATTTCAATTAAATTCATATTAAAATTTCATTAAACTGAAAACGCCCACAAAATGGCCACTAATTAGTTTGGACCGCCCTGCCCCATGGCCCGCAAGACAACCCATGACCTTCGGCCCACAAAAAAACAACAGGAACAGCACAAAAAATACAAGGCATTTCCTATATAGGGCAGCGAAAAAAGAAGGCAGACGGCCTAATTAAACTTTGAGGGCAAATGGGGGAGCGCAGATTCCGACTTTGTTTTGGACGTTTTCCCGGCCTCTCATTTAAAGCGACGACATTTTCATTTCAACCTTTTCAGCAATTTTTTGCACCCTCTACTGATTTATCTATATGGATGTATATATATATATATATATATATGTAGATGTACGTATCGCGCTGTAGGGGGCCGCACTGCCAGTCTCTCGAAAATATTTTATTTCTGTTTTCGCACAAAACGATTTGAGAGGGACGTAGCTGGGCCGTTCGCCTGTCGTCCAGTTGGCGTCACATAAATTTTCATACATTTTCCACCAGCCCCCTCGCCGACAGCCCCTTTACTACAGCTCGACCTGCCCCGCCCCGTGTCTACTCCGGTCTGACAGCGACTTAATGAGCTGCGGAAGTTAATGTGCAACTTGGCTCTGACTTGCTTCCATTTTTGCCGGCAAATTTATTTGCATATTTGGGTTAATTTTGCTACTCTGTATGGGCTTTTCTTTCCTTTTTCCCATGACCAGCATTATTTTTAGACCCCGTTTTCGTTGGTTTTTTGCTGTTTTTCTGACCTACTTTCGGTTTAATTAACATGTTCCATCATTTGTCTACCCCCAAGGCTATCTGTACAGATTGAATAAAACGCAGTTTTTTCGTGTAAAAATGTTTATATTTTGTATGTTTTTCTATGTAGTACAAAAGTGTGGATGTTATGAATTGTAGAACAGTATGGAAACGAAGAAACGACAGAAGAAGAAATGGCCAGGGGAAGCCAACAGTCTAGGAAGCAGCCTGAGAAGCGTAAAACATTATTAAAATCTGAACTAATGCATTGTCATTCATACTCACAGATTATTGTGTACAAGTATAAGCGGTGTCGGGGGTGTTGGTGCGAGGGTCCTCCTCACCTGCAGATAATAGTAGAGAAATTATATATTTTAGCTAATGGCTTACCACTATGTAATAGCACTCCATTCATACTCACTGCCAGCTTGTGTTGCGAGTATTACATGAGTACGAGTATGATTCCGAGTATGGGTACGAGTATGTGTACTAGTATTATATTTGTGGTATCCATTGGCCGTCGAAGGTAGGTAGGGTAGGTTTGGAAGAGCTGTTGGTATTAGACGCTTAGTTTCTATTCAATATTCAAAATAGTTATATGAACACCACCTCGTGTAGGACAGGTTCAAAGCGGACAGAAGCGAGCCGCTTGTTGGAGAAGTTTAGCCAGAAAGGAATGGTCCGACAGGCGTTTGAAGATACAACGCCAAGACATGCAACTACGACAAATGCACTACACAAAATTTGGATTTAATCAGAGAGCCAAAAAATTGTTTACTATTTTTCACTTTATCCTTAATATTATTTAAAACTTTTTACTTAATTCTAGCCGAAATTTTAAATTTTGTTGATTTTTTTTCCGAAATAAACTTATTTTGTATTTTTATTTTCACGGAGATGCTCCCAGGTGGAGCTCTCGACACACACTGAATATTCTGGGCTGGCTTCACAGTTAGAGGCAAACGAAAACACGCAGTGCCTACTTGATGTTGAAAATTTGTGTTTCGATTCCCAAAATTTGAAAAACAAACGCCTGCTGAGTGTTTTGCCCAAGTCCCAACGGGCCAGGGGCAAACAAAGACCTTCCCGGAACCCGAAAGAGTGATGTACGCGTATCAAAGGAACTGTTGACTCTTGTGGCCATACTCGTACATTGAGGCACCCACGCGTTCCACATGCGAGAAAGGAGAATTGTGTAAATAGCTCTCGCCCACTCTCACAATCAATGGCAAGAAATTTTTTGTGTAAACACGTTCGTGCCTCCCATACCCCAGCATGCCCCACCATGCCCCCCATTCCCACCCTGTCCCACCGTGCACTACCGGTTCACTCAGCCAATTTTCTTTTATTTCTGCTATTTTCTTCTGTTGTTCGCTCCCATCTTATTACATTCGTGAAAAGTGCTTGGGAGCTGAAAGAGGGAAAGCTCTTTAATCAAAGCCAGCGACAAAACCGAACCGTGAGCGAATCTTCTGGGAAAATTATTCTGCACCAATCTCCAGACTTGGCCACTGCTCGTGGCCTATTTGTATGCTCAAGTTCATTAGCGTCAGTCGGCAAATATTTGCCAGAGTTGGCAATTTCTCTGTTTCGCCTTTTTCTGCTGCGCGGCTGCTGATTCGGCTCCTGATACTTGGCTGCTCTGCAAGCTATTTGGCTTCAAGCAACAAACATCATTAAATTTAATTTGTTGCCAATATTGAACTTAGTTATGCTTGTGTGTGCCGATAGTACCACTCAGGGCGGGGTGGGCTAAGACAGAAAGGGTCAAAGAACGTCTGGCCTCTGCGGCGTCTCTAGGAAAGAGACTGAAATAAAGTATATTTAATTACATCTAGTTATTCGACGTTGAGCCGAACTGTTGGTTTCTCGAAAAAAAACTCAATTTGCGTGAATCTATTTCTGCATTTCTTTGACAATCTTCTGCAGACTACTGTCGCCTTCTCCCCAATTCAACGACGTTTTCTTATGGTACTTACGGATCCTTTTCATACGCATCCACTTTATGCTCTGAAAAATGGAATTTTCTCTTTTCCATCTCACCCATACCGAACAGTTCTCAACTGTGCAGTTCCCACATATTCGATTCAGTCTCTTTGTCAATTGGAATGGACAAAGTGATTGCTTGGCAGGACAGAATAATTAAAGCAGGTATATTTTTTTTTCCGTCTAACCGACAGATTTATTTGAAGTGTATCATCTGCAACGGATTATTGTTCTATTGCAAATTCTTGCACTGATAGTATATCATTCAAAATATGCATTCAATAATGTTACAAATCTTACGAGCAAAGAGCGGTTAAAAGGAAAAGTATAAGCCCTCTGTTTTTAGCTGGGGTACCCAGCCAGGCTTCGATCCCGCAATTTATGCGACTAAGCCGTGACCCGTTTTCAGACAAATAGTAGTCATCCAGTCCTTGCCGTTGGAATCATGAGGGTCCATCTTCCTCCTTCAGTTTCATAGACCGTCTGTGTTGACCATCAGCCTGGTGATCGAGGCCCTTTATTGGGCACCTTGGACCTTTATTGTGCACCTTCTGGCACGGTAAGCCGTTTTCATCGTTGCCCATCATTTGGTGAGAAAACTGAACAGGGGTGTTTGAAGTACAATATTTACACCAAATAGTGTTTTTCCATTCAGAAGAAAAATTATATTTTAGATACCACAGAAGTCGGTTGGGAATTAAGTGCTGACGCTATTTATTTATTCTGGCTAAAGGATAGTAAGACTGTTCGCTTTTAATTTCTCCAAGTTTCAAATATTTATCAGCACTTTGTCAATCACTTCCTATTAAATAAAAAACCATCTTCATTCTCAGATGAAAAACTTTAAAATAAGTAGTAACATAATATGTTTTTTAATTTTCCTTGTGTATCTAATTTTCTTCTTTTCGTACCAATAAATATTATTGCTATTTCTGTCACCAAGTTTCATCAAGTTTAATTGTTTTCGTTGGGCATTGAAATACGTAATGGCCCTTAATGGGTTAATAAAATAGATCTTCCCTTAAAGGATCTGTCTCTCCAAATTTTAGGATTTATTCAGGCGTAAATTAAAGTGAAACTCGAACGCTTCGTGGCACCTGCCGAAATGATGAGAGTTGCGAGAACTTAATTCATTTTTAATGCTGGACTGACTCACTCGAAACGCTCTCGAAGGCGCAACTTTGCCACTCAATGCACTGAGTGCGAGCTGGAGGTAGAAAACGGAAAGGAAATCAAAAGTTAAAATAAACTTCGTTGTCCTTGCGCCCGTCGCCGTCGCCGTAGTCGTCGCCGGTGCCGTTTGTTGTCCTTTTTGGGGGCCTGCTGGTGCAGCTCCTTATAAAGTTCCCGGATATCCGGTTGTTGTCTTCGGCATTCATTTTTCGTCCTTATGCAATGCACTTCTCCACCTCCTTCAGCCCCATGCCGTTCTCCTCTGGCGCCGTTCCTTGTTGTGTTTAATGTTTCATTTATTTGTAGTTTCGTGCTGAGGCACGGACCATGGAGAGGAAGGTGGAGAGCGAGAGGGTGAGAGAAAGACAACCAAGGAGCCTTTGCAAGGACTCTGTATTGTGCTCGGGTCCGCTGTTTTACAACGAGTATTTGACGCTTGTTTACTCATTTCCGGCTGCAGCTTGCATTGTGTCCTGCCCGAGGACCTTACTCTGCACTGCGTAATGTCGTCCCAGCTCGTGGGACTCGAGACTCGGAACTCGGGGCTCTCCTGTCTGTCACTGAGCGCTGGAATACTTTGTAGCTCCCATTACAAAAATGCTTTAACTTTAATTTCGACGCGGCGCGGCTCTCCACCAGGAAGTCTTTTGCTATTTAACAAGCCAGAATGAAAGAATTTCGGTAAGATTTATTAACTTTGTTTCTCAGGTTACCAATCAGTGGAAGTGTAGAGCGAAGATGGAGAAGGCTGCTAGGTTTGGGAAGACTGCAAGTTCCGTAAATTCAATTGCAAATGCAAATGCAAGATTATTTCACTTATTGTGTACGTGTACGTCAATGTACGTTCTTTTGTCACCCTCAAAAACTAAACCCAACTCAAGGCAAGGCAAAAGTTTCGCCCATCTGTGCCTGCGGCACACAAATAAAAACTTTGTCGATGCGGTTTGCGCTTCTAATTTGCCTCAAGGCAAAAGCAATCAATCAATATTCATCAAAATGCTATTTAATTTGAATGCAAACGTCTCGCGCCTCAACACTGTCACGTCTTGGCCCTGCCCCGCCCCCCGACGGGGAGGCACGCAACTTTCATTACTCACAGAACGCGGCGACAACGCGAACTTTGAAGTGTGGCAGCAGACATTGAAGAAGTGCCGTGCCGTGGCGCAGGGAGGATCGGGCCAGGAGTGCCATGGAAACTAACGAACGTGCGACAGTTCCAAGTGGCTGCCACATCTCCGACCCGACCCAACCCGACCCGCCCAGTTCCAATTTCAATTTATCAAGCTGCAAAAGTTTTCATCTCAGCCTGGGATGATGCATTCCAAAAATTGTTTGACTGTTCCGTGTTTGTTAGCCGTACTGGGTGTAGTTGGGACCGTGGCTACGCGTTCCTCTCCTTCTGATTCTGGTTCTGATTCCGATTCGAGCTCTGGCCCTCCTCCAGCTGCATGCTAATTGCGGCGGCCAAACCTGTGGCATACTTTTCATCGTTGCCCTTTGTTCCACCTGTCTGGTGCCTGGGCTTGCCATTCCACACGCATTTCAATTGCTCCACCTAAGACGAAGGCTCTTCGTTAGCCCGATTTCGCAGAGCAAACAACTGGGTCGAAAATAAACGAGGAGAATGGGCTGCACTTGTGCGAGCACAGAATATTTATCCCACCCGCGCTCACGGACATAAACTACCAATATAAAACATCCATTGCCCGCCCCTTATTTTCTTCCTTGCACTCATATACTCGTACTCGTAGTCGTTCCAGTATGTAGCATACGTTATGGGATCATTGATGAGTCAAAGGGAAAAGGTCCGATGCGAGCTGACTCCGAAATTGGAAGCTGTAAATTTTAAGATGCCTCGCAGCACGAAATTACCGAATTCAATTGGGGGGGTTGGACACGGGTGAACGGAATTTAATGCAACCGAAAGGTGAATGTAAGCGAAAAACGTTTCTTTTCTTTAAATATTAAAGCCCAACCAATGGATATCCATAGATAAATGAGTTCGGATCTCTGAACCAATTCATAGATTATGCAATTTCCGAAATATACTTTCTATATTCCCGTTCCATTCACAAAGATAAAGCTGCAAGCTCGAAGGAATTGCTTTTTGGTCTGATAAGACCTGTCAGACTAATATAAATTTTATGGGGCCCACAGACGTACTCACACTCCACTTTTCGGGCGGTGGGAGAAGGAAGAAAAGAAGAAATTATTTTAAAGACCACAAAAAGCATGTCCTTGTGTGGCACGTTAAGACCACTTAATGCACGCCAAAAGCAGTTTATATATGTGCTGGCTGGCTATATAGAATGGCTCATAAATACACTCACACACATGCACACTCGAGCACTCACAAGGACACATACAAACAGACACACGCACACACACACACACACACACACAATGGCGAACAAGGCCAACGACACATGTTCTGGGTTTTTGGCCCCTGAGCCTCAGCCTGCTTCGGGGCATCATTTAGAGTCCGTCCCTGCTTGTGTATGCGGTGTTAATAATGCTCTTGATGTGTGCTAAAGACAGTTCCAGACTGCGACAACCCAAATACATGGCCGACTGAAGCTAGTTTCATGTCCGTTGCTGTTGTTTCTCTGGTTGCTGCTGCTGCTGCTCTTGAAGATCTGGCTTGTGCCTCTGCAGCTTGTGCTTTTGGTGTTGTGAATAGAGAAAGGGAAGCAATGCGCAATGCACTTTATGTAAAAAAGAAAATATCTTTGAATATGACCTTAGGATCTATGTGGGTGCGACTGGCAGTGCTTTCAGATGGCACAGCATCCAGAGCTCCATCGGAGAACTCTCCACACCTTGGGGTTCCATTCGGTTCCACAGAGGGGCTATAAACACTTAAATATTGATTTTCAGTTCTTAAGTTAAACACTTCAAGCATCAGCAATTCCTCAACGAGCCGTCGCCGATTGAAGTCATTAAATATTATATGGGCCTTCAACTATTCGCACATAAATAAAGCTGTGCTCGGGCATTACGCATACGCAGCAGCGTTGGTACATTTTTTTATGACCAACCAGCCTGCTGGCTATCACCTGAGGCCACCCTCCATGACCCACCCTCAGGTGGACAGGTGGGCAAGTGGCCCTTAATGGCTAGTCCCCTTCCGCTCGGAGCAACAACGGGAAAAGTAAGTCTATTAACGGCAATGACAAAGCACGCGAAAAGCTAATAGAGAGACAGAAACAGACCAACCTTGAGGTTGGTGTTGGCCGGGATAAGGCGGAGATATCGGCGGGGGGTAGTTTGGCAAGTCTATAAAAATGTATTAACTGTCGACTGAAAGCGAAGGCGAGAATAGAGTCATAAAGGGAAGTGGAAGCGGCAGTGGCAGTGGCAGTGGCAGAGGCAGACACAATGGCCGTAATATGATAATCATTGCGTGGGCACACACCCCAGCACGCCCGCCAAAAGGGGGCGTGTGAAAAGTGGGTAAATGATGCAAAACAGACGGGACCCCCCGGACTACGTTTGGGAATGGGAGTCTCTCTCCCCGAAGATCCTCTCAGCCGGCCTAGGCCAACGGCAAATCCATTAAACCCTTATGATGCACGAGTACAAATAAAGTGAGTGAAGGCCGACAGACAATGGAGACACACGAGGGGCAGACACCGAAACAAAGCAGAAAAAAAGGAGCAAAAACGGTGGAAAACAAAAACATCTGGGCAAAAAAAGGCGTGCCAAAACATATGCGAAAAAAGCCCGGAGAAAAGCCGAGCAACCGCAAAGCCCGAGCGGTAACTAGGAGCGACTGGGGGCAGAGAGAAGGCAGAGAGAAGCCCGCAAAGTGAACAAACACTTGAGCCAAGTGGTTGGCTGGTTAAAGGCGGCTGACGGGGTGGCTGTCACGAATGTGAGTGTGGTGTGGCTGTGACCGAGTATGAGCGGGCTATGTCAGTGTGGGTGAGCGGATGACAGTGCGAATGGGAGAGCGATTCCTGCCAGCAAGTGAAAGTTCACTCAAGTGCAATGGCAAAGAGGCCTAGAGGCCCTAGAGGCTCTCCGGCGAAATCATAAGCAGATGTAAGAAAGTGGATTAGACGGATACCAGTTGGCGCAAGTCTGGTGGGCCATGTGGGCCAAGTGGGCCAAGTGGCTTATGGCCGAGATAAGCCACAGAGGTTTGCCATCGAAATGTGTACAATTTTACCTAACTACTCCTTTTGAAAATTACGACTGAGTTTTCTGTGGCCTCTGCTGCTTACGCACTCCAGTGAAGAGGAAACTTTGTCCAACTGCTCATTAAATTAGTCCATGGAATGAAGGTTAGAGAAGAGCTGAAGGTCATAGAAATTAATTCAAATAAACCTTTTAATAAAATGTACTTTTACTTGATAGGAATCAAGAGTAACTAACATAAAATATAATTCTTCCATTCTTTAATAATGTATCCAGTATGCATGAATAATATTTGTGCTGCCAAGTCACAAAAAGCAATGACATTGCGGCATTATTTATAACTGACTCATTCATTTATTCCTTGTAGATCTGCCAAATCCAGCAATTGCACCATTCGAATGCTTCCACAAAGCGAACTTAAGACCATTAATAATATAATACCTAATTTATGAATCATTTTAACCCGGCTTCAAGCATCACCATATGAACATGCACTTTAATGATTCAGGCAGTCTGCGGGCATCACATTAGACATCAGATATCTGGCTCAGATTAATTGACAAACAGTACTCAAAATCCATTGGGCTGTATAGCATAGCTTGGGACCCTTACTGGACCACTTTATCCACGTCAAACGTCTATATATAATTATATAATTATTCACCTTTTTACAATATTTTTTCTAAAAATAAAGCGAATTCCGTCGCCGACTTTTTACTTGGTTTTCTTTTCAATACAATACCATACAATACTTTCCCTTTCAGTGGTTGGTGATTGTGACCGCATGTCCTTGCTGCCTTATCTCATATCCAAGCGAGCAGCTACAGAACTGCAATAGCCTCCACGCTAAAAAAGAAAGCTAAAGGAAGAGTGCCCCGCCACTGTTGCATAAATATGCTCGTGGCAGAAGGGAGGAGCCACCAGGACAGTGGCTATGGCCACGTTTCGGATTTCAATACCTGAGTGCATTTTTAGCATTTCCTACAATGCCGGCCCTGAAAGGGATATCTCGCATATAGCCACAATGCGATATATGATACTTCCTTGTGCGGGTGTATGTGCATGTGTGGCTGTGTCTGTGGAGGAAAACAACAAAATTGTTGCCACGCCACGCCCCGCCACACCAACAACCACACCGGAGATTGTGTAAAAAGCATAACGTATACGCGACGTGGCACCCAAAAAAAGAGAGAAGAAAACTAAAGGAGAGAGCCCAACTAGAGTCTGGCAGGGGATATTCGCGCCTGCAGCAGTTCCCGAGCAAGCATCCAACTAACAAAAGCAAGTTGTTTTTTTTTTTTTGGTACGGCAAGCGAAGAAAGTTTAAATCAACTTGTGGGAATTTAGACAATTTTATAAACATGCACACGATTCGGGGCACGAAGCGGAGGGTGTGGGAAAGGAAATCCCCGTACATGTACTTATATATCTGTACATATGTGGAGAGGGAGTTGGCTAAGGGATACACGAATTCTCGTACGAGTAGTACAAATTTAAAAGTAAACCAAGCCGCATCGCGCTATCTGCGGATCCTTTTGCTGCTCTCCAGGACTTGCTCTTCCCGTTGCCAGTCGCAGTGCCAGTCCCAGTGCCAGTACCAGTCCCGGTCTGAGTCCCATCCTTCGAGGCATCTGGTTATTGTTGTATGTTGGTGTTTATGCAAATTCTCGCCCTGTGTGTTGGGCCAGCGCCAAAAGGGAGATACGTGCTTTATATATATTCATGAATGTATGAATATCTCCTGCCTGTATAAACAGTGTAACTGAATAATAATAACAACAGCGGCAGCGACAGAAGCACCAGCACCAGCAGCATCGCCACGGAAACTTGAGGAAAATGTCGCCAGTTGAAATGGAGGACATTTTTTCAGCATCAGGTACAACAAGAGCAGCAGCAACAACAGAGGACGGGGACTGCGAGAAAAGAAAAGTAAATTCCATTTTGTGGCTGCTTCTTTAAACGCTTTAAATGTGGTTGAGAAAAGCGTAATGTTTTTATGATGGCTTGGGATGAAAATTCGGTGGGGGGGCATGGTTTGTGTATGTGGGCTGTGTGCTGTGGGCAGATAAATCTGTGTGGATGGGCTTTATATGCTGTATGCTGTGCGCTGTATGAACCAGCGATGAATGGTGTATCGTTTCGGGATAATCTTCACTTTGTCTGGAATATATTTAAAATCCACAATTGAAGAGTTTGCCACTCCTCTGAGCCGTTCCACTTCTCCGTGCTATGTGCTTTATTCTAGTGCTATACTCGAGTGTCCATCAGTTTCCATCTGTCGAAGGAAAGTTTGCAATGTGCAGAGAGTGAGAAACAAATCCCAAACATATTGTGCTTTTAATTTTCTAACTCACTTGCCACTAACCTAACCAACAGGTCAGTCATCTGTTCCTGATATATATGTACCTCGTACCCCCTCCTCTAGTCATTCTCCCTATCTGCTACCCCTCTCAACTGCCACTCGGTTGCACATTGAAGCGTGAAACTTGTGCGCTTGTCACAAAAATGCTTCCTGTCAGTTTTCGTTTCGTTTCGTTTCGTTCCTTGTGGTTGCCCCTGCCACAACAACAACAAGGAATAGATGCCAGCGGCCGGGGCAGGGTTGGTGGCAGGGTCCATGGGGCTGGGTGCTGGATGCTGGGTGCTTGGGGCTGGATGCGGGGCATGTCGCCACATAAATTACCAAATAGAGCAAAACCAAAACCCAACGAATCGAGTTGCGAGGCAGCAACCAACCGATTGCATTTCACCTTTTTGTCCCTCTCGGTTGGCATTTCTCCTTGGACACCACTCCCACCCCCACGTTCCTGACCCCATCCATCGTTTTTGCATTAGCATTTTGTTGTTGTCTAGCACTCCCCGAGTACCCCGCCTCATTTCCTTCTTTCTTTCTCCTTTCCGTGTATTTTTTTTGTGCTGCGGGAGCTGTTGCCACTTGTCTCATTTCGAGCGCTGTCAAGCTGCAGAAAAGTAAATGCACAGCACCACCATCTTGTGGCAACTCCCGTTCCGCGTCCATTCTTCCACTGTTGCACTTCCTGCCCACTCTCCGCGCCTCTCTGCCCACGGCACACGGCCCACGGCGATGGCGACTGCATCGCTGAGTGGATTCCAGCAGTCCGGCACTTGGATACTGCTCTATTCTTTTGCCATTCTAAAAGTGATTGCTTGTTGCTCTCTTTGTTCTCTTGGTCGGTGCGCTGCCTTTGTTTTCTAATTAATTATGCAGCACTGTGGGGCGAAGTGCCGCACAAAGTAGGGTGCATAGCATCTGAGACTCTCAATAAGTATAATATCCGGAGTCAGATCGAGTTGTCCCACTGTATCCAATGCGACAGCTACTTCCCTTTTTTCAGGCAGCCGGACTGTCTGTCTGTTCAGCTTCGTTTTTGTTTGTCTTTTGCTATTTTCATAGTTCATTAGTGTTCAGGCCCCTTGTCGCACTTTCCGCTTACCACTCTCCCTTATCCGTCTCCTCGGCTATTGGGGGCCAGCACTTTTCCGGTTTCTGCTGCTCTTCTTTGCAGGGATTTTCCTCAGCATTTAACAGCTGCTGTCAGACATTAGAAAAATATTTGCACTTTGTTTTTATTTTATAATTTCTTTGCAATGGCTGGCAGGCCCCCAGCCTGCAGCCCAGACTGCCCTGAACTTCTTCTGTGCGAGAGCTGACATTGATTTTCGTGAGGGGTTTATCTGCTGGATTTAGTTCTCGTTCCCCTCGGCAAGAAGCTGCTTAAAGCCGGAGAAAAGTTGAAGAACAACAGCAAAGTCAAGCAGTGACTGTGGCTAATGACTTTAAATGTATAAAGATAAGCAGTCAGATCGGACGGAGGATGGGAACACAGAAGCGCAGGAACAGAAGCTGCCACTTGGTGGTCCCGGCATATGCAACACGCTGGGGTAAGCGGCATAGCACAGGCAGTGGGGCAGACGAAGCAACGAGCAAGTGAGCGACGATGACGACGGCATCTGAAATTTGTTTTTGCCCCCACCCACCCCTCACCATCCACATCCAGGGAATAACCCGGTACCGTTATCCAAAGCAGCTGGGGCTCCCAGCTCCCAACTCCCAGCTCCCAACTCCAGCTGTGGATCAGTGTCGGGCTCCTTGCAGTGTGCCTCCTTTTGGCGGCTGCTTGTGTAAAATAAACGACAGCTAATAATGCGCACAACAAGCAGCAAGGAGTAAGGAGTAAGGAGCCAGAAGCAGCAGCACAAGGAGGACTAAGACCATGAAGCAGGAGCAGCAGCAGCAGAAGCAGGGCACACCAGACACGACACCCGAGAAAGGCAAGAAAGCCACTTAGCGTTGTTTTACTCTTTGTTTGCTGAAAGGTGTATTAGCCTGAACTGTAAGTTAGGCGGATTGTTGGCTGTGTTGCTTGATGTGTTGAGCGGGTCTTTCCCAAGATCACACCAGGAGATTCCTTACAGTTCCTTGCAGTTAAATACCGTCACATAACTGAAGTGCAGTTTCAAGTTGGGCTTCGATATATAAACCTTCTCGCGACTCTTGATTGTAACTTATGAATTAAATAATGAAGTCTTTGTGGCTCACTTTGCACATTTCGCATCAGATGCAACAATTGCAGAAATATTGACAGCTGAGGGATGGATATGTGGCTGTCCATTGGGTGTTTTGGTTAGTGTGTTGAACTTCAGAGCATTCAAACGTCGAGGTTCTCTAATTGGGCTTTGTGTGCTGCTTGAGCCGATTTCTTTTGGCGGCGCAGTGTGAGAGGCATCGGGGTGGGCGTGGCAGCGACTTTAATTGGCACACATGACACAGAACGCGGGCGTGACACACTTGCCACACACCACTCGGGCGGCAGTGGCAGAGCTGTGGGATGGGCAGGGCAAGTTGCGGAGGACAAAGTTTTCTCTCATATGCATAGACACATTTCGAATGTCGGGCTCTGGGTCCGGGTAGGCCAGTGGTGCTGGAGCAGGCTGGAAATGGCTCCCCAGTTGATCTTTTGCCGGGTAGCCGGCAAACTCTTAGCCGGCGCTCCTTATGCAAATGACTTGATGTGTGCTGGGGCACGGGGCACAGGGCAGGCCGTTGCCGAGGGGCGGAAAAGGAGGATGGGAACAGGAATGAGTGGCAGGAACAATGGGTAAAGCTCAAGTGTTAAGGGTCGCGCAGCTTAAGTTTAATTAGACGCAGGACTTGTGATTTATTCGATTGTCGCCGCGGCAATAGTTGCCAAATGGTTCTGGGTCAGCCAGCCTACTCCTTGCTCCCCGCTGCCACAAACTGCCTCTGAAATAGTTTCGAAACTTTCAATCAATAAATTTAAAGTAGAATTTGAGCAGAGCCATCGGGGTTGGTGGGGAAGGGTATTTTATGCGAAAAGTAAGTTTCAATAAATTGCGTGAAAAATAACTTTTTATGATGGTTGAGCTCAGGGAGCTAAGGGAGCTAAGGGTTTCCACTTGAGGCTCCCTCGAACTTTCAAAGAACTTTCGCTCACCATTCCATGACTAATGAACATTTGTGCACTACAAAGGGAAAATCAATATGTATTGAAAGCCCACGTACGGGAAATACATATCTCACAACATTAATATTCTCTCTCTAAATGGAAAGAAATCCAAGCTTCCATTTCTCTTGCGTTACACTTTGCACTTAAGGTAAATTTGGTAAGGGAAGGCATTGGAACGTGATCACTACATCATTAGATCTATAATACATTTCCATGCTATCCAATCCAATACCCACGCTTACCATAATAATTCTACAGGTTCACAAGCTCAGCATGGATCAAAACTTTGTTCAGAAGTAGCCTCCACTCTTGCCTCAGTGTATCCACGGGAAATAGCCGCAAAGGCGGGACAGAACAGACTCCCCCCACCCACATAAATAATAATATCTGTCAGTGGAGTAGCAGAGGCTACTTCTCCGTGTCTGTCCGCCCGCCTTTACGCCCGATTCGTTACGCAACTTTGGTCAGGTAATTTCTCAGCCAGAAGATGCTGGCTGCACTTAAGGGGAGTGAGGAGTGGGGCGTGGAGGATGCCATCAGTCAAGCGCTCAGTAGAGCCCAGGCTAGTATGCAACAGTCACAGCCTGGCAGCGGCATGCGCCATATGTCCAGGCAGCCACTAAAGACCCAACTTTGACCTCCATCCAGCTGATTTCAAGTTGGTCCTTGGAGCAGCCTGTGCTCCTGTTTCTGCTTCTGCCTCTGGTTATGGTCCTGCTTCTGCTCCTGGCAGACACCGCACAAACCTGTCACTTGCATTCACCCGCTGACAGTTGGCGTGCAGCTTTCTGCCGGCTTCCTTCTATCTTTTTTCCAGCCACTGCCACTGACAGTTGCATTTATTTATGCGCAGAGAGTCCCTTTGGCCCGCACAGGAGTGCGGATCGTAGTTGAAGCCGGCGGATGCTTTAAGCAAAGCCCTGCCCTCGGTTGGCATTTTCCATTAGCTCAAGCGCAAATGAAAATTTCAATATGAAAATATTTGGCCAGAACTGCAAACTTTCTAAAGCCAAATGAATATCTCTGCACAGCAGTGCAGAGCAGCGTGCGGTCGGGTCGGGTCGGGCGGGGAGGAGCACTCAGATGTGTTTTCCCAAATATGTAATTATCCATAAATTATGTTTGCCTTTCAAATTAGGTTACATACTCGTACATGCCTCTCCCGCCTTCTCCTCTTCCACAGCCCCCGTCCGTCATCGGGCAAGTTAACAAATTTTGTATATTTTTGGCCTTTGAACATGTTCGGTGCTGGTAAAAACATTAGCTAGATGGTGGATGGGGGATGGCGGAGGCGGAGATGTTTTTGGGTATGCCATATGTACAGGCTAATGTGGGTTTCGGCTTATGGAATAGTTGTTGAATTCAGCAGTTGTTGCTTACTCGGGAATACTTTTTCTGATGCAGGGTAATTAGAGTTTTTTCCCGGTTCAGCTGTTGGAAAACATATTCAGACACATTGTACAACCAGAACATGCTTGGAAATATCTCTACATATGGATACACTCATGCGTATTAAATACAAAATCCCATTTTTATTTATCCATCAATTAAATAATCAAATTTGTTACCTTTTGCATGAATAATCACCTCATCAATCATCCTGAAATATCTACATATATAATATATTCCTATATGCCAAAGATAATAGGATACAAATGTTTATTTATTTTGCCATCTGAAAGGCAGGGCATAATTGATGTACACCCACTTAGCATATCTCTGCGCATTTATATTTCCATAGAATAGAAAGCCTTTGCACAATTGCTCAGCATCTAGAGTGGGTCTCTTATCCACATAAAATGCAATTTTATTTTCCGTTAAGAACTCACCCAATCAGTCCATTGTGATTCGTACGAGTATTTCCTGTTCATGTGCCTGGGCCTAAATCCTTTTTCCGTCCGAAAGAGTTCACATACGCGCTGGTATATTCAGGGCATTTTCAGGACTCTGACTGGCACTTTACCAACAATTCTGCATCCTCAGACGTTTCGAGGAGAAGAAAAAAAGTATAAAATTTCCTCGTTTACAATACAAATTATAAATAACGATTTATCATGAGCTGCAGTTGATGTTGCATTTGCCAATCGCACACCTGAATGCTTCCTCGAGTGCCTTCGCATTCGCCCCTGCGAGTGCCCTTGCGCTCCTGCCCCGTCAGGATAGGGCCAATTGCCTTACCAGAGGACAAAATCCCCGGCTTGAAGCAGGCACCGAGCTGAACCCGACTGGGACGAAATAAATTGCCAATGGCAACAAGAGGCAGACTTTAACGGACTCGGAGTTTTCCTTCCCTTTCGCTTTATTGTTTCTTTCATTCTTCTGTTGCCATTCTGCAGTCAGACATCAGTTATATATGGAGAAGTTGATTTGGGAAATATTTCCGCTGCAGCAAAATAAATATTTCTGGTCAAACGTCCAAACAGCCATCCGGAAGGGAAGTTTCCCGTTTCCTCAAACAACTGCATTTGCGCTGGGTTCTTGGGGAATTTCTCACAGGGAAATATTATTTAAATTGCAATGCAAGGGAGAGGCAACCGAACAGACTGTTCCGAAAACGAACTCCGAAATAAACTCGGCACATTCACCGCTAATCGCTTCCCCACAGACGCATTAACAATTTATCTTGCCTTATTTTATGCGAAAACTTTTCGCCAGCCACGCCCCCCGCAGCGGCATCTCTCACCTTCCGCCGCCGAAATCGAACCCCAGAAAAAGAAAAACATTTGAATTGAAAATCGTGCCGGGCAGAAAGAGTGTGCGGATACGAGTACTCCCCGTACAAAAAATATCAACGACATGCGCATAATTTGAGCACACAAACACACTGGCAGACAGAGCACAGTCCATGGGGAAATAGCAGTAGGAGTAGGAGCACACGTGAATGCGAGAATGAGGGGGGGAATATGGGAGGAATATGGGAATGGATAAGGCAGAGTTGGATATTGTCGGGGTGTGCTTAGGTAGACCTTTGGGGCTTTCGATAAGAGAAATGTACATTTGGTAGCTTAAGGAGAGAAAAGTTCGATCTGCGCTTTGTTGTCTCTGAGGGGGGCAAGGGGAGCTGGGTCAGGTTATGTGGTTGATTGAGAAAATGTGTGGAAAGAACTCTGCGGAACTGTGCACTAAAATGAAAATGGAAAACTTCTTACAGCAAATGTAGTTATATAATTTCCACAGTTAATTCGTACCGGAAACCCAGGGGGACTTCTGCTTTAAACTTCTGAAGCCTGTCAGCTAAATGTTATTTTTATGTTTATTGGAAATATTTGGACTCGATGCAATGTTAAATGTTGTCGCCTCTGGGTAGTTTTGAGGAATAAAATCACTGATTTCTACAACTGAAATGCAACCAAGGCAAATGAACTCTCTTGCACGAGTAAAAACTGAAACAACTCGCATCGAGGGTAAATTCAATCCCCTACTGTGTACTGCGAAATATTTCAGGCTTACTTAAACTTCTAGCTCGGGGAAAAACGATTTTTTTAGCTGGTTTTCAGTCAGCTGCCAGCCGCCACCATGTCCTGTACAGTTGAGTCCAATCAAATCCAATAAATTCGTAGAATAAAATGCGCCAATAAATTGCTGTCTCCTCTACTATCCGCAAGCTGCGAAGCTGAAAACTAAAGTTAAATTGAATTAAAATTCAGAGCGCTTAATGTGCCAAACAGTGGGTACTGACAGAGTGCTGCCTGTCCCCGTCCCCGTCCCCGTCCATGGCCAACCCCTCAAAGTCTTCACATGTCGCACATTTTTCAATAAACTAAACAATTTACGAAAATTGAAGTTTATCTCAATTGTGCAGCTGTTGTTGACAACATTTTCCGAACTCAAAGCTTTGTTGCCAGCCAGCCCCATCTTCGTGGCGTCGCGCTCCCTTTTCGGGGGCGAACTCAATTTGGCAATAAACTGGCACTCAAAGCTCATGGCACAGCTCCCGCCTCACAGCAACCTCTCCATTCCCACTGGTGCTCTCGTATATGAGGCACGATCCCAATACGCTCCAGCCCCTCCTGCTCGTGCCCCTGCAGTCGATTGTGAAGTGGTGCACAAATGCGCTTAGTTGCTTTATTGGTCAAGCTGTTGTGCGTGGATAAAACCCTTTTAGTGCACAATTGCTATAAATTCGCCTGGCCCATTATATTGCGAGTTGAGTCCATGGGTCGGGATGGGTAGGGATGGGTAGGGGTGGCAATGGGATAGGGATGGGGTCTCGAGCTGCCATTGTCATGTGAGGGATATATAGCAGTCCCATGAGCAGGAGCAGGAGCAGCAGCAGCAGACCAAGTCGATGTCGATTGACGAAAAAGCTTATTTTAATCTCATTTGACAGCCATGGCAGAGGAGAGGAGCGTGAGCGAATAAAATCGGAGTGGGGGAAAATTGAAACTATTCTCCTCGGAACAGCTGTTGGGTGCCTTCCATTTGATAAACGGTCGATTCGGCAGGGTCAAAGGGGTGCTCTGGGTAATATAATTTGCCATGATTAAGTTTGGAATTTGCATGAACTGCCCTGAGTGACACATTCTGATGACCCAAGCATTTGGAAATGGGCAGCAGTTTGGTGTTAGTTTATTGTCAAACTGGGTCGAATGGCGGTTCATCTCCATCTGGGTCGAACCACATCTCTCTCTCTCTCTCTCTCCCCCCCTCTCTTTCTCTGGAGGGGGTTAATTGTCGGTCATTTTCGCACATGGCAACATTTTTTGCATAATTAAGATTAGGGTTAAGGAAATGCTTCGGGCCTCTCCCATGCGTTCCCTCTGACCCCTAATTGGAATGCTTTCTGATTGTGTGGGTGTGTATTTGGGGCTTTGGTTAGAAGTCCAAATACTTGAGTGAAGGAAATGGGAGAGCCTTTAAACTGCTGATACATATGATTAGTTTAGGTGATTTTATGTGAAGGCGGCTGATGGAAAATTAAAGCAAATTGGTTTGCAAAATGAAGATGAGAGAGGATAATTACAAGAGCTTCTATAAAGGCGATTCGACGATTTATAAATATGTGTCATATATGCAGATAATACACATTATTGGGATGTATTATAGTAAAAGTTTGAATCACTAAAATATGCTAAAAGTGGACGATGCTTAGGACGGCTTTTGATTATCTCTTTAGAGAGAATTTATTTATTTTATTTATAAATATGAAGGCAAGACAATTTCTGACCTACGGTGCATTTTTTGGAGCACTAGTTGCCACGTGTATTGGCTCGTTAGATAAAGTTCTCCTAAATAAATAATTATTTATCAGAGAAGACATCCACTCAAATAAATTTTCAGTTCATTTGTGTGCTGTTTTCCAGTCTTTAAATAACGTACTGAGGCATCTGGGAGCTGTTATTGCAACAGTCAGTGAGAAGAAAGCGGACACAAGGAGTAGCACTAATAGCTTTCTCCTTGCGATTGATGATCCAGTTGCGAACGGAAAGCGAATCGAGTAAGACTTCAAGTCTTGTTGGGGCAATCGCTTCAGCTCAGGCAGCTTAATTGCATTCGTGTGCCGAGAATGGATCCCTGGCAGGGAGTGTGTGTAAAGGACCAACAAAAATGGCTAAAAAGGCAAATAAAACAAGCGAAAGACGGGAAGCCGGAGCAAGGGAACGAAAAGTTCGATGAAACCCGGAACACTCACACTCGCACTCGCACTCTCACTTGCTCCCACACATCCTCGCAGCGTCCGTGCACCTTCAGCATCGGCATCGGCACCATCTTGCCCAGTCCGGCCAAGCCAATCCACTTCAGCACCTCGGGCCTGTGTTGCGGTTTGGCGCTTGTTAATTTTGCAGTGAAAATTGCTTTGGTATTTACAGTGCACTTGGCCAAAGGCGCATTACGGGCACGCCTCCGCCTCCATCCCCCAGATCCCCTCGCAAACCCTCTCCGGCACTCACTCCTTGCTTTGGCAATTCCCTGGAGAGTTTGCTTTATGCTACTCGTATTTGCCTTAAGCCTTAAGCCTCGCCATCGCCCTGCCATCGACAGCTGCTCAACATTTTCACGTGAAGTCTGATGCGGATGGATGCCTGATTGTGTTTGCCATCTCTCTCGTTGCTCGCTGCTCGCTGCTCGGCAACTCCCTCTCTTTCGCTCTCTGAAGACTAATCAAGACAGCCACTTTATGCCAGAAAGTATGCTCCACAAGATTGCGTAACCTACTTATCTTTAAACTAATTTGTTTTCTAGATTCCCCCATCCACCCCCTACCCCATCCCGTGGAAAAGTCTTTTACATTTATCCGCTACTTCTGTGGTTTTTATCAACTTTGGTTTGGTTTGGTTTGGCTTGGTTCGCTTTTTGTGTGTGTTTGCGGGGCATTTCATTGCCAACCACGATGCGACCATAAAACAATGCAGCATAAAAAGTGACCCACCATTCCCCTACCGCACCTAACAAGCAAAAGTACTCAAAGCGAATGGAACAAAAGTAACTATAATAAATGCTTGCAAATAAATTGTGAGCTGCTAAAAACGCACGCAAAAAGAACAAATTCTCGTCCACTTCTTCAATTTTTGTTGCCTTGGCATTAAAAAAGTTTAAGCGCTTTGACTTCCTCCGCTTCACTTGAGAGTATGACCAAATCTGTTTTATGTTCCGGAATTTGTGAAACTCTGTGACTGATGGGGATATGGATGGGGCTGGCTTGGGATGGAAATGGTCTGTCAGTCAGTAGGAGACCAAAAGGAGGAGGGAGTTCCGGAAGGTGAGACAGATGTCGCTGTCAAATCAGGTATCACGTCGAAAGGCGAAGCAAATGGTCCCCATTGGACTCTATGGATACACGAATAAAACATCTACCACTGCCTGAACTGCGAATAAACAATTTAACATTTTTATTACGATTTGCCTGGAGTAATAATGAAATTTTCTAAAATGTGCATTAACCTCTTCCCAACCGTTCACAGATATATGGTAAGTGTGTATATAGTAGGTGCCAGCTAATGGCACAACGAATTCGTTACCAGTTTTGGCTTGCAGTGGCAGTTCGGTTCCTCAGCGTTGTACAACAATTCGTCGAGATACATTTTGATGCCAGGGCGTAAATCTTTGGTCCCGATGCCTGGGGCTATGCGATTAAAGACAAAATTGCAAAAATCATTCATTCGCGACTCCCTCTTCGCCTGAAGAGAGGTCTCGATGTCTCGCCTGAGTTCTGGGAACGGATACGGATACGGATGTCAATGTCTCGGGTAAGAACGATTTCAAGGCGATTCACTGCATTTGTTACTTACTGGAAGCCACGGCCGTTTGAACTCTGGCCACGTCGGGATCGCGCTTGGACTTATCAAACATCAGTATGAGGCGTTGCACTCGAATATCGGTGTCCTTGGAGAAGCCCGGCTCATTGATATCCACGTGAATGTGGCAGTCACCCAGAACAGCACCAGGACCTGGGTAGGGCGTTACTGTGTACTCGTCAGACCTAATGAAGTGCCGACGCATGTCGTCGAGATAAGAGCGTCGTTTGGCGATCGAAGCCCGCACTCGGCCGTTGTGGAAGCGGTAGCTGAAGGTGCGAGCCAGATCCTCGATCATGCTAAGGCATCTACGATGATGGGTAGAGACAGAGACACCGTTTAGTGTGGAAGTGGGAAAGTCGTATCGCAAGTCAATCGTACCCTTTCTCGCGCATTGAATAAACCCCTGGCAGCTGATTGTTATACATCATATGGCGCAGATTTCGGGCCAGGCAGCTGATCAGATCCTCGGCGAACTGCAGCTGAAGTAGCTGAAGGCCATTGAAGTCCTGCACGAACTGACGGGTGCGCCAGCCCCGGTACAATGTCTGGATCCTAGTGGCCTGCTCGTGGTAGTGGGCCAACAGCTTCGTCTGCAGACTCTCCTCCACCCACAAGTAGTAGTTCTGGCGCACACTGAAGCCCCGCCACCACCTGCTGATGGTGGTGACTGCAGCCACGATTCTGGCCACCTTCTGCCGGCAGAGCCATCCCCGCACATGGCGCTGAATGGTCCGGGCCGACTTGAACTGTTTGTAGTCGAGCAACAGCTGCAGGACTCTGAAATAACCCACTGAAGTCCCCTCTGAACCCGTGGGGAAACTAACCGATCGACTTACCGATTCTGAGGCGTGATCCTAACGTCGTGGCCGATTTGAGAGAACGACGAATGTATGGATTGCTCGGAAAGCTGCGACTTGATCGTCCCTTCGTCATCGGAGTCCAGTCCGCTCACGGAAAGTGTTTTCTGTGCTCTGTATGAGCTCATGTTGAACTGTCAATGGGTAATGTGATTGCTAGACAGAGCTGTTTGAGCCAACCTTGTTTACGATAAGTAAAGAAAATTCTATAAAAAATGGGAAGTGCTGAACTGCAGTCTCCTATAGCATCACTGCCGATATGGTTTGTTCCGATTGTCAGGATGCAGCGGAGCGATGATCGAGGCACGCAGCCGCGTACACGTGCCTTGTAGTCTGGTTCCTTTTTCATAGTTCGATAAAAGTCAAAGGCACAGACCGACAAACACCCCTCCCTGAATGTGCCACATTCAGGTCGCCTTTCACTTTCCCGAGAACCTCAAGCCAGAGCACTCCACTTCTGAGGGAGAGCCGCCAATCAGAGCCGCAGTCAAGCTGTCACTCAGTCAACAATGGCGACGTGTCTATGGGAGAGTTCCCTTCAAGCGCATCTGCAGCTTAAAGGATTTACATTGAATACAGAATGTTGATACTTCATATCAGTTTAGTATGCCCCACGTCACAGGGAGAAAAAAACCCGATGGTGAGTGAGAGAATAGCGACAACCTCAGTGTGAAAATCTTCGATTTCCATAAGTGAATTTTCCCTGTGCACACAACCGCCTGGAGTCGCAGGCAAGTCAAGTAGGCAGCCGCGGAATACACAAGCCCGGGCGCCATATACATATGTACGAGTATGCACGCTCGTATTCCCTTCCGCCTGCCACATTGCCATATCACCATATCACCATATCGCCATATCGTCGGATGGTGCTTGATGGTGGGAGGGGGGGGGAGAGGGAGCCCCGAAATGGTGTCATGTACGAAATGTGAAAATCGTGTTGTACAATTTCATGGCTTGGCTCTTGCCAATTTCCAATGTAAAGTCAGCCGGCGAACGCATGCGGCTCAGGGCGAGGCTTTTCTGTGGCGCCAAAGTCTGTGCCGTGCCCCCTCTCCGGCGTAGCCGTCACCAGCCGCGTGGTGGCGTGGCATGAGCTGTGCGTATTTGGTTTGCTAATGGGCAACATTTGGATTTTCAAGTCAGTTGGAAAATGCACTGAGCTTCTGTTTTGTTCTCCCTCTGCCAAACTCCAAAGCCCATGCAGCTTAAAGCGTCCGTCCATGATTTAGTCCCCAGATGGGTTGATGGGTTGATGGGTTGGGGACTGGAGGCAGTAAATCTTGCTTGGGATATTGAATTTCATGATGATTGGAGTTGTCAAGGCAGCAAAGAGTTCTCCACTCGTGGGAGAAAGGCCACGCGAAAAAAAAATACGATTTGATTAAGGTAATGCGATGACGATGTGCTATACAAAGTCTGAGAAGTGTGAGAAGACAAACGATGCACAGAACACTGAAAATGTTTATGTAATAAAATATAAATAGTAAGGGTAAATTATTACGGAATGTGCGGGTTCCATATTCCAAGAAAATATATTAAATATTAACCGAATTTACAGTATAAGCTAGACATATCTGGATTGTTATGTAAAGATCGAGAATAATTCATATTAAGAGCAAAACTGCTTCAAAAATGAAACATGTCCTAATCCTCTTTCCCTTGCCACTTATCCGATTTCAGCTAGGATAGGAAACCGACTCCAGCTCCATCATCTGCCAGCAACAGTGTAGTGGCCCCGGACGTACCGAACATAGCGGGAGCAGAGTAAAATCATATAAAATACACAGCAACAAAGTGCAAGAATTGTGGAGAACAGGAAATGAATATGCAAAAAATGCAAAAGGGATATGAAAAATGCAAATAGCCAAATCGAGTTCAATGGAAAATGCTGCTAACCCGAACATACTCGTGTGTGAACAGATCCACGGGCATGCCAGTGGCATGAAGGTGTCCGAATCCGCACACAAATGGGACTCACTGTGCAGATTGCTAATTGTGGCTGACTGCTAAACCGAAGAAAGCAAAAGCAAAAGCACATGCGGAAAATGAAAAATGCATTAAATGCAACCGCAAAATAGAGCAAAAAGTAAAACCAATCAGAGGGCAAAAAAGGAAATTGCACAAGCTGGACGGCGGCACAAAGGGATGGCGGGGCGAGTTAGCGAATGTAAAAATTGATTTCTGCGGTTTGAGCCAGCGGATATCGGATATTGCTCATACGAGTACGAGTAGGAGAAGGAGTAGGAGTACTTCAAATCTCAGTGCTGCGGACTGCTGTGCGTCACAAAAAATTCGCCAATTAATCAATAAATAATCACATTTGTGGACAAACAGTCAACAGAATGCCACTGCCGGCGATTAAACTGCGAAACATTTTCATCCTTGCCGTTGTGTACACAGCGACCCTGCCAGGTGAGTGCGCAATAGTAAATTAATCAGATATCCATTATGCACCCGCCTGCACACAGCCTGTCGGCTGTTCAATGCAATCATTTGAAATAGAAGCCCCCCAATTAAAGTCCCCAGCATTCCGATCATATTAAATATTAATCAAGCATTATGCTCAACATTTGCGCATGAATCACATTCTGAGTTGACACATGCACCGCTTTCCCACCCCCTTTCCCTTTGCCAACTGCATGATCCACATCATTTGCGGTTCAATTATGTTGCGGTCGCCATTTTGTGCAGCCGTTTCGTACGCCGGACAAGCTTCGATTCCGTTTACTTTTTTCTAGTTGGTCTCCTGAAATGCACTGACACATTCCCAGAAACCGCAAACAGGGGCATAAACGAAACTGTAACAGTGTCTAAAGCTAATCTCCGCTCGAGATTAATCAGCGACCGTTGGGGCGGATATTAGATGTAAGATTTTTACATAGAAGCAGAAACAGAAAAATTTTGAACACGACACGAAATGCTCATTAATTTCCAATCCAGGTATATATTTATTTATTGGAATTGAAATAACAATTGATTGACCTGCTCTGCTAATGCGAAAGAATGCTTTGAAATGCATATCGAACAACAAGCTTTGGTACCCCATTCAACAACAATGGGAATTCCCCAGAAGGACACCTGTCAAAAGACTAAGTCCAACTCAGTGCTCGTCTATGTGCATCCCCCATCACCTTAAGCCTCTCCTATCTGACTACTGTTCTACCAAGGTAATTTCCTCACACTCCATTGACTTCAATTGTGCTCTGTGTTTGCGCTTATTTGATTCCAGATGCATTGTCTGTCAATTCATATTTGCGATATTGCAAAGGCATTCATTCAGCTTTTTCTCCCATTCAAAGCCCTCAGCCCTGCCCGTCTTGTCGCCTATTTGCCTTTGCAAGAACATTTTTCATTAATATTTTGCGCAAAATTTTTTGTAATATTTCTCTTCGTTCACTGCAATTTGACGCTCCGTGCGACTGTTTGTTTGTCACTTTGCTGGAATCCCCATCAGCCAGGGAGCGCAATATGACTCGGATTCCATTTCAGTTCTCCGGCTTTTCTTTCTATTATTTTTTTGAGATTTTTTTTCCCCCCTCTCCGTTTGACACTCTAGGCAAAATGGCTGCTGCAATGACTTGTCTTTTTGTCTGCATTTCCGGCAGCTTTAATTTCATTTCATATTCCCAGTCCCAGTCCTATCCCACACCCCACACCCCACACCAACTCCCGCCTGGCTCTTTCTTTCATTGTGAGATTGGGGCATAATAAAGTTGTAAAAGAAGCGCTCATAAATCCCCCGCTTGATGTCCGCTTTTTGGCATTTTATATTAAAAACTGGAAAACTGGAAAATGTGAGCAATGGGCGAGCGTGGAGAGGAGCATTCGTAAAGCTGAACTTGAAAGTTGGTAGCAAATTGCCGGAGCCTTTAAGAGCACAGGCGCAGGGCAATTCATCAGAGCGACTTCCGGTTCCGGTCTAGGCCAAAGCTACACAACAGCTTGATTTTGATTTTTGATTCCCACTCTTGACTGCTGACTGGCATGTGGCCAACTGACGTGCTCTCCCACTTGCCCCCCAACCCCCCGCCAGTCTAGACCAAGTTAGTCATATTTCAGGACACACACACACACACAAACCCTCGTACACACACTCAAAATCAAAGGGGAAACGGCGCCGGGGCCTGTTTAAAATTGCAATCACGTTTCGCGTATCCTTCACTACACACGCGTTCCAATGACCAGCACTGAGGCGGTCTTTCGATGCCTGTGTGTGTGTGAGTGTGTGTGGGTCGGAGCCGACGCACATTACCCGACAAATGCAGAGTCCAAAAATATGCCAGCGAGGTTTGCCAGAAGAGCTTTTCACACAGTTTATTAGACACCACTGATTATAAACTAAAATTCACAGAGTAAATGAATATATTCACATTACACTATCCGACACACATTACCCTATCAATTCACGTCAAACTGATCGCCGCGAAAACCACTTCTGTTTTTGTGCCGTGCCGTGGCTTGGTTTCTTGCAAAAATATCAAGAGCTAACAGTTGCCAAAAATCAACCTTAGCACCAGTTTTGGGGCTAGTCAAGAGGTGCGTCTTATTTTTACCTTTCTACCTCTTGCAATGCATTCGCCTGTCCCAGTCTCGATACTGATACTGCTGGTATTACGACTGACTGCTGCTCCTCTTCGTCTCTGCTGTTCAGCTTATCTTCTGCTGTTTTTGCTTCTCTGCTGTTCTGGAGCTGATGTCGTTATGCTGATCCTTCGTTAACCGCTGATCATTTTAATGGGCCAGCAGACCCACTCCTTCTTACAGTACGAGTACTGTACCGAATAGTACCGGGACCCATCTGTACGTAATGCACTCACAAAACTCATACAATAGCTGCATTCCTCCCACTGAATTCCACACTGTGTACACGGACAACAATTGACCATTCTCAATTCTCAATTGACTATGAATTTTATCTAATGAAACTGATCTAACAGATTAAATACAATTGATACACGAACCGCTAGACTGGAGACTCTGGAATAGGACAAAAAAGGCTCCCAGCGGTTAGAGCCGCCTTCTAAGAGCTACAATTTTCTCACAGAATCATTGAATCCAAGAACGACAAGACAAGGGAAACTTTTCCGAGAGGAAGAACGGCCTTTACTAACACACAAATCGTAACTTGCCAAGTTTGTCATTAAAAACATATTGAATATATTTTGATACTGTAGCACACCGAACCAAACACGTATTATTTTATAGAAATATTGTGGATTCTTAGAAGAAACTAACAGTAGGGTCCCTTCACTTGATCGAAAAATGAGTGCAATGAACTATTCTATCTCTATTGAATTCTCACCACTCAGGTAGTCGAAGTGGTGAGAATGGAATAATTTATAAACTTCTATAGCGCACCACTTGTTCGCTGTGAGCATGGTTTTGCTTTTGTGGATTTTTTGCTTTAATATTTTGTTGCTTAGCGTTTTGCTGGCATTCTCTCTCTCTCTATCTCTCTCTGTTCCTGACTCGCTCGGGAATCCAACAACGAACGGTTTTCAGCGCTAAACTTTTGACACCCACACAACCGCATGCATATACACATTCAGGCACACACACACACACACACACACTGAAAATGTGGAAAGCTCACCCACACAGCCACACTTGTGTTTCGACACGCACGCGATGCATGCGGCGGCTGCCGGAAATGCCGGGCTCAACGTCCAAGAACAGCAACAGCAACAGCTACGAGTACAAGAGCAAGAATCAACTGTGGATGTAGATGTGGATGTGGCATGTGGATGTTGACGCTTACTTTGGTTCACTCATGCAGCCGTCTCGTCTCTGGTATGGTCTCTCCCCAGGCAGCACCACCCGCTTAGCTGACATTTTTGCCAGCGTAATCACGATTAAACTGTCAACGGCATACTAATTAGATTTTTATTTTTATTGCGCCATGACAACGCCGCGTGACGTTGCCGCGTCCCCTGTCCTGTCCTGCGGCCTGCGGCATGCTTCCCGGATCCTGGCTGCTGCCTCCCAAGTCCTGTGTCCATGTGGCCAAAGGTCCTGCTTAGCCAGGCTGCCCCCACTCGTGTTCTTTTTTGCCATTCTCAGTGATGCGCGTGCCTCGCATGACCAAGTGACATGGCACGCCAGGAAACGGAATGAGGGGAACAGTCGCACTCGTACTCGCACTCGTAGAGAGACAAGGGACAGAGAGGAGACTGACGAGGGACATTGTTGGGGACATTGAGCAGCCAGGACTAGGAATAGAGGACCCTTGCCAGGGCACTTTGTGGCGCCTGCTACTTGTGATTTATGCCTTATCATATTTATGAAAATTATTGTTATTGATGGCATTCGGTATTGAGTGAGCGCAAAAAGAGCAAACAAACAAACTGATTGATTGAAAGATTGAGCGAAACATTTCCGTAATTGATTTAAAATGTGTTGTGGCCTTCCCCTGCCCAGGGGATATGCCCATATTAAATAATTGAAGTGCTCGGCATGTTCAGTGATCTTTTGACCTAGATATGCTTTGAATTAATGTCGCATTGGAACTGTAATATTTTGCTAATGATTAATTGGGGATAGTTTCGATGTTATACTTATTTTAATTATGGCTCAAAACAATATATTATATTATAAATTGTAACCAGCGATAATGGGTAATACCTGCCGTACTAGAGTCTGAAGGCTGCACATAGTTTCAATAGTTTGATTAAATACTTCAGCGATACTGACTTAGATCTCTGCCAAGGCAGCCAGACAAGATAGATCGTAAATCACTTGAGATCTGTATGTACCCTTACCTGTATAATGAGTGCAGACTAATTCATCATTAGTAGAATTAAATTTGAAAGTGCTTCGTCCTCACACCTGCACAATCCTTTTATGCGCTTCCCATTCAAATGGGTTTCTTTTCGGTCTTTGAGGGAAGTTGCATATCTCACGCTCCAAGTGGTTCATAGTTGTGCCCGAGCTCTATTGAAGTTCCCTCTTCTTGGCTAGCATTTCTAGACGGTCTTTATTTTGGACTGCCCCCCTCCCCCTTTCAACACTTCCCTCAGAGGAACTGGTAGATCCTGGTTTGTTGGGTTTGTTTGTTAGGGTCTATTACTTCCGAGCTGTTGAATGCGTCATCAAGAAATCCTCCGGGCACAGTTACACGTTTAAGCTGTGCACCTGTGAACAGGTGGAGTACAGTACCAGTGCCCTCGTCGCCTTTCCTTTGTTAATATTTTTTCTGGATTTATTTTCATTAAGTTCCCGTACAGGAAGTGAAAAGCTTTGTTGCCGCTGCTGTGGGTGGTGTTTGGGCCAGTCTCAGTTGCTGGTTCACTGGGCCAAGTGCTAATGCGGCCAGACAATGGAGGCGCGGCTGTTGGCTGAAAAAAGCCCCCACAAAAAAAGAAAAATAAATGCAGGTGAAATTAATGAAAATGTGCAAATTACACAGCACACCAGAAACCATAAAACATTCCATTCCCTACATCCAAACAGCAGTTGCATTTGCTATTGTAATTGTTGTTTCGCCGAACTGCCAATTACGAATGCGTAAATATTGTTGCTTACAATTTAAAATAATTATTGTGCTCAACCATAACCATGGCTCTCGCTGCCATCGCCCATTATTTGCTCACTTCTGTTGTTCTTTCTAGCTGGTGTTTACTGTGAGTGGATGTGCCCGAGTGTTTCTTTTATAATTTAAAAATTATGCGCCTGTTTTTTATTTAAATTTCCCTTTGTAACATTTTAGCCACCAAATTGGCTTTAAAGAATGGAATTCGCTGCTTAAATATTCAAACAAATTTAACAGGAATATAAATATTATTATGGTTTAGTTTGACACTCATAAGAAAGTATTTTTCACAACCGTTTTTATTACCCAACAGAATCCAGCACACAGCAAACAGAACTTTTGTTTTCTTTTATTTTTATCAAGGACTTCACATCACATCAGAAACCATAAAAATCCACTCAAATCCATAATTCGAATTATTAAAAAGTTTTCCGTGAAATCAGCTTAAATAGTTGCACACATAAGCGGTGCGGAACTGCTTTCCTGCAATGAAACACAATCAAGCAATAAAAATTAAATAAATAAGACAACAGGCCCCAAGTGGGGGCATCCACTTTGTTTACCAAATACGATAATTTCTGATGAAAATGCGGGAAATGTTTGCTTCCGCGGGCGGGAGACCATTCGCCCCCACACGTATCAAAACAAACTTTTCACAGACCAAAGTAAATGCTCCCAATGGAACCGGAGCCAGCAGCAGCAGCAACCTCATCATCATCATTTTCGTGTCGTCATGTGAGCGCCACGTGATGCATGGAAATTAAAACACATTTTTGCGTCTGTGGACTGATGCCTGAGACTCTGCGTCCAGGCTGTCAAGTGGGGCCATGTGTCCCGTATTGCATATTCATAGCTATAGAAATGCTTTGAATAATGCTAATTTCATTTGATATATCTCCACATGTACATTTAGTTTGACATCCTTTTACGACTTAGAACACTCTGCTTTAAGCAGTCCAAAAATGCGTTGTTTGTTTGGTTTGATTTGATTTGATTTATTGGCTAACAATGAGCTGTTACCAACGCCTGTTAATAAAATAATGTTAAACAAACTTGATCTATGTATGTGCCCTAAAAGTGTGCATTCAAATGAGCGTTGGTCTAGCATTACGAGGAGCATGCGGAGCAGGGTGTTTAAGGAGCAAAACAACAAGTCCGAATAAGTTTAACCGCTTTGGCTATAATTATGATCTGATCTTCAAGGATTTTAAGAAAACGATATATTGGAATGTTTTGAAGGTATTTTAGAGTAAAACAAATTACAACGAAATGGTTCATGAATGGCAAACTTCTAGAGGCATAGAGGCCGAAATTTAGGAGGAGCGAATCTTGGAGAAAATGCCAGAGCTGAGAAGAAAGAAGTGTCCCTAATCAAAATAAGGAGAATATCGATAGAACGATTTGTGATATAACGAAAGTAAATCAATTAATTTGATCCTATTTACCCTGCTTCTCAACCATTGGATCATTTTACATATTCTGGGTTGTTCAGGATGAAAGAAACGAAAACATCATACAATATTTTCAGTGTCCCATGTCATCAATCCATCACAAGCGAATGAAGGAACGAGTATCATGTATAAGCGATAATAAGTTTTCGTGTATTTTGTATTTTATGAATATAATCCTTCCCACATTAGCTGGAAGCACTGCATTAGCTTCATACACTCGAGCTTTATACCTATGTAATACAGCTAGTGCTGAAGCAGTAGGTATACACAACGGAATCCTTCGAATCCCTTACAAAAAATGACTGAACTTTTTCAATAATTCAACGCAAAGAAAAATAGAAGAAAAGCTTCGCGGCATTAAAATCACTTTAAAAATCGACGCTACATTACGCGCGTAACTTTTGCGAAAGAGTCCCAGGTACCCCAGAAAGAAAAAAACGGCCAAGCCCTGCACAACCCTAGGAGAGTTTTTATATTTTATTTGGTTCCTTTACGATTTCACACAATGAACGCACTGGGCACTGCGCATTAAATAAGCCCCCGAGAAGCATTTATCAAATTTCTTCTTATAAATGTTGCTTTCCCTCCAAGGAAAGCCGGACTGTGACTGCTATGTAGTGTTTCCTTTCATTTCGCTGGCGCAGTGAATTTTTGAGACATTTATAAAACGGCAGGTGGGCAGTCGGCCTGCCAGTCGGGCAACAGGCGCTGCGGCCTGGCCGGTCCTGCAAGTGGCAGGTGGGCAGCATAATGTGGGCTTAATGGCAGCAATGAAGATGCCAAAATGATAAACAGCAACAAAAACGCGAGAAAAATGGGAAATGTGTTTGGTCATTAGGTATTTTATTTCGTTACAATTCTAGCGAAACACTTTAAAATACGAGTAAAAACAATACCAAATGCCATAAACGCGTAAAAACAATGTCAGCTACTAGCACAATGATTTCTAGAGGATTATCGAAATGAAGTTTTGTTTTGTGGAAAGTCATTTGAGTTCTGAAAAAACTTATTGAATTGCACCTGCCGAAGCTCTGGCATCGGAGCGAGTATAAATAGCCGAGCTGTAATAATCTTTCCAGGATCTTTTAGCAAGATATCCCTTTAATTGTATATCTATTACAAGTCAAATTAATTTTCCAAGACATTTGTATGATTTTTTATTCAAATTCACGGCTGATTAAATGGGTATTTTTCCAAGGCTGTTCTTACTTGGATTCAGATACGTTTGTAGGTCTCTAAGCAATATCCATCAGTGAAATTGTAGTCCTTTTAATAAAGTCAAAGTCTTATTCATTATTTTAAAAGTATAGTTTCTACAATTATATTTTGTACTAATAACTTTTTTTTTAATCAAAGAACAGGATAACCTTCTAATTCCAATGCCCTATGTTTTTAGTGTCTGCCAAATCAATAATTAGTTTCCCAAGCCTTATTTGCTGGCAAAACTCAGTATATAGGTTGAGAATAAAATTGAGAATTTAATGGAATTGTGAATTCTTAAGAAAGTTGTTACCAGTAAAGTAATGGAAATAAAAAGAACAAATAAAGGCATCGAGGTTGGGTCTTGATGCCAAATTAACTTTTTAGGACTACGCTTTTAGTAGGAATGGGAAAACTAATTGGACTTGTCCTATATAATAGAAGACACATAATTGGAAAGCCTTTTTTAAGAACCAGAACAAGTCTTATCGTTTATCTTTATAAATTATATATGCAACTCCTATTAAATTGAGATGATTTCTGTAATGTTTTCTGTGTAGGAAAGACCAATTGTGAAAGCCAGGCCGGCTGGAGATTTATGGTGATTCATCATGGGATTGAACTGTTGTTCTGTTATCATTTGTATTTGGTTCTCTTCTCCCTGGACGCACTTTAAAAGTCAATTAGTTGTCAAATGTTTTTATTCTGCTGCCATTGGACCGAAAGATAGCAAGGAAATGGGAAAATGGCAAGAAGAAAATGTTCCGGACAACAGTACAATGTCGAAATAATAATAATTTATAACTATCAATGTCATAAGTTCATGACATGCTCATCAATCAATGCATTAGACAGCTCCACAGCAGTGTGGGTGGCTCTTGGTTCTGTATTCGTACAAGCAGTTCAGATCGAGCTCCCGCCCGAAAGACCAACTGCCCGTCCGCTCTGGCAGAACTTTTCCGTGGCATTGCTCATAATTTCATGTTGCATACGGAATTTCCACGCTTTTATTGACAGCAATTGCGTTGCCTTCTGTCCCGTTTCCTTCCATGTCTGACTGCTGGGCTGATGCCTTGGAGGAGTGTTTGAGAAACTTGTCGAAATGTTGCTGAAAACTTATTTCAATTCAACATGGAAAAGTTCCCACTTTGTTGGCGGTGTCTGTGGGTTGGAGATGGTTTAGGTTCTCCTTGGACCAACTGACAGCTGATTGAATTGGATATTAATTCGATTTGGGATAGGGATTGAGAGCTATCATAACCCTAACACAAAAGTGTCTGGGCATAAGCTTAATTCTAGCTAAAAACACAGCATTAGTTGTCAGATAAGTCTTTAATTCAGATCTAAAGTTCAGAGCTAAGATATTCAGGGTTCATCTACAGAAATTCACAACACCAGTGGAGCACAATACATGTAAAATTAATATTCTATTACGTATATTTTGTGTATAATTTGTGTCTTATTTTCCTATATGTATGTACATTCCTTTTATTTTATTTTACTTCTGACCGGTGAATACACGAGAATGCCTTTGTGAGCATTAATGCTACTGTACTCACTCCTTCAACTATTGGGACCACATTTAAACCACAGAAACCGAAGCCAGATTCCCAGGTGTTGTGGCAGGGAATTTCCTTTTCACTTTGGCTCAACTTTTCCATTTTACTTGCTGCTCTTCGTTTCTTGGGCATTTTTCTGTTTGGCTTTTGTTTCGGTTGTGTTGTATTTTGCTGGCATTGCTATTATGTGTTTGCATTCGTCTGACATCGTTCGTATCTGACTTTTTCATTTTCCATTTTACATATTTTTGCTGCTCGGCCCCTTCCATGGCTTATTCAAATTGAGTCAATTTTTGTTGAATTTCCGTTGGCCCCTTCTTGGTAGCCAGGCCATCTCCTCCTGGCTAGCCTGTTTGCCGAAAGGTTTACGTGGCTTGCTGGACTGCTCCTGGTCCTGGAGCTCCTTCGGGCTGCCCTTAATCCTGGCCAGCGGCGGCAGCGGAATGTGTCGGCCCAGAAGCCAATTTAAAAATACCAACAATGATTTATGTTCGCCGGCTCCATGCCACCTCCCTGTCCTTCCCCAGCCGGCCACGGGCATGGCAATAATTTAAACAGTCAACAACTTCGTGTAGCTTTAATTTATGCAATTAACCCATATGCTTAACCCGTGCAGGCCCCGCCACACCGGGCTCAGGCGCGATGTTACTAATAAAACTAAATGACTTAATGTCCCGGTCAGATCCCGCTGCCGCTTTCCGCCCTTCCGTTTTCCGTTTTCCCGCTTGCGTGCTGCGGCCCAAGTGGCAAAGGTCATATTATCAGAAACTACAACTGCTATAACTACAACGACAGGAGGTAGGGTCCTGCTTAGGCTAGTGGTAACGTCTCTTTTTATATGAATACTCATACAAACCGCTTGCTGCTCCGCGCTACCCGCTCCCCGGAAAAGTCATTGACTTCCTCTTACGGCCCAGGGGCCGCGTGTGTGTGGGAATGTGTGTTAACAGCATTTGCTGCAAAAGGTGCAATTAAAGTACACGAGCCACGGACACGAAAACAACAACCAGCAGCAACAGAAATGACAATGAGAGCAGAGAGAGAGGGAGAGAGAGCAAGTGTATGGGGCGGGAAAGAGAAATTTTCTAGTGGAAATCCATGTGGAATTTTAAACACTCTTATGAACCCTAGTTATCTAAAGGAATGAATGAAATTCGTAAGCAATAGCTAGCAATTAAAACTGTACAACTTCTGTTAAAGAAAACTTATTTTAAGATTCCATATCTTAGTTCCTTAGATTTTTATTCAGCATGGAATCATTTATAGCACTTATTTGAGTTTTAATTTTTAAGTCGGATCAATTTTCTTCGTTCCTTATGCTTTATTGAATGGGACAAAGAGCCCAAAATAAACTCCATGTCATCATCGATGAACCCAACGTTAAGCCATAGAAAACATCAGCGACGACAATGACGACTAGACAACGACCACGAGTAGGACGACGGCAACGAGACTCGTGGGGTGGCTTCTCTCCTGGCGGCTCTGCGGACATAGTTGGTTGGCTGAGTGGCAGTTGCAAAAAGCCATTATAAGCATATGTGCCGGTTTAGGAAGTTCTGGGTGGATGCAGTGCTGCTCTTCCTTTGGCCCCAGCTGCTGAAGTGCTTCCGCATGTCGTGAGTGAATGGAGGGTGCCTAGGCCTGGGCCTGGGCCATTACGGTGCGAGTTCTGTTCGGAGCTAAGCAAATGTGTGCAATATAACTGGTAATGGGTTGGTTCTCTCTCTATCTGTGCCCCTGATCCCATTGAATGTTGGCTGATAAGTGGCGAATTCTTGTAAATCTTTATTCCCACAGATTGGATTAAGAGAATAAAGATGAGCCGTGGCTGGCGCTTCATATGGTTCATTAATTACATCCGTTCCCGTTCTGGCCTTCCCGTGAATTTGGCTATATTTCAAAAGGCTGTTGCCCCCTAAAACAAGGGCAGACACATGGCAAACAATTCGTTTTGGCACTCCAGCCTTTATTGTTGCTTGTTGGCTTAGGCGCCAACGGGACGATTAAAAATCATTTGCTAAAATATTCCATTATGACGCCCAGCGTGGCCATTGGATGTTTTGACAGCCGTCTCCCAGTACTCTGACAAGTTTCGCGTTACAATGTAAATATTTTATTCATTTTGTGTATGTCAGAGATGAGCCATGGAGATTGGAATTTGGCTTTTAAATCGTTAAAAATCCTGACAGTCTCACACTGCCGAAAAGATGTTTCGAATGGGTCTCCTATCAATCGACAAACTGAACAAGTTTCACCTTTCCGTTGCTAACCGCAGCACAAAACCCTGTGCAAAACCACTGTGCATTCCTTGTGCGCTGACAGCGGATGAGGGCAGCCTCACACCCCACACGCGTGCTAATTAATTACGCATAATTAATAAATTCAAACAATCTTAGGCCACGCCTTACAAATAAATCACTTGGCGCGAGACAACTAGGGAGTGCCGCCTCAGAATTTAATTACACTTTCATCAGCTAATCGCACAATTTGCACCAACCGAAAGGCTTTAAGAAGCCATCGTAAAGACACAAGCGGCACTCGTAAAATGTGCCATAAATCTGCCCAGGAGACGTCACTTACTCCGGCCTGACTTTGCACTTGATGGGAGACAGATCCGCCGCACTCCAGCCCTCGCCTTCTCGTCCTCCCGTCCTCCCATCCTGGTATGCCATGCCATCCAATTATAACTCACGCCAGACGTGATAAATCAATAAAAGTGTCCCCGGCAGGAGACTCTTGAGGTGTTTACTCGCCTGATAGCTTCCCCCGTCTATGTAAATATGCCAAAAAAGGGAAACATAATGTGACATAAAGTCTGGCTAAAGATTAATCTCTAGTTTATTGAGAAAGGTTGAGACTGCTTTTCGGTGACTGCAGGGAGTCTCAGTCCCCCCACAGATCATATGATCAGCATAACTTGACTCAATCTCTTGAGTTAATGAGAAGATTTTTTAAAGGTGAATGCCGCAGACAGAAGTGAGGGTTTCGTGCCCTATGAAGTATACGGCTCTAGTTATGTCAATTTGTTCAGTATCAGTAAAGTTCTTACTGCTCGACTAAATTCAGATAAAAAGAGAAAATAGATAAAGGAATAATAATTACGAGTATATAGACAATAATTATTTTTGACTGATATTTGCTGTGAAACCAAAACTTTATAGAAATCTTCGCTTACTCTTAGTGTTGTTTATTTTTGCCTCTACTAATTCTCACATTTTTCGCTCTTTCTCTGTTCTCATTTTAGGTAATTGATTGCAAAATGAAATTAATTTCTATGGGTGTCTGTTTCGGGCTGCGTCGAGTCTCGCTTGAGTAAGTACAGACCATATATCACACATTTGAGTAGAAGCGAGCGCGGGGGAAAAACAACTACTAAATAATTGTTAATGTATTACGAATAATTTATGACACTATTTCATAAAAAGCAATAATTTTTCAATATCAAACCAAGCGTCAAGCACGGCCCCGGCCCCGGCCATGGTCCCGGACAGGGTGCCCCAAAGTGTTGCAGCACAGTTGCAGCGCGAGGTTCTTCCACGCCCTGGGGGAGCGGAGCGGAGCTGCCTCTGGCTCTGGCTCTGCTACTGCTTTCGTAATAAGCTTGATAAATAATAAAAGAGCATGAGGCAAGTAGGGGTTGGGGCAGAGTGGGAACCAGCCCAGTCTGGGCCCAACAAAGTGAAATTTATCATTTTTCATAGCTGCAAGCTGCACTTTCTTGAAACATTTCACTCAGCATTGGTCGGGGTGCTGCGCAACCATTTTTGGTTTCATTTTGGGACTCCTTAGATGTCAGCATGTTGGTGATGCCTTTGCTGCCGTTGTTTTTCGGGCTGGGGGCAACTGGCAAATGTTTGCAGGAAAAGATTAATTGATTCCACTTGGCTGCATCCAGAGTGTCCCTGCTGCTGGTGACCCTTGGTTGGGGTCGGCTTGGGTTTGCTTCAGCTCTTGAGGTAGGATTGCAGGGAAATTCTTAAGTTGCTTTTGTTTAAGGTTCTTCTTCTGGTTCTGGTTTAAGTGCTGCTAAAGTTTGATTAAGTATTTGATTTTTGCAAAATAAACCAAAGGAAATAAACATTGAACAAATACATCTAAAATAAGCTGCAATATTTATTTAGTTCTGCCTAAATTTCACCCGTTGAGAAACATTTATAAATTTTATTTACGTGCTGCCGATGCATCGCGATGTGGGGGCTCTTCAGATGATATTTTAATGCGATATTTCTACCCATGATAACACTGTTCTCTCCTTGGATGATATATGTATATATATGAGCGGGGATATGTACAGGTACGGGTATACCCAAATAAGTATGATACAATGCTCTGGATGGTTAAAACTTTATAACTTTGCAGTAACCACGGCTCGCCCACAGCCCGCTCTTTGTGGCTGCTGCAGTTAACTGCTTCGCAGCAGTTGCTGAAAAGAAAAAAAAGTAGAAACTTTGCGAGAACTTGTCACGGGTGCCAGCTTCTGGCCAAGTTTGTGTTGAGGTTGAATTTTTCTTTGCATTTGTCGAGGGCGTGACGAGGAGACGGAACTTGAGCTAAACATTTCAGACATGCAGCGCAGCTTAATGTTTGACAGAGCCAAAACAAGCGACAGTCCTGCCCAAACGCCTTGCACCATGGCATGGCGTTCCCGGACAAATCTCCGTCTTGTCAGCCATTTTGAAGTGACAAATATATTTAATTGCTGGCAAAAGTTTACTGCGCTAAAGTTGGCAATAATTTTCGGTTCATTTCTTTTTTGTTATTTTTATTTTTGTGGCATGTGTGAAATAGACGTTTTTATAATTCTTCGTAATTACTTTTTCGCTTGCGGCCTTAATGAAATTACTGCGCTTTCCTTTTGGGCAGTTCCATGGTCTCCTCTCCTTTATTCTTTCTCACACAGGCATACATACTCATATCTACTCGGATGTGCAGACATATGTATATGCGTATATTTATAACGAATTCATCTTAAAAATGCAACAGCCTGCAATATTATTTCTGCTGAATTAACATTTTAATAGTCAGCACAACGACGGCGACTACTCCTTCTCCGTGGCGGAAATGCAAACGAGAACAGAGCCTCAGTCAAATGATTAAATTTTAATTTCATTTACTTCATAGTGTTTGCAAGAAAACTTAAAGTTAACGGGAAGCGGAACTTAACAAATGTTTTTTAAAGCAACTACCGAAGTGATAAAAAAAATGTTAATGAATAAACAAAAGATTATTTGAAATTATACAAATTCTTTATAAGAAAGTTAATAGAGAATTTTAATAGAAAAAAGTCTGCGGAGTGGTGCATTTCTGTATTCGTAAATATATACTCGTATATCTCAAAAACTTGTATATCTGTAATAATCGTAGGCAATGTTATGTTAATTTACGTTCGGATAGGTGCTTTCTGTATCCACAAATATATACTGGTATATCTGTAATGCTCGTAGGCAAGCCCGACAAACTTTAAATATTCTTTTGGAAGTCTAAGAACAGTCTAATAATATTGTTCTTCCAAGTTGAACCACACTTGTATTAGCAATCGTATTCCGAATTAGCTTAACCTACTCAAACGATTTGCATTGATTCGCGTCAATAAAACCAGCAGTTAAAAAAATTAATCATGGCGTTTAAAATGTTTACGATGAGAATCGTTAAAAAAGTGTGCAAAAATGAAATATTAACATTTTTATTGAGCGACTAAAAGTTATTCCATGTCGGGCCGCAGCTCAGTTGATGCTCAGCAGTAAAACGGGAATTGTGGCCCTGTGGCATTGTGACATTAACAGAGTCGGAGTTGGAGCGCAAAAAAATATATTACAAAACAAAAACATAAATCGCATCGCAATGCGCTTTTTATGCAAAATTATAATGGCGGTGAACTATCTGTGGAAGAATGTGCCAGAGTAGAGGAAAAAAAGTGTTATTAACTCTTTATTGGGGCAATCGAAAAGCTATTTCCACTGCGTAGACTTCGATTCCCTTTGATGTCGCCACCCACAAAAGGTTTTTCCTTTGCCGGAAACGGCTCCGACTCGAGTTCGGGAGGTGTTTATGGGATTACCTACTCGTAGGAGGGGACGTTGCTGCTGGCAGAGGCTGCCGTCACCTTTGCCATTTGCCTGTTTGTCAACACTAATCTGCTGTTACACAAACACACCCTCTCTGCGAGTAGGACGTAGGAGTAGGAGGCTTGGAGCCAGGGCTGAGGCTGATCTGAAGAGGAAATCGAACTCCTGCTGGGACAACACAATCAATGTAGAAATCGACAAGGACACCCGCTGCCTGCCAGACTGACGGCATTCCAGCCTACCACATCCCTGGCTCCCAGCCTCCCAACAACCCAACCACCCAACCGCCTCCTTCGTCGAGTATTTGAGCCGGAAATCAAAATAAACAGCAGCAAATCAGTCAAACAAACAAATAAACAAGAAGCGAGCTCTGGCTAAAAGCAATAAGGCCACAATGTGTTCCACATTCGACTGGATTGGATCCGAGTGCCCTGCTCTCCGCAGGGCGATAGGCAGTTTTTGTGCGTTACCAAATTGGTTGTACGAGTATCTGGGTGGGCCAGGTTCTCTACTGGGATTGGGGGCCGGCCCCATAATACTCGTAAGCCCCAACGAGGAGTGTAGACCAAGGGATGGGCTGACACAATTAGCTGAGA
This sequence comes from Drosophila tristis, assembly GCA_018150885.1. Lineage (NCBI taxonomy): Eukaryota > Metazoa > Arthropoda > Insecta > Diptera > Drosophilidae > Drosophila > Drosophila tristis. The sequence continues at coordinate 458,935 of JAECWT010000200.1, forward strand.
ATTGTGTGGGCAGCAGGATCAATAAGGTGAAAGCGCCTCCAGCTGTTCCGGGCCTCTCCCTGGCTTGGTATCAATTAATATTTCAGCAAATATATAACGACTTTCGTAATGTAACCGAGGCAAGTGTCGAATTTCCAGCTGAGTTACATGAAGGCAGTCAATAGTGTCAATAGTGCCTCAAGTGATTGGAGCTGGTTTTTAATGGCTTTCATGGACAATAATATAATATAAGATTGTTTTTGTCTATACTGGAGATTCGTTTAAGAATATTTAAGCTTGGTTTTGGTTTCTTAAGCATGGAAACTTCTGGAACTCATATTTCCATACGCCTTAATGGGAATTATTATCAGCTCTGTTGAGAACTTTTGCTCTAATTCGCCGCCTAATCCCAATCCCATAATTCTGTTAAGCGAATGTCTTATTTAATCATTTGCGTTTTGCGTGTTTGTTACTCGAGCTTTACATCTCATTAATTTACAAATTTTCTTTAATCTCCCTCCATTTCCATTTGATTGAGGTCTTAACCACTAACGTGCCCCCTCAGTTCGGTTCTCCCCCTCGTCGCACGCTGTGCAAACGCAAACGGATTACAATTTTATTTTTATTCAATTTTCGCGCAACGACATCAAAAGGCAAAACGGCAAACAGAAAACAGAAAACAGCAGCAACGAGTGCAGAACAGAACTCGACTCGACTGCGTGTAATACAATTTTCACCTTCCTTTGCCACAACACTTCTCCCGATTTCCCACCGCCGCACCGCAGCCCCAGACCACCAAATGCCTTTTTTTAAGGAAAATTATATTTTTACATAATTTAACAAGCCCGTCGAGTGGGAGAAGAGGAAAATGGCAGCAGCTCTCGTCAGTGAGTCAGTCAGTCAGTTTGCCATTTCTTTATGCGACTGTTCGGCCAAAAGAAGGCTTGGTTAATGTCCGGGCTGAAGCTAGGGATGTCGTTGTAGTGGCCGCCATTGCATTGACCACTAAAAGTTTGCCGTTAAAGGGCATAAAATTCTTCTATTTCCTGGCCGGAGCGGGAGCGAGGCCTGCGACAACTATGGGAAAGTGGCACTTGAGTGGCGGCACTTTGAATGGGGTTTTATGTGCTCTCCGCTCTCCGTCCCATCGCACCTTGTTGCGGCCTTCCCTTCCACTCGCTTTAAGCGTAAATTATGTTGTAAATACAATTTTTTAGCTGGAGAAATTTCTTCATCATCAAGTAGCTGTTCAGCTTCGTATCCTTGCCGCCGCCGAACGGCGTAAAAGCTCGGACTTGGTTTAAGGGCCAGAAAGGTTGCTAAGTGGAAATGGGTGCTTGGGCAAAATGTGTAAAAATATTGTTTATGCTGCGCTATGTGCGAAGCAAAATGGGAAGGGAAACTGGTATGGAATTCAGCGCACAGAAGGTGTAGGAGTGCGACTGTGGATTCTAAATCCATTTTGTCAGAGCTCAAGCAAAAACATTGATTAGTACCTGTAACTCCTCTAAAATGTAGCAGAGATAGTTCAATTTTTACGCACTTTTTCTTCATCTTTAATGCCGTGAAATTCCATGCTTAGCTCTATGGATATCCCATAGGTATCCAGAAGAAATCTGACTTACTACTCAAGAATTCTAAAAGTTCTTAAATGTGTTTAGTCAACTCCTCGAGAATCTCTTGAGAATCAGCATAAATTTTGAACCAAATTGGCTACTGCAAACGGATTATCGATAGCCCGAAAGGCAATTGGCGAAATCCTTGCGGCCGTATTTAAACTTAAATGCGGCATAATAAGCCAGTCAAACTTGGCCCAGACGGACAGGACACGACCAGTGATGGGCCAAGGACCCTCCACTGCTCTTCTTTGAAGAGCTGAAACTAAAGCCAAAGCTGGATCCTGAACCGACTGGCTTTCAGCGGCAAATCATTACCAGAAATGTCCTGCAGCGTCATTTGTAAGCGCCTTTGGCACTCTGCCCTCTGTCCGGGGATGGAACCGGAGGGACAGAGCCCGAAGCAAAGTCACAGCCAGAACGAAACAACCGCTGGCCAACAGCAGACACTTAAGTCTAATGGTTTTGTCAGCCACGCCCCATGCCACTCTCCCTCTCCGACCCAGACCCAGACCCAGACCCAGACGCCATCCATAGCCATAGCCATAGCTCCCTGGCACTCGCAGCGAAAGAATTCGCTTCAATTCGAAATGCCGCTGCACGCATACAAATTGACAATTTTATTAGCACATAAATTAGTAAAAATAATCAATAAGCAATGTGCCAAAAAGCAGTCGAAAGCAGAGGAGGAAAGATATACATCAACCCAATTCGAATAAGGAATACTCTATGGTTGGGCGGAGGTAAGCACGTATTACATTTACTTACAGATGGAGATGACAAACACTACCGATAGCGTATGCAAAGAATTCTGCCATATTCCACGTGTGTGTTCAAGTTATAAAATATAACAAAGTAAATGGACTCGGCGGACAACGTAAGTCGGAGAGGGAAGCTAATGCTCAAAATTGGAATTGGTAGATGGCTGAAATAAATTCAATTTATTGGCTGTATTTATGCTGCGTCCCAGCCCCGTCCCCGCTGGTGGCAGAATGGAATGGAATTGGAATGCCGGCCCGGCTATTGCAATTACCATGCCAATGCCAGGCCCAAACCAAAGTCGATGCCAAGGACTCGGCCAGGATTCCAGGATGATGCGAAGACGGGAATATTGGTCAATTAGTAGCGGGGCCATCGCATTTCGAGTCAGCCTTGTGCACCGCACAACATCACCGATGTAGACGGACCGGACGGACAGATTCCTGTTAATTCGTAATTTTGTTCTTATTTTTCTCTGCTGCTGTTCCCACTGACTTTTTCCCCCCGACTTTTGCTAATTGCTTAATTCACGAACATTTTCGCATTGCATACTTTTGGGTGCCTGGTTGTGGGTCGACTGCTGCGGGGCGTGGCACCCGAGTAGTTTTCCAACTATTTTGCACCAAACAAAAATAGATGAAAGTTTTGCAACTGCCGCCTCCTGTGCGCATCTGACGATGACGTCGACGATGGAGATGATGCAGATGATGATGATGATGCCGCTGCTGCTGCTGCTGCTGCTGCTACTGCTGTTGTTCCACCCCGAGTTGTTGCTGTTGCCGCTTGTTGTTCGACGCTAATTAACTCGATTTTTGGAAGGGAAAACCGTTTGCTAATTTGAAAACGAAATAGTTTCCCGACCCCTTCGGCGCAACTCTCAAACTGAAGTTATGAAACCTGCAATGGGACAAGCCAAGAGAGATGCCCAATTAGATGGAAAATTTGTGTTGCGACTGGGGAAAGGTGCACGTAAAATCTACTTTGGGTATTTTTTTGTATGCTAGAATTAATAATTGCTCCCTAAATTCTATGTAACTACTTTTCTGCTATTCGATTTATAATATCGGAGCCTACAAGTTTAATATTCCGCCAAGGACTTGAAATATCCTTTCGCTTTGATGGTCTCAACACTTTCCCCCTTGACTTCCACAGTTGCATGTCCATTGCGTTCAATGAATGCAAATTTAGCCGACTGGCACGCGGCCAAGTTTGGCAAAAAGAATAATACAGAGCGGGCGGAGTGGCCAACTTAAATGGCGGAAATGAAATACAAGTAGACGACAATCGGAAGCGGGCAGGACAGAGAGCAGAGGGCAGAGGGCAGGTCTCGTCCAAGGGCGGGTCGCACAATTTGCTGTCATACTTAACTGAAATTAGAACGTGATTAGATTTCATTTAAGCATTAAGCACAACTGACAGCCAGCATGACAGCCCCAGTGGGCCGAGTGGGCCGAGTGGGCCGACTGGATGAGTGGAATGAGCTGGAAGCAGTGCGATGGGATGCAGAGAGGTTTAATATGATATTTTGAGCGGGCAAATTTATTGACAATTAGCTGGAGAACTGTGAGGGGGGAGGACGGTGATAGAGAAATGGACTCGGCACGGCGACCATTAATTATAACGTGCATAATTAACAAATCTGGCAATCAGTGGAGCAGCGGCTTTAACTGGCCAGGAATTAGAGCCCTCCCCCGCCTGGAGACCCACCACCTCATCACACATAAACACACCCGGAGAGAGCCCAATAAGCGTTTAATCAGAACCAAGGCCGAATCTGTGGGGTTCTGGAGTGGGTGCCTGGCCATTCAGGCAGCGCTAATGAAAGCACAGCCGGGAGAAATTGGTTTACGGGCTGTTTACGCAAGCAGAAGTTATTAGTTGTGCTCGGACAGGGAGGGCGACGTCCACATCTCTTGGCTAATTTGCGGTATTAATGACAGTTAAGCGGAGTGGACTCAAATAGCCCCATAATTGGCAAAGGCTTCAGAAGGCAATTCCTTGTCGTCAATGCAATTGGGATTATCAGAGGGGGGCTAGATGTACGGAGTGCGAGTATTTCCAAAGAATTGGACAGACTGCCCCCTTAGTCCGCTTGATGTGCCCGCGGGGGGAAGAAGTCATCAGCGGAAACCAAGGGCCGTGCTGGGTCTCCACAGACATCCCTCACTCTTTTGCACCTGTCTGAGGACACAATCTCAACTTTATCGCCGCAAAGTTAAGCAAACACAAATAGATTAGTTCCAAAGTTCAGGCCATTGTTCAACGTTCGAATGCCAAAAGTCAAATTGTGTCAACTGCTTGGGCGGCGCAAAACAAAACAAGCAAAAAAACAACAAGAAAACATGTGAAGGCTGCTCTACCGGATCCGGGCATCCACACACCCATCCGTGTGTGTGTGTGTGTGTGTGTGTGTGTGTGTATGCGTAGGTGGAAAGCCGGAGTGCTACATGCTACAAGCAAAACAAATTGCCTTTGAGGCAGGCGATTGACGATTGCCGGATCGGACGTTGTTGGTCTTTTGATTTAGTCGCCAGTCGGACGTTGCTTATTGAAATGCCTGCCCCGGACTGGGTCGGGTCAAAGGGAGGTCACTGGAACTATATTTGAATTGTAAAGCAGGATGCTGGATGGCTGTATCTGCACCGCCTTCCCGAAGGTGACAACTAGCCTCGGATATGCACTGATTAGAGATCTGACGCTGAGCCCTGGCATCTATTTACCTTATCTTCTCAGGCAGAAAATTAAAGTCTCACCCAGAGTTGCCTCATCATTGCTCTGATTATGGTACACTACTCAGTCCGTGTACTCAGTCCCCGTCCCCGTCTCCTCGGGCTCTCACCGTGTAGTTCTTCAATTACTTTGCATAAATGTGATGCGACAGGAGCGACAACCCAATTAGCTTACAGACTGCTACATTTCATTAAACAAATGGTCTCTGGTGTATAATTTTAATACGCAATTACCAGCATTTCAACGACACTCGATTGCCAGATAGTACCCCCTACCACTCCCATAGCCCTTCCATCAGAGTCGTGTTCGTATTGCCTGCCACTTTCCACTTACCATTTTCCCACTTTCCACTTCAACCTAAGCCAGAGCAATAAATTTCATTTGATGCTCGCTTTGCCGTCGAGTGTCGTGAGGCTTTAGGGCTAGGTTACCTTGACTCCTCAACCCCCAACGAGGGGCTTTAAATTATTTGACAATTTATGCGAAAATTATGTGCGAATTGAGCCGAGCATCGCCCAGGCAACCAACGAAAACGAGAGATCTCTTTATTGCGGCCACCATTAATCAATTTATTTAGTTGCCAAGCTATGCCAACCCACTATATCTCGGTCCAGATGTCCCATGGGTGCTCGCGCTGGGGCCGCAGCTCATCGATGTCGAAAAACACTTCCGTGGGTAGGACGTGTTGGAAGACTCTCCGGAGCACAAACAAAATTGTCTCGAACATGTCGCAGCGAGGCCTGAGAATCCGCACAGATTGCACAGCGGACAGCAGCCCAGGTATTGGCAATGGAGTTGGGTTAAAACGCCACTCTGATGGACCGGACACAAGGGAGGAGTGCCCAAATATAGCACTGCCTTGCCAAGCGCTGTGGTGGAGTTCCAGGAGTGAGTGATGGAAATGGGGCCGGGTCCCGTCTCATTACTCACCGTGTACCAAGTGTCGAAGAGCGTGTTTAATTGATTTGAGTGGTTTGTGTTTCTTTTGATACTTGAATTTCATTTTGGAATTGGATTTCAAAGCGGAGACCAGACTGAAAAGGCACAGAATCCTCTGAGATTTCCCCATAGCTCGATTCCCCCCTCCCCTTTTCCGCATCTAATTGTCACCACAAAAGCCGCGAGACGTCCGCCTCAATTACATTTGGAAATCATTTTGACGCCTGACTGCAAGGGGCGGAAGTTCCGCTTCGGGTCGGAAGTAGGTCGGTGTAATGCCATTTCTTGTCACGGCTCAATTATTAAAATGTTATTATTTGTGGTTAATGTGTTGATTAGCGTTTTGGTAGTTGCTTTGTGGAAAAAATTACACAGAATACTCGTAGTTATCCAAGATCCGGGAGAATAAATAATTGATTGTATTGCTGATTTATTTACACTATTAATTGCTGGACTTCATTGTAGATCCGCTTATGCACATTATATACCCATTCGATCCAAGGACTAAGCCCTCAGCTGTCTGTATTATTTATCCCACGTGTCCGCCTACCCTACAGCATTTTTTCAAACAGTAATTACCCCTGGCTCTATAATCATCTGCACATGGACACAACAAATTTATTTTAACAACTTGCATTCCCAGTGCGGCAAATACAATTAAAAAGGATTGCAGACTTTTAGGCGGGACAGAACAAATTCCCGTATACCCGTACAGGTGGATGTTGCGCTCGGAGAAGGTGGTGAAGGGCGTGGATGGTGGTGTGGGTAGCCATGGCAGCTGCAACAAAAACACATTTAAAATGCAATCAATCAGCCAGAGCAAAGAAATAAGTGTGGGCCCCACGCCCCCCACAGAAGTTGCGTAAAATCGAAATTAATTTGTGTGCACATTTATTTATTTATTTATTTTTTGATTACCCCTTAAACATTTTCCCCCATGCAGAAAATGCATTAATCAACTCTTTCTGCACTGACCCTTCATTTAATTAAATTCAATATTAATTTCCCACGGAATGGGGAAATTTTAATATCGTAAATGAATTATTTATCAGTAAACAACTTTATATTTAACTTAAGAGGGAAATTTTGTGGCTCTATCAGCCTTTAAAAAAATAAGCAAAATATTAATTTTTGGAAAGCGATGGGGCTCAAACTTATAGGAGTTCAGTGTACATTTATTGAATAGTCTGTATAGGGCACACTTCTGAGCAGAATAGAATTCTGTGTGACACAATAAATCAGTAGTTAATTTGAAGGAAGAATAAGGTGAAGTATCCAAAAGAAACAAATTCGTATTGGCTACCTCTAGCCCTAAAAGCTGTAGAGAAATAAGCAATGATTATCATTCGACCCTTTTCCCGTCTTCGTTCTTCCGCACTGCGAATCCTTTGCAGTTAGATCATTTCACCAGCCCGAGTGTCAATCTGCCATCAAGATTATTATCTGCTTACCCCCTGGACATTAAGCAGTTCCTCGTTCATTAACCCATAAAGCTTCGCGGGATAATTGCCATTACCATTAACTGCTCTGGAGGCTTACGGTCCGAATCCCCTTGAGCTTGACAGCGGCAACAAAGCCTTCACGGACCCGGAAGCTCTTTCTTGTTTCAGCCATCACTTCATCATTCCCATCGTTCCAGCCAACCACACACTTTAACAATTATTGCCAACCACATGGACATGTACCCAGACATGGACATGTGCTTGGACACGGGTAGCATGGAGATGGCGATGGACATGGACACAGACACAGCACAGCACAGACACAGACATGGAGGCAGAACCGAGTCAGATAAGGGGAGTGCATGTAATGTGCTCAATTTTTCGCATTTTGCACATCCGTCGGGCGGAACAGGGCAAAGCAAAGCCGAATGGCCACCTGCCAGCCATAATAATATTAAACAATATATATAAATCACTCAGCTGTCTGGCCAGCAGCAGAAAAAATCAGCAAGTAAAACACAAAAAAAAACCCTGAGAAAATAAGTCGAGCAAAGGCAAAGTGTCGGCTGCACCAACTGGAGCGTGGGACAGAGTGGAAAGCATAAAAATTTACCGCCATAATGCTTATTTTAAAAGTCAATATGTTCGGTGCCTGTTATTTTAACACCCATCGTGTTCAGGTGCCACCGGTCCGACATCCTTGTTCTCATCCTCGTCCTGCTCGTCGTCCTGGTCACATCCGTTTGTGAAAAGTACAAGACAAGCGACAGGAGCAGCAGCAGCAGTAGCAGCAGTAGCAGCAGCAGGAGCCAGAGCAAAATGTCAGTGGCCAACGTCACAGCCCACAACACACAACATAAACATAAAGTGAAAAGTTGAGCGAGGCAGAGGGTAAAAGAAGTGCCGGGAAATAAGTTGGAAGGCCCACAGCCCACTCTACACCCCACCTCATCCACCAGCCTTACGGAGGCCATCTAAAGCCAAGCGTCACATGTCGCCAGGATGGGACGGAGAGAGGACCTCGTTGTTCATATCCTGGGCTGTCGTCCGTTTATGTGACATGATTATGTGCAAAAAGTGCAACAGGCAACCAACCGAGTAAACCGCCCCCACACCTGCCACACCTGCCCGAGACACCTGACCTGAAAGTAGCCCCCGAGCGAGGGCGGGGCACGGGCACGGATACAGACATGGACACGGGCGCCAGCTGGGGCTTCTCTCACCTCTGTTGACAGGCCGGCAGCCTGGTAAGCTTACACGTGATTTTTCAACCCCACCTCGCACTCGGAAATTATGGAAAGGGTCAGAGATGTCACACACATACTATGGTAGGGTATGTGACCGTAATCAGTTCCGAGTAAAGCCCAGCCGTTGGTTATCAGGGGAATAGCCCAGCTATCGCTTAAGCCGATCCAAGCATCGGGGGATACAGAAAATCATTGCCCCCTTTCAAAAAGTATCATAATTATCCAGAGAAGGATGCATCAAAGACCTAAATGGTTACTAAGCATACAACAACCATTTCTAATAAGTTTACCCCCAGACCCATAGTGTATATTAAGGCCGTATGTAGGTTGGACGATGGCTACAACTCGTTGCGTAGTTGTAGCGATCAATGTGTATGAGTAATTATATGACGCAAGCCGAAAGTAGCATTTCTGAAGCCATGGACGTGCTGTATTACAGGATCTGATGTATACAGTCGCGTCCCACTGGCCTGTCACGTCCACAACTCAAACGATCGCTACACGATCCAATCAGAATGAAGAATGGTTTCGATTAATCAAACTCTAACTGTAAAATTAACTAGTCTCCAATCGTAAAAAACTTGATCCACTTTACAGTAGACATGTCAAAATTGGACTATGCAGCAATCCCTTTTCTATATGTACCAAGAGTTTCCACTACACCAGTGAAAAAATTACTGATTCATGCGAAATTCATGCAAAAAGACATACGAGCACAAGTTATGCTATGCTAATCGCATAGACTGCTTGTTTAATTGTTTGTATAAAAGCTTTATGTGCAGTACTCTGTACTCTGCTGATAAAGCCCTCATCGAGCTCAGTACACAGCCAGCCGCCGAACCGAAGAGTAGCGTCGCCTTGCGAAGGTTCTAGGAAAACACTCAATTTAAATATGAGCTCTCTGAAGATATCTCTGTGCATACCATCTGGCTGGCTTTTGTTTTCTGTACTTGTGCTATGTGCCGTCGGCTTGTCAACGACATTCGATCCTAATGCTTCTGACCAATACGACGACGAAAACGACGATCAATGGGTTACGTTTAATATAAAGTCGCCCCCCGTATTAGAAGCTTTAACAATTAATAACAAGGTAATGGCTGAATGAGCTGGTTGTCTGGAAATTTAACTTTGTATGCATCTACAGAATCAATTCATCGATCTCAGCCAGTCAAACCAATGCGGTCAATCTAAAAGTGGTATTGTACCTAAAGATCCAACCCTAAATTCGACTTATCAATCGGAATACGGCGCCTTTCCCTGGATGACAGCCATCTTCCACAGCAGCCGCTTTGTTGCGGCCGGCACTTTGATTCGAATGGATGTTGTCCTTACGTCTAGGGATTCCATAGAGAGCATACCCCAGAACGAACTTCAAGTGGTCGCAGGCGACTGGGACCTCCGAGGTTCGGGGGAAAAGTTTTCTAAGCTCAATCGCTCCGTGATTGATGTTGCAGTTTGGGAAAGTATCGCCATAGTCTTTCTGACCACGCCCTTCTTCAAAGTTCCGAGCATCCAGACAATCTGCCTGCCTCTGCCTGGGGCTGTGTTCACCGAGATCGACTGCAAGACGATAGGCTGGAGTCAGCCCTCCGACGCCGACACCGACACCGACACCAGCCAGTCTGACATACTCTGGTTCAGAAAGAACGCCGTCATGCCTCGAGAGGATTGCGAAAGTCTAATTGATCTCCAGGGCAATAGCACTCTGAAGCCCGGCTTCTTCTGTGCGGTGGATGTGTCCAACGAGTTTAGCCCACTTAATAGTGGCGCTGGGCTCTTCTGTAGAAATAAAATCAGCAGTCCCGCAGTTATGGCAGGACTCGCCCTCACAAGCAGGGGCTGGAGCCTGGATAATCGGCCTTCTCTCTTTGCTGATATACCGTACTATGTGGAATGGATTCAGAGAGAACTGACTGATGACGAGACACCCGAAAATCAAACTTTTTGATCTAAATTAATCGCATAACACTCTTGATTTTCTCGTACAATCTTAGCTTTAAGCTGTTGAATATTGTGCTGCATGTGCCAGGCTTGTAATAACTTATTTAGAGTTTAATATGCTGTATATAATATTTCCTTATCAGCAAAACACGTACACGTACACGTACTATGTACATATGTACGCATATGTACTTAGCGCTTGTTTCGTCTTGCAGATTCAGAGCTTTTAAGAGTATGGTGATAATGTGCACAGACACTGATTGTCCAAAGAACGAATTTAAAACGAAAAAGAAATACAAAATAAAATCTATTGGTATATGTGTTGAGGGCATGTCGTACTTTCGTGAATCTCAATCACAAGAGGTACGAAATGAACAAAGATAATTGAAACGAAAACGTGGGCGTCGCTACATAATTGACAATATCAGAAAGAATTACGGACAACGCCAACAAGTACATAGAGCATTAACATCCGCTTCGTTCCTTCGTATCGCATTCGCATACGAGCCCGATATTGAATATTCCGCACAACAGAAAGTGTTGATTGGTGCTATAGACAAGGAATGTCACCATTGTCAAGCGCTCAAGTATAAACATGAGTCAAGTGGTATGCGTTGCGCATCAGGAAAAGTACATCTACCTGAAATTGAGACTCGTGCTGCGCTCGGTCCGCCTTGTACATGTTGGCAACGTCTATATCCACGGGGCTCTCATAATTGGGATATGATAGCAGCGACCTGATCGATAGGAGCAATTTTTCTACAGTCTTGACCGGCACCCGATCCCAATCCCGACCCCGTGGATATAGTCGTAGCCAACATGTACAAGGCAGACCGAGCGCAGCACTGCTAAGACGGATTCCGTTGCCAGGAAAACTAGACCAGGATAGAGGGTGTGCTCCGTTCTGTGTCCTGCTACTTGGCCTGCTCTGAGGTAGAGTCTGTGAAACAACTGTGGCGATATTTTGCAGTTCAGTATCGACTGCAGTCTCTCGTCGAAGTATAAGTCGAACTTTAGGGGCAGAGCGCGCAGCACGGGTAGCACGACGGGTAGAAGGACGCTCTGCAGCGGTACGGGTGCGAGTTTCACGGGTAGTGTCAAGGGCAGCAGAACGCTGATTCCTTATGAGAGCGCTTCGGCGCGTTGCCATGATCTGCAAGACTGTAAGAACTTCAGGAACACTTTCATGGGTAAGAGCATCATTGCTTACCTAAGGTTTTTTCAGATCAGATTTTGGAAATTTTCGAATTATTTGTGAATTTTCCAGATAGTTCTATACTGTGAGTGTAAGTGAGGAAAACCCTTATCACAAATAATTACAATAGCACAAGCTACTTTGACTCACAAATATAATAAATATTCAGAGTAACAGAAAAGGTTTGTCAGTTTGTTTATCCATATAAAACAGGATCGTGTTTATTCAAACACTTACTAACTAACTCTAGAATGGCTCAACTGAGTTTCATGGTTTTTGACTTGTTGTATTTACCTCCGTCCCGAATAGCAAAATAACTATTATATAAAATCGAAATAGCGACCGCGGCTCGGAAAACCGACAACTTAGTATTTTTGTATGAAATCGGCGCTTCCAGGGCTGTCAGACCTAATTGATATTTTTTATGGAAAGTGCTGCACAAATCAGAAAGCAGGCCCTGACTTTCGAATTTATAAAAACACACATTATGAGTACACAATGTGTGCTAGAGGTCTGCATGATTACATTCATTTCCTATAGGACAGTACTGTACAGTAGTGTACTGTACTCAAAAATACTGCACTCATTTCTTGCTGTACAGTATATTCTATATCCTAGAAAAAAGTACTACACTAAAAGTGAAGTGAGTGAAAATGACAGTGGAACTCTCCTAGTTTTGTATCGTTCTAACACTTTGTGTGTAGTTATAATCTTATAGTCTCATCAAGACGGACAGAAAGACAGAGACTCGGCTATTGATGCTGATCAATAATATATATGCTTTAAGGGGTCGGAAACGTTTCCTCCCTGCGTTACACACATCCACTTTTACCACAAATCCCTTAACTGTTTTTTGAGTACGGGTATAATTACAAGTTCCTTTGAAAAGTAATTTTTTTACCCGGTATTGGGTATATATTAAGTAGATGTGTTTCCGACCCCATAAGCTATATAAAGCATATATTCTTGACCATATAGCCTCGACTGTAAAAGCTAGTGCAACAAATTTTGTATCCAGGTTTCTGTCACTGTTACAAGTGTACAAAGAAGGGCCGCAAATCTGCGGTATCCACAATTTTGAAGATACGAGAAAACCGAAAACGCAGAATCATAAAGAATGACCATGTCTGGATCAGATTGAATTATTATTATAGCCACTGATGGGGCACGCAGACACTCAGTAGTCCAGAGGGCGACGATGGCTGTGTAGTCGATTTCGGGGGAAATCGGTCGCAATGTAGAAGAAAAAAACTTCCAAGACAGTGGAATATCTACAACTCCCCCGCAAGGTGGATAAAGCTAGGTGAGGCCGTGTCTTTATACGAGATTAGGGACGCTGGAAGAATGAAGAAATTGTCAGTTGCAACGCTAAAATGTTCGCTAACATCAAACCAAGTGCTCGCTCGTACATTATCTACGTCACGCGCGTCTCTATAGCTCTTCTCTTCTAACATAACGGTTCTGCGTTTTGCGCTATCTTCTTTCTCTGTATCGTGTACTCAGTGCCTATTCAAAATGAGAAGGAACGTGTGAGTCGCTTCTGCGGATGCGACTCTACTCTTATACTAGTACCCAGTCAGTATATAAATTTTTGAGTTCATGATTGTATTTGTATTTTGTATTTTCCATCCTAGCGCGACAAGCATATAAACCCAATAAATTAAGGCGCTAGTCACAAAAATTCTAATAAATATTAACATTTAAAAATTCAGAATACAAAGTAACATTTAAGAGTAATTACAGTTAGAATTAGAATTGAGTTTCACTTCTATAGGTCTCGCTCTCTCTTTATTCATCCCCACTATTAAAAAGTTTAAATATTTAGATTTAGGCAGAGCGCAGATGTTCCTCCAGTGCAATCTGGAATTGCTTCGCGCAACTTATGGCAATATATCTCGCGATATTATTAAAAGCAACTTGCAGCTCTCGTTGGCTAGCGGAGTTACAGTCACTAACGACTTCGATACCATAAAGAATTACTGGTGTGAGGTACATTGTTGCAATTGTTTGTTTGATTTTAAGTGGTCATCCCATGTCAACGTTTGATTAAATGTAAAACCCAAATTATTGGCCCGTTTTACATATTCTATAGGGATATTTTCAATCGATAATTTTTGTAGAGTGTCAGTGTTGAACTGTCTTTTACCTATGACTATACATTTTGACTTATTTGGGTTTAATCCTAGCCTATTGATTTTTGCCCACTGACTTATGGCTTTTAATTCACTATTACAAACACGAACACAGTCATTAATTCTACTAATAGGACGACTAACATACATTTGAACGTCATCAGCATACATATACATATGTACGACACAATTTGTCAATACACTCGGAAGATCATTAATATACACAGAGAATAGTAATGGACCGAGGACAGATCCTTGAGGAACGCCACGCTTGACACAAAGTAAAGACGAATACACATTATTAATGGACACAGTCTGCCTCCGATTACTCAAATAAGAGAAGATCAGCTTTGTTGCTGCACGCGAAAAATTACATAGATGACTTAGTTTAAAACAAAGAATTTCGTGGTTAACCGTATCAAAAGCTTTATAGAATTTGATTTGTATAGAATTTTAAAAAGTTTTACATTTTAAATATTTTTTCTACATCTGTTATCTACATCTACAATGTATATTTTACATCTAACATGTAGGACTTTTTTTTTGAAGGTCTTTTCCAGATCGAAGTAGGGGCCCAATTTAGTTCTCCTGAGCTCATCCTGACATTCGGTTGCACTTACTGTGTGCACATCAAATTTCTTCAGTACGTTCGGATAATCGTTCTGCGCTAAAGCCTTTTTTAACCACCCGCTGACGAAGCAGCCAAGATTTGTGTAGTGTCTTGCTGGTTGGGGCAGGCAAATTGGGCTGATGTGGGGTGCCATGAGGAATTTCTCATGTCTCAGGATCTCGGTCACACTACGATCCTCATGGGGGTGAGACTCCGCTATGGATGACGCATCCCATTCGCCGGCTCACACCATGAGATCGGATGGGGACGAGTCAAGCAGTTTGTGTGCCGCTGACAGCACAACTCTGGGCGCTATCAGAGATCCCCCGCCTATGTTGCGCGTAATGCCATCAGACTCGCCAGTCTGCGCCTCATCAGTGTTGTTGTGTAGGGTCCTCTCCAGACCATCTGAAGAATGCAGGCCGCACCTGGAAGGATAATCGGTCTGAGCTCCTATAACTGGCTTCTGCACATACGAAATAGATGTACATATGTGCGTATGTGATACATATATTTTGAAGGTTTCCCTCTTTTCTCTTTCCGTTAACGAAAGTTCACAGCAAACTTCGATGTTGGCGCAGCCGTTCTTCAAAGGCGCTCCGCGATAATACTCGTAGACCAAGGCATTTCCTTTGCCCACAACCGCACCATTCTAGCAGTGGATTCTCAGTGCACACACGTGCTCTGGGCCACCAAATCGAGGAATTGGGATCGTCAATGTTCGTCGTTCGACCACTAAGCTGCAGTGACTAGAATTTGATTAAAATAAGTCGAGCTAAGCTAAGATAAGATTTCGTGGGAAACTATAGATTCAAAGTGTCGGCTGCACGCCAAGGGGGCGTCGGTTTTCATTCCGTGTATCAGTAGAAACCTAAAATACATATGAGAACTATCCTACAGAGAACTAATGTTGGTTTAATTGAAAAATGTAATGCAAGAAGCAATGAAAAGTTCCTCCATTAAAACACAAAAGGGTAATTTCTTCGGTATTAATTACTCGAACTCTCTCTCGGGCAGAAAAACCTTCCTAGAACCACTATATTCCATCTGTGGCTCACATAGAGGTTATCATAGTTCTACGAACACAATAAATATTTATTATATACGCGAAATAAAAGCCAAATTGATAAGAACGCTTTTCATGACTTCTGTGGAACGCGTAGCAAGAGTAAAATAGTAAGAAATATATATAAAAATCTCTTGTCACGGTCTTTGTGGTTGAACTCCTCCCAAACGGCTCGACCAATTCTCATGCAATTTTTGTCGTACTTTTTTGATCCTACTTTTGATCTTCATATTAAAACCCATTAACTTTTAATTGCGATTTGTAGGCTCACATATTTATATACTGACTGAGTGCCGGCATAAAAGCGACCGCAACTCGAAAAAGTTCGATTTATGTATGAGGTAGGATTTTGCAATGTCAAAGGTTAGTATTGTTTTCGATCACAGAATGACATAGCCTTGACTGTCGCTTCGTCTGGAATAGCTACGAAATTGCTACCAGGTGGAACGGTGGAACGGCTCCTTATGCGCTGAAATTACAATTAAATATGCAAACTCGATCTGCACCAGCGAACAAAATAAATGCCTGCCTCAAATATTCAACTTTGATGAACGGATCGCAACGGAAGCAACGATTTTGACGGGACCGTTTAAACTTAAAGGTTAAGATGTTATTATTCAATGTTGAATTTTCATGATTCCAACGCCATTTCAATGCACCAAATTGGTTGCGTTTTTTTTAAATGATAGCCAGAGTATGTGGCTAGCATACAAAAATTTCTTAATTTTCTATGAATAGCCCAATACACAGATTTTTTGCTACAAATTTATAGTATAGATAAAGTTAATTTCTGCTCGATTTGCGAGCTTGGCTTGAGATTGGGTGTTACGAAGGCGGCATATGAGAGCTTCGTCGTCATCGGTCGCTCTGCTCTTGGTGACGGAACGCGTATATTTTACCGAAAAAATACTAAGAGAGGCAACGAATCCAAAATATGAAATTCGATTTGTTGTACAGATGGCCGCCCCGCCGCGATCGTTCGTTTTGGGTGTGTGTTTGTTTTTTGGGGCAGTGGGGCGGTAAACCGTTAGCTGCTCATTGCTGGTCGCCTGTTCAATTAGCAAACTTGTTTTAAACTTTTTGACGCTTTGTGTTGTTTAGTTTTATAAACAATATATAACATTTATAAGAAGAAGATCGGCAGACCACCCCCGCCCCGAGCACCGACCCGCCCCGAGCAGGGGAGTCGAAAGCGTGGCATACTAAAATTGCCCTTCTTGTTGCTGCTCCCTACCACCCTCCCTCCTTACGATTGCACATCCGTCCCGCTCACTACTCTGCTACGGCGTAGCTGTAAATCCGTAAAACTCTAGGAAATACGGTATTATTTTGTACTAATTCGAATAGGCGAGCAGCTTTCTAGAGAGAGCTGCCTCTGTACGTCATTTGGTGGAGGCCCTGATACCCATATACCCACATACATATGTACATACATATATGTAACACATTTCTATATACATACATATGTATGTGTGTATTTTATTGTATATTTGTGTGTGTGTTCGTCAGTGCGTTGTTTGCTTTGTATATCTCTCTGGTGTCTGTCTCTGGCGATGGGTTAATGTATTTATGCGATACGCTGGGACTCTTCGCAGAGCTGTACACTCATTTGTTTAAACAATAAATGCACTGGCAGAAATTTTCTTGTGACTTTTAAGGGCCATAACTGAAATTTAAGCTTTAATAAAATGGAATGTGGGTGACTCCTGAGAAAATATCCAAAATATTCGGCTATCATAAATTAATTTCTCCAAGTGTAGGACATATACAAATCACGTTTATCCAAAAATCAAGAGACCAGTGAGATACAAACGCCTCCACTAGATCACTGAACGCCTGGGATTTTGGATAAATGGTCAGCGTTGAAAAGCGGCAACAGAAATCGAAAGTACTTTTCAGAGATCTCCAGAAGATCGGCCCCCCACCCCCAAAACGGCATGATAAAACATTTACAGAGAACAACCCAACCGCCTGCCTCCCAGCCCCCACTTCGATTCAGTTCCAGCTGCGCGTGTGTGTCATTACTTATCAACTGTGGGTCTCGCCGCGTGCCTCGCGCCTAGCCGCTACCGCTGTACATACGTCACACGCTGGCAGTCGCAGCCACAGCCCCGGCCCCCAGCCCCACCGAGAACCGACCTATCCACTTAACCACTTGAGCGAAGCGTGTGAATTGCATTCGTCAAACGACTTTCAAACGCTTTCTGGGCGCTTGTTACAAAAAGTTTATAATTTCGTATTTAACAAAAAAATTAATGTTTTATAACTTGAGTGGGGAGGCGGACAAAAGTTTATAAACATTGGCAGGGCCCCCTCCCATGAGGGCTTCTAAAGAGCAACAAATAAAAATAGTACTATAATTTTACACCACCAGATTTGTTGTATTTATGTATGTACATATGTACTTCTTGTGTATGTATGTATGTAAACATGGGATCGGCGTAGCAACAAATAGAGATGGGTTTCATGTACTACTTTATTTTAATTATACATATGTACAATTAGAGTACGAGTAAGTACGTATCCAAGTTAAGTCGCCATAGTCTGTGGCTGGGCTGCATATTCGTTCATTACGTGTACATTCATATACATACATACACATGTATGTAAGCACTTAGTCGTCGCTCGGCGGGGGGCTGATGTCATCAAAAGCATGACAGCGCATTAAAATTTGAGACACAGCTTTCTTCTCTCTCCCTCGCACACTTCGGTTTTACGAACCGAAACGCAACTACCGCTGACGTCAGCGCTCTTGCTGTGCGCTCTCTCGCACTTACACTCAGTTTCTCCCCTGCCTCGCTCTCGCTCTCTCTTTGTATCTACCACCGGCACAGTTGCTGGCTCTCTCTCTCTCTCTCTCTTTCGGTCAACGATCTTCAAAATTTGGAGCCCCAGAAGTTCAGTGAACCGCCGAAAAAGAGAGCGCTGGCAGCGCGATCCGCTTGTGGCGGCGGCTGTTCGCCTGATACCCGCAGCAGGCGTCTGATTTTTCTTTCTTTCGTGGAGCGGTGGTTTGAGCAGCGATCTTCGGCGCAGGTGGGTCAGGGGCGGTCGGTCCCGTCCCTGAACGTGACACTGTTGGCGGCCATTTACCTTGGGCTCCGAGGGCCGTACACGGCGGAGCGTTGAACCTTGAGCGGGGTCAATGCGAGGCGGTTGCCCTCGGCACGGTCTCGCCGCCCTCGCCGGAAAGTAAAATCGAAGCCCAGCCCAAAACTGGGTCAAGTGGAGCGCTAGCAGCGGCGAGGGCACACCAACAACCCAACCGAGTGTTCCAGGGCCGAACCGAGTTCACTTTCGATTTTTATGTAGAAATCGATAGCTGGCTTTGTTCGGGGAACAGGCGCGCAGCGACCACCGCAGCCAGATAAATGCCAACTGAGAGCGAGGGCCGACAGTCGTGCGTATGAAACAAATTGTATCTGTATCTACAAGTGTGTAGGACGCACCCTCCACCACCTCCACTGCCGTGGCGCTCGCGACGACGAATCCCAGTAACTGTGTGTCCGTCCGTGCGTCCGTCCGTCCGTCCGCCTTCACTCTCGCTTTCAAAACATGATCGATAATATACAGGCAGCAGCTACCAGGCCAGCATAACACCCCAGCTGCTGCACTGCACTCCACACTCCACACACCACCACTCACTCCATTTCTTTGTGACCTCGTTTTACTGTTTCTGTTGCTCTGGCTGTGGCTGTTGCTTTGTTTCGTTTCGTTCCGCGTGTTTCGTTGTTGCTTCTGGTTCGCTTGGGCTGCTGAAAACTTAAACAATGGAATCATCCGTCCCGCTGGGAGAGCGGAAGAGGGCGACCAGAGCAAATCTGACGCTTTTTCGGTTTATACGATTATATTAAAATTAAATGATAGAGGTGTACCTAACGGGTATTAGTTTGCTGTCCGTAAATTATAGGGAGGGGGATTACACCTAAATAGTTGCATATAAAATGCTATACTTATGGAAGTTAAATTTATGATCCCATTAGTAATTATATTCCCCAGTGCATACTCGAGTTCCAGGTGTGAACAAATGTACATACACATGCAGACCTTTATTTTATTTATTTATGAATCACAATCATTCTATAAGCCCTTCTGCTGATTATGGGCTCCACACAGATAGCGATACCGATGCCGATACCAACTGTTTGTTTTTGCTTTAGCCACCTTCCATTTTTTGTTGTATCCATTGTGAAGCGCGCTTCTGGTTTTCCAAGGTTTTCCAGTTCGATCAGGCAACAACCTCAAGGTTTCCTTGATATAAAATTACTGGCAAGTTAGTGGCAGCAGCGGCAGCAGCGGCGTTGCTGGCCCTCTTCTGTTGGCCTGGCCAAAATAGAACAGCAACGGTTTCTAAATAGTCAAATCCGTCGCCAGCCAGCGCCTGCCAGCGCCTGCTCTCGCCAGCCAGCCAATACAATTCTCATTTTTCGGCAAAACAAATAGTGTTTTGCTTACGCAAATTTGTACTGCCCGCCGACAGGCAGCCGGCTAGAGAGCCGGCCCAGCGTATGTGATTAGTTTTTTCGTACTATTTCGAACCGGCGCTCAGCTCCGCGTGGAGCTGACGACGACGACGGCGGGGCAGCATGAAATATTTATGCTGATACAAAACAACGAACGCGTACGCGCACGCAGCCGAGAGTGCCATTCAAATCGACGTGAAACAACAATTAGTATTCAAGGTTAACCAGAAACAAACTGAAAGCCAACAACGTCAGCGACAACGACAACGGCGGTGCGGTGATGGCGACGAGCCCCAGACGCCAATTGGGGGATCGACGATGGGGCAATTGTTTCAACAGAACCTACATATACTCCTCTCGAACTAGAAACCGGTTTTATTTAACTTTTTACTGTCACAATTGGTGCAGTCATTGATCCAAGCTAGGCCAATCCTGGTTCTCACTGTAGATAAAAGTTCAGTTTTAAAAACTTTCAATTTCACTTCAAAAATCATAGTTGAGTGTCAGTAAAGAAATGACAGCAATAAAATCAAATATTCTGCACATCTGACGGAAAAGTTGGCTATTACCAACAGTATGTACTCTGTAGATACGATCCGACTTACCTATGGACCATAAAACCATATACATACATTTATCTGGCAACGACTCGTTCGTACTATGACGCAACCATCAGAGTTCATGTGGTCATCATATGGGTATAATATTATGCTGATGGCGTTAAATCAGTTTCTGTGTCTGCTTCTGCTTCTGTTTCTGCCTAGCAGCGGGGTTCAATGAACTCCCTGGGCTCTGCCCAACCAACCTTTGGCTTGCGGGGCAGCCGCCAGCAGAGATCGCTGGGCACCTGGTCGCTTGCCCCAACTCAATTTCCTAGATAGTTGATGGCGTCTTTGCTGTTGGAAAGCGGCGAGCGAAGAGCCCCCCTTATGATTTATGGTGGCTCTCAGAGAGCGGGGGCCAACCCAACACAAAATTCACTTTCGATTTTAATTTTCGTAGGAAGCTTTTTATAATTTCGAACAGGCGCCCAGCGTAGGGCCACAGGGTCTCTGCCGAATCGAGTGGAGATCACCCAGTGTGTGGTTTATTATCAGCTTTCGAAGTGGAGCTCTTCTGGTTGTCTCTGTTCGACCCATGGGTCTGGCTACTGGCTCTTGCTGTGGGGAAGTTTCTTTGTATTTTCGGTTAGTAAGAGTCGACGAGTCGTTGCGACGGCTGGCTGTTGTTTTCATGGTCGCTGACCCACTTCGTTGCTTTGTTTGCTCGTGAAATGTTTTCGACTTAAACTCTGTGTATTTGGTGTATTTTGTGCCACTTAAAATGTCATGCCTCCACGGAAATCCGGAATTTACGAGTACGCTGCTGCTGCTGCTGCTTACATGTCAGAGGTTCGGTTCCCTCACACAGAAATCCACTGTAATCCCCTTGGGGATCATAATTAAGCCACAATAACTTGTCATATTTAAGCCGGTCTGACAATGCTCTTGCCTGTTACTTAACTTGCAGTACCACCGCCCTCGCCCCTCGCCCCACACCACACACTCCAATCCCGCCACAGCAACAACACAACTCATTTACACCTCTCTGATGCTGTTCTACCAATCTTGCCTCTCCCATTGCAGGGCTGACTGTGGGGCTGCGCGATGTCAATGTTCGCATCCCATCGGCCGTTAAGCGCGGCGATAATGCGCTCTTAATCTGCAATTATGACATCGAGAACGATACGCTGTACACGGTGAAGTGGTACAGGGGCCGCAGGGAGTTCTATCGCTACACGCCAAAGGAGAATCCGGCCTGGAAGATATTCACGAAAACGAATGAAATCGATGTCGAGGTAAGTGTCTGCCTCTCTGGATGGGGATGGGGATGAGGATGCGGACGAAGATGATGATGATGCTGATGTTGATTGAAAGCGAAAGACAGAGAGCCAAAAGCCAAAGAGTTGCCTCATGTAAATCGCTTTAAATAACTGTACGCTGACGGCATTAACGGTGGTGGCCCCAGTCCCAGCCTGCCTCCCAGGAACTGTAAACAGTGGACAGAGGCCAGGGCCCACCCTCTGCCGTGTGCGTGCATCGATGTTTGTTTTATGCATGTTAAAAAGTTTTAATTAACAATTTTGACTTTTCATTTGCTGCTGCTGCTGCTGCTGCAGCCGCTGTGCCGTTGTCTGTGCATTTATTGTTGACTTTTGCTGACATTTCGATATTAAAAACGACGGAGAGAAATGACAAAAAGCACGCATGAAATAAATAATATAAAAAAAATATGAAACGTTAAAGTGCCGGCAGGAAAAACGTTGATGTCGAAGGGCAGGGCTGACAGGCGTATCTTATATAGGCACTCATGTAAATGCATTACGCAAATAGCTGTGGGCTGTGGGCTATGGGCTGTGGAGTGGCACGGGATCTGCATCAAGTTAATTGCTCGGAATTATGAAGAACAAGAAGCCAAACGATTGGAATCCGAGTGGAAATCCCTTAGGAAAACGGATCAAAATAGGAGATTTCTCACTAGTTTCTTTTAGTTTAAAGAACTTTAACACAACTCAACAAATTGCAAGCTAGAAAAGAAGACTCATTACTATTATTATTATTATCTTTGGGATATGTTTCAGTTTGAAGCGAATGCGAATCGCGTTTAAGAAAATAATCTCTCTTTCACAGACAACCCAATCGAATGCCAGCCATGTGCTGCTGCGAAATGTCCCCACCTCGATATCGGGG
The DNA here is from genome assembly GCA_018150885.1 of Drosophila tristis. NCBI lineage: Eukaryota > Metazoa > Arthropoda > Insecta > Diptera > Drosophilidae > Drosophila > Drosophila tristis. The sequence continues at coordinate 481,783 of JAECWT010000200.1, forward strand.
AAATTCGCGTGCGAAGTGTCTGCCGATGCTCCCACCTTCGACACCTCCATTGTGGCTGCCGACATGGAGGTTGTGGGTAAGCCCTGAGAGAAATGCGTCCATCTGAATGCTCTTAATGAATATAAGTTTCTTTTTGATGAAGAATTACCCACCCAACGACCGATTATAACTGGGATTCACTCCCGCTATCGCCTTGGAGACATTGTCAATGGCAACTGCTCCTCGGACTACTCCAAGCCGGCTGCCAATCTCACCTGGTGGATCAATGACATACAGGTGCCGCCCAATTACTTGCGCATCTACGAAATCCAGCGCCACCTGGCCGAGCACCTGGAGTCGGCTGTTCTGGAGATCAATTTCGTGGTGACTGTGCATCACTTTATCAAAGGGCGCTTGAAGGTGGGCTCCGATCTAATCACACCCACTAACTACCCGTAATTAATATCTTATATTGTGTGACAGCTCAAGTGCTCGGCCCGCATACACGATATCTATGCTCAGGAGAGCGAGAAACTGCTCGAGGAAGATCGCCCGAGGATTCTGGCCTCCGGCCGCTCCCCAGACATGAACATGTATCCCTTCGACCAGCCCGGGGATGTGGATGAGCACAACGAACTCTTCTTGACACATAAAAGTAAGTACAAGTAGCTAAGGGTAGTACGAGGCTCCACGTAAGGATAATATAACCTAATCTAAACCTCCCCCGTTTTGGAATGTTCTAAAAATACTTTAGCAGTCCCTAAATAGTTTCTTCAAGCAATGGGGGTAATCAATATCTCATTTGATTAACTTTCGCACATTATTCAATGAGCTGGAGGCTCTGTTGTTCTCGTTGCTTAAAAATTAACCTTCAGACAAGCAACGGCCACGCCCTAACGACGGGCAGATGTAGAACTAGGCCTGGACTGGACTGGACTGCCACAACGGACTGTGACTGGGACGGGGACTATGCCCTTTGGAGCTCTGCGGCCTTACAAATCTTGGCCTGATTGTTTTTCCAACGGAAACAAATGCACACTGGGATAACACAGGGGATACATTTACACGCACGCCATTAGAATGATAAACTGTGGGGCATTAAATCAAAGTTGGCGAAAAAGGACGAGCCACCTTATTGGCTCGTTTCCTCTGCTCTGTGGGGCGGTTGTGGGGGCAGTGGCCATGGCAACGATTTATTAATGCTCTGCGCTAAGCTAGAAGCAATTAATTCAAAGATTAATTTGACCAGCGGGTGCCCTCTCTCCTCTCTCCACTCCCCTCTCCCTTTTCCTCACCCTCTCGCAGAGATCCACCAGCTGACTTCAATCTTTTGGCTGTACCAATCTCCAATCCGCCCTCCTCCCTCTTTCAGATGCTGGCTCGTCTGCCGCCGGACTGCGGCTGGCCCTGGTCAACGTCAACTGGAACTGGAAATGGAACCTGATGCAGGGCAATCAGCTGCTTACCTTCCTGCTGCTTGCACTTCTATGGCCGGCCATCTGGCTGTGTGCCTGGCGGCACTTCGGGTGCACCGAGTGGCAGTGGAACAGGAACCTGTTCTGGCACAGTTGCTGCAACTCCGATGAGGCGGAACGGTGATGAGTCGGCCACAGTCGTCAAGTCACGGGCCGCGGCCGCGGACGCGGCAGGAGAGATGGACTTCAGGCAGGACACAATGAGTGGGCTGGCCGACGAGGCTTTAGTTTCAGGTTCATCGAATTCGGTAGACGGCGAACCCCTCTGGATCATCACCGAAACAATTATAGAACTCATAATATACATACACACATACATATATATACATATAGCGAATCGAATAGCAAATTACGAATACAGAATTGAGAATACAGAATACAGAATTCAGAGCAGAGGTCCTCAGCATACCGAATATACCTACTCACATATACCTATACCTATGTTAAGTACGTAACTGTAAAAACCACACATACATTTTCAAAATGTTGCATCCCCCACTCCCCAACTCGTATGTACTTATTGTATCCCCTGTCTAACACCGGCCTACCCGAAGGAAGGCCCTCCCCCTCGAACCTAGCTAACCCTAAGTCAAGTGTAAATAACCATAGAACCATCACCAAGCCATCACATACTCAACTGCATGTATTCTTTAAGCCAGATTTCCAACGATTGCTTTGCCTCGGTTCGTCAGAGGTCTAAGGATTGCGGTTTCCCCATGGGTTTACCCATAGTTCTGTTCGCATCTGCATCGAAGCGTGTTGGTTTGAAAAACTGTAAAACTATTTAGCAATATAGTTATTTTGTTTGTTGTGATCCTCAGTTTAAAGTGTGCGAAAGGACTATTGAACGAAGCCAAATAAAGATTCTTTTATTTGATCAAAATTCAGTATTTTCATCTGCCAAGGTTCGTGCAAGGGTAAGCTATGATAAACAACTAGGAAAATCCAATTATGAATAATAATGTACAATAGTCTGCAGGCCAAGTCTTATGCAAAGAGGCCCATGGGTAAGAGACTACGAGCGCGATTTTATTTCAGCGTTTGAGCTGTGTCTGTCAGGCAGATAAAATTATAGCATATAATCTGTGCTAAATCGAAAATCGACAACCGAAAATGTAGTTTATTCTGCATCTTATGACGAAAGCCCAGTTGACATTAGACATATTAAGATAGACAGCATAGATGGGGAGTTCCAAAACAATTTTTGTATATTTTATGGATTCTCTATAGAGAGACAAGTTCCAATTGTAGAGTCGAAAGAGTATTCTCCACTCCAACGAATTCGAACAGCTTTGCAGTCTGCCCCATTAAAGATCAATCAATCTAATAATAGTACCCTCGTTCGGTAGAATAATTTTTGCAGCTCTATAAGACGCCCATTATTCTTGAATTTGTGTCTTCCATTCAGCAATTATCCCCTTCTTATTCTTTTTGTGTTCGTTTTCGGTTGACCCATGAATCCATTTCTGGCTAAGTGCAAAATATTACGGCGTCAACTGCAAAAATAAGCCAACAAAAAGAGCCAAAATATGAGGCGGCACAAGCAGAAGCATAGGAGAGGGGCAGCAACAAGCACAAGTGAAAAACTTGTAATTTACGTGGCAGCGGGGAAAAACAACGGAATGCCAGCGACAGACAGGGCAGACAGCCGGAGCGGAGTCCGAGTCAGTGGAATGACACGGAAAACAGCGTCAAATGGGTTGGACTGCTCCTGCTCCGAGTGTGGGTGTGTTTTGTATCTCAAAAAAGCATTTGGCAACAACCACCGCACAAAGCCATGACAATTCTCAGTGGGTGTGGCTGTGTGGGTGTGGGTGGGTCTGTCGTTGGGTGCATACTTTTAGCGTTCGTTGGTACTTTGCTGGTGGTGCTGATGCTGCTGCTTGCAATTTCGCACTCGACTGCATCTGCATCCTGCATCCTGAATCCTGCCTCCTGCATCTCTGTGTGGGCGCGTCTTTGCTAAGCATCTGAATGTAGAAGGGGGGCGCAGACTGTTGCAAAAATTTATTGTGCATGTGAATGGGTTGCTGGCACCCACCGTGCGCACTGTCTATGCGTGGGTTTGCTTTGCCAGCCAGGCCAATTGCTTGAAAATGACTTTTGGCAGGGCAAAAAGCAAGCTGCAGCAGGAGCAGACAGACACAGACCAGGAGCAGAGGTATGGGAACGGTCAGCAGGGGCGGATCTAGATGCAGAGGCAGAGGAGCTGCTTAATGGACAATCGAAAACGCATTCAACCGGCAATTTCGGTTTGCTCCCGCCGTGGCGCCGGTCATCGCCGCTGATGCCACGTTCGGCAAATTGATTTCCGTTTGCGGTCGCCTGCCAGCGTCAACAGGCCACCGACGACAGGCATTGCCGTCAGGTGGTGCTCTCATTAAAACTGCACTGGAAAAGAACAGATCGGCGGGACGAAAAGAAGGAGGAGGAGGAGCAGGAGCAGGAGGATGAAGCGCAACCACTTGCCGTTGTCAAAAGCATTCAACCACTGGGAAGGAGCAGGCACTGAGCAACTGAGGCGGAAGAAAGAGAAGTCGGCATCGTAAGCTTTTTTGCAGTCCTGTTTCTGACTTGCATGGAACACACAAACATTTGTTAATTACTTTTTGCGACTGCCCGGCGTGTGTTCGCATTGGCATTGGCGTTGGCGCTGGCTCCCGACGTGGTCCCAGAAAACGAAAATCGGATTCATTTTGCAATCCCTTCTTTTTGGGCAGGGCAACGGCAACGGGCCCGAGAGTTTGTCGGCGCCCCGAGAGCTGTCCATTGTTATAGACGCGTTGAAATTGAAATTAAGCAATTTAACTTTGACAATTACGACATAAAAACATCGGCGTTGAACATGAAAAACAGACAAGCAGCAGACAAGCTGCAGTGGAAAACAAATTGAAAAAGAAAAACCATCAAATCGGGGTGCGAAAGAGGACCACAAAACGAATTTGGGGACAACTTTTCCCTTACTTTTCAACTGCAAAAATTCTGGGGTCCAAAAAAAAATATTTTGGACTTCCATTAAATATATATTAATTGTAAATGATTAATGTTTCGGCACTTGAGCCAGACCTTTCTGATAAAAGAAATACCTAAGCAAAGAACTGGTGTATGAAAAATATGTAAATAACCCGTATGCCCAAAAACATTTAAGTGAACTCTTTTGGGGTTTTCTATAATTTATTATCCAAAAAATGGTAGCATGTTTTTGGGCTGAAATAAGTTATAGAACAGATCAAATCACTGACGGTTTTATCCCACAAGGAAGATGGGAATGCTGATGCATTAATTGATTAATTATTTGAGCTTTAAAATTCATCAATATCCATATCCCGTGGGACTCATTTGACCCTCAGTAAGCCCGATATGCGATTATAACTGTCTAACGATTATGGCGTTGATCCAACAAACCAGCAATTGGATGACGTATATCGGAGTCAAATGGTAACGATGTTGCTGTTGAAGCTGCAGCTGTTCTGGTGGTCGGGAATACACCTTGTTGATCCTCCATCCTCCGTGTGGTTGACAGTTCAATAGCTCTCAAGGACTGGCGTCCCTGAGCCCTTCCTTGATATGCGACCAATATTTAATCATGAGCTACAGTTCTGACTCACTTGAATAAACTCAACTTATGATGGCAGACTCACCAAACGGCAGCTTTGTGTACAATACAATCATAATGCATGGAACTGCCCTGCAGTATCAGCTCTGCTGGTGTTATTAACGCATTGCTCTTTAGGGGGATCCATCGCTTATTAAGGCCTCACTTCTTAGTGCTCGACTCGAGCCTCGCATTTAGGGTATTTTCTCTGTATCTGTTGTTGGAAATGTAAATTTTGTGCAAACGCAGATAATTTCGGAATTTCACAGTTTATTAATTTTCCACAACGCGCAATAGAAGTAAATTTATTTAAGTGAATCGCTGCACTTCCTTCATAAGACTTTTTCCCGAAATAACTAAGCCAGCGGCGCACTTATCCCCGCACAATTGTAACAACTGTGCACGAATCCGAATCCGTTCTCTGCGAAGTACACAAAGAAAAATGCACAAAGTGATAATTAAAAAAATTGTTTAAAATTTGGGATGCTTTGCTCGTGCTTTCGACGGGGATAAAGTAAAGTAAACACTGCAGCAGAACTTACCCCAGGGCAGTCATGGTCGCCTTGGTGTACCCTACTCTACCCTACCATTTACTTGAATGCCCGCCGCCTGCCTCGCCCAGTGCCATGTAGAGGGGTGGCTGAGGGGTGGATTTCCAAATTACGAAATTACGAAAGCAATTCGTCTAGTGTTCTGTACGAGGCAAGGGAGTGCGTTTCATTTTCACGGTCACGCATGTCAATTGGCACTTCATAAAAGAGCAAAATAATAAAAATAATTTTGTGGGGGCCCGCCCAATAAATAGCCCCATCTGCGACGAGAAAGAGCCCAGTGCTTGAATCAGTCTGCGAGCGATCGGACCGGATAATCGAGAATGGTGTGGGGCTCCTTTATGCTCGTGTGCGTCCTGGCGCTGGCCAGTGTGGGTAGAGTGCGGGCCCGACAGGGATTCGGTCCCGGCGATCAGGACTGGGGCTACGTGGACGTCCGGGAGGGGGCGCACATGTTCTACTGGCTCTACTACACCACGGCCAACGTCAGCCACTACACGGAACGTCCGCTCGTCCTGTGGCTGCAGGGCGGACCGGGTGGAGCCTCTTCGGCGCTGGGAAACTTCATGGAGCTGGGACCCGTGGACATGCACGGAGAGCCCCGCGAAGGCAACTGGGTGCAGCATGTCAATCTTCTCCTGATCGACAGTCCCGTGGGATCGGGCTACAGCTATGTGGACAACACAAGTCTGCTGGTGGCGAACAACGAGGAGCTCACCGAGGACCTACTGACCTTCATGCTGTACTTCTACAAGGCCCACAAGGAGTTCAAGAGCGTGCCCCTGCACATCTTTACGGAGAGCTATGGCGGCAAAATGGCTCCGGCGCTGGCCCTGAAGATGGACCTGGCCATGAGGAACGGCGAGCTGGCCGAGCCCAACACCCTGAAGTCGGTTAGCATGGGCAATCCGTGGATATCGACGCGGCACATCTGTCGCGAGCACTCCAGGTACATGCTGGTGAACGGCCTGATCGACGAGGACGGTGCCAAGCTGATAGACGCCCAGGCGGAGAAGATCCTCATCGCCCTCAAGGTGCACAAGTTCGAAATGGCCACGGACGAGTACCTGGAGTGGTTCGATCTCATGCAGAACCTCACTGGCGAAGTGTACCTATACAACACGCAGACCCATGTCGACCCGGAGGAGGATCGGACCTATGGCTACGGGGACGACCTGAACCGCTTCATGCAGGAGAATATCAGCGACGCCCTGCAGATCAACGGCAGCATCTACACTGCCCAGCTCATGGACGTTCTTGTCACCTTGCACGGCGATCGCCTTAGATCGGAGATAAACACGAGTAAGTTTCAGACCGCCTGATAGCTATCATCGATATAATCATCGGCTATAATCGAATGCTCCATCTGCACTCGCATCTGCTCTCCTAGTTCCTCGTCTGCTGAACGAGACCTCCGTCAAGATCAACATATTCTCGGGACAGCTCGATTGCCTGGTCCCCACCACTGCCACCCTGGCCGTGATCCAAGATTGGGCCTGGCACGATAAGGCGGAGTACGTAGAGGCACGGCGCACCCCCATCGTCGTCGGGGACAGACTTCAGGGCTACGAGAAGGTCGGCGGTCGGTTCGGCATGTACTGGATCAACCGCTCCGGGCACCAGGCCCCCATCGACAATCCCACTGCCATGCAGTACGTCTTGAGAGCCGTGACACAGTACAACGAATAGCTGGATGCTGAATAATAATTAGGCTTACGTATAATAAATGTACATCTGCAATCAGCGTGGCATCTTTTGGGTCCGTCTGCCAGATGCTTTGTGCTGTGCTGACGTCCTATCCGGCCTCCCGAAACGTCCGGTCCGAGTGTAAACACACGGCGGGACGGCCAACCACCGTCGCGTCGCGTCGGGGGTCAATGTTTACCTTATGGCAGAGGAACCCAATTCCAGAGGTGAATTTACGTAGTGGTCCAAAGTGTGTATGTGGTTCACGAACTCTCCAGCGAGGGCCAATTGTTTACCGCAGAGCAGCGACTGAGCGCTTTCCACTTTATAAATAGCAATTGGCCGAAAGCTGCAGCCCGTTCAGTGCGCAGTTGTAGATACAGCAGCACACACAACGGAGCTCCGAGATAGCCAGCCAGTCGTTGAATTCCGGCCGAGGCAATGCAGCTCTATAGTCAGACGAGTGCCTGGACATGGGGCCTGCTGCTCCTGCAGTCTCTGTCCTGGGTGGAGGGTGAGTTTGCCACGAGGAGAGAATATCCATAACTATCGAAAGCCCCTCCCTAGGACGAGTGGGCCTGGGACCCGGCGATCAGGACTGGGACTACGTTGAGGTGCGAAAGGGCGCCCACATGTTCTACTGGCTGCACTACACAACTGCCAATGTCAGCGCATTCACGGAGCGGCCCCTGGTGATCTGGCTGCAGGGGGGACCCGGAGTGGCCTCCTCGGGCTGCGGCGTCTTCGAGCAACTCGGGGCCATCGACATCGAGGGCCGGCCGCGAGAGAGCAACTGGGTGCAGCACTTGAATGTGCTCTTCATAGACAGTCCAGTGGGAACGGGCTTCAGCTACGTGGAGCCGCACGGTCGGTATGCCAGGAACAACTCCCAGATAGCCCGCGATCTGGTCGCCTTGATGCAGGTGTTTCTCAGCAAGTATCCGCAGTTTCAGGCCGTTCCACTGCACATCTTCTCGGAGAGCTACGGCGGCAAGATGGCCCCAGAGTTTGCCCTAGAGCTGCATCTTGCCAGGGGGCGCGGTCAGGTGAAGTGTCGACTGGAGTCGGTGGCTGTCGGAAATCCCTGGACCTCCCCTCTGGACAGCATCCTCGCCTACGCGCCCTTCCTCTTGCAGCTGGGCATTGTGGACGAGGACGGATATCGCAACATATCGCGGGTCGCCGCTCAGATAGCCAGCCTCGTGTACGACGAGAAGTGGATAGGAGCCCTCGAAAAGGGTTCCGCCATCCAGGACGTGATTGGCGCCTACACAGACGGCGTCTTTCTGTACAACACGCAACGGAGGGTCCATCTCGATGAGGTCTATCGCTATGGCGAGGATCCGCAGATGAGCGACTTCATGCGCTCCAATGTGACCGCGGTCCTGGGCCTCAGCCACATGCCGGAGTGGATGCTGCAGAATGCCACGGTCTTCATGCACCTGGGCAGCGAAATCTTTCGACCTGCGATTCACATAGGTAAACTCTCCATCTCGCCATCTCTCGGCCAGCTGTACCTAATCAATACCAAACCCATACCTCTCCCTTGCTATGCAGTGACTCGATTGCTGGACGAGACATCGATCCGCGTGGGCGTTTATTCTGGCATCCTGGACCTGCTCTGCGCCACCCCGGGCACCGTCAACTGGATCAACCGCATGAGGTGGCGCCGCAAGGCTGCGTATGCTGGATCGCCCCGCAAGTCGTTTCGCATCGATGGCATGCTCGAGGGGTACGAGAAGCACGGCGGCGGCCTGAGCATGTTCTGGGTGTACCGTGCGGGGCATCTGGTGCAGCAGGAGAACCCAGCGGCAATGGCCCACATCTTGCGATACTTTACCAGCCATGGATGAACGTGTCGCAGAACGTTTATTGTTCTATCATTAAAGTAAACCCGTTCAAATATATCGATTCGAGCGTGTTAACCTCCCCAAGAATACTTCTAATTAAATGGCATAATTCTTATGGCACGGCCACAGCTCCGCCGCAGCAACCAGTTGGGGGAAACAATTTTCTAACAATTTACTCGAAATTAACTCAAATTCGGATGGCAGCCTCCTTCTTCCGCTCCATTCCATCTCTGGTTGCCGTGCGGTTTGCCGCACCACACGGACAGACATTCGTCTGGCGTACCGTTCCCAACTTTCGCTCTTCCCTCTGCCACTGCCATTGTTAGGGCATTTTACAGGTGCACCGCATCAATTTATTTTCCACACAAAAGCCTATTAAAACTCTTACACACTTGGGCATTGATGAGTGGCTGGGGGGGTCTGGCTGGGTCTGGGTAAATGTTTGCCAAATGAAACCACTTAACCCTTTTTTTCCTGCCTTTCCGTCGAAAGAGAAATGAGCAGGAGGCGGCAATTGCGAGGACGAAGGCAGAAAAAAAGGGGCGTTGGGGCCGGAACCGCAGCAAAACAAATTAATTAAAAACTTAAAAGTTCGTCTATGGAAACGCCCCAACGGGGAGCAGAATGAAGGAAGACACCGAACCGAAATGCGCTGCGTGAGGTCGTTTTGTGCCCGGAAATAAAGACACTCGATTTAGCTCTATACAGCATTGAATCTGTAATACAGATTCTGTATCGGAACCCAATCCCATTATCCAGAAGCTATCGATCTGGCACTTGGAATTATTACCACCGCTGATGTATGATTCAGTGATGGATATTAAAGGAATTGATTTATAGAAGACACGAAAGGAAGCCCATCCCTTTCCCCAATCGAGAGAGGGAATGCTCAAGCATTATTTATCGTATTACATTTGATGAAATAAATTTTCCCGATACTTTTACATGACTCTTCACTCGACTATCACTCACGTCTCCTTGTCATCAACAACTAATTACGAAATACTTACAGGGGAGAAAATTGTAATCAAATAACAATTGCCGCAAGATTCGCGCAGATCCAGCTCCACTGCCGCCAATGCATGCTAGCGGATGGTTTTTCTATTCGCGTTCCACACGAACCGCGCTCCGTCACGTCAACGCCCAAGTAATTTTCACACAACTTAGCGCCACATATCGTGCATATTAATTATAGGCAAATCTAATTTGGCAAGACGACCTCTCGCCACCGGCAACCCGGCCACCCGGCGACCCGGCTGCCCGCCAGCCCGGATCAGACCCAGAGAGTAGTCACGTAGTAAGAGGATTGGGGAAGCGAATCCGAATCCGAACCGAACCCGTGGCTGGCTGGCTTCAAGTATGTGGATATAATGCTCCTGCACGTATGCCACAAGTTCCCGTGGGTTCACCTCCGTTGGGTTGTGTGACTGCCACGTCTCCAGATCGAGGCGAGAGCTATTGTAGCCATGTCAAATATTTATAGGTAAGCATAAGCATGCCAGGATTTGCCACGCAGCCCACGAATTGCTGTTGCATGTACGTACGAGTATGTGTATGTATGTCGCATGTGGGTATTTTTCTGGCCAAGGGTAAAATAAATTAAATGTCTTCTGAAAACAAAGGAAAATTCTTCCAAGAAAAATGTTGCTGCCTCCCCCAGAACTGGATGCGGGTGGACGAGAAAGATGTGAGTGCTGAAAAAGAGCACAAATTCCGGAAACAAAGGTGAATAAATGGGTGCTAATTAGTTAACAGTCAAATGCACATGTTCCACCGATTCCACCCTGCAGCCTCCGCTGCCCTGATCGAAATGAAAATCTGCCAAGGCTAGAAAAAAAACTTTCTTTGGCTGAGAGAGCTGTTCGTGGCTCATACACACATAATTTATTCTATAGGGGTTGTCACCTTGGGATAGCACTGGCCCTCAGGGGAAGCGTCTAGCCTGCAGTGGCATGTCAATAGTTTATCCAGAAGATGACCCGCCTCGTTGAAGAAGATCTCGAGGTTTTCGGCGTCTCGGAACATGTCATTTCTGAGTATGATTTGCTCTCCATTCCAGACTTTCCATTTGCGCATATTCTGGATGACATATTCGCAGAAGCTCTGCTTCTTTGCCATCTGCTGAGCGCGGACCTTCTCCAGGAACACTCGACGTTTGCCTGAGGAAAGCCAGGAAAAGTAGCATTTGAAATATATATGTATATACAGAGGTGTAGATATCGCTCAGGGGTCACTTACGCTCGGCTTGATTTTGCTGGATTTCGTGCACAGTCGGATCCACTAGTGACTTCTCGTACTCAATAATGATCTTGAACATGCGATTGTCCACGATTGTTTTGGTCAGATGCGATTCGTCGCACTGCGGAGAGCAGTCCATGTTGAAGTTGGGTCCGCTGTAGGGGATGGCAGTCCTGTATTCCGACTTCTGGAACAACCGGCGGCGCTCCTCCGCCTGGGCTGTGCGACGTGCCATCAAACCGAGGACGCCGCCGTTGCAGAAGCGGAACACCATGCTGGCCATTATCTTCTCGACTTGGTACAGGCATCTGGAAGGGGCTCAAGGAAAATAAGACCCCATGTTATGGGGTATAGGGATACTATGGGATACTCACTCGGACTGGCGCAGCGAGTAGACACCCGGTAGCTCTTGGGTCCGCATTAAGTGGTGTAGCTGGAAGGCCACGCAGTACAGCAGGTCCTGGGCGGCATAGGTCTGCATGCGGCGCAGAGTGTTCGCGTCGTGCACCGTGTTCCTGATCCACCAGCCCCGGAAGAGCGACTGGATCTTGATGGCCGACCGGTTGTAGTGCTCGACAAGGTTGTCCTGGAGGCGCTTCTCCACGTCCAGTGACATGTGGCTGCGCACCCGATAGCCGCGCCACCACCGCTGGATGGAGATGGCCGCATCCCACCGCAGATGGTTCCACTTTCGTACCTGATAGCCCCGCCAGAGGGTCTGGATGCGCCGGGCAGCGATGAACTGCTTGTAGTCTAGTACGAGCATCGATGTCCTTAAAGGCGAGGGACTGATATCGGGCTGATATTATCAATTTACCTTTCGCCTAGACTCACCTTGACATCTTCACTTCCAACGAACATGGCTCGCTTGCCTCCTCCAGGCCGACATTTCTGTGGGGTGGGACGAGTTTTTATCATTTGGACATTGATTCGCTGATTTATTTGCCTAGTTGCCGGAACTTACTCCACGGAGAAATCTACCTTGCTGATCCTACCAAAAGAAGAGGAGTACAGCAAATTATCGCTGAACATGTTTTGTTTAGAGTAGTTTCTGTTTGTTGAATATTTTAATATACATATGTGTGCAACTGTCTTGTGTGTGCTTTTTGTTTTGTTACAATTTCAAGCAAAGCAAGTGAGACTCCAGCCCCAGATACAGATGATACTTCGATACATCGCATAGATATCGGAACAAGCGTCGGTCTTTATTTTTCATCTCTATATTTTTCGTTGTTTAATACAATTTTGCTTGCCCAAAACTCTCGAAGAGTAAACGTGAAAAGTATACAAACAGCGTCGCAGCAGGAAAATAGATTAGATTGCATGTCAACGGCAATGAAGTTCGTCTCGAGGGGAAGACAATAAAAAGTCAGCGTCTAAAATAATTTAAAGGTGAAAAATTGTCTGATAAAGTTAAGAGAAGAATGCCATCGACGCGTCGGAAGAAGGATGGAGATGCCTCCAGGGGCTGACAAGCGTTAACTTTTCAATGTTGCCTCTGTCGTACGGTATTCCGTCTCTGCTCCCTGATTCCCCAGCCCAGGTCTCTCCCTGTTTCATGCGCTCAATCAATTTTTTGTCAATTTTTACTTCATTTTTCGGTTGTACGCTTCCCGGCACTGCTCACGTTTGGGTTTATTTATTCCCCTTCCCATCGATGTCGACGCTCTCTGCGTCTACCCTGTCACGATGACAGCCTCCCGATGCGATGATGTGTGCTGATATTTGACACTTTATTGTGTGCACATCATCTGTTTTCGAATTATCGTCAAGTACAGCAATGGAGCAATGGATCAAGCACAAACTTGTTGGCTGCTGTTGTAAACTTCTGGGAAATGTAATTGTTTTCTTACAGAGAAACTAAATATATACTCTGTGTATATTAGGTACATAAATATTTTACACACTGTCCAATGTTAAAGAACTTTTCTGTTTTTTTTTTTTAAGCAAAAAAGTTCTCTTCGTTCCGATCTGGCCAGTTTCAATTTATATGTATATAAGTATAAACATGTAACAGGGAGTGAGCAAGTCGGGCCACTGAAGGAGCATTGGCTAAAAGCAGTAACAGCAGAGCAGCAGCAGTAACAGAAGAACGAGAAACAACAGCAGACAAGCAGCAAAAGGCAGTGGAAGAACACAGCAGAGGAGAAGCTCAGCAGAAAGAGAGTAGTAAGAAGATAATCGAAGCAGCCGGATCAAGCAGTTACAGAAAGCCCAATTATTCTTACCATTACCTGTGCACCACGATTTAATATCAATAAAACAATACATAAATAATATCTTACATACTTACATGTACATATGTATGTACTTACAGATATTGCCTGTATAATTATCCCTATCAGCCTGGAAGATGTCAAACATATTTATACATACATAAGTATGTGTATGTGTATCTGCAATAAGAAAATCATGGTGGAATATTCTTTATAAACTTGTTCGGAATAGAGCTTTACCCATTAAGATAACTAGCATACACACACACACACACACACACACGCACACAGAATAACATACTCGTACACAGTCAACGTACATTTGGCGCGCCGCAAAGTATGCAATCAATTTTTATAGCCCACATGCAGCGACCAAGCCGAGCCGAGCCGACTCGTTCCCGTTGACTCACCAAAAGCTCCACAGGAGTCTGCTGCCTATTCGGCAGCCTCTGTTCTGTTGCTGTTGCAATGTTTCACTAATAATTTTCAATATAATCAGCACCTGTGACGATGTCGAGCGCCGAGCAACGCCGAGGAGGCATTCGCACAAATGTTCCTAATGTATAAACATTTGTGTGTGTGCCGGCGGAGTGAAGGGGAGTAAAAAATTGAAATGCCTCGGCGGGTGCCTATCTGCGGGGGGCGATTGTGTAAGGAATCGCACATTCCGGCAGCCACGAGGCTGTGAGCGGGGGAGAGGAAGTCCAGGATGCCGCACCGTAATGCGCTTCGTTGGCGTTAATTTCGCCACATGCGGTTGTGATGTTGCCTGGAATGGGGGAAATAAGTGCAGGCAGCAGAATATTCCGCTTAATGTAATTACCGTGATTTAAAGCTGCCAAACGAAAGAATAGAATGGTAGCAACGATGTGGTAGCTAGATCCCTGATACACTCGTATGTAACTCCAAATATTGTTTAACACGAGTCAACTTGACTCTGCGATTGATTCCATGCTTTAATGTTTGCTTTATAAATGTTCTTCTTATATGTCTAAGTCGATGCCAGTCAAGGCGTAACTCTCTCGCGAATCCACTCGTCAAACTGCCTGACATCAGTAAAAAAAGTCTTCCCATTCGTTCTGTAACTCCAGGTGCCAATTAACTGGTAAGAACTGCTGTCGGTTGGACAGACCATCGGTGCCCCGCGGGCATAGATGGCCTGGGTGCTGTTTTCTGTGGCGCATATTACCGTCGATATGGAATTGACCGAGCATGTTCCGTGGTCTATGGCCAAGTCAACCTTGACGACTGTATCCCGGCTAAATTGTCTCATAGTCCTTGACCTCCATCCAGTGATGAAGCAATCTTCATATGAGACTTCAGCGTCGTTGTCGTACAAACAAATCGGTGAAATGTGTTTCTGGTGAGGAAAAGCCTCCTCCAGGATCAGCAGGGCAATGTTGTTTTCTGTTGACTCCCAATTGAATTTCTCGTGCAGTATTGGCCTTTTGACTGTGATGTTCACATGGGCAAGACACTCATTCTCGGTCATCAAATCCCAGTCCCCGCCCCTCACCGTCAACTGCTGTTCGCCAGCGACGCAGGTCCCTGTTGTCAGGACCACGTCGTAGGCGATCAAGGTGCCAGTGCAGACAAACTTTTGGGCGGCATTGATTATGGCCACTACCCAGGGGTATTCCCCGAAGCTAGTCTCCAGGCCTCCTCCCTTTACGGTCATGTATACGCCATCCCCATTTTTCACACCGCACTGTCTGTTGTCAGTCGTAGATCCTTCAGTGCCATCGATGCCAACTATAATCTGCAATTACAATGCAACTGGCGGCAGTCAACGTCAATCGATATGTGAGTGTTTCGATTATTTTTCCTCACCTTATTCCTGGGACAGCAGGTCTCCAGATAGTGGCATGTGCGTGAAGGCGGCTTTCCCAAATCGATAATTATCTTTCGAGCGCTGCCGGCAGTTTCCGCACACTTATCCCGCCTAACACAGATATTTTTCTTGAACCGGCCACACCGCTTCTTTTGAGACTCCGGCTGCTTTGTAGTTGTTGTTGTTTTAGTGGTTGGTGTTGGCAGACCAAAACTAATTTCAAAAGATTCATCATCTTCTTGTTCAGAAGAAGCAGATGTGAGAAGGATCAACGCGAATATCATCAAAACAGCTGTCATCATTCCAGTTTGACCCGTCATTCTTGATCAATCAGTCTGGTTATCCCGGAGGCATCCACACGAAGCATCAACGCAAGTTTATATAATATTAATTTAATTATTAATTCCGACGGAGCTACAGAACGATTCGTAGACAGTTGTCGACAAGTACTAGCTCGGTTTAACAATCCGCCATTGGACTCATCAGCTCCAAGATCTCGACACCTTTTGGGGCGAGATAAAGTACATCCAGAGAAAAAACCTCAAGTTTGAGAGTGGGAATTCGAATAATTGAATAATGGTGAAATTAGTCTGAAAATACTTGAATTTAATATATTTCATAGGTAAACAAAATATTTATATATTTTATATTTGCATTATGTATAATATAATTATTTTAAACAGTTTTTATAATTACATTAAATATATACTTTTTATTTATGTTTAATTAAAAATTAATTGTGTTACTATGCCATTTTTTGTTGAGTGTACATCCTCGTATACATATATTTATATATAGAATTATACTCTTACTACGCGTTCCACAAAATTCATGAAAAGCGTTCTTATCAATTTGGCTTTTATTTCGCGTGTATAATAAATATTAATTGTGTTTCAAGAAATATGATAACCTCTATGTGAGTCACAGATGGAAGATAGTGGTTCAAGGAAGGTTTTTCTGCCCGAGAGAGAGAGTTCGAGTAATTGATACCGAAGAAATTACCCTTTTGTGTTTTAATGGAGGAACTTTTCATTGCTTCTTGCATTACATTTTTCAATTAAAAAAACATTAGTTCTCTGTAGGATAGTTCTCATATGTATTTTAGGTTTCCACTGATACACGGAATGAAAAGCGACGCCAAGGGTAACTCACCGTGCAGCCAACACTTTGAATCTATAGTGTTGAGCTAGCGAGCTTTTTCACTAGCTGTTGAATTTAGATTAAAATAAGAAGTCGAGCGGATTCGATATAGTTTATGTGCACAGTTTATTTCTTAATTATACGAAATATGGGGTTTGTAGGTGTAGCGAAATAAAAAGCGAGATGTGCCGGTTGATCAAATCAAAGCGATGAAAATTGAAGCCGCTGGGTCTGTTCAATATGCGAGATAAGTGAGTGATAGATCAAGACGGTAGAACGTGAGTACGATGACGATCAATTAAAGACAGAAAAGAAAGGTTACAATATTTATATGCAGTGGGCAATGCAAATAGCAAATAAAGGTGGAATTACGTTATTTTGCGCCACTGCGTATTATTTAGGAACTTGGAGAATATCAGGCTGGGAAACCAGACATATAGTTTCCCACGAAATCTTAACTTTCACCCCGTCTTCGGACTGATAGGGCTTGAGTTTAGCTTAGCTCGACTTATTTGAATCAAATTCTAGTCACTGCAGCTTAGTGGTCGAACGATGAACATTGACGATACTCTGGGTGCTGCTAGTGACACTGCTGCAGGGCATGCCCTGGCCAAGATCGAGATCCCAATTCCTCGATTTGGTGGCCCAGAGCATGTGTGTGTACTGAGAATCCACTGCCAGAATGGTGCGGTTGTGGGCAAGGGAAATGCCTTGGTCTACGAGTATTATCGCGGAGCGCCTTTGAAGAACGGCTGCGCCAACATCGAAGTTTGCTGTGAACTTTCGTTAACGGAAAGAGAAAAGAGGGAAACCTTCAAAATATATGTATCACATACGCACATATGTACATCCGGCCTGTGCGGCCTGCATTCTTCAGATGGTCTGGAGAGGACCCTACACAACAACACTGATGAGGCGCAGACTGGCGAGTCTGATGGCATTACGCGCAACATAGGCGGGGGATCTCTGATAGCGCCCAGAGTTGTGCTGTCAGCGGCACACAAGCTGCTTGACTCGTCCCCATCCGATCTCATGGTGCGAGCTGGCGAATGGGATGCGTCATCCATAGCGGAGTCTCACCCCCATGAGGATCGTAGTGTGACCGAGATCCTGAGACAAGAGAAATTCCTCATGGCACCCCACATCAGCGCAAGTTGCCTGCCCCAACCAGCAAGACACTACACAAATCTTGGCTGCTTCGTCAGCGGTTGCTTAAAAAGGGCTTTAGCGCAGAACGATTATCCGAACGTACTGAAGAAATTTGATGTGCACACAGTAAGTGCAACCGAATGTCAGGATGAGCTCAGGAGAACTAAATTGGGCCCCTACTTCGATCTGGAAAAGACCTTAAAAAAAAAAGTCCTACATGTTAGATGTAAAATATACATTGTAGATGTAGATAACAGATGTAGGAAAAATATTTAAAATGTAAAACTTTTTAAAATTCTATACAAATCAAATTCTATAAAGCTTTTGATACGGTTAACCACGAAATTCTTTGTTTTAAACTAAGTCATCTATGTAATTTTTCGCGTGCAGCAACAAAGCTGATCTTCTCTTATTTGAGTAATCGGAGGCAGACTGTGTCCATTAATAATGTGTATTCGTCTTTACTTTGTGTCAAGCGTGGCGTTCCTCAAGGATCTGTCCTCGGTCCCTTACTATTCTCTGTGTATATTAATGATCTTCCGAGTGTATTGACAAATTGTGTCGTACATATGTATATGTATGCTGATGACGTTCAAATGTATGTTAGTCGTCCTATTAGTAGAATTAATGACTGTGTTCGTGTTTGTAATAGTGAATTAAAAGCCATAAGTTAGTGGGTAAAAATCAATGGGCTAGGATTAAAACCAATTAAGTCAAAATGTATAGTCATAGGTAAAAGACAGTTCAACACTGACACTCTACAAAAATTATCGATTGAAAATATCCCTATGGAATATGTAAAACGGGCCAATAATTTGGGTTTTACATTTAATCAAACGTTGACATGGGATGACCACTTAAAATCAAAAAAACAATTGCAACAATGTACCTCACACCAGTAATTCTTTATGGTATCGAAGTCGTTAGTGCCTGTAACTCCGCTAGCCAACGAGAGCTGCAAGTTGCTTTTAATAATATCGCGAGATATATTGCCATAAGCAATTCCAGATTGCACTGGAGGAACATCTGCGCTCTGCCTAAATCTAAATATTTAAACTTTTTAATAGTGGGGATGAATGAAGAGAGAGCGAGACCTATAGAAGTGAAATTAAATATATTCTGTCAGTAAATGTTAGTACATAAGTTCAATTCTAATTCTAACTATAATTACTCTTAAATGTTACTTTGTATTCTGAATTTTTAAATGTTAATAACTATTAGAATTGTTGTGACTAGCGCCTTAATTTATAAGCGTTTATATGCTTGTCGCGCTAGGATGGTGTAGTGGCGCTGGTAGTTGCAGCTGAATAAAAATAAGTAAGCGCAATGATTGATATTATCGCATGCGATAAAATTGGATAAATTATGCTGGCAGAACCACGCTGCATAATTTCAGGCAAAGCAAAGCTTAGATTTCAAACCAGCTGATTGGGCGAAGCTTCGTTAAATGACAGTTCTTAAAAGAAGCTTTTTAGAACAACGTTTAGCACTTCCTATCGCATTTAAACGGCTCGATCCCCAGAAAAAATCTTCTTTTCGTATACCCAAAATTCGGATCGGTTCGTGACCCGTTTTGTAGTGAGCCAAGTTTCTAACAACCACGTGTGTGAAAAATTTAAAACGAACGCCGTGCAGTGTTTTAGTGAATTTAAATTTCACCTGGCCTAGAGCCATTCCAACATTTCTGGACTGGCGTACACCCCATCCACGATCAATATACGGACAGAAGAAAGTGCTAATTATCCACGGAAATCCCGGTAAGATCGGTAGGTCCAATGCGGCAGAGAACAAAGGTTCCTATAATAGCCTCTTGGCTGTATTCTTCCCCCGCAGGGCCCTCGCTTACCCTTTTCCCCCCCACACTCAGCCAGAGCAGCAGCGCCTTGACGTCTGTCGGCAATAAGCTGAGGGGTGGGGCATATTTTTTCTTGGGAGCCCGGTGGACGCCCGGCTCCAGCATATAGTTACACCCACGTTGGAAAACGTAACGACGTAACATCCCCACAACCTTGATGTAACCTTGACATAACCTCTGCGCAGGCGCCACAGCCTACATTGCCTACAGTGTAGGACCGCTAAGGAGAACATGAATACTTCTTAGGCTGCAATCGAAGCCTAAGGCCACTTTTTTTTTATTATTTAATTAAACTTAAATTTTTGCCAATTCTATTAATTTGATTTACCGACCTGTATTCTTCCCCCTTATTTAATTATGTTACATTAGTCACAGAAGAAAGAAAAGAAACTGAAGTTTGTTAAAAGGAAAAAAAACGAAAAGAAACGTGTAAGACCCTTCTGGGGTTACTTATACCCGTACTCAGTCAGTAAATACATTTTTGAGATATGATTTTAATTTTAGAAAAATAGAAAAACGAGAAGGAACGTGTGAGTCGCTTCTGGGGACGCGACTCTACTTATACCCGTACTCAAATTTTTTAGAATTTTAGAATTAAAAAAAAAAATTTTACATTTTACATTTTTTTGCTACATCTGTTATCTACATCTACATCTACAATGTATATTTTACATCTAACATGTAGATTATAGATGTACCATTTATATTCTGCATCTCCTCCGCTAGGGGTTGCTCGCGCACTGAACGCGGCAGAGTGTGCGAGCGAGAAAGAGATATAGTAGCGTATCTCCGGCTGGAGGAGGCGGGGGAAGCAACTGAAAATTAATTTCTTCATTCTGGCTATAATTATTATCCGATCTGATTCATATTCAGCAATCTGGTAGATATGGGCATTCTCTACGATACTGCGTTTTTAGTTTTATCGTATCTTTAAAATTGTGCCTGCCACAGATTTTCGTCCTTTGTGGGGGCGGAAGGGGGCGTGGCGAAATTTAGAAATACACTTGTAGCAGTGTGATATCACATGAGTCTGGAAACCAAATTTGGTTGCCCTAGCTCCTATAGTCTCTGAGATCCAGGCGTCAAACAAGACGGACAGACGGACAGACGGTCAGACGGACAGACGGACAGACGGACAGACAGACATGGCTCTATCGACTCGGCTATTGATGCTGATCAAGAATATATATACTTTATGGGGTCGGAAAATTTTCCTTCTCTGTGTTACACACATCCATTTTTACCACAAATCTAATATACCCCTTAACTCTTTTTTGAGTACGGGTATAAAAAAAAGAAAAAAATTTAAACTATAACATGCAGTCGGCCAAAGCCAACAGGGAACCATAATTTTTATAATCCACAGCTTCTTCAAAACCCCAGCGAAAGGCCTTTCAGCGAGGGAGTACTGTAAGCATACATACATGCATACCAAACTGTGAGTGATGAAAGATCAATTTTTTTTTGTTCCCTTTTGGTGCGTTCTTCCCGCTAGACGAACCGACCTGCGCATAGAAGTTTATGCACAAGCGCCGGAGTTTTTTTTTGCTTTTGCTACTAACGTAACTTGCCATGTATTCAATGCAGTTCTTACATGGGGAAACCAAAACGAAAGCTACACTAGCCAACAAAAAAATTCTTTTTTTTTGATTTTCCTTCTTTTTTTAAGACTTTCTTATATATGCCTTTCATTATTATATTTAATCCCCTTCATTTATATTCCATATTCAATATTTGCTTCTTAATTTAATGTTATATTTCATCTATTATATACATACATACCTTTACCTTTTTCTAGATAAATTTGTATAATTTTCTTCCCTACTTTATATTATTTTCCTTTTATATTTCGGTATCACCATTGGAAAATCAACATAAGTTGTTTCAATAATTAGTTTAAAATCGATAGTTTTTGGATGTTGCGATGTTGAATAAATTTAGCTATAAGCTTTAATATGAACTCTTGCTAAGTGTGCCTAACTTGAGGGGGTCATGCGTCGTGTAGGGAACGTAGGCCTAGGTATTGCGGCATAGACTTTTTAGGGATCGCCGTATAACTTTATTGGATTATAGCGATCATGGAAGGGAGGGCATTCGTGGCCGCGTTTCCATCTTGCGCCACAGGATAAAAGTCTGGATGCTAGGAGTTTAGTGTATGTTCTGTCTGTTCCTTCTCATTAGTGTTTCATAAACCGACTTGTTCATCGCACGCGAATTTTAATAACTTTACGTATCTAGACGAGCGGATAGAGCAGCGGATTCTTCCCTAAACCCACCCCCTCTCCCGACTGATAATAATACCGGAACAAGCGCGTGCCCCGCAGAAGCTCATCACCTTCCACCAGCTCAATAGCGACTTAACGTTGCATACTACAGTACATATAGATACATAAAATTATTTGGCGCCCAACGTGGGGCTCGAATTTCGGTGACCCCGTCCCTTATTTCTTAAAGTCAGACCAACAGACTAATGAACATTTCGTAAATGCTTGTGCACAGATTGTGGATCTGTTGTAAATTTCAATATAAATACACAGCCCTTTCTGAAGTCATTTAGCATCCCAAAGCATGCATTTGTTTGGCGTACTGGATAAATAAAAGCTTCAAAATAGCTTTTATTCCGTTGCTTAAGATACATTTCGCATGAATTTACCTTGTTCGCTGGATACGATAAATTGGCGCTAGGCTATTATCGTCCGCCTCTGTCTTTTTCTTAGCATCCTTTGCATCAGCATTAGTAATCGGTTGGATTACCTACATATCCTTAAAAAACGTTCGCATAGACCCCCCAAAACTAAATTACCTTCATTTAATTTTGCTGCTTTGAATTTTTTTAAAATTTTTTTTGTGTAATTTTGTACAATTATTTACAATATATATAAAATGATTTCGATAGGAGAGAGTGACGAGATCGCTGTAGCAAAAACATCTGCTGTCACCTGCTTTATTTGTACCGGTCCGGTGGCCCATGAATCGGATGCACTAAGAGTTAGTTGTGGACACACTTTTCACAATGTATGTTTTAATACAAAGATTAAAAATAAGAAAGTGTGCCCAATCTGCAAACGAAACCTAGAGGAAACTTACGCGGAAAAACCAACGGGATCAGGGACCACTACTCGGGCAAAATCCAAAAGAGACACTACTGCTTCAGCTCATGAAATGGCTGACGACAGCGTTGCACCCTCCGGTGTAGATGCGCCAACAAACGAGAATTTTCAGCAATTGATTGCAAGTGCGATGGCTGCCGCCGCGATCCGTCAGTCGGAGTTACTGGCACAAGCCACCGCTCGACAGACCGATTTGATGATCCAAGCCTTACAGACAGGGTTCGAGAGATTATCTCCTACTGGGAATGTTCAATGCTCCACTCCAACTCCACCACCAACGTTGAGACAGCAAACTGATCCTGGAATTCCCAGCAATCGAAATCCTGCTACCTTAGTTCCATCGAATGGTCATGGTCTACCGCCGGAAAATAGGAATACTCCTATTGGTTCGGACTTGCGCCCAGATCGAATTAGCCAAATTATTTTTAATTGGAAACTTCGATTTTCTGGTAAATCTGTTTTAGGCGTCGACGATTTTATCTATCGGGCCGAGGCATTGACATCCCAAACGCTGCAGGGCAATTTCGAGTTGCTCGCGCGGTATGCCAGCAACCTTTTTGAAGGAACCGCAAGCGAATGGTTTTGGCGGTACCACAAAAGTGTACCTATGGTACAATGGGAGGGCCTTTGCCAAGCTCTTAAAAGTCAATTCAAAGACGAACGAACCGACCTACAGATAAGAGCGAGCATCGATAGACGCAAACAAAAGGATGGAGAAAGTTTTGACGAATTCTACGAGTCAATCATTTCTCTTGCGGATAAGCTCTCTATTCCCATGTCGGAATGTTCTCTCTTAGAGTCGCTTAGGTCTAATTTGCGCCTGGATATCCAGCATGAACTCCTATATGAGGAAATATCCAGCATATCAAAACTTCGGCATTTTGTCAGAACTCGAGAGATCTTCCTACAAACGGCAGGAAATCACGTTTCACCAAAATCTCGCCCAGTGCCGATGCCGCGCCGATCTGTCAATGCAGTTCAATGTCAGGTAGAGTGTGATTCAAATTCAAAACAGAAACCGAGATATCGGAAGACGAAGAAATGGGAATAGCCGCCATTAATTTAGTGTGATGGAATTGTGAAGCTACTGGTCACCGCTACCAGGATTGCGATAGCCCGGTTCGACGCGTATTTTGCTACGGCTGTGGAAAGGCGGATACATACAAGCCGTCCTGTAAAAAATGTAATAGTTCAAAAAACTGGGTAGCCCGTGCACAGCCGAAAAGTGCACGCAAACAGATGAGCTCGAAAGAAACCAATACCGACTAGATGTTGTTAGTGACACATCAACCAATTCTCCACCTATAATTTCCTTTTTACCGGACGTTCAAAATCACGTTTACATCTCCCCAGAATTCGACCAACCAATCCACAAAGATGAAAAATCAAACAATTTTTCGCGCTCCGTTGCCCGTCGCACTGCATTTCATAAAATGTGCAGACAGGAACGAAAGATATTGTCTTCAACAATTGTAGCCAACTCCCAGGACATTAGACCTTATGCCGATGTTTTTATTTTAGGCAAAACTGTTAGCGGCCTGCTTGACACAGGCGCATCGATAAGCTGTATCGGAGGTCGTTTTGCTCAAGAATTCATTGAATCTAAACACCCATACAAAGCTTTAGGGTCGAATGTTCGCACTGCCGATGGCAAAGCGCAGGAAATAATCGGAAAAATAACCACCGATCTCAAATTTCGCGGGATATCACATCGGTTGACCTTATACCTTGTTCCCTCCTTGTCACAAGACCTATATTTGGGAATTGATTTCTGGAAAACCTTCGGCTTGTTGCCTTCATGTTTGGTATCAGAGCGCCTAGCACTTGCTGCCTTAGATGTCACTCC
This sequence comes from Drosophila tristis, assembly GCA_018150885.1. NCBI lineage: Eukaryota > Metazoa > Arthropoda > Insecta > Diptera > Drosophilidae > Drosophila > Drosophila tristis. The sequence continues at coordinate 506,304 of JAECWT010000200.1, forward strand.
GCTGAGGACATTAAGTACTGACCAACATGACTTATTGTTAGAAGCAATCAACTGGTTTCCATCCTTTGCTAAACTTGGTTTAGGGCGAACTTCAGTTCTTTCACACGTAATAGATGTTGCAGATGCTATTCCTGTAAAGCAGAGGCATTATCCAGTTTCCCCAGCCGTAGAAAAACTTATGTACGAGGAGCTGGATAGAATGCTTAATCTAGGTGATTGAGGAATCTGTGAGTGCTTGGTCTCCCGAAGGCTGAATACATTACAAGTCTCGACCTCAAAGATGCATTTTGGCAAATTCCACTATCTATGTCGTCACGTGACAAAACCGCTTTTAGTGTTCCTGGCAGGCCTCTATACCAATATACCGTTATGCCATTTGGTCTTTGCAACGCCCCACAAACAATGTCAAAGTTGATGGATCGAATTATTCCTGCTCACCTACGCAGAGAAGTTTTCATCTATTTGGATGATCTCTTGATAGTGTCAGATTCGTTCGAGAGGCATTTGGCTGTATTAAAGGATGTTGCGGGACAATTAAAACAAGCAGGCTTGACCATAAACATCGAGAAAAGCCATTTCTGCCTAAAAGAGGTCAAATATTTGGGCCATGTTGTCGGAAACGGTACTATCGGTACAGATCCCGATAAGATTGCCGCGATTACAGATTTTCCTATCCCTCGTTCTATGAAACAGGTTAGACGGTTTCTGGGCATGACAGGGTGGTACAACAAATTTATTTTTAATTATGCATCCATTGCGTCACCCATTACCGATACATTAAAATTGAATCGCAAATTTTGTTGGAATGAAGATGCACAGAAAGCGTTTGAATCGTTGAAGTTGAAGCTCAGTTCAGCACCAGTCCTTCATAGCCCAAATTTCGAAAAACCTTTTGCAATTCATTGTGAAGCAAGCCATACTGGTGTGGGTGACGTGTTGGTCCAGGTTAACCAGGATGGCGATGAAGTACCGATAGCATTTATGTCCCGCAAGCTTAACCAATGCCAGAGAAACTACTCTGTCACAGAAAAAGAATGCTTGGCAGCTATTCTAGGCGTTAAGAAGTTTAGAGCTTATGTCGAGGGTCAAGAATTCTCTATAATTACGGACCATGCTTCCCTAAAATGGCTTATGTCACAGTCCGACCTAAGCTCGCGGTTAGCTCGTTGGGCATTAAAACTGCAAGGTTTTGAGTTTAAGATAATACACCGTAAGGGTACTCAAAACGTTGTGCCGGACGCACTGTCCCGTACTCATAATGATGATTTATCCGAAATAAGTCTTGGCACGACTGTGGATCTGGATTCGGAATACTTCCGTTCAGTCGAGTATAGTTGATGGATACATTTACAGGCGAGCTGAGCATACCACAGGAGACAAGGTTGCAGACGATTTATGTTGGAAATTATGGATTCCAAAGGACATGGTTCCGGAAATTCTCAAATCCGCTCATGAATCTCCCCTGTCTTCTCACGCTGGCATTTGTAAAACCCTTGATCAACTGCGTCGATATTTTTTCTGGCCAAACTTAGTAAATGACGTGAAAAATTACATCAACAGCTGCGAGATGTGTAAATGCACGAAGTATCCTAATTACACCTTACGTCCGCCCTTAGGGAAAACGGCTGAAACGCAACGCGTTTTCCAAAAGCTATTTGTTGATTTTCTAGGACCTTACCCTAGGAGTCGTTCAGGGAATATTGGTATATTTGTGGTGCTAGACCATTTCTCTAAATTCCCTTTCTTGAAAACAGTAAAAAAATTCACAGCTGAATCTGTCATTCGTTTCCTCGAAGAAGAAATCTTCCATTGCTTCGGTGTTCCAGAGGTTGTTGTTTCCGATAATGGCGTTCAGTTTAAGTCCAATAGTTTCAATGCACTTCTGGAAAAATACAAAGTTAAGCATTGCTATACAGCCATTTATGCGCCTCAAGCCAATGCGTCTGAAAGGGTAAATAGATCAGTAATTGCCGCCATAAAATCCTATATACATCCGGATCAGAAGAACTGGGATGAACGGCTAAGTCATATATGCTGTTCGTTGCGTTCAAGTGTTCACTCAGGTGTAAGTTCCAGCCCTTATCGTATGGCATTTGGTCAAAATATGGTTATGAGTGGATCTCAGTACGACCTCTTGCGCAGATTAGAGCTTTTGGAGGATCGAACTGTGCAGTTTAATAGGGAGGATTCCTTCGACTTGATTCGCTCAAAAGCAAAACAGTCCATGCTGCGGCAACGCAGTCGAAATGAGCGGAATTATAACCTACGAAGCCGAGAAGTTTCTTTTGCAGTTGGTCAGGAATTATTCCGTCGTAACTTTCAACAAAGTAATTTTGCAAAGACTTCAGTGCCAAACTGGCTCCCAGTTTTATAAAGGCAAGAGTGAGAGCTAAATTGGGTAAAAGCTACTACGAAATTGAGGACTTGCAAGGTCGCTTAGTCGGAAAATATCACGCAAAAGATTTGCGGCAATAATGGTTAAAGTAATTCCAGCGCGGATCACTCTTTCCATGCTTTCACCCTGTAAAGTGTGATTTTAGCAGGGGGGTGTTGTAGTGGCGTTGGTAGTTGCAGCTGAATAAAAATAAGTAAGCGCAATGATTGATATTATCGCATGCGATAAAATTGGATAAATTATGCTGGCAGAACCACGCTGCATAATTTCAGGCAAAGCAAAGCTTAGATTTCAAACCAGCTGATTGGGCGAAGCTTCGTTAAATGACAGTTCTTAAAAGAAGCTTTTTAGAACAACGTTTAGCACTTCCTATCGCATTTAAACGGCTCGATCCCCAGAAAAATTCTTCTTTTCGTATACCCAAAATTCGGATCGGTTCGTGACCCGTTTTGTAGTGAGCCAAGTTTCTAACAACCACGTGTGTGAAAAATTTAAAACGAACGCCGTGCAGTGTTTTAGTGAATTTAAATTTCACCTGGCCTAGAGCCATTCCAACATTTCTGGACTGGCGTACACCCCATCCACGATCAATATACGGACAGAAGAAAGTGCTAATTATCCACGGAAATCCCGGAAAGATCGGTAGGTCCAATGCGGCAGAGAACAAAGGTTCCTATAATAGCCTCTTGGCTGTATTCTTCCCCCGCAGGGCTTCGCTTACGCTTTTTCCCCCCACGCTCAGCCAGAGCAGCAGCGCCTTGACGTCTTGTCGGCAATAAGCTGAGGGGTGGGGCATATTTTTTCTTGGGAGCCCGGTGGACGCCCGGCTCCAGCATATAGTTACACCCACGTTGGAAAACGTAACGACGTAACACCCCACAACCTTGATGTAACCTTGACATAACCTCTGCGCAGGCGCCACAGCCTACATTGCCTACAGTGTAGGACCGCTAAGGAGAACATGAATACTTCTTAGGCTGCAATCGAAGCCTAAGGCACCGTCTTTTTTTATTATTTAATTAAACTTAAATTTTTGCCAATTCTATTAATTTGATTTACCGACCTGTATTCTTCCCCCCTTATTTAATTATGTTACATTAGTCACAGAAGAAAGAAAAGAAACTGAAGTTTGTTAAAAGGAAAGAAAAAAAAAGAAAAAAATTTAAACTATAACATGCAGTCGGCCAAAGACAACAGGGAACCATAATTTTTATAATCCACAGCTTCTTCAAAACCCCAGCGAAAGGCCTTTCAGCGAGGGAGTACTGTAAGCATACATACATGCATACCAAACTGTGAGTGATGAAAGATCAATTTTTTTTGTTCCCTTTTGGTGCGTTCTTCCCGCTAGACGAACCGACCTGCGCATAGAAGTTTATGCACAAGCGCCGGAGTTTTTTTGCTTTTGCTACTAACGTAACTTGCCATGTATTCAATGCAGTTCTTACATGGGGAAACCAAAACGAAAGCTACACTAGCCAACAAAAAATTCTTTTTTTTTTTGATTTTCCTTCTTTTTTTAAGACCTTCTTATATATGCCTTTCATTATTATATTTAATCCCCTTCATTTATATTCCATATTCAATATTTGCTTCTTAATTTAATGTTATATTTCATCTATTATATACATACATACCTTTACCTTTTTCTAGATAAATTTGTATAATTTTCTTCCCTACTTTATATTATTTTCCTTTTATATTTCGGTATCACCATTGGAAAATCAACATAAGTTGTTTCAATAATTAGTTTAAAATCGATAGTTTTTGGATGTTGCGATGTTGAATAAATTTAGCTATAAGCTTTAATATGAACTCTTGCTAATTGTGCCTAACTTGAGGGGGTCATGCGTCGTGTAGGGAACGTAGGCCTAGGTATTGCGGCATAGACTTTTTAGGGATCGCCGTATAACTTTATTGGATTATAGCGATCATGGAAGGGAGGGCATTCGTGGCCGCGTTTCCATCTTGCGCCACAGGATAAAAGTCTGGATGCTAGGAGTTTAGTGTATGTTCTGTCTGTTCCTTCTCATTGGTGTTTCATAAACCGACTTGTTCATCGCACGCGAATTTTAATAACTTTACGTATCTAGACGAGCGGATAGAGCAGCGGATTCTTCCCTAAACCCACCCCCTCTCCCGACTGATAATAATACCGGAACAAGCGCGTGCCCCGCAGAAGCTCATCACCTTCCACCAGCTCAATAGCGACTTAACGTTGCATACTACAATGGAAAATACAAAATACAAATACAATCATAAACTCAAAAATTTATATACTGACTGGGTACTAGTATACGAGTAGAGTCGCATCCGCAGAAGCGACTCACACGTTCCTTCTCATTTTGAATAGGCACTGAGTACACGATACAGAGAAAGAAGATAGCGCAAAACGCAGAACCGTTATGTTAGAAGAGAAGAGCTATAGAGACGCGCGTGACGTAGATAATGTACGAGCGAGCACTTGGTTTAATGTTAGCGAACATATTAGCGTTGCAACTGACAATTTCTTCATTCTTCCAGCGTCCCTAATCTCGTATAAAGACACGGCCTCACCTAGCTTTATCCACCTTGCGGGGGAGTTGTAGATATTCCACTGTCTTGGAAGTTTTTTTCTTCTACATTGCGACCGATTTCCCCCGAAATCGACTACACAGCCATCGTCGCCCTCTGGACTACTGAGTGTCTGCGTGCCCCATCAGTGGCTATAATGATAATTCAATCTGATCCAGACATGGTCATTCTTTATGATTCTGCGTTTTCGGTTTTCTCGTATCTTCAAAATTGTGGATACCGCAGATTTGCGGCCCTTCTTTGTACACTTGTAACAGTGACACTAGCTTTTGCACTAGCTTTTACAGTCGAGGCTATATGGTCAAGAATATATGCTTTATATAGCTTATGGGGTCGGAAACACATCTACTTAATATATACCCAATACCGGGTAAAAAAATTACTTTTCAAAGGAACTTGTAATTATACCCGTACTCAAAAAACAGTTAAGGGATTTGTGGTAAAAGTGGATGTGTGTAACGCAGGGAGGAAACGTTTCCGACCCCATAAAGCATATATATTCTTGATCAGCATCAATAGCCGAGTCTCTGTCTTTCTGTCCGTCTTGATGAGACTATAAGATTATAAACAGGAGCAACAGTCTCTATCCAGGTATAGTTGTTCTGGCAGCGGAATCCGTCTAAGCCGCGAGATGAACGAAATAATGCTCAATCCAGTGGACGGTTGCCAGGTGGAGTTCGTTGGGGACGATACACACCACTGGTTGGCCACCAATCTTGGCCCTTCCGACACGCCCTATGAGGGAGGACACTTTCAGTTTGACTTATTATTCCCAGAGAACTACCCGTTTTACCCGCCTGATGTAAAGTTTCTCACTAAAATTTACCACTGCAACATCCATAGTGACGGCCAGCTGCGCCCGGATATACTATCGTATGATTGGTCGCCGGTCCAGACTGTAGAAAACGTGCTCTTGTCGATCAGGTCTCTGCTATCACATCCCAATTATGAGAGCCCCGTGAATAGAGACATTGCCAACATGTACAAGACGGACCGAGCGCAGCACGACCAAATCGCCAGGGAGTGGACCACACGTTACGCTACTACCGAGCCTTTTTAAATCATACTTTATTAAGCACGCAAATAATACATAGTTTTACTACCCCATGATACCCACATTCATACCCAGATACATACAGATAAATATAAGCATGCTCATTGAATACATTCTCTTTTGGGGGTAGTTGTGGGCATACTATTCCGATGATGGTTGTAAAATATCCAAAAAAAAAGGTGCAGTATAAGTATGAAATATGTATGTAAAATATAAATTAAAAGCCCATTAAAATTTTATAATTCTAAAAATTTGCACCTTATTTATTTCGTTCCGGCGGACCCAGCGAACATCTCGCCTGATTCCTTCCTAATGCCTTCAGACAATCTTAAGATTGATAATAAAACACAGATAATTTAAATTTCAATATGATTTATTTAAATGGAATCGAAATCAGCTCTTCTGATATACAAAATTTATTAAAAAACGAAAAGGAACGGTTGAGTTACTGCTGCAGGTCCTTGCCCTGGGCAAGATCGTGATCCCAATTCCGCGATTCCAGAATGGTGCAGTTGTGGGCAAAGTCTACGAGTATTATGGCGGAGCGCCACTGAAGAACGGCTGTGCCAACATCGAAGTTTGCTGTGCACTTTCGTTAACGGAAAGAGAAAAGAGGGAAGCCTTTAAAATATATGTATCATATACACACATATGTACATATATTTCGTATGTGAAGAAGCCAGTTATAGGAGCTCAGACCGATTGTCCTTCCAGGTACGGCCTGCATTCTTCAGATGGTCTGGAGAGGACCCGACACAACAACACTGATGAGGCGCAGACTGGCGAGTTCCCATGGATGATAGCGTTGGTGGATATCTCTGATGGCATTACGCGCAACATAGGCGGGGGATCTCTGATAGCGCCCAGAGTTGTGCTGTCAGCGGCACACAAACTGCTTGACTCGTCTCCATCCTATCTCATGGTTAGAGCCGGCAAATGGGATGCGTCATCCATAGCGGAGTCTCTCCCGCATGAGGATCGTAGTGTGACCGATATCCTGTATTTCCACATGGCACCCCACATCAGCCCAAATTGCCTGCCCCAAGCCGCAGGACACTACGAAAATCTTGGCTGCTTCGTCGGCGGTTGAGGAAAAAAGGCTTTCGCGCAGAACGATTATCCGAACGTACTGAAGAACTAGATTTTGCCCCCACTTCAAATTCTAAAAGATCTTGATATGCAAGCCGGCATCGTAAACTAGGGCATTGAATGTGGCGAGGAACGCGTGCACAGATATGGCGCTGCTGCGGTTCTGGATTGACCTGCAGCTCAGACACAGAGACACGATTCCAGTAACTTATCTCCACTAAGGTAATAACACAGAAAACTAAAATAAACAATTAAAGATTCCCAATTGCCTATTGACTGTAATGATAGGTAGAGTCTCAGTTGTCTGTAAATTGTTGCAAAGTTTAAACCAATTCGCAGTGTTAGTGTCCACAGAATTGAATGTTAAAATTCCGAAGGAAATTCAAGGACTTCACCTGCCGACGACTGCCCACGATGCTGTGCAAGGCAACTCCTGCCCTGTAATAATTGTCATAGCGTACAGATAAAGACAGATTAAATACCCTGCAGCTGCTCCAGCAGAAAGCAACTCCCTTATATTCAAGTTGGTTTTCTTTGCATTTAGCGAGAAAAAATAACACAAAAATGTGTATTAAAAATGTTTTGGGTGCTGGCATCCGGATCCGGTGCCTGATGAATGAGCTTCACTGGCCCAGGGGTAAGGGTTGCGTCAGTTGACAACCGCTGGAGTCTGGTTGCCTGCTTAGTCTCCGCCCAGGTCCCGGTACCGGTCCCGGTCCCTGTCCCTGGCTGGGTCATTTCAGGAGACGTTTTCTAATAAACATTACGTTGACATGAAATACACGCCAAACAAATGAGCGAAATGCATTTCATCCCGTGGACGGCGGGGGCGTGGCCAGCCCTGGCAGATGCTGGCTAATGCCGCCCTTTCCGCCTGGCTTTCAGCGCCAGCACCGCAGGATATGTTTACAAATTGAAAAATATAGCATGCGACCGACCGAACGTGCAGCAGAGGCACCACCGCGGTGCACAGTAGGCTGCTCGTAAAGTGGTTCAATTCCATACGAGTATAGAACTAAAAAAACACTCGAAATTCTGCCAATGCAAAATCATCAAAATATATGATGTTTCCGGTTGAAAGAAAGATCTCTGACACCATACTTTATATTCATATTCTTGTGCATAATCATAAATGGTTTTCTGAATATTATAAAACAGAATAAATCACCTGGACGAAAATCATACAAATGTAGACTTGAGTTTCTTTAGAAAGATATTAAATAGCGTAATAATAATGATAAAAACTAAACCCACTCCTTGAGTAATAGCTCCTAAATAGCATATATTAATATTGTTGTCTAAAATCAATGACCTACAGACCACTGTGCTATCCAACTCGACTTAGTTCTACCGCAAAAATGAGTTGTACCATGGGCATGGGTCAGTCGGCGCTGGACAGGCGAGGCAGTCTTCCTGCAAGGGACTTTGGACGTGCCCCGCGGTTTCCCACTATAACACGACTGCAGCTCTTACGTACCAATGTAAATGAAGAATATGGCAAACTATATGGGTTCAAATACATTTAAACAGTATACACGATGTCCGCAGAAAAGCAGCCGGGGAGAAGCGAAAATCTGACACGAAACATTCGCGTGACAAGCAAAATGTTGCCACATCGCGGGGAACCACACGAAGGGTGGACATTCACATTCACGTCCAGTGCATTTCCAGGCGGGGAGCTAGAGAAATAATTATGGCGCAAATCACAATGCAAAGTAGGAGCAGAAAAAGAAAGCAGCTACAAATTGAAAGTGCACAAAGATGGGGATAGAGAATTGTCAAAGCATGGAAATAGGCCGCAGGATATTCTGGACAAGGTGGGAGAGAATTTTTCCCCATGACATTGACAAAGAACTTCAGAAGGGTAGAATGCAGGGAGAGGAAGATAAGCGGAGGCTGCCCGCTTTAGACTTCCGGCTCCAGCTCGGTGGCCTTGCCCATGCAGATCTACGCCTCGATTCTCTATTTCTATTATGATTAGTGTAAAAAAACGAGCATTCTGCGGCGAGATAATAAGCTAGAGAACATAAAAAGATTTACAAAGCTTGACAGGAGATTAGCTCCTATGCTCCTATACCTTTTATCAGTTTAGAGGTTTTGAAGGGTATTCATAGTTTCGTCAACTCTGTAATTTTCTTACACAGCGAGAAAACAACCATTAACCACACACAACTCTACTGCCAGTCTCTTCTCACTCACTTAATGCTTGTAGCTTTATCAGTCTTCCATTTTCAATGTTCATCGTTCGATGTTCAGAATCGTATTTTTATACCCGTACTCAAAAAAGAGTTAAGGGGTATATTAGATTTGTGGTAAAAGTGGATGTGTGTAACGCAGAGAAGGAAACGTTTCCGACCCCATTAAGTATATATATTCTTGATCAGCATCAATAGCCGAGTCGATAGAGCCATGTCTGTCTGTCCGTCCGTCCGTCCGTCCGTATGTCCGTCTGTCCGTCTTGTTTGACGCCTGGATTTCAGAGACTATAAAAGCTAGGGCAACCAAATTTGGTTTCCAGACTCATGTGATATCACACTGCTACAAGTGTATTTCAAAATTTCGCCCCGCCCCCTTCCGCCCCCACAAAGGACGAAAATCTGTGGCAGGCACAATTTTAAAGATACGATAAAACTAAAAACGCAGTATCGTAGAAAATGCCCATATCTACCAGATTGCTGAATATGAATCAGATCGGATAATAATTATAGCCAGAATGAAGAAATTAATTTTCAGTTGCTTCCCCCGCCTCCTCCAGCTGGAGACACGATACTCATTCTCTCTCTCGTTCGCACACTCTGCCGCGTTCAGTGCGCAAGCAACCCCTAGAGGAGGAGATGTAGAATCTAAATGGAACATGTACAATCTATGTACATGTTAGATGTAAAATATACATTGTAGATGTAGATGTAGATAACAGATGTAGCAAAAAAATGTAAAATGTAACATTTTTTTTTAATCCTAAAATTCTAAAAAATAATGCTCCAAAATGTAAACACTGACTGAGTACGGGTATAAGTCGAGTCGCGTCCCCAGAAGCGACTCACACGTTCCTTCTCGTTTTGAATAGGCACTGAGTGTAACGAGAGCATTTATTTTCCACAATATCCACACACACAGCTTATATTATTTGGATGGCCTCACGAGTCTCGGAGATCTACCTCGATCTAACACTCTTCCTTTTTACCAAATCAAGCAATTTTTACCAACTGGATCCATACCCAGAATTCAAAAACAATTAAAGGTGGACAAATGGCTCAAATTAAAATAAGATTTTAAGTAAGGACCAAGTGGTCGAATCTTTTTTTTTTATTCTGCACTTCTTTCTATAACACTACTCAACAACATTTATTTTTAAAGAATTTTTTAAAATCTGTTATTTTTTTAATGTTTTTTTTAGAAGTAGTGCTTTTATTTTTCACATAACTTAAGTACTTTATATCTGGTTGCATAGAACTTTGCAGTTCAATTATTAAATTTGAATTTTAAAGCTTAATATCTTCCAGGCGTTAAGCTGCAGATACAAAGTGTCTGGGTTGGATTTATAGCTGCATTTGTCAGCTTTTCAGAAAAAAAAACATTAAAAAATACCAGATTTTAAAAAATTCTAAAAAAAAAAAACTAAATTATAAAAAAAACCATAATTTGTTAAAAAATTAAAGCTCCGAAATCTATAAAAAAAATTAATTTTGGGCCACAGCCTAAATGTCGTGTTGAGTAGTGTAATTTGGAAACTGGAGAATTTGTGTGGCCACATTGTCTACACATTTAAAGGTTAAATGGGAACCTGCTTCTGCAGGAGAGTAATAATCTGATCATTTTTCTATAACAAATCTAATTTAGAACTCTAAAAATTAAATATACAAAAATATGTATGGTAAAATTGGCCAACTAAAGTTTATTATCGACAAAATAAAATCAAATTTAAATTGAGACTTTTGGATAAGTTTGCATAGGGTTATATTATTATTTCTTTCAAACACAGTTTATGTCATGAATCTTCTTTATTCCTTGATCAGCTAATAATTTATCAAAGCCGAAATGGCCGAAGGCCACAGCTGGGTACTTATTGCCGAATACACTTTGAAATCCTCAAAATCTGCAGTGAAGACGATGAATTCGCACGTAGAATTGGAATTACTGGCCGGCGTGATTTCTTCATCCACATTTCCGAAAACTGTTCTTCTGCTCTGTCTACTCCCAATCTGATGCCCAATCTAAATGAAATACAATTGGCATCTAATTAATCGCCATTCGTTTGGGGATGATCTTTAAAAACCTTACCAAAATGATCGGACACAAAGCTTAGCATTTCTGGCATTTCTGATTTCGCCAAGCAATGAGAACATAATACCGCTACACATGAAAGAACGATCGTTTAATTATGCGCCGAATCTTCAAATGCATGCTATGATGGTCGAGGATCTGCAGCCTCCAAGCTTAAACGTCTACATCAGCAACACTGGCTTCCGATGCAGCTCCTTTTCTCATTGTTGAGGTGAAAAAAGTCGATCTACAGATCCACAAAAAATCCGAAGGGGTCAAGGTGCTGAGCCAAGAGATAATCAAGACTCTACGGGACCTCAGCACCATGAATATCCTGTATATGCATGCTACAAAATCGCAGAATAAGCTGGGGTCTCCTCGAAAGCCTCTGTGGATAGATGAAAATATTTATATTCGATATCAGTGATAATACGAGTATTCGTGCCATACACTTTCCAATCTTGTATAGGGCACAAGCAATGGAGCTGGGCTATGTTCGTTTAGGCTAGAACAGGCGGTCCCTGGAAGCACAAGATCTTACCATGCGGCTACCCTTCAGGGCACTGACGGCAACTTTCTCTATGATGCGCTTCTTCATATCCTCCGATGCAGGTCACCATGCCCTTAGTGATCAGGGCTAGTGACTCTCCAGGGTAACGACGTGAGCCAAGTCGAGGTAGTTGCAGGTTAAACTATTTTGAACGAGATAAAGATAAATGATTATGATAAAGTTGGGAAGCTACTGGATCTCCAGTAAGTTAAGTTTGGACAGTTCTCCATCGATAACCTGCATGTGCCTTCCCACAAGAGAACTCCTTGCTCCCAATGAGCGGCACATCTGTTTTTATAGGATATGTTGCAGTTCCTCTGGCTAGTCGGCTGGAAGGGAGGCCACCAAATCGCATAAGTCGGTGGTACTTTGCTCAGCTCGTTGTGGAGTCTCTTTTCAAAAGAATGAGATGAGCGGGGAGATTCTTTGATATATGGTGTTGATTTCCCGTTGAGTTTTGATAATCTCATGGGTAAACGCCTTGAGCTCATCGGGCTTTTTGTACTAATGATCAGTAGGTTGCCATTCTCCTCCTTTACAATTGGCACATGATCTGCAGCGGCAGCAGCTGATGCTGATGTACACGCCTCGGCTTCTGTTTTGATTGTAGATTTTGCTGCAGCTTCAACTGGGTAATGCAATGTTGCACTTACCTGGGTTCTTCGGAGGTTGTAGAATCTGCAATGGAAGATTCGACGCACCCCTAACAGATCGTTCAGAAGGGGATTTCGCTGCTCATTTTACTACACTGGGAAGTGCTGGCATCTTGCCCCAAACCTAGACATACTTAAACATACGTGCGTGTATCCGTGGCACGGTCCGGGGCAATCGTCGCTCCTGTTTCCCACCTCATCGTGGATCAGTGACATGAGGGACAGGCCATAGACAAGCAGGCCTGAGATGCCGTGCGCCAAGCCACATCCAAACGCCGCGGCGCGCCGTTTACTCATCAGGATGCTCTGCTTCAGCGAGGGTGTAGAATCTACACTGTAGATCGAAATCACAGGCTGCAACTAGCAACTAATTGAAAATAATAAATAAATGAAATAAGTTTAAATTTTCGAATTTTCGACAGAAAACAAATTTACTGAAATTACTGAAAAAATTATATTAATTAATATTATGCCGAGAGCAATAACATTTTTAATGTTCACTGATTGAGAAACCCGAATTGAATGACCCAAAAGTGGAAATTCTCCGCACAGGCTCTGACGAATTGACATTTCTGACAGAAATGCCAAGGAGCAAATGTCCATTCGATTTCAAAGGTCTCAGTCTATAAATGTCACACTTTGTGTGACTCAATTAACATCGATAACTTCTAGATTGGACTGAGAAGAATTCTTAGCAGAAAAATAAGAAGAAAAAAAAAAAAATTACGGTTAAATTTTTACAAATTATAACAGTGGAGAGATTTTTTGAACTCACGACGCAAACAATTTCCTAACAGCGATATCATTTATGGGTTTTACAAGGAAGAGCAAATGGTACTCAATGGAATATGAAACAGAAATTGTCATTATATTATATATATATATACCTTGGTCCGTATGAGATCGTCAACGTCAAGCGTAACGGACGATACGACGTTAAGAAAGCAGCCCCGGACATCGAAGGACCAAACGTGACAGCGACTAGTTGTGACAATCTCAAGCTGTGGAAGTTTGTCGAGGATTTAAAGTGCAGTGCAGTGTCAGCGATAAGAAACAGCCAGCGAGGTCCTGCAAAATATCTGTAGAATGTCTGCCACGAAATAGATTGACGTTCCATCGCCGATCTATTGGATCTCTTCAATTTTATTTGGAAACGTTTTGCATTCACTAAATTGGCAATATGAATATATCACGGGTTCCCTTAAACTAAGCAAGAGTATGGTTTAATTACGGCGGGTCTATAAACTGTAAATCAAGAAAATGGCACACAACATTTTACATACATAAATACATATATACATTTTAAGGATTTAAATCTCCTGCTGAAAAGTAGAATGGGAAAAGCGCAAATCAACCACAAAACATTTTCGTGGCAAGAAAAATGCTGCCATATCGCTGGGAACCACACGACGGGTGGACATTAACATTTACGTCCAGTGCATTTCATGACGAGGAGTTGGAAAAATAATTATGGCGCAAATCACAACAATGCAGAGAGGAGAAAAGGAAAAGAGGATACAGCTACAAATTGAGAGTGCACACAGAGGGGAGCAAAGCATTGTCAGAGCATGGCAATAGGCCGCAGGATATGCTGGACAAGGTGTGAGAGCAGTTTCCCCCCATGACATTGACAAAGAACTTCACAGGGAAAGCATAAAAGGTGAGAGGGAGCGGGAGCGGGAGCAACAGACAGTCAGAGATGACAGATAACATTTTATTTTTGCTTTTTGTCGAAATTCTCGTGTATATTCCAGACATGGGGAAATTAACTTGCGGCTTGCCAACAGACAAACCAGAAACAACAGGCAGCTCTAATTTGGAAATGTCAGAGATTGACAACAATTAAATTTGCCTCCTGTCTGCCGGCAAAATGAGTTGGCAAATCAGTTTCGCCCTCACCTAAGCAGTTGTCACTCGTCCGTGTTGCGGAATTGTTGACAGAATTCAAATCAATGCCAGAAGGCAGACCTGCTGCAGAATGACGTCGAGTCTGACTCTGACTCTGACGGTGAGTCTGCCACTGATGATGATGATGATGACAATGTCTGTGTCATAAATGTCACTTTCAATTTCATTTGACAGGCATGCAGGATTTGATGGGTTCGATTGGAGCATGATTTGAATGGAAAATTAGCAAAATGAGGTTGGGTTGCTCCTTGCGAGAAAATGTAAATGAAATTATGTCAGTCTTAAATTATGAAATGTGCGAAAATAGCGAAGTATTCAACAAGAAAAATAGAATATGGCAGGTTCCTTTCTTGGCCCTGTTTTGGCTTAATTGGTGGGAGGGAAAGCTTAAGTGGGCAGTGTTTCAGGTGGATTTTAGCACATCATCATTTTGATATCAGGGCAAGCAGTACTCTTGAAGCCAACACTGGATAGCACTTAAAGCCAGAGAGAGATAGAGAGAGAGAGCACACGATAAAAACATCATCGAGTACTATTATCACCCAAGGCTATACTTTTACGCATTGAAAGCCAGATGCAGTCCATGGGCCTGGGTAGAACGAGCGTCAAATGTCGAAGGTCTCGTTTTCCATCGGCGCCGACTTTGCTGGGGCTATCTCCTTTCCTCGTGGCAACAGTCTGGGTCGGGGGCTGGGGCTGGGTCTGGGTCTGGGCCGGCAATGAGTGCTTCCTGTATCCGTTCCGGCATCTCTCCACTGTCTCTAGACAAGTGTACAAGCAACTATAACTGTCGGCACAAGTTGGCTTTATTATTTCCACACTGTTGAATATGCATATAAAAAGCGAATCAGAAGTGGCAGCAGAAGAGCAGGGCAGAGCAGACTTTGTGCTGCTTTGACGACTAGCGGCACGCCCCTTGGTCGTCCTTTGTTGTCCTGCCAATGGCCAAGACGAGGTCCCATGGCCATGAGAACGGAATGGATGGTGATGGTGGTTCGCTTTCCATTTTTGCAGTTCAAGCCGGGTGCATTATCACTCGCCAGCCAAGCAAAATATTGTGGGTGCATTAAATATTTTCCCTCTGGCCACAAGACAAAAGAAAAGCTGGGAGTGGTCCGAGGGCTGCACAAACTATGCATCTCATGGGTCTCCCATGGGCATGAGATGAGCCAATGGCCCAGCGCCAGCACCCAGCACCCATCCCAGTCCAAGTCCAGGCCTTTGTCTGCATTTTATATTAAACTATTTATGCCACCGCTGGAGCTGGCTGCTCTCTGCTAGCTGCTAGCTGCTAGCTGGTAACTGGTAACAATATCTCAAGGAGTCTCCGGGTCGAAAATTTACCTACAGCAAGCCCAGTCTGGGAGCATTTTTATCGTGCTACATTTTGCGGAGGAATTTATGAAAAATTTAAAACAATTATGTGGCTTCAGCCACAGCATAGCGGTGTGGTGCAGCAGGAGGATGGGCGGCCATTGATCGCTTGGTTGCCCAGCTGGTCAGCAGAGGAAATTGTGAAACATTCTATGTGGCGGATGAGGTTGAGGGTAAGACACAGAAAGACCCAAGAATATCAACTATGCATTGATTGGTTTTTTTTTCTACATGGAAAAAGGGCATGGGGAGTGAGAGCATACAAATAAAGGCGGATAAAGAGTTTCGGGACAAGCCAAAGAGTAACTTTCTTGGGCAAAGACTAGTTACGGATTATGAGATTAGCAACGAAAACACACTGCTCCGATTGAAATTAGTTTGTTTACTGTGACAACCTGACATTGGCATCGATGGTTGACTCGGAACACAAAAACCGATGAACGAAAAGATAGATCGCTAGGCAAGAAATAAATGCCTTTGTGCTAAAACAGAAGAAGCTAACCACCGATAGATACGATAGATATATGCATCGCTCGAGAACGGGATTTTAATTAATGAGAATTATTTCTAAGCATCCACTCGGACTTTGTGGATCCAGCTGAAATGCATAAAAACCAAAAGGAACCTGGAATTAATAGCGCGCGCCTGCATGCATGCAATGAATTTTTAAGGCACCGTATCGAAATTTAAAAACGAGAAGGTCCCTGTACAAAATGCGGTCTCAGCATAAAGACAAAACCAAAGGCAGAAAAGGCTCGCCAACAGGCTCCCAAGGTTAGGTGAGCAGTATGCCAGTACCGCGGATAAATGAAGTCACTTCGGAACTCAGGTCTGCTCATGTGGGATCTTAATGAAACTTATGAATTAAAGTCCCGGTGTTTTTTCCTTCGTCTTACGGACAGCATCATCGCAGCAGCAACAAACAGAAAAAAACAGTTATTTGCTGTAGGACATCAGCCTTAAGACGCCTCCATTTGGCCTTGAGAAGCTTCTTTCCCGTTTGCGGAAGCTATTTAATGAAAGTTATTTGGTTAACAACATGAAAATGGAGTTGGCCAGCAATCAAACATATAAAATGCATCGAAAGTGTGCTAATATGTTTTGTCTGCTGGTGGATATGCTCTCAAACTGAGATCAGATACACAAAATTTAAAAATGTATTGAAGAAATATAAGGAATAAAGCTGGTGCCAGAAGAATGGAAGTTATCAGAAGCAATCAAAGCGAATCCGTACAAATGAATACAGCCCCAACTCCTACTTCCTGTCTCCATTAGGATTAAATCCAAGTTATAATAAGGAATATTACCTGAAGAAAGTGAATCCAATTAGTATATCGTTTGGTAAGAAGTTAAATGAATCGTTTACCCCTTGCCTGGCTCATTGCGCTCAATTTGAAATTATCGCAAAGCTGGGCAAAATTTGGCTGGCCTGCCTACCGCTTCCGTGCAACATTTGCGATGCATATTCGCGGCCGAAAATTCATTGGAAAATGTTGCGGCATAAACAATTTTTCGACCATTCTCTGCCACAGAGCTTAATTAGCCAGCCGCAGCCCAAAAATCCAATTGGCATGACGATTGGCAGGCAGCCATGAGCGTAGCCACCCGCAAAATGGCTGAAATTTTGGGGGAATTGTCTTTGGTGGAAATCAATTGCATGAGCTTTAAATAGCACAATGGGTGGGGGCCGGCCCTGGTGCTCTCTGTCTTCTTGCTTGTTAAACAATATTGCTGCACAGAGATTAGGCGCTTATTTTGACAGGAGCTGTCAGCTGTTGGCTGTTGGCTGTTTGGCTGTGAGGAACGAACGGACACCTACAGAGGATAGTCGGCCTGGTCGTGGGCTTTTGCCTGGGTAAACAGACGAAAATATTTGCAGCTCCGTTCTCGTTTTCGGCAAGCATCGAGTGTTGGAGACGGACACTGGCCTTAGCCAGCTGACGATGATGATTCTCATATCTCTGGTGCAGCAACGAGTGCATGGCGCTCTTCTGCTCGAGTGCCCTGCCCCCTCATTCGCATCCGCATCCGCATCCACTTCGGCATCGGCATCCACATCGAGAATAGTTTTTCTTTGGCTTCTCTCATTTTTCATGCGCGCCAGCTAAGCTTTTAATTAAATGCAAGAAAATTCAATTTTAATTAAAATTTCTCAAAAGTCTCTCTCTGGCCCGACGCTGCATACGGATGGTGGACCGATGAGGATGTGGATGTGGATGAGGATGAGCACTCTGGCAGTTTTGAGCTCTCGGGTCTTGTCCTGTTTTCGATCTGGGTTGTTCTACTCGAGTGTTTGCCAAACGTGTAAAATTGAAAATTAGGAAATCGAATTGTAATGCCAGCAGAGTGAAGACAAAGACTGAGGGGGTAGCAGCAAGCAGAGTGTTGCTGGTAGTGGTACTGGCAGTGGGATGGAGCCAAGTCATCAGGCACACACAAAAGCAAAATTGTAAAGTAATTGGAAATGAAAATTCATTTAGGGCCCGGATCGAGATGAACAAATGCGTGGGGAGAGCGGGGGACAGGGACAGCGTGCATTGTGAAGGGTGTAGGGTGCAGGGCGCGGTTGCAGGAGATATCCAAAGAGGCATAAGGCATAATCTGATTGGGCTTTGTTATTGTCCAATGGACATTCTACTGTCGACTCAGGACCAGCTACAAGAGAAGGGACTTGTGCTGAAACAATGGTTAAGCAGTCTCCCATACTAATTACTAAATATCAAAACATTTCCATAAATTAACAAATATTAACGTTCAACAAAGTTTAAGAGCAGCAGATCGTTCTTTAAGATCTCAAATACCCGATAAATTCAAGTTATTGATTCATTCATTCATTCGTACTCACAATTGGAAATATTTATACTACTCCGCGAATAAACCAATTATAAAGTCCATTTTGTAGCAACAAAACAATTTCCATTTCCATTCGCCCACCAATGGCACGAACTGATCCTTACTGCGCTCTGCTGAAACGGCAATACGATAGCCGGAATCGATATTTGACACACACAGTTGCGAAAAATAATAGCACCACCACAACACATTTCGTTCTTGATAAAAAAAATGCGATTACCGTTGCAATATTTTAAATTTTCATTTTTGTTTTATATTTTTAGCATTTTGCATCATCAAAAACAGAGTTACCGTTCTTCAAATTTTTGTCAATAATTTTTTTTGCGAAAAATAGCACCATCAGCCCTTTTTTAGTGAATCTCCCCTATAAATTCAAAATTGCTAACTAATGATATCGTTACATATTGATAATTTTTTAAATTTGAAATCCGAACAGCGGTGCTATAAAGTTCCTCAAAAACTTAAAAACGTGAAAAAGAAGATTATTTTTGAATCCCATGTTTGTAAGAGTCTTCCATTCTTAAAGATGTGCTTAAAGTTTCCTTAAAGTTAAAAATGCGAGTTGGGCAACTGTTTAAAATTTGCTTGTGGTGGTGGTGCTATTATTTTTTTCACAGCTGTAAGTATGCATAATTATACTGGAATATGCAGTTGCACAGCATAACAGACCAACACCGGACTGTCAATAGTATTCGGGATCCGCAGTTCGGCGCGGGCGGCAGTGGAAAAAGTTTGCGGGAAAAGTTTATTTTTTAGCCCCAAAAGCCCGGGCGGCTTTTGCGAGCATTTTGCACATAATTTAAGCGCACACATCCTGTCAAGTCATAAATTACACATATTACATGCACGTATAAATCGCAAGCCAGATACGGGTGTGCCAAAAGTGCGCCGGCAAACTGAGAGCAAAGTGCTTAACATACTTTTTGGCGCACGGCCCAGGACACACACAGGCCACGCACAATCCCCCATGCCCCACACAGATACAAACAGATACATACGCAAATCGACAAACGCACGTAGCGCAAAAGTTGAACAACTCTCCGCCCCAGCCCCAGCCCCAGCCCCAGCCCCAATCCAGCCCACAAGTGAAAGCTGAAAAGTAAGTCAAGACGCTGCCAGGCGATCTGGGAATGTAACTTTTACTTTTGTCCCCCTCTCTCTCTACCTCACTTAACCCGATGTCTGGCAAAGCCCCGGATTATGGCACGCGGTGGGAATGGAATGGGATGGGCCATTAAATAACCCCGAACTGCGAGCCTCTGCGAACTGTACCAATTTAGATGCATTTCCATTGATTAGTTGGATACGGATGCATCTGATTTGCCATGGGTGTCGGTGCGTCTCCCATTGAAAACGTGACCGAGTTGTGTGGAAGAGAAATGGAAACAATTTTCTATTACAAAACAATACCTTTTTTAAGGATTTCCAGCACAGCAGTTGGCTGTGCAATCGAATATTATTTGGTGTACTTGGCGAGAATTGGAGGCACAAAACTGTATTGGATTTTCTTTTAAACTGTCACATCTCAGTCATTCTTTTCCAGAGGATAAACTCTGTTGATTACTCTCTGATGTATTACCCTTTGCATTTAAGCTTGCCCCTAGCTGCATTTCTGGTGTGAACAAGTGATCTGACGCATTTCCACTCCCTTGTGTAATTAATTGTGATCGTTATTCCAGGGAGAATAAATTCCATACGTATTTAAGTTTCAAGGTATCAAATTGTTGATCAAATTTCTGTTTGTTTCGAATTTTTAAAATTGTTTCAGTATTCTTGCGACGTCCTGCCCAAAGTTGAGGACAACTGTTGGAGCTGTTGTGTTCGATAGTTTTGATGTATACCCGAAGTCGGCAATGTCGATATGGCTATCTGGTGTTCCCCGAATCGGCAAACCCAATGTTGCAATCTATTACCTGATGCTCCTGCTGGCCCTCACTCTACGTGCTGAGGCTGTGAAGACCACGTACTATGACAGTCCCCGGTTGCCAACGTCTCTGGTGCCCTTTCACTACGAATTGAATTTGACAACCCACCTGGAGAACTCGTACACGTCCACCTTCGGCTACGAGGGCGCTGTGAACATATCATTCTTTGTCCACAAGTCCACAGATGTGGTGGTGCTCCACGCCAATGAATTCAGCATTAAACTGTCCAAAACTGAGCTTCAGGAATGGCACACGCTGCAAAAGTACCCCATTCTGGAGTTCAACTTCAACAGAAAGCTGGACTATCTCATAATGAAAGTGGAGAAGTTCCTGCAACAGGGTAGGTTCTACAGTCTGAGAATCGTGTTCGGACGACCAATGTCCGAGAGCAGAAGAGATGGCTACTTTTTGGCCTACTCCACGGATGTGCTGTCCCAGCAGAAAAGGTAAGTCTCCGACTCCGACGATGACAATACCCCTTCTAATTCTCCGCTCATGTGCCCAGCTGGTACTCCCTCACCCACTTTGAACCTCGCTCCATGAGGTACACCATGCCCTGCTTCGACGAGCCCGCCCTGAAGGCCACCTTCAATGTGACCCTGGGCCACCACAAGCGCTTCCAGAGCTTCAGCAACATGAAAGTTATATCAGTGTTGGCCCAGTAAGTACACTAGATATTTTATGATCCTCCCATAAGACTAGCATAATTTTCGCATTCCATAGCAATGAAATGAAGGACTACGTGTGGTCGGTTCACGAGACGACGCCACTGATGTCGAACTATTTGCTGGCCTTCTCCATTAACAACTTTACCTGCACTTTCAGCCAGACTGGCGGCCCGAACCCCGTCCTGTTCCGCACCTGCGCCAGGTCCAGCGACCTCAGACTCACATCCTTCGCCTCCCAAACGGCTCCTCTGTTCCTCGAATACTTTGAGGAACTGCTCGAGATGGAGCTCCCCTTGAGCAAAATCGATCAGTTGGCGGTGGAAAACTATCACACCGATGCCATGGAGAACTGGGGCTTGGTGGTCTACTCCAACGAGCTGATACTGCAAACCGACGAGCCTGTCGACTTGGAGCCGTCTCGCACCAGGTTGCAGGCCCTGCAGGTAATCTCCCATGAAATGGCTCATATGTGGTTCGGCAACCTGATCACCGTCGCCTGGTGGTCAGATGTCTGGCTGAAGGAGGGCCTCACCGGCTACTTTGAAGTGCTGGGCATTGAGCATCTGTATCCGAGACTTGGTCGCAGGATTCTGGCCAAGTATCGCGAAACGACCCTGATGCACGAGACGGAGAGCGGTGGCATCTTCATATCCACCAGGGATGCACAAGCGAACGCCTCCAAGCCATACGTGTACCAGAAGGCGACTTCTGTGCTGCACATGGCGGAGGGCATGGTGGGAAATGCGACCTTCCACAATGGCATCCATCGGTACCTGTACCAGTACGCATTCGCAAGCAGCACTTCGGATCAGTTCCTGTATAGCATTCAGGAGGGCAGTGACCGGGCCAACTCCCTGCCCGAGTTCGCTGACGTCAAGGCCATCATGGACACGTGGATCCTGCAGAACGGCTATCCGGTGCTGAATGTGATAAGGAATACCAGCCTGGTGCTCATCCAGAACCATTTCTCCTTCAACGAGTCCCGGAAGGAGAGCTGGTGGATTCCCCTGACATACACCACCCAGAGCGAGCGCAACTTCAGCGACACCAGACCGAAGGCCTTCTTTCCGGCCAACAGTCCGCTGTTCAACCTGTACGTCTTCGTTCCCGAGCACGACTGGATCATCTTCAACATCCAGGCCATGGGCTACTACAGGGTTAACTACGACGAGAAGAACTGGAACCTGATTGCAGAAGCTTTGTCGAAGGACCACCAAAGCATTCACGTGCTGAATCGGGCTCAGCTTGTAAGCGATGCTCTGTTTCTCTGGAACAACAAGCGGATCAGTTGGTCGACCGCGCTGAATGTCCTCAAGTACATCGTCGACGAGGACGAGTTCGAGCCCCTGATGGCATTGGTCGTGGGAGTGACCAACGGCTTCTGGGGCGTGTCGCCGGAGAGTTCCATGGTCATAGCGGTAAGATTTTATAGGAAACACTTTCCCTCTATACACGTTCTTAATTTTTAGAAATGGCTGAGCAGTGCTGGAAAGTGGTACGCAGAGTTCATCAATTATACGTTCGACCAGTTGGTGTTCATCGAGAATAATCTGGAGTCCGCACCCCCGGAAGAAGACTAACCACAGGCAACGGGAGACCATTCAGGAACCGCAGCATAATGGGCACACAGCCATCCCATCCGCTGCCGCATCTCTCTGTTGGGGAGAGGGAGAGAGAGGGCGAAATGAAACCGCCATCAATGAACCGCAATTGTATTTGTTTGCAAATAACTGAGCGTTATCTGAGACTATTTATCTTTATCTACAATAACAAAAACAACAACAAGAACACCAGCCAGCCAAGGCAAGGCATGGCCAGTACGACAGCAATGGCTCGTGCTCGTGCTCCTGCTCCTACTCCTGCTCCAGAACAATGGCAAAGGACACCGCCACAGTAGCCAGAAAGGAGGAGGCGGCAAGGAGCTCTCTTACAGCCCTGGCAGTGCCAAGGCGCCAACTGAAATAATGATGCAGGCGAAATAACAATAAAAGCGGAGCTCGCAGGAGTGGAACCGAAGATGGGAGACCAAAAGTAAAGGACAATATCGATGCTCCTTTTCCGCATAACGGCCGGCGGTAAAGACAATGCCAGACCCCTAACACTGCAGACAGGATGCGGATGCAATGGACTCCACTCCATTCTGCTCCACTCCACTCCCCTATCTCACCAGCTCCAGGCACTTGGTCGAATGGTCGACAGCCTTAAGTGCAACGCGAGGACAGCTTTAAGACCGCCTTAAGACCCAACCCCAAAAAGTTCCCTGAATGTATTCACATGTTTCGATTCGTCCGCCCATTTTCCCATCTTGCTCTGCAACAGTTTAATAATAATAATAAGCCAAGAGAAGGAAAAGGAATAAGCAAAGCATGTTTTACGCATAATGAAATTTAACCCACAGCCAGGGGGGTGGCCAGCGTTCGGACGGAAGTTGAATCCGCCTAAAACCATGCAAATTAAATTTAATGGAAAATTTATTACCATTTTTTCTGTGGGTCATATGCCCCACACTCACCAACTCCCGCTCTTGTGCGTGCTTTTCCGCACTTCGTTTTGGGCCTGCGGGTAAGACGAATATTTATAAATCAAATTGGGGGCTGTGCATTATTAATTTTGTTTGCTGCAACAAGTAGGGGCAGCTGCCGGAGGGCGCCCCTGAGCCGAGCCGATTTATCAGCGAGGTCTCTGTCATATGGTAATATTCGCCACATATCTGATATCAATCCATTGTCCTTCACTAACCCATCAACACGCCATAATTGGCCTAGACCATGGAGTGCAATTATTTGTGCATTTATTATAAAGCATTTTATATTTATTTTTTGTAGCCTCTGCTTTATCCTTTCATAATGCTTTTTTTATGCCATATTTAAATGGTCGACTGGTCGCTCTGTCTCTTTCAATTGCCCTTTGTTGATGGTCTGCCTGCCCGCTACTGTTTGAGTGAAAAACTCATTAAGGCTGCCATTTATTTCTGTCATTGTAATAAAAAGCGCTCCAAAGCAACCGCAGTGGGCGCAAAAACACACACAAAAGTCTTATGCCGTATTTAATCACAAAAAAAGATAAAAATAAAATTATTGTAAAATCAACAGGATAAAAAGGTAATTTTGTGACAGAAACGCCCATAATGCAGTTGCTGAATGCAGTTGACAACTCAATAATGACGCCCAATATGGCAGCAGGTAATTAATTTCTTTGCATTGTTCAGTTTCAGAATCAGAGTCAAAGGAAGTCAGCCAGATCGTCAGAGCAAGCCCAGTTCATAAGTAGATTGCTCATTTCACACAAAATATACGTATAAGTAATTTTTTCATAAAATATGTGCTTGAAATCATTTTCTTTGTCGGAAATATTTCCTTCGCTGCATTGCAAGTCTCTGGCCAAAATCAGAATGCCTTTGCAAGGCTGCACAGTTTATAAATTCAAATAATAATAAATCTTAACCTGAGGCCCAACATGTTTGCTAATGAATGGGAATTTTTTAGTTGATCTTCTCGACGGGTTAAGGTAACTTTCATGTGACACATTCCCCCCTGTCGTAAGAGTATCTGTCCGTATCGGTACTTAAAGCACATGTCGACTGCCTCTGTGCAAAGGACAAGAGCAGCAGAAGGGCACCACAGGACAAGCAAACAAGCAACCAATACTGGCAGTCAAATCCGAGTTGTGTTGAATTTTTTGCATGAATTATGCAAAAGAGTTTGTTCAACTGTGTGGGAGGGGTGTGCGCGTGAGAGAGTGTTCCGGCGTATCCCTGTCTCCCACAAAGGGAATACTTAAATGGGATTTGGGAAATCACAAACACATAAGCTCCGCCAGAGGAAAGAATCTGCGATAGAGTGGGTACCGGGTAGTGGGTAGAGGGGAGTGCAAAGGCGAATTAAAAGGATACGGCACATGGCAAAGGGAAATGCTGGCCAAATAATTTTTTCGCTTTGATGGCATATCAAATTGCATTTCGGTTAAGTAATATTATATTGAGGTTTCCCAACATCATCATACATCCACATATATGTATGTGTGGAGCATTATATGTATATATGTATATATGTATATATGTATGTGTGAGCATTATATTTGCATTGCATACGACTTATTAAAGGTTGGCCCGACCATGTTGGCCAATAAATTCTGGTAGCGTTAACTGCCTGAAATCCCATTGCCCATTTACTTTGGCCCCATGTCCATTCCGGCCGCACCGTCTTTGGGCATGCATCCTCGACCGCCACCTGCAAAATTGCAACTTAACAATGCCTCTGAGAGTCTCTTCATGCACCCGCACCCGCCCCCGCCCCATCACCGTCACCGTCACCATCGCCATCGCCATCTCCATCCCGACCAGAGGCACGGATACCCCATGTGGCAGCAACGCATGCGGCGTATAAATCAATATTGGCAATTTAAAATTGGCTGGCGGTGTATGAAGCCAATATCCGGCACCGCTCTCCGGCAGTTCGAGTGTGTTTGTGCTGCTGGGTCCTGGAGGAAGGGGCAGGGGAAAAAATTGGGTGACTAGGGAAAAAAACTGCGGTGTGGGTGGTGCGAGGGCGGTGTGCAGTTCGATGGCTGGCCCTTGCACACGTGAATCTTAGACAAACATTATATGGCACCCGAAACGTTCGTTCGATTTGCGATTGGTGGTGGGGCTCGTGTGCGTGCGTATCTGTGTTCCACTGAGGATAGCAGGATGTTGGTGGGGCGGTGGGGTTGTGGTGGTTAAAAGCGATTCCCGCGAAGTCTATTAAAAATGCGAGTATGTACATTCGTGGTCCCTTTGCCGATGCGGCCAACGGGTAAATACAATGCGAAACAAAAAGAACAGGTGCGGGAGGAGTCAGCTAAGTGGTCGGGAAGCAGGGGCAGAGGCAGAGTGCCCCGGAATCCGGATTGGTTGGGTATTGGGTATGGGGAAACGTTTTGCATATACTCGTATATATGCAGATTAAATGTAATCCCAATAGGTAGTTAACAACAACAAAATACTCGTAGATATGGCATGCCGATAGACTATTTTTACGCGAAGAATCAACAGATCAATCGATTTTATTTGCAGCGAAATTATTTGAGGGCAACGTTAAAACGAATAATCTCATCTAAGATCTATTAAAACTCAAGAATCATTATTTTCACTTGGATGTTGGTTGGAGAATCGAAAGCTCTGCCATTATGCTCTCAACTATGCAAATTACAAGCGAGATTTGTTTTTGCCCCACTTTGGGGAGGCAATCAAACAACAAACAACTAATCGGGCGAGCCCCCAGTTCGGGGAATCACCTAATTATGCGCCAATAAGTATGCAAAATTAAAATATTATGCAAATTACAGCGAATGCGGATGGAGAGGAGATGAGATGCGAGAGATGGTTGAAATTTAAACGCTTTTTGTTTTGACTTTTGGCAGAAATAAAATTATGACATCATCATCGGCACCACCGCCATGCCATCCAGCTCCACATTATCGGCAACGCGTCAAAACCAAATTACCCGCGAACTAGCCCAGTGTGAGAGTGGAGTGGGGTGCGAATGGGTGTCGTTCAGGGGATGTAGCTAAAATTATGCCGCATCAAAAATCCTGTTTAGCCACTAAAAAGTCGGGGGTGGTGTGGTCGGGTGGTGGGGCCGGAATCAAAACAGTTTTTGTGGCCATTTCAAATGTTGTTGGCCGAAATACTCGAGCGAAAAGTGCGTGCAAAATAAAAATAAAATTGTGCCCGTAGTTCCCGTTCTCAGTCTCATCCTGAGTCTCGGTCGCATTTTATTGCTGTTTGTCTGTTGTCATAATAAAAGATATTTCCAAGAAGATGAAAATACTCGTGCGTAATGGGGAATCAGTCAAGCATAAAGTATGAAAAACAGAGATAAATACAAGACTGCCTTTGGTACCAGGAAAAATGAATAATAACTGATTTTGTTTGTGAACACATCAGACGACTGTCTGATTCTTGGTAAAACTATTTGCCTGGGGCAATAAATAGCATAGCAGTTGATGGCCAGCAATGTGGATTTGTAGTTGTAGTTGGGAGAAATCAATAAATATTATGAACTAATGATTTGGAGCCGAAAAATTTAAATGCAATGCGTGGACACAAATGCCATTTGGTCAAGCGGGAAAATATTGGAAAATTAATCAGCTATGAACTCATAATAAATATTCATATGTACATACGAGACCATACATATAAATAAGCCCGGCATTAAAGAGCAATCAGAATGGAAATTATTATTCAATTTCATTATATTCGGTTCTGTCCATTCGGTTATTTATATCATTTGTGGCGAATCAGTTTGAAGCGGGCCGGGGAGAAACCAAAGTGTAAAGCATTTTATAAATCGAATCATATTAGTAGGAGCACTTTTGTGTGTGCTTTGCGGTCTTTTCGCTGGCAGTCTTTTCCCCTTTGTTGACTTTTCGTCCCTGTTTTTTTTTTGTGCATTTTTAATGGACAATATTGATTTTTAATCCTACACTCGCAGATGGAGTTTCAAACTCTGCCTGCCGCGTCCCGACAAAGTCTCCGGGGCTCAATCCCGTGAAGCTTACCATAATGTTATTGGAGTATAAAACACTTTTCCTAATTAAAACCAATCTTCTCCTCCTTCACCTTTGGCCGGCTTCTGCACTTCCTTCTCGGCGCCACCTTTTTTTTACCCCACCAAATGCTCAACAATCCTTTGGGCCGTGCCAAGAGCTTAACATTAATTGCCGTCTTTCATTCCCTCTTTGCCGCTGCACTCGCACTCACCTGCAGAGCAGCAACGGCTGAAACAGAGTAGAGAAGAAAACAGAGACGTCGGAAAAGACGGCCAAGTGAATGTAAAGTTAAGTACGAAAACTGTAAAGGGTCTGATAAAAAAAGTTGGGCCAAATGAATTGCAGGGCGAAGGCGATGCAGAGCTAATAAAAAAGTTTTCGCTTCCTCTCGAATTAAGGGGACAATTTTCTGTTGCTGCCAAATGGCGGCTTAATTACCGGCTTTGGCCTCAAGGAAGTGCACGATGCAAATTGCACAATTTTTGGCAACAATGAATAAATAATTGAGTTTATTGATTCATTAGGCAAGAGCGCCAATAAATTTCAATTAAATTCAATTAGACCAAAATGTCTGTTTATATTTTTTTGAAGTTTAGTTTATTAGCAAAGCACTTAATATCCAAGGGGTTGAGTATTTTCTTGAGTATGTTTACTTTGTTTTACTTTCACAAGTGCCCAAAACGTAGTCTTATAGGCTAACAACTGAAAATATGATTAGTATTAAAATTAAGTAAATCAACAATGAATGTAATTTTTGCATCGTTGATAAATTATTTAATATACAAATATAGAGTTTATAGACGAGCTATTCCAGAAGCTATCGTAGTTGTTACCATCCTTAATATTCAATAATTCAAATTTATTGTCCGTCAATTGTAAGGTGAATCATTAAATTGGCTTGGATAAGTACGCATTAAACATGTACATAGGTTCGTCAGTTTGATTGCCAGTTAAGGGCGTTGTGAATGAGACACACAACTCGCAATTTACTCAGCCGTAAAACGAATCTTGGGAAAGTGCTGTGTGCACTGATATACTCCTAATTGGATTAGGTTCTGCTATGTGGAATAAGAATATTTTGGCAATTAGCTTTATAATAAAGAGTCATGATCAGAATCTGTTAATTATGGCACACATTTTCAGGAATATTTCAGCCTCGGCGCACGCCGGAGATAATTTTCCGAGCTGGAGTTTTGCTTATCGATTTGCTGGGAAATTTCTCTGGCATTCTGGGACACACACAAAGGCGCAGGCACCACTCCTATGCGGCAAGCCGCCTAAAGTTGTGCTATTAATTAATTAAATTTTGACTATGGCTATGTTGCCAGCCCTATCTCCATCTCTATCCCCATCTCCACGCACCTCTCTTTCTCCTGTCTTTGTCTTTGTCGCTGTGCTCCCATCTCTGTGTCTGTCTTTGGCTGTGTCTGTGTTTTGTCGCCGGCATTGTCGCTGCACAAGTCCTGGTGCACAATTAATCCTTATTAATTATATGCTGCCTGTGGATTTATGACATGTTTTGTGTGTTGGCATATGCCCAAGACACACACAAACACACACTAAACACGAACGCACATTAAACCCGAATGCATCTCGTGGCCAAGTCAGTTGCAAGTTAGTGCTCCCTCTCTCCGTACGGCTGCCGAGACTCCCCGCTGCTTAAAGATGCCATTGATATGTGCATACCTCGCGTTACCCCTGCCCGACGAAGCAGGACATTATCTGCCCACTCCCGACTCTCGTTCTGCTGCACTTGACAGCTGAGACACCGACAACAAGTCAATAGGCATCTCGATTGGCCCATGCCTCCCTGCTCCCGTCATTATCTAATCGCAGACAAAGGAGCCCTTAATTGCTCTCACCCATTCGAATGCCGCACAAAACATGATCCCAGCCAATGCCAGAGTGGACCATTGAGATCTACCAGTAGCAGTAGCGGTCGGAGCTGGAGTACGGCTGTATGCAAATGCGGGAAACTTTCCCTGAATCATCGCCCAGTCACATTTTATTACATCTGCAATTCCTCGGTGACTTGAGCCCATAAATATGCTCCTGGAATGTTTCTTTTCGGCCAAGTTTGTGCCACCGCAGGGACTGTCATTAACTTAATGCTCATTGAGTCCATAAAAATAAACAGATATATTTATACGGGTAGGTACTGTACATCTGCCTGTATCCCTGTCCATTATCTGTCAGTATTCGCAAAGGGATTCCGGTGCCCCGAGTTGTGCAAAACTTTGGTTGCCTGCTCTGCCGTCCCTTTACTCTCAGCGCTGGGAAGTGTAATCAATAGCTGGAGGACCTTTGACAGTGCAAACTAACCAAAGTGTCCGGGAAAAAATGGTAATCACTTGGCTTGGAGCGAGGCGGGGCATAATAATTAAGTGTAAATTACATTAAAGGCGAAAGCAAACTGCGAATCAATTAAAAGGTGAGCTCGTTGCAAGGCGAAGGCAACATCATGGACGTACGTAAGTACTCAAAAGGGGAGATTATCCTTTGCCTTGAGATCAAACTCGTTGCCAAAACATAAAATAACTGAATAAAATATAGTTCGCATTGCTTTATTACCTTTTGTTGTCCTCCTTTCTATTAAATGCTAACTACTCCTCTGCACCAGACTAGAGCTGGCAGAATCACTGTTAGCAAATATTTAGGTTAGTTTTCGCACTTTTCCACACAGTTTTCCCTTTTCCCATTATTTCGCGTATAAATTGTGTATCGCCCCGCCCACTCTTCCTGACGTTTGACTGCAATCAGAGCGATAAAATAGATTGTCATTATCATCATGGGGGCATTGAGCATTAAGCGATTTCTTGTTCATGCGACCAAGTTATTTTTTGCGTATTTGCATTTCATTTAAAATCAATTTAGCAATCAGTCAGGCGCATTTTGTTAAACAGTAATTAACATAAATCAATTTAAATGCACCCTGGTTATGTAAAATGTTTACTTAACGGCTTGATGAGCTCACAGATGACATTAATTAGGCCAAATGAAAGAGAGAGACGGACCTGTTTCAGGCCGGATTCCGACAAACAATTTAAGTAAGTTAAATTAAGTTACATATAATTTCAATTGAAAATTAAAAGTTAAAAACATCATGTGGAAAGCAGAAAAGTGGATGAGATCTAAAACAAAATCGGTTGTACCTTGAATCAATGTATCTGTAATATTTCCTTATTGAAATTGGCTCATGAATGCAATCGGATTCAAAAGGCAGAAACTTCACACTATAGATGATATTTTTCACATATTATATCTTTGCACTGATAAAAGAGTGGCAATGAAATCGAGCTCAAATTACAAACAATTGCCAGTGATAGTACAATCTTGGTGATCTAGTCGCAGAGAAAGACAAAGATAGCCACAATCTATATTTATGTTATAGAGTGAGAAAATTTCCTTCTCTGCATTGCTAAAAAATCACAAACACTATATCCTCTCCCAAGGTATCATTGTGAATGTAAAAAAAGCGAAAATTAATTAATCTGCGAAACTAGGCACAGAAAAAAGGAATTCTTTTCGTTTTTATTGAAATTCCTAATTATTTATTTATTGTAACATTTTTTGGCTTTCATTGATTTTAGTGGCTGCTCGCATTCTTTTTCACAGTTCAGCAAATTGTCAAAATTGTGAAAAATTATTTGATAAAAAATAATCGTGAAACCAGGTGAAAAGATTTATAATTAATTTTTAGATTGGGATTTAAAAAAGAGAAAGGTAATTTGTGGTTGCAAGCATAAATAATAAATCGATTTTGAAAGTGTTTGGGTTGAATATTTGTTAATTATATATGGACTGGCTCGGAGGCAGAATGAGTGCCTCGCATTCGCCAATTTTCAAAGAAATTCCCGTTTTTGTGCAACCTACATGTCGAAACAATTTCGATATCATTTGTAAACGTAATTTAAAAAGTTTGCAGGACATAGAGGAACTTTCAGCAATTCCATTTAAAACAATATTGCGAGCCAATGTGGAAATCTTTTCTTTATGCTTACCATCCACATAAATTCCAGGGAAAACAGCAAGCAGAGGTCATATATTTCAGTCAGAGCAACAACAGCAGTCATGGTCCTGTTTCGTATTGTCCTTGCAACTCCTTCGATGCAGTTTGGCCATTTTTCTTGTGGCAGGCAGTCGGAGCAGCCAGCTTTGAAGGCAATTTACTTTCAACGCACACTCTCGCTCCTCGACCAGAGTTGCCGTCGGTATGTGCGAGTGTATGTGTGTGTGTGTGTGTGTCTGTGGCCATTAAGTGCAATTGTATTGCATTTTTGAGACAAAACTCTCATCGCATCTGTCGTTTGCCCTGCCTGGAAATACATAAACAATACATACACAATATATAGATAAATGTAGCAGCAAAAATAGAAGGAAACCATTACAACTAAAAACAAAAGTGTGGAAATATTGAAAGCTTTGGCTACAGCTTGGCAAATGTGGCCAGGGTTGCCAGGCCACATGCGGTAGTTATTGCTTAGGCCAGCTCCCAAGGATGCAGTCTGGTCTAGGCCCGGTTTTCACCATGAAATTCCCATTGCAAATAATGTTTTGCACACGCACACCTACGCAGGCTCTCAGCTCCTCTTCTGGCTCTCAGTCCCTCCCCCTCTGTGTTAATGGCAACGACTGTTGCTCCTCGTTCTAAGTGTTGTTGTTGTTTTTATACCCGTACTCAAAAAGAGTTAAGGGGTATATTAGATTTGTGGTTAAAGTGGATGTGTGTAACGCAGAGAAGGCAACGTTTCCGACCCCATAAAGTATATATATTATTGATCAGCATCAACAGCCGAGTCTCTGTCTGTCTGTCTATCCGTCTTGATGAGCGCCTAGACTATAAGAGCTAGGGCAACCAAATTTTGTTTCCAGACCTATGTGATGTCACACAGCCCGACCCGACGTGTGACCCGACGGTGCCCGACCTTTCGCAGAGAAGATGTAGAACACAGATGTACCACCAACAAAATGTAAAATGTAAAATTTTTTAAAATTCGACATAAATCATAAGCTCAACAAATTGTTATACTGACTGAGTACGGGTATAAAAGTAGAGTCGCTTCCACAGAAGCGACTCACACGTTCTTCTCGTTGTTGTTGCTGTTGTTGTCATCCTAGCTGCATTCACTTTACACCCAAGCGAATAATTTCCTCTATATATATACATGCATCCATATACCCGTATAGCCGTGAATTCACATAGAAACAGGAGCCGGAGAGCAAGAAAAAATACTTCAAGTGTTCGCAATAAATTCTTTTAAAGCTTTTAAGCCACAACAGAAGGAGTCGGTGAACGGGGGTGCCTGCGGACAGGAGGACGAGCCCTTAGGCAGGGCTCTGAAATTACTTAAAATGCGCTTTTAGGGTTAAACTCAAGAAGAGTCTCACTTGCATTTATCATGGGGCGCTTAGGCACTTAAGCACTCTGGTTAGCCCCATGGGCTCAAGGCCAGCTTGGAGTGCTGGTTGTTCATCGATATGACGGCTCCTAAAAGTTCCTACAACGCAAAAACTTTATATAATTGTACCGCGGAGAATGGAATAATAATATATTCAAATCGTAATTGAGTCATTCTTATTTGAATTTAAGTTTTAATCAAAAGAGGAAATTTGTATTCTCTTTCGGTTAAAATTACGAAAGAAGCAGTTTTGACGTTGGGATTCACGGCACACGATGCGCGACACTACTACTCGATACACAGTTTGTATAGTAGGTATATTATTTATTCCTAAAATATATGTATTTAATATGCACATTGCCCTCATCCATTCTTCTTTCACCTTGGGAATAATATTCCAGATAATGCTTCCGTGGCCATGTCCGCCGAATCCATACTGCCCATGTACATGATAGCTCAAATCTTGAGATCGTCTTTGGGTTTTTGTTCGTCGAAACTAACAATATATAGGTCCTTCCCCTCCACCATGTCCTTGCAGTAAATCTGAAAAGAGAGAAAAAACGATGCTTTATCAACACAAAACTCGCACCTTTATAGCCAGAGCAAAGAAATTAATTTTCAGTTGCTGCCGCCACCTCCTCCAGCGCTGCTGACGCTACTCGTTCTCTTTCTCGCTCGCACACACTCTGACCTATGCACAGCTTGACCTTTCGCAGAGAAGATGTAGAATGCACATTGTAGATGTATAATCTACATTTCAGATGTAGAATAAACATGTTAGATGTCAGATGTAGCAAAAAAATGTAAAATGTGAAATTGCAATCATCAAGAAATCAATGGACAGAAATCACATTCAGTCTGAACACAGAGACTGTTTGGCTATTAATCGTTTTTAATAGCCGTTGAAACTCGTTTAATTTTAAGAAAAAAGTCTAGCGTTTTAATGGGTAATGTACAATTTGTTATGTATTGGTAGTGTAAGGTAAGCGTCAGTATGACCGATAAAGTGATGCGATGGATACGAAGGTTATGAAGATCAATACCAGACTGTGAAAGGGCAGGCGGGCCGAATTGCCCGTGCCCCAATGCAAGCGTGTGTCACCAATTGACCGAATATATGCGTATGTATATATGCGACGACAGAAAAGTTCACGAGATTGCAAAGGCATGTAAGTGCTGGACCAGATCATGGCCTTTGCGAAGGCATGTTAGGGCAGACGGACCAAATTGCCCGTGCCCTACGCGATGCTACGAATAGAGATCGATAGAACGAAAGAGCGAGATAGTAAAGTAAAGGAGAAAGGCACGTGTCGAAGAGACGAAAGAACGGTTGCATAGGCGAATAGATTGAGTAATTATAAGCGGTTACAATGTTTATATGCAGTGGGCAATGCAAATAGCAAACAAAGGTGAAATTACGTTACTTGCGCCACTGGCTATTAATTGAGGAATTTGCTGGGGATTTTCCGACTGGGAAACCAGACAGTGACTAAAATACAGAAATATATATATATATATGTATATAAATAAAAAAATATATACTTTTTCTATTTTAATGTTTTTGTTCAGACTGACCTTTCGTGATCTCTCGATTGTGATTTCTGTTCTTTGCTCGCTTGATGGTTGCAGTATGTTATTTAGTTGTTGCATTTTAGTTTGTTTAGCTGTTGTTTTTTGCTAGACATAACTGGAGATTAATAATTTCTCAACAAATTTATTACTTACAAACTGTATTTAAAAAAAAACGATTCCAAACAGTTTGAAAATTGTCCGTTTGCCCACATTAAACATAATGGCCAGTAAAAACAATTTTTGTTTTTTTTTGTCTGGACGTTGATATGCAATGACTGCACCATCAAGTGGCCCATGCGACACCAAGCCGAAGCCTGTTACGCGCGGAACCCAGGCATTTATTTATTTTATTTCTTGGTTGTATGTGCTGCAAGAAAAAATAAGTATGGCCTAAAAAGCAACTGTAGGAGGGTCAGGGTCGCAATGCATTAATACCCATCCCTTACATTAATAATACCAATCCTACCAAACTAAAAACGTAGAAAAATATTTATTTAATTCCTGCCCCCTAAAATCGGTTTTATTCTCAGATTTATATTTGTTTTTGATGCTTGAAATACGGTTTGACATTTTAATGAAATCAAGTCAAGTGTTTTATAATTGCCCCAATTGACCTGATTTCAATGCAAACGAAGACCCACGGCATAAGTTATGCAACTTAATGTCTTTTGTGTCAATTGGGTTAACAGGCAAGCACAAACGAGCATAGATACATACATATGTAGAAATGTATACAAATGTACGAGTATGGGTATAAATTTGCTCGTATAATGTGGGACCACAGCTGGAAAAAGGTAAAAGAAAATCTCGAACTTCTAAGAAAATGGAATTGAAGTGCATGACTGGAATGGGAATGGGAACGGGTATGTCTTGCCATATGATTTACTAAGTGACCGATATAAGTAAGCTAATGTTTCCATTGATTTACATAGCGTTGTTTAAAATAGATGGGTCGGTAAAAGGTTTTGTTATATTCAAATATTCATAGAGGAAAATACGGGGTTGTGTTGTAATTAAAATCAAATATGATTTTGACTTAAACCAAATTTTCCACAATCCACTCAAATCCTGCCCCACTGGTACACACACACACACAGAGAGACACAGAAATACACTAACAAAGACTTGAGTATAAATATAATGAAATTTCAATTTCAGTGAATGGAATTGAAGCTATTCCTCCAGCAGGCGACAACAAAGTGAGTTTCAATACATTTGGTGCCTTTGTGTTTAATTGTAAATATTTTGCCACACACCTGACACCACACACATTCACATGCAGGCATACGGTACAATGGAATGGAGGACTGGGGCCTTGGCTGGACTTTGTTCTCCATTGATTTTGGCCTCAAGGTGCTAAGATTACACAAATTGCAATTTATTTGTTTTGCCAACCAAAGCCAATGCTGCAAATTGCTTATATGCCTCTTCTAGAGCTACCTCTCGCTCGCACATGGCTCTGTGTCTGTCCCTCTCTCTGTCATGGATATGGGCAATGCGCTCGCTGCGTCCCTGTCTTACACTGATTAATATGTCTTGCGTTTTGTGTATTTGCCTTTGTGTTATGTTTGCATTTAACTGGTAAACTGGATGGGAATCGGTGGAAGGTAGTGGAATGGGACAATTTCCCAGAGAGTTTTCCAGGGAGAGGCTGAGTGGGAAGGGCGGTTCCATGTGCAACCGCTCTCCCCGTAGCCTCACAGATTGTGATATGCATGACCTAGACAAATATTGTGCGTTTGCAAGCACTTTGTCATTCGAGATCCTGTCTCAGGTCCTAGCTCCCATTGCCCATCTACAAGACCCCATCTCTTGGCCCTTGCACCAATGGCCACATTTGTTATTTTGAAATATTTTGTTGATTTTGCCCGAGAAGATTTTCCCACAGCAGAGTTTCACATTTGAGGTTTTCATTTGGCTAAGAGCAGAGCCCGTTCCCGTTCTCCTTTTCCTTCTCCTTCTCCTTCACCGTCCGTCCCCGTACTTCTGCGCCCTGCTGCACCTCCACGCAAACAAACCCATTTCTCATTTCTCAGTTCTCTTCTTTCTCTCCTCAGTGAGTGACACACTAATTGTTCTGCTTGTTGTGACCGGGATGCATTTACCATTTGGCTTGGCTTGGCTTCTGCTCTGTGGAATTGGTTTAACCTGGCGTATGAGTGATTTAATATTGAATTATGGCTTCTGATTTCTTTTTTGCATGCACAATCTGTAATGGATTTATCCCACCTCTCTATGGGCCCTTCTCCATTGCCAAAACTGGATGAAAAAAAACTTTAACAAAAAAAAACTGAACCTAAAGCAATTCCACGACTTTGTTCGAAGGGCACGGGGCACTCTGCCAAGAAAAATAAAACGTCGCTCCGTTCTTGGCGCTCTGAGCAGGCCAGCAAAATTAGTGCTAAAGGGTGTGAACAAAATGCAAATATTACACAGCTCATTAAGCATGAATTGGATTTGAACATCCAACATTATATTCACTTGAGAAGTAAGCTAAGAAAATCTTGGCAGCGTTAGAGCTCAAAGCGAAGTCAGTTCAGAAATCGTAGAAACTAGTAGTACTTCCATTTTATAGGAATCTTTTTATTTAAGTTAACATTGTACCCAATAGATAAACGGTTTTTTCGTATAAAAACCACATTGACTTTCAGGAACTCGTTTTAATTTCATATTTCGACACAATGGTATCCATAACATCTGGGATTTTTTATTAATTTATCAGATTTTCTAATTTTTATCCTGGATCTGGTTGGAGTTT
The DNA here is from genome assembly GCA_018150885.1 of Drosophila tristis. Taxonomy (NCBI): domain Eukaryota; kingdom Metazoa; phylum Arthropoda; class Insecta; order Diptera; family Drosophilidae; genus Drosophila; species Drosophila tristis. The sequence continues at coordinate 543,870 of JAECWT010000200.1, forward strand.
TTTAAAGCTTCCCAAAGCCCTATTCAATTGGTTTTCCTACTGTGGCAAGCTTCAGAGGTCATTTCATTGTTGCCTCTAGTTAATTTGTAATGCCCAACTTCAATGTTAATTTACGTTTAATGAATTTTAATTGGACCCTCCTTGACTCCCCCATCAGTGGGCTCAACGACACGTAGACCACAAAACTGTCCGTACTGCCAAGCGCCACCGACTCCTCCTTTAGCGACCAACAAAATTGACAAATTACATTCGGTTCAGGGAGTCCCTTCTCTAAAATGTGGATGGGACGGGGACGGGCCAGAGTCCTGAGTGGGCCTACAACATTTTGGTCTCCATTTCTGGGCCTTTGCCATTTCGGTTCATTTTGCGCTGTCGCTGTTTTCTATTTCAAATTCTTTTTTTGTTTTCGTTGGTACGTCAGAAAGGTCCGACATCGCGTTCCGTGTGTTTGGCTAATCAAAAATTTCAAACACGTTTTATATTGGCAACGCAAAAGTCATTTATTCAATTTGCAAACCAGTTTTACGTTGCGTAATCTAATCAAAAAGGTTGCGACTCCACTCCAATCCACTCCACTCGATGCGGAGCGGAGAGGAGGTTTAGCCAGTTCCGAGTTGAATGTATATGGCTCTATATGGCACCAGGCCTGATCTTTGGCTGCTTTCCAAAAATAACAGCCAAGGGGAACGGCACAGGACTACAGATAGGGGGATAGGGGGAAAGGACTTCACTGTGGCATGCGGCTGAACGGAAATAAAAATAAACAAAAAGTCACCAAAAAGTTCAAATGTTGAAAACTAAAAATAGTAAATGGCTGACGTCAGGGCATACATTAGAGGATGAGCGGACAGACATATAGAGAGGGTGGTCGGAAAATCGGGGAAGGTGAAGCAAAAATGCTTCAAAAGCCCTTTTCAATTAGGCTCTTTGACGTCATTATGACATGAATGTTTCGTGTCCAGGAATAGGTTTGAGTTTTGCGAAAAATGTTGCATTCTATGAATGGATTTAAATATCTTTATTAAACATTTTTAGTTGGAAGAAACCAGAAACATTGTGTTCGATTCCCCGAACAACTTTTTTGTCGTCAAGCTAATGGGTAAATTTGCTCCAGTTTATGTCGCTGGAGATGGTTTTAATTGTACTCAGTTCATTCCCATTAATAACTCAGTTCACTCATTCAGAAATTATCTCTATATATATGTATTTTTAAAGGTAAATTCCCTTAATAATCATGGCAGACTCTTCTTAGGTAAGAGCAAGTCATTATTGTAATGCCTTACAATCTTTCTCTTCAGCTGTCATATCACCGGACAGATTTTACGTATATTTACGTCTCTATGGAAATGATAGCCCGTATTTCCTTTGAGGCAATATCATTAAAAATTAATTTCTAAAAACTGCAAGGGCAGCAAGCCCTTTACTCTTCTTAACACCCATGGCAACAATCTAGCTGAGCATTCGGTCTATCATTCCAAACACGACTGAGAGCGTCGCCTCCCTTTCCCTAAACCATTACCTACAGCACGGAGGGACGGAGCAGAGAAAGAGACAGACAGGCGGACAGGCGGACACTGGCCGATTAGCTTTGCGAACATGAAAAACAGATATGCTAACGTGGCAAACAGCCGCAGCCATCGGAGGTAGACCTGCCACACCGCCGCTGCCGCGATGCCGGACGTACCAATAAAGTGTTTAACATTTTCGCCTGTACATTTTAATGGGTAAATGAAACAATTTCAGGCCCCGAAATGCAGGAGGTAGGCGCAGCGGAGTACACGCCTATATGCAGATTAAGCGCGCATTTAACAATTTTACGCTGCATACATTTAGGCGCTGGGCAGGGCTCCAGTAACAGAGCTGGAGCAGCGACCGGTTCACTTGGAGTGAGGAGCGCAGTGAAATGAAATCCTCAGCAAAAGTTGCCATTCGTTCGCTGCCGCTGCCGTTGCGCCCGCTGTTGCATCAATAAATTAAATGCAGATTTCCATTTTCGTACATGCAATGTGTTCTCCCCGTCAACTCGCACCCCAGACAGAAGCCAGCCCCAGTTCAATATCACGGCCTCGCTCCCCCGAATCCACCCGTTCCCCAACTCTGACCCTGTCACTCTCGATTCGGGCACCGGCACCGCCTACAGCCCACAGCTGTAGCTCCCCATTGTGTTGGCAGTAGTTAGGCGTGGCAGGGAAATTGTTGCATGCACTTAATTATTTTGCACAGGTTTTTGTGTGTGCTGCAACTTCCACTTTGGCCACGACGATTTCCCCTTTGAGGCATACGAACATGCCTGCCTCCGTTCCTTCTGCCCGAGGGCGGGAAGAGGGAGCAGCTAATTGAAATAAAACATGCTCCCTTCCTTGTTTAATTAAATGAGGCAAAAATGGCCCGCAGTTGTTTCAGTCAACGACTCTCACTGGCGTGTTCGGGCATTTATAAATTTTGTTTTAATTGCATGCGAAATTGCATTATGCAAACACGAAATGGGAGCCGGGGCTCAGGCCAGGGAAAATTTCATTGGGCTTCTCCTCCTTCAATCGGGTTCAATCAAGTGGAAGAGGAAGTGGAAGTGCTCTTTCGGCAGGTGGCGTTCTGAGGTCGCAAATCAAATAGCCCATTGACACGCTCAAAAGAGAAAGTTGAGCGGCAGCTGGCGTGAAAATGGCCGAAACCAGTGGCGGAAGGTGCGAAACTGTTTGGCAACAGGAGCATGTCTTTCCATGGCGGAAACACGATGCCAAAACAGCGGGAGAGGGAGGTACTATAGTCGTATGGAAGATAACCCGAGTCTGGATAACCACAGAGAGAGGGCTCTCATGCTAACCAAATCCAATTGGCCAGCATTCGTATGCGATTTCAAAAACCAAATCCGGTAATGGAAGGGTCGGAACAGTGAGGCCAAAAAGTGACAGAGGAGCGGGGGGTGTGTCCGAGTACGTGTGATAAATAAGGTTTTTTCGAGGGACGGGTGGGGGGCTGTCTGCATACTTTGCGGCATCCCCGTCGTTGTCCGTTTACCTGGCAGCCATTTCGGACACCCTCCTCCCGCCCACAAAAAACTTTCAACTGCCAAACTGTGCTCTGCTGGACAACCATTTTCATTTCGCATTTCCTTTTCTGTTTCCCCCCAGCTTTCAGTGAGTTTGCGGTTTCTTCTTTCGTCGGATCGCTCGGACGTTCTGGCGAGCTCTGCTTTTTGGGGAAAATTTGCATTTTGCTTGATTTACGAAAAGATTTGAGGCTATTGCAACGCAACTTTGATGTGTGTATCAATTTACCCAAGCGTTAAGGTTAAGGATTCAGATTGCATTCGTTCGGCCTGCCCTCTCTCCTGGCAGCTTCTGCTTCTGCATCTGGATCTGGATCTGCGTCTGTTGCTGCCGCTGTTTGTCAGGGCAAACATTTTGTTATTGCCGGATCTGATGGGCAGGAGAAGGAGAAGTTTGCCGAGCATTCAGTCAGCTCTTGGTATGACCGCACAGATAAGTCAATTGGCATTGCATTTGATTGCAGGTGTTCCAGCTCCTGTTCCAGCCCTGTATCTGTATCTTCATCTGTGTGCCAGTAGGTGTTTCTCCGTGCATCTGACTTGGTTACGAAACTTTTTGGTCAAAGACATTTGGCAGCTAGGCGCATCCGCTTGATGAAGGGCTCGCTTTGGGTTAAAAGTTTTAACTTAAAACTCTTGAGAATCGATGGTACTTAAATTTGTAAAATGGATTAATGGATTACAGCAGTATAAAGGAAAGTAAATGTGTATTGACCTCCTAGTGATCGTTTCGAAACAGAGTTTTGGGTGCACAACTCTTTCATCGAATATAAATATTTATATATTTTGCTTACACATTGTCATTGCTATGTTTTCCTTTTACCTTAGTACGGAAGACAATAGCTTTAATTACTAATGGGATTCGCATGAATAGGAGTGTGCCTTGATTGGATTGTCCTTTACCACCGCTTCTCTGCTTTATTTGGTTTCTTTCTTGCAGGCGAATAGTTACACCCACCACAGCCTCTCAAAACTCCAACATACGAGTATGTATTATCTTATGAACATTCCACGCCCTCCACAGAGTCACACCAACAAAAATAGCCGTTTCATACTTTGTGGCTGTAATTTGGCAGAGCGCTCTCCTAACGACTTTTCTCACAAAAGTCATAACCTGCGAGGCAGACAAACGCAGACAAACAAACAAACAAACAAACAAACGAACAAACGAACGAACGACTTAAGTGCAAACAATTAAAAGACAAACAGCTCAATGGCGGCTCACACACACGGGCAAACGCACTCGCAGAGACAGAAACACACAAACACGAGCCCTCATACACACTTACAGATTCAAATGCGCAAACAAAGAATTTGCAGGATGCTACGTTTGAGGGTGCGGGTGCGTGAGCAGAAAAAGTTTTTTCTGGCAGCTCAAAAGTCGAGCGACATCTGAGTCAGAGTTTTAACTTTTTAGGCTTCTTTTTTTTATACACTTTGCAGTGAGATAGAGAGAAAAAGTGATAAAGAGAGAGAGAGGGGTTGTAAATGAGAAGTTTGGTGGAAAGTAATGGAAGTCAGGGTGTAGGAAATGGTCTTTGGAGACGACAAGGATCAGGATGCGTCTATAGATGCTCTAGCAGAACTTACTACAGAAGAATATGCAGGCAGGATCTAAGGACTGCTTTATACATGATGGTAGCTACACAAAGCTATAGAAGATGCAGAATCTGATGTAAAGGTTTTTAACAAAATTAGCTTCAATAAGAAATGATCAATTCAGTTTTAAACATTTTATTGAACATAAATACGAAAATAGGAAAATTTGATAATGATTATAATAATAATAATAAATGTTAATCTCGAGTTGGGTAGGTTTTTGTAGCTTAAAAGCGGTATCTCAGACATTTCATGGAATCATTTATTCGAATATATGCATATACACACGGGAGGTATAGATCTATTTAGATCAATTTTATGGTCATTTATCGCGCTCTGCAATTAAAAATATTCTCGATAAAAGGAAATTTGAGGCAATCTTTTCATGTAACATTTTTAGAATCAGTGGTGCTTTATAGCATTAAGTTATTTCTTAAATTTAAAATTGCTTAATCTAACATTCCTTTTTCCATGGAAGTCCCAGTCGACTCCTCCATAAACCTGGAATGCCAAACAAAGTGAATTCCCAGCCAAATGACTGCGTATGACAAAAGGTTTCATGAAATGTGGGACCACCACTCTTTCTGTTGAAAATATGCTTTGCATTTAAATGGCATGTTCTACGATACTCCAAACTATTTGATACCCTCTTGTCCAGAGGTATTTTCATTCACTCAACGGCGAATTAAAGGGAACATATTGTTCGGCTACATGCCGAAAGATATTCCCATTTCTTTGAATTTTTGAAGTGTGTAAAACGTGCCAGCGTCTTCTTCCCTGGTTCCTTTACTGCTCGTTCTGCACCCGTCTTTGGGCATGTCATTCAATCATTTCTGCAGGTTGAGCGCCAACATTCCTGGTAATAAAATGCCAGGCAATCTGCGCGTGTTGGAATTCTGATTTTTCAGGTAACGTCAACACGAAAAAGAAGGGCGTTCCTGGTCTGCAGGGAGTGAGCAGTGGGCCCATGCAGGCTCTGGGTCTGGGCTAATCTCCCGACAACCGCCAAACCGCACATTAGCACAACAGGGAATCCCAGTGGGGCAGGGGGAGGGAGCTCGACAAACATTTGCGCCTGACAGCGGCCCAAAAAATCGTGCATTGATGATGATAACGTGGCCGTGGCTGCCTGGCCCCTGACATCACTCCGTCCATCGTACCTTGCATATTCACGCCGCATTAGCGCTGACCAGGACCAGGACCAGGGCCAGGCCAGCCCAGCCCAGCCCGTTCCGGGCCTGCAAGCCTCAGTACGGGCCGGACACAGAGCAGCGAATTTTGGTTTGGTTTGGTTTGAAGCTTGCGGTGCACTGCGCCTCGGCCTCGGTTGATGCTTTTGACACGATCTACTGATTTCCCCGCTTTCCTGCGCTGCAAATGGGTTTTGAGCGGAGTTGCGGCTCGGGAGTTTGGTGGCTTGTGCCGGCTAGTGGGCTAAACGTATGCTAATCGGCTTGTTTGCTGGAGGTGGAGTCGAGGGGAGCTCAGGTGCGGTGGCTGGCGGGGAGGTGTTGGTCAGGATTGTGAAATGCATCAAATGTTTTTGCGGCACAGAGGCTGTCATATGTGCTGCATCGAAGAATGGAGGCTCGCGATGGAGGATAGCGATTTAGGTTTAAATACTCTCCACCACACATATTCAAGGTTCAAGTTCATTAAAACTTGAAAGTTTAATTATCCTAGAATTTGTTAATAAATTCGCTTACCGTTGTAAAAACTAATTTTTGTTTGCTTTAATCTATCGTTTACAAATAAATTAAAAAAGTATAAATTCTAGGGAACGAAATCATAATACGCTATATTTTTAAAATCATAAAATAATAATTAATTTTAAGTTTTATAGATAATTGTCGATGATAATATTTATTCATAATAATTATTTTTAACAATTATCCATGATTATTTTTGAGCAAAACAAAATTAAAATCAAAAATAATGAATATTTGATGAGTTTTATCATCGATGATTATTCATTAAACTTAAAAGCAAACAATTTGTCTGGATACGCATAGATTATTCCTAGAGCAGCCTATTGGTATATTTAATTTTTCTGATCGGATATTGTAAGTGGATGATTTTTTCGGCTACAGGAATACAAAATAAATCATTATTTTCGGTCCTAATAATTTCATATATTTTTTGTGTATTTATTGGCATTAACTATTTAGCGAATTAAGTAATCGTTTTTCGATTATTAGATCTTAATTTAATGGCTCGAAGCCCTTTTCATAAGCAGGCTAACTCGTCAAGCTTATTATCACCTCAGCTAAGTGCATGAGTATGTGGAGAAATCCCTCACGCAGATACAAACTGATAACAAGCAAACTTTTTATGCACCAAGTTGCCTCTGCCACTCACTTTGTATTCATTTGCTGCACGTGGGTCCGGGAAGTGAGCAAAAACTAAAACACAGAACAGGGTTTCTCCGCACAGACCCACGCACATCCTCGTGCCAGTAAAAGTGATATCTTTTATTAGCATAATGAAGTCATAAACATTGCAACAGTTAACCCGCAAAGTCAACAAGTCAACAGCAGAGATAAAATCAACAGTCACCCACATTAACTTCAATTCTCTGCTCGCACACGCGTACACCATCAGCCCTGTCCCTCTCCCCGATAAGCGATCAGGAAAAAACTCCATTTACATGCAGTCCTGCGAGTCGACGGCGCATGCCAAAGCGGAAACGGAAGTGCAGAGGCAGCTCAGAAATAATATCAAAAATGGCTGCCGGAGGCGTCAACAAAAAGTTGCAACTGGTCACAAATCATCTTAGGAGCGGCGAATGCCGGTGCCGGTGCTGGTGCTGGTTCTGGTGCTGATGCCGGGCCTTGCTACGTGCTACGTGCTGCAACCGATGCCAGTGTTGTAAAATGCTAACGAGCCCCGGCCACCGAGCGAGCGGCAGCCTTTGTTGGCCCACTCCCGCCACATCCCCAGCTCTTGCTTCGACTCCACCACATCATCATCGTGCTCGTTGTCGCTGATGTCGCCGCTTTGAGTGACTTTGGCATGACGGCGGAAGGTGGCCTCTAACTAATTTAGCTGCCATTGCAGCAGGCAGCATCTTCATTTGCTAGAATAAGACAACCTCGGTGTTCCCTGAATCGATATCGCCAGCGTTTCGCTGCAAAATATGCCAAGTAATACTAACATTCTCCGTGTGAACTATAGAATAGATAATCGTACTTATTAGCAATTAAACCTATAAGAAAAACAAGAGATGAAGAAGAAGTTTGAACCATTTATGATTTATGATTCGGAATCAGCTTTTTAAATGTGCATCTTTTTCCACAGAACTCGACTAGAAATTGTTCAGCTGAAATCGTTTTCTGGAATCCGAAGCATAAGTCAGTGTCTCAGTTTCAGCAGAATGGGCTGCAGACACCCAGCCGAGACGGGCCGAGCCGAGCCAGCAGCTGGTTGCACCTTTGCAAGCTCCAGCCAGCAGTTGCAGCTATAAAATTCCAATTTACTCTGCATGCAGTTACTTTCTTGGCAACCAGACACGCCCCTCAGCCCGATCCCAATCCCAATTCGAGGCACTCTGCCTCTGCCTTTACCCTGCCCCCAGTGCTCTGTGCAACCCCAGCCCCAGGCTGATGCCAGTGGCTGCCATTTCTCGCTTTGCCTTTGCCTGCGCCAGAGAGTTTTCCTCTTTTTCTTTTAGCTGGCGCAATTTTATGTATTTTTATGGTAGGTTGCAGCCACTGACGCTGCTGCCGCTTGGCCCGGAAAGCGGAAACCGAAAATTGCTACTTATTATGTTACTAACTTTGTGTTGCAGCTACCGCTCAGTGTTCCTGCCCCCAACTCTCTCGCTCTTTTCTCTCTCTCTCTCACCCATTCCAACCCTTTTGTATGTGTGTGTCAGCTGGAGCTGGAGCTAGAGCTAGATGGAGCCTGTTGTTGGCTGGTGTGATAATGTCAGGTTTTGTTAAAATTAAATTGCATGTCTTGCTGCGTTGAAGTTAAATTATTGCCTCCCAGGGTCGAAGGTGTGGCGGCGGCGCCGGCATCCCTTCCCCAACCCCTCCGCCAGGCATTCAACTTTACATCTCCAACTGCGAATAGTTTTACAAAAGTTTGCCTCAAGTAGCCTACGGATCCCACTTTAAACAAGTCATAGAATAAAGGTCTCTCACACACCCACACCCATACCATACCCATACGCACATCAAACATTTTATAAAGACCCTTTTTTACTCATTCTCGCAGCGGGGAATATAAAAATTTTTGCGTTTCCACCACAAAAGTATGCAACAGATTTTTTTCTTAGTCGCCGCATGGTGCCAACACGAAAAACAGGCATGGCTGCTATGCATAGCTATGGTTAAGGGGTGGGGTGCAGTGGTAGCAGGCATGTGGCAACAGTCGCCAATTTTTGCATGTGGCATCAGAGCCAAAAAAATCACGCTGTGATTTTTACCAGCATTACGGAATATTAACAACACACAACAAAACATAAGAAAAGCGATATTTCCTTTTTAAGAATGCACTGGAATATACATACATACATATATGCGTACATATACGCATATGTACGTACAAAACGTCAGAGTGGGAGATGAGTTGCACCAGATACAGATAGCTGGTGCCATTTCTTTGGACCTTTATTTTCCATTTATTTTGTGGTTTAAAGGCAGATCCAGGATGGTCGAATGGCTTATACGAAATCTAAGTAAATAACAATGGGAAAAAAGTATAGTTCAAGCTCAAAAACATTGCTGAAGGCTTGGAGTTTATTAATCGAAAAATCGTAATAGGAAACTTTATGCCGGAATTCTATCAAAATTAAGTACAAGAACCCGAAACTCCCGAAGGTTTCAGGCATATAAAGATTCGATAGAATACCATTTTCCAGTCAAATCTTCTTGTACTATATCCAACCTAACTATCAGGTTCACCTTCTATCGTCATAGTCTTCATGCAGATTTCATAAAAGCAGCTTAGACACATCCGGTAAAGAGCTCAGCCATTTGTAGCATTTACCCAACATTTTTTACTGCCCACGGAACAAAAATTCTCAGCCATCCCTCATCCACCTGTCAGCTGATCCAATCCTTGACCTTGCCGAAAAAATGGAGCACAAAGAAACCATGCAAACTTTTTGGGAATCCATCAGGAAATATTTCCGCTCAGCGTTGTATCCCATCAACCCTTTGCTTTCCACCAAGCGATGCACAACATGAAAAACAACACGTTCAGAGGCAATAAATCTTGGCCGACGAATGTTTCGCACGAATGGGGAGGAAGAGACCAGAGACCAGCGACCAGCCAGACCAGGACAGGACCAGAGTACACACACACACGCACACATTGCAAGACAGACAGGAGACATGTTACATAGTTCGCTTGGAGTTCCTGTTGGGCTATTTTTGCGGGTGACAATGAATTTTGGAGTGGCCGTGTATGGACAGCCATGACCTTTGTCCCGCTGTGGAAATATAGGACAAATATTAATACTAAAATTCAGATGTGAAAATAACTTCAACGAGTCATAAAGTTTTTCATTTCAGTGTCGAATTCCTACACAGTACGATAGGTAATTTATTGGCTTCATAGCGGACACAACATACTATCGCATCCATGCCCTGGTTCATGTGTTTTCCAAATACTGAAAGAGGGGAATAGCTAGAGGAAGGGGACTGTCCCAATATTTGTTACTCCGGGGAAGGCAAACATTAACAAATGTTCAACTACCTCCATATCAATATCACCCCCCCTATCCCACATCCCACAGTCCACATCCTACCCTCTCTCCCATCTAGTGAATCTCTAAATTGAGTACGTGTTGTTCTAGCTGTTGAACGTGTTTCGGTAAATACTGAGGCCAACACGTGTGTGTGAGAGAGAGAGCCAGGGAGCGGAAGGGACGAATGGGAAGTTGGCAACATATTTCTTTCAGTTATATGGATTTCCAAACGTGTCCGATTGTCCTCTAATGGCATTTTATTGCATTTATTAAAAAGAACTTAAGAGCTTTCGGGCTAATGCGGAAGTCCGTATAGGAGACCAAACAGAAGCCTGATAAAAACTTTCCCCATTTGAATCAACACAGGAACATTGAGAACACCAAAGACCCTTATATTAATACAATATGCTGAATATGCTTGTTAAATGTGGAACCCAGTACCAAACGAATCAGAGGCTAGAATTAGAGCAGTCACTGAACAAAACCTCTGAGCTATTAGCTGGTGAAAATTCATTAAAAATTTAATCAAGCGCACATCTCACACACTGATACGTTAAACAACCAAACAAAGTATAACTCAACAATTTTGATCTATTGCAGAACTATTTGAACTATTTCCTAGAAGGTTGCCGAACCACTCAGGGCATTCGCCGATGGGTAGTGCGAGCGGAGCAGCATACAGCGCTCCCGATCCGTGAACAGGGTGCGGCGCTTGAGCATTATCTCCCGCTCAAGGACGGCGCGTGCGGACACCAGATCGGACTTGACTCGCTCGGCCTCGTCCAGTTCGTGCAGCATTGCGGATACGCTGCTCTGGATGGTGTGCACCTCGTCGATGAGGTCCTGCTGGGCCACGTCGCGACAGTTCTCGACATTGGGACGGTAGCTGCGGTTGTCCATGCGCGTCTGGGCCACCTTCATGGCGGCGTCGAAGCTGCGAACGCGACGGCGTATGTTCAGGATGCGGGTCTCGGTGTCGGCAAGCGTCTGCAGGATGTTGCGAAGATCGTTCTCGAAGCGCTGCACTGCCTCCTGGGTGCAATTGATGCGGGCCGTTAGCGCCTTCTCCACAATATCGGCCTGGGTGCGAATGTCGCGGGCGGCGTTCATCAGAATCGAGTTGAGGGTGGCGCGCAGGGCCACCGACTTCTGGCGGCACTTCTCACAGTCCTCGAGGGTCTCCATGCTGAAATGCTCCCAGTACTTCTCTGATGCCTGCTCTGGAGGCTGACGCACAGCTCCGGGCCGGAACATAATCGTTCGCGAATTATTGTTTAGGCCCTGGTTAAGGGTATCGATCTCGTAGGCCTCCTTCTTGTCACTCCAGTCGTACTCCAGCCGCTGCCTGGCCGTGCGGTTCTCAACCTGCTGTGCCTCAAAATCCTCGAGGGTCTTCTTCAGCAGGCGGCGGATCTCGGCAATCAGCGCCAGCTCGTTGACCAGCTCTTCCTCGGTCTGATCCCTCACCAGCTCCGTGTCGGGACGAGAGGCCCGCTTCTCTATGCACTCCTTGGCAATCGACTCTGGAACGCCGAGTATTACGAGGGACTTGCGCAGCTTTATGCGTTCCACTTCCATTGTGGATATCTCGTCGGCCATCGCTTTGATGGCGTTCTCCAGAGTGTTTTTCCATTTGCCAATCAACTGTGATCGCTGCTTCAACTTTTCGGTGGTTTCGGTCTGGGTTTTCGTGACCAAGGCCGACAGTCGCTGGAACTCTGTGGCGGCACTAAAGCGGTTTCTGTGGGAGGAAGGGTTTAACTTGAGTACTCTGAAGTGGGTCCCAGCTAGTCGTCATTACTTATCCGCCTTGTCCAGCACTCCGTTGATCAATGAAATCGTTTGATAGTTCCTTGTTCGCCACTCGTTGGGACTGTAGCGAGTGATCGAGTAACGATCCACCACAGGACGTGTTCCCGTTAGACCTGCCATGGGACTCCAATCGACCTTGCCAGAAGCCCAGGGCCCGATCGGACCCATGGGCATCAGCTGATCCTTGTGTGGCAGATCATCGCCCGCCTGCGGTAAATAGCATGGTGGATTCTGCAGATTGTCCCTATTGGGGTCCATGGCACGCTGCATCAAAAACATGTTGCTGAGGTTGAAGTTAAGCAACAAAAGTAAAGTCACTCACGGCAAACTGAACTTCCTCCGTGAAGATGGGCTTCTGCGACTGATTGTACTGATCAGCTCGCATGTTGGCCAGCTGCTTCTGCTGGTGATCAACTCCTGCCTGGAGATCTGCCTGCAGCTTCTGGTGCTCCTGGGCTGGACCCACCACAGTTTGGTGGATGTGCTGCTGGACAGCCTCTTCGGGGTACGGTGCCAGAGCCACCTTAGCCGGGTTCGGAGCCTTCGTCAGGCGATATGAGGGAGGATCCGGCTGCAGGGGACAGATCAATGGAGCCGGACATGCTGGCCCCGGATTGAGGTCGATGATCTTGGCTTCGCAATCACCGTCTCCCTTGTGGGGCGTCTTCTCCCCACAACTCATCGTCAATTAACGTATGCACAAGCCGCCAAAAAATAACACGAATATTTATTTTAAGCTAATTTTTCTCCGTTTAGGTTCTGTGTTGCTCATGGAATATATTCAGACTGTAAATTTCGTTTCACTTGTTTAGAGGGCGTAAACATTCAAACTGCCACTTGGGTATGGCAACGGTTGCTAGATTTTTTGTTGGTGCTAAAAACTTCGAGTCATAGGGATCCTGAATTCTAGGAGTTATTATGGCGCTTAACGAATACATACGGACACACACACATACATTTAATGTACATATGTCGGGTCGTAATAATTTTCACAGTGTATTTTGGTTCCAGAATTCATTCAGTAAGAGGCTGTTCTCAGTGTGTTGCCTGTTTGTTTTTCTGCTTCTTTTGTGCCTCACCCCTTCTTGATTTACCGTTTTTTTGGTAATTTTCCAATCCCTAAATCGGAAATGATTGAGTCAATTTATATGTCCAATGATATTCAAGTGATATTTGTAAGAATACTGAAAATGTATAACATATTTGAGTATAAAAACCGAATACAATATTTTATTCCAAAAAATTAATTGTTCCCAAACCCAAACAAAACTTATCAGCCGACCGTCGTTAGGCACGGGTTTGTCATCTGGATCGTGAATCGACACAAAAATTCAACTTAATTGTGGTTTTTGTTGCTGAAAGGGGAGAGGAAAATAGAGGGAAGGAATTTATGAGACTATTTTCAAAGGAATGAAGCAATTGCGTGAGCATGTGTATAGGGTGTGAGAGGAGCAGGAGTAGATGACAATAAAGAAGGTGAAAAGATAATTGTGACTTAGCGGAGGCGCTAAGTTTTAATACCCCATGAAGTGTTGGTATATTTATTTACGTTTACCCATTGGAAACATGTTTTGGAAATGTTTCCATCCATTTTATTGTGGGAAGTGCCTGTTTGCAAACAATTCGTACGCCCTTGCCACCCTTTAAAAAATGTGCAACATTCATTTTTTTTTCAACGCCCTAAAACATTCTTCAGTTACATTTTCCTAGGATATTAGTATTCGAGTTATGAGAACGTACATAACGTTTCTTTCGGAGGGTCAAAAATTAAACCTTTCAGCCCACAAACGCAGAGTGTTTTCTTTTTTTACTTGTCGCAATGAAAACCGATCTAAATTCTCTTGTAAACCCGACATGTCCAATGTACAATGTACATACCTACGTATTTCTCTGCAAGTATTTATCTATGGACTAAATGAAATAAATTAAATTATATTTTGGTTGTATGGAAATAGCGAAACACTTGATGTTTATTCTAGAACTTCTCCGACTCAAGACTGACAATTTTAAGCATTTATAAGCGGATGGATTTACTAGGCAGTGGCGGACATGTTTTGGAAGAACATGATGGAAAACTCAAGGACGTTGTTGGGCTTATAGCGCAAAAGATTCAGCACATAATCCTGCATAAAGTCGGCCAGCTCGGAATGGCCTTCCAGATAGTGCATGGCATTGTCGTAGTTGAGGGCCTTGAGCTCTCTGAACTTCCTGGCCAGCTGGGTGTTCTGGCGCCACATTAGCTCGAGCTTGGGCAAAATCATCTCCTTGCGCTTCGGCGGGATGCAAGCGGCATGCAGCAGATAGTTGTAGCCACGCCAGAAGTGCAGGGCAATGCGGCCCTCGGGAGTCATGTATGTCTCGGCCACATCCTGCAGCTCGTCGTTGAAGCACTGCTGGGTGACAATGTGCACGGTGTTCTTGTAGGTGCGATAGAAGATACGCACCACCTTGCGCTCTTTGTGCACCACCAGATTGCAGCGCAGCACCCGGCCGTAGAGGTTCATGGTGTAGTACTCAAAGTCTCCCACGAAATTGTTGCACACCAAGTGGCGCATTAGCAGCATGATGCCTCCGTCGAGCACAAACACGTGATCCCGATCCTTGATGTCGATGCGGGCCTTGAACTTCTGGGTTTCCTCGTTGATCTTCGTCTCCCGAATCGCTGTGAGTAGCAGATCCGCATGGTTTCTCAGCTCCAGGGTCTTCTCAATCTTCGCATGATCGACGCGATCGAACTCCATGCGCTTCTCGCAGATCAGCAGAAACTTGTCGTCGTACTTCCCCTTCAGCTGATGGCCGCACTCCACGATGCCCTTGCCCTTCTTCATCTTGCTGCTGCTGAAGACCACGTAGCCATCGTAGGCCTCCTCCACGTTCAGGCAGAACCTGCCAATCTGTTTCAGCTCGCGCTCAAAGAAAATCTTCAGATTCTCGTTGAGCTTGCAGTTGGTGTTCCTCAGCTTGGAGATAAACAGCTGCTCCTTGAAAATTACTGCTTGCTTTACGGGCAGAAACTGCTTGGGATTGATGCCCCAGTCGCACACCTTATACTGGTCATCGGAGGGCTCGATGGGCCGCAGCAGAGCCGATATAATACTCGATACACTGATCTCATCCTGGGCACTCAGCTTGTCCGTCTCCTCGCAGGCCTCGCTATAGGCGCGCTTCTTATTCGGGTCTCGAAAAGTATCCAGGTCACACGGCACAAAGAGCGGTGGATCCAACATCAGTTGAGTTTTATCTTCGTCTGTATCTAGCTTGGATAAATGGGTAAAGTGCTTCGGAGCAGCTAAAAAGATATCTTACCCATTATTGGGATTTTTATGGAGAATTTTACTGCTAATATCTAAAATTTATACAAGCTTATGCATAGAACGGTCTGAATGAGCGATTTATAACTCACAGCTGTCTTGATTTGAGATACTTACAGGCTGTAGACTGGAGGTACTAACCCCACTACCATATACTGTATGGTTAGTGCTGAAGGCCACACAAGTTTCTTGTATTAGTCAGCTTAGAAGCTCAGCTTGAATGTCATACTTCATATGATTGCCACTCAAATCTTGCCTTTGTCGTGCTGGCCAAGAACTTGACTTGGCAATTAGTCCGACCATCAGGGAACGTCTTCAAGTGTGAGGCTCTGTGTGTTTAGTAATTCTGAAGTGGCCCAGAGCGCAACATTGCCTCAAAATTGCGCTGCAACATGCGAAACAAATAGAAGAAGTCCTGACATGCTCCCCTAACTAATTGCAAGGCCAACAGCTCTTCAGACAACTTAAAGAGCGACAAACAGCGTTTTCCAGGGGGGTGGGGAGTGGCTGCAGGGGCTGGCAAGTGTAAATAAGGGGCCGTGTACGTGAGTGTGTATTGTATGTTTGTGCGTGTGTAAGCCTTGGCGTGCTTTAATGGCAGAGACTGTAACCGAATGGACGGCAAATAAAAGGGTCACAGGACGACGGCGGAGAATGGACATGCTCATTGTTATTGGGGCGCAAACAGTGGGCCCATCGGCCACTGGAAGGCGTCTCATTAAAAGGCAAAAGGCGTATGAGAATATCAACAGTTGAGAAGGAACACACACAACACACAACACACAGCAAAGCGGAGGCGCAGATAAAGGCTGCACAAAGGGTGAACAATAAATAAAATGGCTCCGTCTCGGTCTCGCTCTCAGCTTCGGCCTCGGTCTGGCCCGGCCTCTGCTTCGGCAATATTAAATTTGTTATTAAGCTTGTAATTATTTGCTGAGGCGGAAATGTAGGCATCTGCTTCTGCTGCGTCTCCTTTTCCTTCTTCTTAACTACGCGAATTACGCCCCATGAAAATGAAAATATAAATAAATTATGCAAAAGACAAAGACAATGCGTTTTTTTCTCCATTCATTCGTTCATTCATTCCGAGGATCCTTCGTTGTCCGCTTATTTCACAGTCAAGTAAACTTTAAAAGGCACACGGATCCAAGGTCCTGACCCCAGGCACACCCCGGACAGGCACAGAAGTTGTGCTCCTTCACTGTGGACCTCTCATTAATTTGTTATGCATTTCTCTCTACGCGTAAATTAACTACAATTGTTTCTGTGTGCCGTCTTCCGCTTACATTTAATCTTCATCTCCATCTACATTTTCATCTCCACACGCTCTCCATTCATTTTGCATTCATTTCAGGCCTCGTTCATTTCCTTTGCATTTGTTTTGCATTTCTCGTCATTGTTCGCCCTCGGCCCCACTGTCCGTTGCCCCACACGACACCACACCACACCATACGCCACGCCACCCCACCCCATTGAGTGCTAAAATAAATCAAAATGTATGTGTATGTGAGTGGGACACAGAGAAACTCTGGAAAAAACACCAACTAAAAAAAGGAAAGCAAATCTTAAATGAAAATTGTAACCGCTGCGGCTGTGGAAAAAGCCATTGGGAATCCGTGGAGGCTGGTTGTGACGGGGGCTGACGTCGGAGCTGGAGCTGGAGCTAGAGCTGGAGCTGGGGAAAACTGTTGGTAATCTCCAAGCCCACATGTATTGGGCTCGTGGGCTTTGGAATACGGATTGGGAGGTCTGCGGGGAGCTTAAGGGTCAGTAATAAATGTCATGATATGAAATTTATTTACGCGCTACGAAAAACCAAAGCAAAGGAATGCAATAACAACAGCACCAAGGACCAAGGACCGAGAACAAGAATCGGAGGAACAATGCCACAAAAACAGATACTCACACAGATACACGCACAGAAGGCGACAAGCCTCAGCCAACTGGTAAAAGACAATTAAAGTGGAATGCCAGAGAAGAATGCCGAACGGCCAAAAAGGATGATAGAAAACTCTGATACATGCTGATCACATGCAGAAGTATCGTAAACGATTGTAAATTCAAGAAAGTAATGTCCGAACAGATTTGTTAGCATTGCCAGCAATTTTAATCTATTATTTCTTTACAGCGGATCATTCAATGGCGTGGCAAAAGGCTTCAGCGAGTCACTATATTTTATTCTAAGTACGTAGCTTTTATATTCCAAATTTAAGTTGCAGAAAATCCAATAAACAAAAAATGTTCCCCCTTGTCGAGATGTATTCATTTGAGTCGCAGCAAATCCCTCAGAAGCACTGTGGGGCATTCACTTGCAACAGAAGCTAACCCTGAAACAAGAGTCGGAAATTTCCCGTAACTATAGCGCACACAAAATCCTTCACACACACACCCAGACAGAGAGAGAGAGAGAGAGAGAGAGGGAAACACACCACCTCATGGATGCAATTATATGAGAGACACGCAGCAAGGGCCACACAATGAGAAGCTCAGGCTCAATCTTGATAACAAAGTAAATAATACAGATTCTCGCAATTTTTCTGTAATTAACACATCCCCAGCAAACAGCAGGCAAATGGCAGAAAAGGACAAGCTGGTACACTCGTCGTCGTATATCATATAAACTCTCATTTTGAATGAGTGCTGACTGAGAGCATGACAGGATTGCGTGCTGCTACGAAGAACTGTGGCACTGCCGCAGGCATGAAACCTAAACCAGGTGATGGGTGTTTTTGGTGTTGTGTGGGGGAGGGGATGCACGAGTACTCGTACAGAATGGTCTCAGGACCTTCAGTCATACATAAACACAAAAGTGTTGTCAGCTCGCATCGCATTTTTATGAGCTGTTCATGTGAAAGGACATGCAACCCCATCTCCTTGTTTTGTGCATGTTTTGTTTGTGTCAGGTTTAAGTGGCATCTCTCGACACATCTCTCCACCAAATTGGCATGCTTTTGCCAGGCACCGCTCATTGTCTCTTTAGGGTCTTGTAATTTGTCAGTCAGTGATGGGATAAATGAGCGTGAATTATGTAAAAAGCAATTAAAAGCAAACTTTTGCCCCGTCGTCCTTCCTACATGCGCTTGAGTATTTGAATGCAATTGAGGTCAGCGCGCACAATTGAACTGAAAACTGTGAACTGTGATCGGTGAACGGGGCAAAAACAAAATTGCAAAAATCACCAGAATAATTTCATTAAATCAATTGAATATTGATTGATGAATGCGTTCGCCATTTGTGACATTTATATTCATGCTCGCATTCAAGCGTGCAGACCCATAAATTAATTGTAATAAAAATCCCAATCACAAGTTGTCTAGAGGGCCAGACAAAAAAAAAAACACCAAGCCAGACGAAAAATGTTTCCCAAAATTCTTCGCAAACTTTCACCCTTCACTGCACTCCCTTCCGATAGTTCAATAGTCGCCCATTAAATGCATAAACTTTTAGCTTATAACATTGAAATTTGTTAAGCTGAAAACCAGCAATTAATTGATAAAGTTAGTAGAAGAGTGTGCGGAATGGAATGGCTGTTCGAAAGTTTCGTAAATATGTAAATCGCTTTGAAAAGCTTTCCGAAAAAGGTTTACACATGTGGGGCACAAGTCAAATGCGTTGATTAGTTAATTAAGTTGCAGCAGCTGCCAGTCTATTTATTTGAGTTACTCGCCTGATAATTGAATGTTCAAAGTTGTCAAAATATAAAAAATATAAATGTCTGTCCAAAGAAGCAAAGAGTACAGAAACTGCGACCAATCAATGTGAATTTGAAACAACAATATTCCCATAATTCGAAAAAACAATTGCCGCAAAACACGAGGCTGCCCATCCTGCACCTTTCGAAAGCCTTTGTTGCCCATTTCCCACAAAACACAAAAACTTTATTATATAAAATGCAAATTATTTTCCAATTTGATTTCATTATGCAATCTCAGTGAGCATTATCAAGTACAGTCGCAGCCAACAGAACACATTTTGCGGGTTGTTTTCCTTTCTGGCGTTCTGCATTGACAAGCAAACAAAACTCGGAGCTCGGAAAAACTGCAGGCAAACAAAAAACTTTAGGCAAGGTGTTGTGTTGGTGCGGCTGTTGTGGTAACAGGTGCAGCGGGTGGACTGAAAAACAGGCAACAGAATGCGGCAAGCAGCGGGAGCACAGTCTGTGCGAAAAGTTGATTGTTGTCTGATTTTGTTTATTTTACAATAATTTCGGCTCCGTACTTCTCGCTGAAAGTTTTGGCCACCCCATCCCGTCCAATATACCAGTGGACCTATTTACATTGCATAATAATATTAAGAACGAGAAGGAACGTGTGAGTCGGTTCTGTGGACGCGACTCTACTCATATACCCGTTCTCAGTCAGTATATAAATTTTTGAAGGTCGGACGGACAGGCGGACGAACAGACAGACATGGCTATATGGACTCGGCTATATCGACTCGGCTATTGATGAAAATGTTTCCTCCTCTGCGTTACACACATCCAGTTTTACCACAAATACAATATACCTTAACTATTTTTGAGGTATAAAAGTATGCATAACCTGCCGTGCTGTTTATTGATTTTAAACTAGATGGTTGAAAACAACATCCAATTTGAAGGCAAGCTCAAGCACTCGTGTAACATTTCCATTTATGTTTATGAATGACCAGCTGGCGGCCTGGCTTATGAGAAAATATTTTCAACTAACGTACACAATGGAAGGAGAATAAAAATTTAGCTGGGATTTCTATCTAGAGTCGGAGCGGAGTACCGACTGCAGTTGAGATTGACCCACTTTTCCACTATCCTCATCATCTCATTAAGCATCAAGTTGCTGTAAATAAACTTTCGCTAAAAAAATATCACACAAAATACAAAAAAACAAACTTTGCTAATTAATTAGAGCCCGAGACGGTGGCTGTCTGGTGGAAACATCATTAGCGAACCCGAACCCCCACGAAAACCCCCAAAAGTCCCAATCGACCCACTGACCAACCATTTTTTGTTTTCTCCGCGCGCTTAATTAGCTGACGCCTGACAGGTGGCAGAATTTGTTAAAGATTATGATATGCCAGAGAAAAACCTGAAACTGGCAAGGCACTGCAAACTGATGCCAAAGCTTAAATTCCTTGAAAACTGCTTTAAGGAAGAGACTAATTAGCGAAAATTTAAGCTGGCAAATGAATGAAGGAAGCAGAAGCCGGTTGAATAGAAGGGATTCCATACACGCTGCTTCGTCGCAGGGATGGAGCATCAAATGAATGTGCAAACAAATTTTGGATATGAATACTCAGTGGATAAGAGTTTTTTGATAGGTAGAGAAACATCAAATTCAGGTAATATCAGGTAATCATAATTATTATAGGTTTTATTTTCCAGCCCAAAAATAAAACTCAAAGTTGAATAATGAACATAGAAAAGTAAATATAAATATATTAAAAACGGAAACATAATTTGCAAACACAAACTCAAATCTGCATGGAAATCGAGTAAGGGTCTGCATTCACAGATTAAATCTAGACTTAGAGTGGAGCACTCTTTGAAAAATATTTGAAAGAAGATTGTCAGCTTAAAGCTAGGAATGCATCAATGGAACCCATAACCAAAGCCCTGAACCAATTACTCAAAGGAACCACGAACCGCGGTTGCAATTTCGCTCATACTCGTAAATGTTTGCCCATTCCATTCAGATCGCACTCCGCCAAAGTTGTTTAAAAAACTGTTTGTAAAAGTGTAAAGTAAAAACAAATATATATATATATATATGTGTGTGTGTATGTGTGTGAGTGTGCGCATAAAAAAGCCATGAAAACTGGCGAGTGACATGTGGAAAAGGGAAGGGACTGCGAGGGCTATAGATAGCTGGAAGGCAGCTGGGCGTAAACCACTCAAAGGCGTAAATAAATACGCCGCCCGCATAGGTAGGCAATGCTTTTTGTTTGCCCTGGCTGTGTATATGTTTGTGTAGGCTCACGTATGCCCCCTTTGAATATGTGTGTGTGTGTGTGTTAATTTGCCAACAAAGACACGTACAAACATGCAAACAGCATTTAAGAGATTTACTAAAAGAGAAAGCTCGCACCTGAAAGACATCTCTTCCCCACATGGATAGAGTGTGCGTCTGTGCATGTGTGTGTGAGAGTATTCAACCCATGCATGGGTGTGTGAGTGTTTTGAGTGTTTACCTTGTCATTGCTATTAATTTGTACACGCTACATAATAGCTCTGTCAATATTTTCCTAACATACTCTAAAAAGGTGCCGCCACCCGTTGAAAATGGGAATAGGTATAAAAAGTTTTGGAATACTCGTACAAGTGCTTGAAGGTCGCTGCAGAGTGGAAGGGTGAGGTTATTTGTTGTTTGTAATGGGATCTCATTATGCCCACTGAAGGTTTGACGAAATTGTTAGGAAAATATTGTGCGAGATCAACTCAAATGATACGGAAGAAAGCTTTTCCGATGGTGTAGGGGTATTCCATATTAATTGATTGACGGTAATTATGGTCAGAAAATGATTTTAGATGCTTCTCCGTCTTAGAAATCCCATGCAGCCATTAGAAAAGACCATGGTGCATGGTATCATCACATCACCTAAATAGTTCAAAGTATGAACCAAGACGACAAACTCTACGATAAAAAATGCAGATAGTGACATAATTTTGGTAAATTTTCCACCCTTTTTCCCCAATCAATGTAGTTCCTTAACAGCCTTCTTTGCTTGATCTTTAAAAAGTGATTTTTAGGCATGATTTAAAGCAACTCCCGAACCCCACATAGACACAAAAGCCTCAACAAAGTCGACTGGTAGTCCAAAAACCACACCGAAATTTCTGTCCCCAACCATCTTCTCGCTACCCCCTGACAAGGCATATCAATCAACGTTGTGAAAAGAAGTCCATTGTGCGTTAACAAGTGGCACGTTGTCGGATTGATACACAGGCTTTAAAAAAAAAGACGAAAAAAAAGAAAAGAAAACCAAAGACGAAAACCGACACCGAAGCCGAAGCCGAGCCAACCGTGATGTACATATCTATAACTGTGCATTGCCCAACATTTTGCTAGCTGCAGCTTTGTGCCGAATACCGGTCTTGGATCTATACAGACTATGGCCGAGCCGAGACCGTTAGCCACATCCAATGTCAGTTGCTATAGTTGCCGCCTGCAACTCAAACATCAACAGTCGCCGTTGCTGAAGCAGGAGCTGTCGCTGTCGCTGGAGCTGTAGCTGTAGCTGCAACCCAGGCTGTTGTCATTTGGCGGAGTATGTCAATGACAACGTGGTCCGCACACGAGTTTGCAAGACAAAAGATTGAAGAGCTGCAGTCAGAAGCATGGATGTTCAGGAGGTGGAGTGTGTGAGGGACGGGGCCCAGGACTCGTACAAGTCATCAGCCATGTTCAGGAAGTTAGTTAGGCGGTACCCAACCTACGACCTCCCCTACGCCCTACGCCCTACAGCCCGGGACCACCCAATCCCCACCCAAGTTGAGGCTCTGCCAAAATGTCACCAGCGACAAGTTGTTCAAACAGCAAATTACATCCAGCCTTTGAGAGTGGGGCCAAGCGAGGACCAGCTCCATCATCAAGGGCTCCCTTTTAAAGCCGCCTCTCTAAGCAAGTTCCCAGAATTTTATGCAATTCCCCCAGCGCTCTGGCATTTTGAATATGTTTTTCCTTTTTTGCCTTTTGCTGTTCCTTCTGGGGCTGCTGCTGTTGTTGCTCTTGTTGATAGTACCTCGAGACCCGCGCTCTCGAGTGTTACTTTTGGGCTCGTTGAGGCACAAAAGTGCACTCGGCTATTGAAAATCCAACAACTGATAGCAGGCGCTGCATACAAAGCAGCCCAGGGATAAAACAAGAAGAAACGAGATGGACACAGTTCACGGGCATAGGACAAATCGGAATGCTCTTTTGTGGACACAAAAGAATGTTAATGCTCACAAAATTGTAATACCAATATTTTGGTACAGATTCTTTGCATAATTAATGTAAACGATTCGAGAGAGTTGAAACCAGTATATTCTAGTGTTATGTTTGCATATCCATACAATCCATACAAATATCTCCCATCCCTTTTCATCCACATAGTCAATATACTCAACTGCCAGACCATAAAACAGCCCAAGATTATCCAGCTGCATGGTATAAAAGGAAAAGGAAGAGATGCATGGAGGAAAAGTGGGGAAAATAGAAAATGCCAGGAACACAAGAGGCGTGATAGGCACGAAAACAGCAACAGCAACAGCAATATCAAGAGCGGGCGGACTTCTCAGCCTCCGTCCCATTGGGGACCTCTTTACATTCATATTCCGACAAAAATTCCTTCCTGCTCTTTAAAATATAAAGTTTTAGGAGAATTTGCTGTTCAGTGGCAGTCCATTCATTCATCATCATTTGCCAACTAATTGATTTGACTTTCGCTTCGAACTCATTAGGTTCTCTAATGCCCCAGAAGTCGACAGAGTGTTGGAAAAATCATTTTCCGCATTTGTAATCGTACCACCATATGGGAAAGTTGCAGGAAAAGTTTTGCCTCAAAATTGATTTGCATGGGGAATATACACATTTGAGCACAATGGATTCCTAGTTTGTGTGCAAATGGGGCTGAAAATAGAAATTATAATTTGGGAGGAGGGGTCTGGGTCCGCATGGGAGCTTCAATGCTCGTTGTAGAAGAATGTTTTTCAAAATTATAGAATATTTATTTTTAAACTTTTTGGGATGACATAAGTTCAGGCAAGAGAATTTCATTAAATGTTTCCTACAAATTTAAATATTAATTTGTTTTAATTTTGTTTGCTATTTGCTGCAATGCCCAAAAACATACAGTAACCTTCGACATATGGTGATATTCACTTCCATCAGTGGACTACTTCGGGCTTAATTTCTTAATTCGAAAAAATGACTGGAATTCAAATGTTTTAGATTCTTGTTAATACGATAACACTCCTTCTGGTGCTGTTGTCCCAGTGTGTGTACTAGGAAAATAAACACATACTCAGGTTTTATTACTAAAATAGCATCAAACATTTCTGATAAGCATCAGAAAATGTAATCATCAGTACAAAAATACACAAAAAGAACAATAATAACATACGAAAAAACATAGAAATTGTCTACAAATTTTTGACAGGCAATTTGCCTACACACATATCTGCCCTGTCCGCTCGTCCCCCTCTCGATTTTGCTTTGGGGACATTTGAAATGAGCAATTTTCACATATTTGGATGGTAGCGTTTTCAGCACACCCACACACAACACACTGTAGCTACATAAAGTCATAAAAATAAATAGTTGGACCCACAGACAGAGAGAGAGACACAGAAGAGAACAAACGGAGGCAGTTACAGGCGGAACATAGTCATGGCAATGCCCCAGCCAAAGACTGGGAAGTGGAGGAGAACAAGGCCGAACGCGACTAGAAAATGGAGGACGGACAAACACACCGCGTCATATAGTACATACACAAGTATTTCCGTTCATAATGCTGATGATGCTGGCCTGCCTCCACCCGCTCCTAAAGCAAAATGTATAATGGAAACGGTACTAGGTGGTGTTCCTCCGTACAAACACCAATAATAATCAGTTGAAAATATTAACTGATGGGCAAGAAAAGCATTGAACTGGTACTTAAATGTCTAAATATATTTTAGCATATCCATTTATTTGTTTAGTGAAGATTTAATTAAATGGAATGTGAAATAGATCACTGTTATTTATCAAATGATATATGTATGTACTGACAAACACACTCATTTTATTAAATGATCTATTGCCAACAAATATTAGAGAAATGTTTTAATGAAGCCATTAAATACGAAATAAATCAATTGCACGTTTTTATAACTAGAACATTTAAATAGGATTTTAAGAAATACACGTACATTTGTCTCTTAATATACCTTCAATGGCAGAAGAAAAGCTCGAGAAGAAGCCATCAGGAAAGGATTTCTGATACATTTTTGACACATTGTATTTCTCAAATTAAATGTTTATGTCGTTACAGATAAAAACTGAAGACAATGAACAAAACTTCGACTGGGTTACCACGAATTCGGTCAATTTGCATGTATGTATCTGGGGACGATAATCACATCATGGGGTGGCGTAACGTGTGGTCCACTCCCTGGCGATTTGGTCGTGCTGCGCTCGGTCCGTCTTGTACATGTTGGCAATGTCTCTATTCACGGGGCTCTCATAATTGGGATGTGATAGCAGAGACCTGATCGACAAGAGCACGTTTTCTACAGTCTGGACCGGCGACCAATCATACGTCAGTATATCCGGGCGCAGCTGGCCGTCACTATGGATGTTGCAGTGGTAAATTTTAGTGAGAAACTTTACATCAGGCGGGTAAAACGGGTAGTTCTCTGGGAATAATAAGTCAAACTGAAAGTGTCCTCCCTCATAGGGCGTGTCGGAAGGGCCAAAAATGGTGGCCAACCAGTGGTGTGTATCGTCCCCAACGAACTCCACCTGGCAACCGTCCACTGGATTGAGCATTATTTCGTTCATCTCGCGGCTTAGACGGATTCCGCTGCCAGAACAACTAGACCTGGATAGAGACTGTTGCTCCTGACCCTGTGCTCCGTTCTGTGTCCTGCTACTTGGCCTGCCCTGGGGTAGAGTCTGTGAAACAACTGTGGCGATATTTTGCAGTTCAGTATCGACAGTAGTCTCTCGTCGAAGTATTTGTCGAACTTCTGGGGCAGCACGCTGTGCAGCAGTACGGGCAGAGCGCGCAGCACGGGTAGCACGACGGGTAGAAGAACGCTCTGCAGCGGTACGGGTGCGAGTTTTTGCCATGATCTGCAAGACTGTAAGAACTTCAAAAACACTTTCATGGGTAAGAGCATCATTGCTTACCTAAGGTTTTTTCAGTTCAGATTTTGGAAATTTTCGAATTATTTGTGAATTTTCCAGATCGTTCTATACTGTGTAATATGTTGACTGTAAGTGAGGAAAACCCCTATCACAAATAATTACAATAACACAACCTACTTTGACTCACAAATATAATAAATATTCAGAGTAACAGAAAAGGTTTTTCCGATAAATTGCATCGAATTTGTTCCACAATTTTGTTAAATTTTCTATCAATCATTGACTGTCTTTGCACATCGAATGAAGCTTTCCAAACATTTGATGCACTTTTAACTCCAGACTCGAAAAATGTTCTGAATATAGCAAAAATAACAGACAGAAAACTGTTTAAAATATATATTAATTTTGGATTTAACTTTTTGCTGCTTCATCAATTCGTTTACGATATTAAAAACGGAAAACATAACAAAAGAAATCGAAAAAAAACTTCGGCAAATCTCAGACCAATTAAAAGAAAGCACAACAAAGTTTCGAATAAAATATGAAAGAGTTGCACAACTTGCAGGAGGAGAGTTAAGGAGAGTTTGAAATAATCCCCGTTAAGCGAGACAAGACAATTAATAATCGCAGAAAATCGTAGACGGAGAGTGGGTCTCAGTGCGAAAATGTTTGCGCTAAAATACTAGTATAAGTGGACAGGCCCTGTCAAAGTCGCTGCGATGCCACTTGATAGTTTTGTTCTTCCTCTCCCTTAGTCCTACTTTGAACTCTCGAACAACGAGTATACCCTAGCAGAAAATGCAATGGAGGAGCTCCTGGACACGTTGGCGTCTATGGCGCCAGCCAGCAATGTCAGCAGCATAACAGGATAACTGTCGAATGAATTGAAATTGTTTACTTTTAATTAAAAACAATTTGCTTCGCTGGCTTCCTTGCCACAGCACATTGAGACGGGACGCCGCCCAGGACACCAGCATCGATGCCGCTGCTGATGCGGACAAGAAATGAACCCAAACCTCCAGGATCCATCCTCCAACCACAACCTCAACCAATTGCAACTGCTGCAGCACTCTCCCCACTCGAGCGTTTGCTGAGCTCTCCCGTCTGACTGACAATACTCCTGCCCTCTGATGCCCTTTCGTCCTATTTTGGTAATGAAAATCAAACTGTTCATGTGAAAGGTTCATGGTTGCCGCTCGCTCTCGATATGATTGCTCATCTCACTGGCAATTTGAGGAGCAGTCAGGTCACTGATGGCTGAGTAGGAAGGGACCGACTACTTTATAAAAGTGTCAACAGGGGAAACATGATTGACATTTTTAAGAGGTACACAAAGTCTGGGATTACCCCATTGCAGCATCCAGACTTTCAGTGCTCTAGCTAATGAAACCGTAAATGAAGAACATCCAAAACAGCTTTAAAGTAACTTAAGTGATTTATTGTTTAAATATATAAGTGATGTTTTTCTTTTTTAGATGGCCATGCCAACAGTAGTCTACTCGACATCTCGACAATTCAATTACTTTGAATATTCCTCTCAATTTTACATCTCTCATTCCGCAACGAAAAAATACATACATATGTTTATATATTTTATGTCCGCTTAATAACGTATTCTAACTGTTTGAGATGCCAAGCTTTTTTGGCACCTATATCTATCTATCCAAAATCAGTAAAAGACTTTTGATTCAAAACGTTATAATCTTTATTTATACCGGCGGCTAGCTGAAGCCAATTGCTCGCTCTTTTGCCCAGCCAGATAAATGTGCACAAGCGGGGGTTCGGTATGCAACCTATGCGGCGAGAGATTAGCATAGAACTACTTGGGCCAGGACGGCCGATCAATGCAAGAGCCGAAGCGGCAGGTGCAGAGCGCCCTTTAACAGGGAGAGCGCAGCAGCACTGCCGAACGCTGGGGACATACATAAGCTTTGGTTTCGATACTCTTATACAACTAGTTACAGCTACATTTAGTATATGATAGACGCTTAAGTAGCCGCTGGCCCGAACACTAACTATACCCCCAAAGCGAAAGCTTAAATCGTTTCTTAATGGTCCGAGAACAAGCATGTAGGTCCCACCTACACAATCAGCAGACAAAGGTGTTTAGTTGTGAAAAAAATATATATACTAAGAAATTGATGCCAAGAAAAGTTTTCGGACTCAAGGTAAGCAAGAGTCCTATTTTACAGACTGAGCCGGAAAAGTTGCCACTAGTTTCGGGGAGGCCTACTATCTCTTTAAAGTTTCAGCCTGCCTAGATAAGGTCTGCTGCTCGGGGAAAACTTTTACATTCATTTAACAATTAATTAAGCGTTTCGTGCTCTCTTCTGGATGGTGCAGCGACACCAGAATTTCAAAAGTTTATGGGATTTCTGTTCGATTCAGGCCAAGGACAATGGCACCATTTAATTGAAGCTCTCGATAATAATTGGCCACAAGCGGCTTAAGGTGTGGCAGGTCGAATCTCATAGCACTGCTCTGTGAGTCATTTGTAATGAAACTGAACCAAAAAATGCCCACAAATATCCACGACTTTGTGGTCGTTTTCTGATGCGGCTTTAGAAAACTTAACGCTTGCCAGTGAAACTTGGACGCAGACAGATGGCTGCACTGAGGCCAGATATATAAGTCTATATAAAAATATAAGTACATATTCTCTGTCTGTCGCAAGTGGGTTTCCTTTTGTTCGACTTAGTTTAAGCGGCTTAGAGATCTGTCTTCTGTTTGTGTCTGCGTCTCATTGATATCTTTTTTGTCAAACTTGTAAGCCAATAAATAGTAATAAATATATATGAGAAAGTCCAGACAAACTGATTGAGAATTATGGGGTAAAACCCTGCAACGGACAGACATCCAAAAGCAAATTGATAATCCCCATGGGCATTCGACTGCGGTTTGAGCTGCACTAATTAGCACAGCTCTT
Organism: Drosophila tristis; assembly: GCA_018150885.1. Taxonomy (NCBI): domain Eukaryota; kingdom Metazoa; phylum Arthropoda; class Insecta; order Diptera; family Drosophilidae; genus Drosophila; species Drosophila tristis. The sequence goes on from JAECWT010000200.1 coordinate 573,067, forward strand.
GTATTACTAAACTAACCGTAAGCATTAATACTTGTATACATAATCCGAGAGCTGAGCCAAATCAAACCATAAAATTAAACTGCAAACCCGACAAAATATTCATCCAAAATCCGACAATGCATTTTGATGGATAAACTCGCTCAATGGAATATTGGTGTGGGGGGGGTTCTGTGTATAATGAAGTTGCCGGCCCGAGTCCCGATTCCAATTCCAATCATAGACCAACCATCCAATCGACAACACTTCATGCAATTTGCAGCAGATCAATGTAAACATCGTGTGGGTGGGCGATTGTATAATATGCTTTGTAAATAGTTTGCTTAGATTTTAGCAACGAAATAAATTGCAATAATTATGCTGGAAATGGCATACTCGTGTGCATGGATTGTGGGATGGGGGGAAGACAATGGGGCTGGCAGCCAGTCCTGCGGCAGCTATCGGAAAACTGTTTCGAATAAATACAACGTAATTATTGAGCCATACAATGAACTCGCACCCGCACCCTTACCCCACACACACACAGATATACATACACACATCCACTTACACAGTTTCGAATGCAATCATGAATTTTGTAATTGTATTTGGGAAGCTGTTAATCACAAAATGCGCGGCCTATGCAAATATCACATCCAGGTAGAACTGCAAGTTTGTCCCGCACACAATCCTTACTCTGAATGGTGAATGCGCTCGCCAGATGGTCATGTGACTTCATTACGCGCATCAATAGGTGACGGAAGATTTGTGTACAACAATTTTCTGGATGTACTTTCGATGAACTGATTGAAAAGAAATACTTATAATTTTTTTAATTTATGTCGTTGTTTTATAATGAAGGTACGAAATACGCACGTAGAGTGGATGAAGAGTGAGTTCGTTTTTGTATATTTTACGTATCGCTTATGCCGTCTTTAACCATATTTATCCACTGCTTTTCTTTGCGATTTACATACCAATTGAATTCAATCATGATGTTTGCATTTCTCTTCTAAGTAGTACATAAGTCGTGGTATTATTCGATTTTTTCAATCGAGAACCTCTAGTATATCCAATGTTAAGAAGAGTATCTAAATGTCGTATTTTCAAAGTCCAGAAGCGAGAGACCCCTTGTGTTGGCATAAATATTTTATCACTTTATTATAGAAAATCCAATGCATACTTTTGGTACGTTAGCCGTGGCAATTTGCATATGGTCCGTTGCCCGATGGCTGGCATATTTAGAAATTAACCAAATATGCCGCCGATTTGTTGCAAACTCTGTTAATTTATTTGTTTATTGAATTTACAACAGATTCGAGGGCCTCTGTCGGAAACACAGCCACATGGTACTTCCGTATGGTATAATAAGTGAATGTATGCACAATTTTGTTGCCACCTTTATGGGCGTCCGCTTGGCATTCAGCTTACTTGCCACTGGCTGCTGTCAACATCATGACATCAAATTTATACGCAGAGAAAATTTTAATTAGAAAACCTGTAAAAATTTATAAAATATTTGCGCAAATTTCAGCTGGATCACACAAATATTCGAATTGTTTGCTGATTTTTGACAACGCATCATGAAATGTCAAAACTGCTGACAGAATTTTTGCATTTGATAGATAGATCATGATATATGCAATTTAACAAATACGCCATGCGAACAGGTGAAGGTTTCAAATACATGTGCTGACCCTGACGTTTCTATGGAATAATTATAAATTTGTTGTAAAATGAGAAAGAACACGGATGGAAGGTAGATGGCTTCAATACGATTTAAGCTCAGTATTAAAAAGGGGAAATTAAAAATTCCGACCCACAGTAGCGTTCTAACTAAAAAAGGGTAAACATTTCCAAAGTATTTCAGTATATTTTCTTTAACACCATTTCATATTTTAGATATATGTAAAAAACTATTTTCTATTCTACAAATAACTGGATTTTTGTATTGTTTGTTAATTGGTCACACGTTTTTATCTGGTATCTCTTGGGATATTCTCAATTAATAATAATTCACGGCTTGGACGCATACCGATGAACTGCAGCAAATAGTTATCTTTATTAATTTGATTCTTACGATTAGCTAATCAAAGTGGAAGTCAGTTTGTTCCGGATTCCCCAGGCACGTTGAGTCCACCGACTGGCAAACCGATACTCAGATTAAGTTAGGGATAAAGCCCAGGATGCCAAAAGGTGTGAATCGGTTATCGGTGGTGATAAACGGCTTAGCACGCCTCTCCGACCCAACTTTGCCTGCTTTTCCCCGAGAAATGCCTCCCCTGGGTGACGTATGCGTAATGTGCATGGCAAGCAGTTTCCGATGTTGATGCTGATGTTGCCGCTGCTCCTGCCACTGCTGTTGCTATGTTGCCACAAAATTCAATCAATATAATTGCAACACTTTAGCTAAGGACTTTGCCAGTGCTACAGCCCACACACACACACACACACACACACACACACACACACACACACACACACACACACCCACACTAATACACATTTAGGTAACTGTAACTATGACAAAGTACGTAAACAATGTAAAGCGTTTCAAATTTATACGTCAACCCCAAAAACTCGCCCCCAAGGAGTCGGCGACAGCAGGAGCAGCACCAACAGCAACTGATGACGAGCTAAAAAAGGACTTAAGGACCAAAGCATAAACCTGTACATGTTCCAGTGAGAGTATCTATGTGAGTTTGAGTTTGCATGTGTCAGAGTGTATGGGTGGAAAGGTGTTGCGGCGTAGGTGGAGAGCCAAAAGGAAAGCACAGAGTGCGTGTATTTTTGCTTAGAAGTTTATGCACTTAATTAAGCCTCTAAAAACTTACGTGCTACAACAGAAAGAGTGAGAGGGAGAGAGAAAAAGCGAAAGCAGTAAGGAAAGAAACGGGGACAGAATGAGCAGCAGATAGAAAGAGACACAAACAATGTTGTACGGGATGGAGGTTCGGGTCCATGGCACATAGTTTGTCATTTCTTTGAGTGGGCGTAAAATATGTTTACTCTGTCGCAGACAATTTTCAAACTCAACTTTGTCCCACAGCCACACACCCACAAGCCCACAGATCGTGGAAAGTAAAAGAAAAGTTCAGGATGTGAAAAGCGAAGTGAACTTGTAGCCACAGCTGTGACTTTGAAAATACATTCAATCATTTTCGAAAGTTTCCCCGGCCATGTGCATACTTGTAGTTCCCAGCCTTTAGAGAGCTCCAAGCAACTGCCCCCACCGCACCAAGTAAATCTAATTAAATTTCAATTTATCAATCAGCAATACTCGCACACAATGTTTACTTCAAAATACGGTCAACTAACTAATTTGCTTAATGGTCCCAGGTCACGTTACGTTTTACGCCTAATTAAAATAACCAATTGGCTTAATTTTTGCGGCGGTCATCATTTAATAAATTCCGTTTTTAGCGGCCAATAAATTTCACAAAAATTAAAATGCTCATTAAAAGTGTCAGTCCGAGTGGTGAAAGGGGTAATCAGAGAGGCGGGGATGGCGCTCTCTGGCTATATAATACGGCGGGTAATTAGTCGTTAGAAAAATGTCGAAATGTCACGACATTTTTTGTGTCACATTTATTCATGTTTATTAGCTGAATTTTATTTTGTTAGAGAAGACTGATCCCGCTATCTAAACCTCTAAATTTAAAAGCACTCGATTAGCTTTTACTTCCTTTATGTAACTATTCCCTTTCTATTGTGATTCAATTTAATAATATTAGCAACAACATTCACTTAACGTTTATTTTGTGATCTATTTTTGCTCCAGTTTCTTACGCTCGAAGTATTAACTAAACACCAGAGGGGGGCCAACAGAGCTTTCATGCTATTTTATTTAGTTCGTCTCCAATGCTCATCAGTGAATAGAAAGAGTTATGGATAAGAACTTTATATTTCCTTTCGCTGGCAAACATGCTTTATATAGTATTCTCTCTAGCTGCTGATTAGAGAAAGCAAACCTCACGTACTCGCCTTGAACTTCCTGCAAGCGTGTTGTTGTTTGTTCCAGCATTCTGCTATTCCTTTATTTTTCTATAAATCCATTTGAAATGCAACTTTTGCGCCAACGCATAAATCTTCAGCACAAATGGCAAACAAGCGCTCGGAGGCGGCCAGGAGCGAGCAAAGAAGGCAGCAAAGCGTGGCTGCGAAGGCAGCTCAAGCATATGTTGTGCCACTCCATATAGAGACACCATACTTATACGAGTATGTACAATACATATACATATGTACTTGTACTGTGCGTTTGTGTCTAGATAGATGTTTGTATATATTGTCGCAACATCAGTCAGGATTAGTTGTAGAAGTTTACTAGTACGGGTCGTCTTGCCGCTCTCGTTCCCATCTTGTTTGCCATGCTGTAACCGTCACGCAGTACGCTCCAACATGGTGCCAGTTGTACCCCTGCCCCTCTCCAACAAGCATGCGCCACCACCCTTCCACTGCTGTTAGCCTTGTCCTTGTTGTGTCTTGTCTTGTTGAAGTTTTGTGAGCCAACGTTGCTGTTATACCCTTTCATCGGGTGCTATGATTATGACCAGATCTTGACCCCATACATACTCCATATAAATTTAATCAGTCGAGTCAGTTCCAAGCTAAGAAAATATATATCTTTATCATATCTTCAAAGGGCAAAGAATGGAAAACACAAAACTGAGCTTAGCGAAATTAGAATTAAATTGGAAAACCTATCGATTTCCATGCTACCTAAGGCTTCGACCCAAAGTTACCCTATCTTTTTTGATGCAACTCGGTTTTGCTGTTAGTGCTGTCTATCTGAGTGTGTGTTTTTGTGTTAGGGTGAGCGTTATTCTGCTTGTGTGTAAAAAGTTGCTCGCACCTATTCTCGTGGCCGTATATGCTGAAGGGCCATGAGAATTAGTGAAGCAATTGTGCCAAAAATTTAATTTTTTATGCAAAACTGTTTTAGACATTCAGTTAATTAGTCGTCTATCAGCCAATCATCTAAAAATGCTTGAAATTGCGGCCTTGGAAATCCCTCAACTATTATCAGCTCTGTGCAGGTACATTTGATCTTCAATAAATAGTTGGTTAGAAAACTAAAAAATTCTATCTTTAAAGTAAAAAGCTGTGCAATAAAACGATTTATAGAAGGGTGTCGTAATAACGCCAGTTGGTATTGGTACTGACGACACGTAAAAATCACTAAAACTAATAGCAACGCGTTCTGGATTCATTAAGTTTGAATAATTTGAGAAGATGCAATCTCCGCCAATCAAAGCAAATATTGTGTGGTAATTCCGATTTTACCATGCATTCATTAATGTTGACAATTGTCAGAAAGGCATCGATAAAATTGAATAAAACTTCAACGAGCACAGAGCCGCAGCAATACTTACATATATTCCCGCTACTTAGTCAGTATATTAGATAAGATTTATGTAACCTATAGAATATTTTATTTATTATTATTGTTATTTATTATTTATTATTATTATTAAAAGCCGGTATTGGTAACGGAGCCGATAACTGCCCCTATGCTGCCTCTTTCTCGCTCTCTCAGTATTTTTAGTCGATGTTCGCAAAAGGGACTCATTGATTTAATTGTAAAAGCGAGGATTTGGGTAAGAAAGCAGCGGTAGAGAAATGGGAATAACATAGAGCATAAATATACAGAAATTACAGAAACTGCGTCCACTAGTCATGTTCTAATATTAATTAATGCACTTCGTTTATCCTCTTTCCACCTATTTGACCTATTCGATTCGAATTTCAGAATATGTTATCTGTGTCCGTTCCGCGTATTCTGCTACACCTCTCTCTCTCTCTCTGTTCCTGCTCAGAAACATAGTTTTACAATATAACAATAAATACTACAACGAAACAAAAAGAGGCCACTAAAAATATGTTCAAATAAATAAAAAGATATTCATTAACTTTAATTCCTGTCTAGAAGAGCGATGATGGCTACAGAGAGGTTGGGCCAGTAGCGTCACAAAAGCAAGAAGTAACAAGCAGCCATGGAAATAACCGCTGAGCTAACTTTGCCAGCTGTATTACATTACGCCTTTAATTTCATTACAAACCCAGAGAGGAGGAGGCGGCCCGCCCGAGCCGTGGTGGTCCATAAAACAGAAGGAAACACTTGTAAAGTCGGGCCATGGGAGTGGGGGACGGGGACCCAGTGTAGGGACGAGCTCATGTTCCATGGCGCCTCGTCCGACATTGCAGCCCAGCATGAGGCTTGATGTTGCTCCTGGTCCTGCTGCTCCGAATGATGATGATAGGGGTGGAGCAGCAAAGGAAGCCATAACAGCATCAGAGCCAGCAGGATCGAGAGGCGTTTGGCGGGTTAGAGTTTATTATTTAATACTTGGAACGTCATGCGTTGAAATTAGCAGTCATAAATCAATGAAACGACCCGCACAAGTCCACAATTAGCCAGCCAGCTATCCCAGAAGGGGGATCGCGACAAACGCCCCAAGTTATACGAACTAGCTTTTTGGGCTAATTAATTTTTATGCTCCCCATCCTCCTCCATATACAATTTGATGCTCAGAGTGTTTCAGTGCATTATTTAGCACAGAGCTACTACTGCTGGCAACTCGGAGATGAGCGGAGATAAGTTCATTCTGATTAAATCGCTTTATGTAATGTAGTTGTCCCAGTTTTTTCTGCCTTTGAAATTTATGATTTATGATTCTTATATCACAAAAACTGAGTTATTACTGAGTTGCACTTTCAGGAGCTTATCATCCTTCTAGTAACATACATTTTGGAGTATTTTGACAGTACTGGAATAGGAAAAAAGATTTAAAACGAGGTGATACGTGGCAAATGCATTTCGGTGACCTAATATTTCTTGATTGCCATATTTGTAATTTATTAAAATATACCAGGACAAAACGTTTTCATCAGCAGCAATAACTGAAAATCGTATGTTAACTACACAATTAAGAAAAATGTACATATTCAATTATTTTTAACTCATCAGTGAATTGCTGTAGCAAAAACCAACTCCCTAAAGATTTTCCCTTCTTTTCAGCAAGAAACCGAAAGAAATGTATGCAATTTTCCGAATTCCCACATAGGTAATAACATTTATGTCAACAAACGTTGCACAATGTACAACAGATACTCCTCAGAGCCCAGGGATAGAAACAATAGTAGCAAACTTCACAAATGGAGGAATGGAATCTATGCCGAGACCAAATTGCTTTCGAAAAATAACAACAATCCCCCCTCCCAGACCAATCTGTGCATAAAATGTTTTAAATGAAAAACTAAAACTTTTGGTTTTCCCATTTGTTTTGCATGCGTGCGTGGAACAGCATCGAACGGTTGAGAATTGCAATTGGATTTTGTGGAACATTTTTTGTATTCTGTAACAAAAGTTTTGAATTCCCCAATGTCTGACCCCAGTCGTGGCCCAGGTAATCCACGTCAAGGCTATCAGTGCTTTCTATCAATTTGTATGAAGTAAAATGTGCAATTTTGTACACAGTTTCTGATTGATCTAATTTTTGTTGTCATGGGAAAATTGGTAAGGGGATAGATTTTTCGCTTCATCAGAATTAATAATAAATTTACCGTCACCATATATGTACATCTGTTTACGTACATATACTTTTGTATTACTCAAAAACAGTGTTGGAAATTGCACAACAGGCTGTCAAAATTATAAAATTATTTGTAGAAAGCCATCGCATTATGTATTTTTATCCTAGCCGAGACTCAAGCATGATTATATAATCTGCACATTTGCAGACAATAAAGTTCTTGCTGGGTACTTTGTAAGCCAGAGAAACGTACAGAAATTGCATTATCACGCTGCACACAGCTAATTTTCAGGGGTGGTAGAGAGACGCAGACAGAGAGACACAAAAAGAGGCCAAAGGGAAGAGTAAACTGAATTATATTTTCACAATAAACTTGGCAGCCACCGCCGCCTCTTTATATTTGTTTGTTCGTTTGTATGTTGGTATCTGCAACTCTGCGGGCAATAATAATAAGATGCAAACAAAATGCTTCCTCCTCTAACATGCCACCCCGCATCCTATCCAGCAAGCTGCGGTACGTGCAGCACGAGGAGGCGCACAAAAGTGTGCTGGAAAAAATGCCAGTCGGGGCGGTATTCTGCGTTTCGATAGGTGAGGGGCGGACTAGATGTAGGGGCGGTGAAGCTGTACTATATATAAAAAAATTTACATAGATTTTGAAAGTAATAAGCAAAATGTGACAACGAAATCCAATTTATAATGAGAAAAGTAGTGCGAATTGTCTGTGGCTGGCTAGAAAAAATATTGCACCATATTTCTAGGCGTATTTATGGGTTGCGCTTAGTTTTTCCCCGAAAATAGAGGGAAAGAAAGCGAGCGCGTGCTGAAATTATGCAATACAATTATGCGAACAGGCCTGCAACTCCGAATTCCGGTCTGTGAGTGTAGCGTGTGTTTGTAAATTTGTATGTGTGTCCTTTGTGCCTCAAAACGTGACTTGTTTTGTGGGGCTTACGTTTGGGATCCCAAAATTTGTTTGCAGATGTTTCTTCCATCTCTTATTCTCGGTGTTGTTTTTGATGTTGTGCGCCGCCATAAAAGGATTTGTTTCGAAAAAGTTTTTTCTTCCGTGCCGTACAGTTGGCAAGTGGTCTTAAATGAAAGATTCTAAATATTCTACTGGTTTAGTTCTAGCAGAGATTTCCGCCAGCCCAATTCTCTAGCCAAAAAGCGATTTTTATTTTATAAATGATGATGAGTGAATAGTGAAACTTATACATATATATACATATATACATATATATACATATATATATGTTATATAGTATTTAATCAAACAGATAAATCGCTTGCACAAATATCAAATAATTTTTCAAAAGTTTGATACTCTTGTTTCCCTCGGCAGTGCTGTGCACTTTCCTGCTTTATCAGACATTTAAAATTAATTTTCAACACGCGCCAGAAAGTATGCTATAATTCACACGTAGCACAAACAGACGAACCGGACTGTCCGCGAGGGGAGATTGTGAGACTGGGAGGCATTCCCAACAGGGAGCTAGCTTTGTTTACAATTCATAAGCAATTTCGGACAGGGGAAAAGTCGCTGTGAGCCAAGCTGTACATATTTCCCATGCTGGAAAATGAGCCTCTGCACACGATTTTTAATTATTTTGTTGCATTTTCATTTCGGTTTTGTGCTGTGTTTTGGTTGCCCAAATAAACAAGTTCCTTGGGATGCCTCTAGCTGCTGTTTTCCTCTCACAGTTCATGGCGGAAAAGGACACCAAGTTCTTCGGAGCATCAAGGATGACATTGCTTTATGTCTCTCTCGCCCTGTCTCCCTCTTTTCTCCTTCTGTCACTGTTTATTCTCCTTTGTGTAATTGCAAAACGTGATTTTCTTTTTTTATTTTTGGTCTCGCCTTTTCCGGAAACATTTTACGGTTTATGTTAATTTTTTTTTATATTTTTTTTTTTTGTGTGAATTGTCCCCAGCTTAAATTATAGAACGGAGCCGCAGTTGTCCAGTTTCGTTTACTTTTTTGGGGGCAGTGTGTTGTCGCAGCTGCGGAGCACCGAAGGTGTCGTAAAATGGAAATTCATAAATATTTAGCGCACGTTTTATTAGTTGCCACCGCGTTGACGCCGCGGGCCTAACCTTGGGGCAAGTTGGTCAGATTCATTTAATTTTTCAAATTTTATTTCCCTTTGTTTTGTTAAATTTATTTAACCTCTGGCGGAACAGAAACCACTATGCTCTGCATTATATTTATTATTTTCGTGGTTTGCTGATGCTTTTGTTTGTCAAATTAATTGAGGATTGAAAATAAATATTAAAATAATTTTTTAGGGAATAAAAATTGAATGTGATAATGTGATATTTTCACCACCTTCCACAACATTTTCCGAGGGAATCCATGCAGATTTAATGATTTTAACAAGGAAACATCTGCGAGCTTATACGGAATACACATTCTTGGTCGGCATCAACACCCCATAGTGATATAGTGATTCAGATTTATTCTAAATAAAACCCTGACCCACTCGTAAAACAACTATCAGTGGATTAACCTTAACCCGCACCTTCTAGCTAAACAGCTATATATTTGATTCATAGATTGTTTTCTAGAGTCCCAGAAACATTACCCATCGTCAGACTGACAAGGCTTTGCCCAATGCTTGTCAAATCAAATCAATCATACGCACTGTGTGCCCATCTCCATCTCAGGTCCCATCAGACTGCATTTAACATATCAAAACACCTTTCAGTTGGACTCGGCCTTGCAGAGGGAGTGCTGGGTGAGGGAAGGCAAACCCATTGAACCGCAAATGCAATGTCAAGCCATTTGATGCTAGCGGAAATCTTTCAAAGTTAATTTTCAACACACGAACAAACATAGGAGGCAGCTGTAGAGGCGCTCCCTGTCCATGGGGCTACTTAGTTCGGGGCGAGAAAATTGTACAAATTCAACAGACTTCAAAGCGTCAATAAGCAGACAAATACAGCCGAGCGGAGGCGGGACCGGGACCCCGGGGGGCGTGTCCAATGGAAACGCCGTTTGGGCCTGGCCGGCTGTCTGGCAAACAAGCTGACTGATAACGGAAGCAGGCAATGCACGTGTTTACCTCTGGATATTTGCTGCTCCATCGAAAGGGGACAAAGTGCCCCAGAATGCTGCGCCATGATGATAATGACGATGGTGGTGCTGCTGCTGGTGGTTGTCGTTGTCGGGCTGGACGTGGAGCCCACACCTAGCCATTGCTGATGTCACACATTCATGGTCATTTTGCTGAGTCAATCGTTTGAAAAATTTATGTTGCCTTCAAAAGCAAAATTTGCCATCGCCAACTGCCAGCGTCGTTTGATTCTCGGCATTGCCTTTCACAGCACACAGGCACCAGGAGAAAGACAGGGCGAGTATGAGTACGAGAAAGAGACGGAAGGCATGTGAGGAAGAGAGAGATAGTCAATAGATGCGGTTCATTTAACTTGACTGAATGTGCATCGCTTGCCAACCTGGCTCCACTTTGATAGTCTGTCTGTTCTGCTCCATCAGGATCTGGTCTGGTCTGGTTCGGGTTTGGCCTTTTGCTCTTTGGCCCCGAACTCAATTCATGTTTATGAAGTGTTGATGTGTGTCTGATTTAATTGAAATTTGATGCACTTTTCAATGTCTGAACCCAAGTCAGCAAAAATGTTTGGCATTTCATTAAACCTCACCCATGTTTAACTACTTAATTATGGCACTTTGGATGGGACAAGTGTTTCCCATGTACAAGCATATTGACTTACCAAAGGAACAGTTTTTACAATGTTTTCAATGTCCTCTTTTTTCATGTTTTTTATTGGATGTGGATGTTGCGACAATGTGGGCGAAATCTATAAAAATGCTGTATTTAATCACGGGTTAAAACAGGTTAACAAGAACTCTCACATTTTATATTGTTCGGGGATGCGCAAAGCATTTGAATTCAATTCAAACATATATTCTTTTAAAACTTCTTAACTTTTTCTCTTTCCTAATTATGAAAGGAAGAAGACTTTGTCCCTTTTTTCTTTAAACTCCATTATCTACGTTCAATCAAAAACAAATTACACCAAACATAAATGTTCTACCCACACGTTAATCCATCATCGGATCAATTCAACAACCTGAAACAAGAGAGACAAATTTTCTTAGAATTTTAAGCCATTGCAAAGGGAACAAAAGTTGAATTTCCCTCAAATTAAATTGAGATCAACTTTAGTGGGAGAGTGTAATTATACTTCCACGATTTTTGTACAAGCCAGAGCAGAGACATTGTCCTCTTAACACCGAAAGAATTCCATTTTAATGCTCTTAAAGCTGGTCGCGGCACAAATAAAAAAGTGACCAAAGTGTCAGGGACAGCCACGGGCAAACGGAACCTTAGACTTACCCACTCAACCACCCACTCAAAGCACCCACGCGAGCCACCCAGTTGCAATACCCTCCGTTGCAGTCATAACAAGAAGAAGTGGAGAAAGCGAGAAAAGCTGGGAGTGAGAAAGGGAGTAAAACTTAACAAGTTCACTTAGAAGAAATTAAGTTTTCAGCATTTATGTTAGAAAAACTATAAAGAAAAACTTTCTTAATGAAGCGACGACAATGTGGTGAGCAGTGAAGAAATGTTTGAAAAAAAACAGAGAACTAGAGAATTGGGGAGCTGGGAACTGGAAACTGGGAAAAGCGAACAAGTTGGCAATGAAAGCATATTAAATGAGGTTCTTTTCTATAGAGTTAGAAAACTGTCTGGGCTACAGAGTAAAGTAAGAGAAGTTACCACATATTTTTCTGTCAGCTTGTCAATCATTAATATTAGAGACTTACTCTCATACTCTCTTACTGCACACGCTTTTCTTTTAAATAATTTCTTAATATTCAACAATTATATAATACCTGATTTGGCAATAACATTTCAACTTTCATTAAATTTATAACCTAACCTAACCTTTAGTTGAAACTATTTCTTTGTTGGATTTTCCCTCAATCGATACTCGATTACTCGGGCTAATATATTTCAGAGTCATTCCGCAAGGCCTCAGGCATCCTTTCGCCCCTTTGCCATCCCCTCAACGGATTTCACGTAAAATGTTTATTAATTATTTGCCAAGTGCTTTTGGATGGTGCCCCATCAATCCATTGCACACCCAAAATTAACCTAATTTTTTACCCACTCAATGTTTTGGGCGGTGGGATAAATGAGGGCGAAATGGGGCTCAGTCGGAAAGGTTAGGCCAACCGACAAACATCCACACACACAAGTCTTGTTTTTAAACTCTGGGCAATTTTTTACCTTCGTAACTCACACATAGAGTCGGTAGAAGACATCCCTGCTATTCACCTGCTGGCACCCCTGAGTATATTTGTGCGAAAAGCAGCCGCAGCAGCAGCCTCCTGTTGGTAAACTTTTACAGGACTTGCCAGTCGCTCCCTCTCGCTCTCAAAACTGTTGTGGCGCTGCTCCCCTTACAGCGTTTTTGTTAAATTTTCAATGGATTTTTTTTTAAATTTACTTTTCCTAAGATAAATTATATGAGCATTTCCCAAAGGTTAGCGTGATAAATTTTCGGCAGCGTAAGCAAAATACCGAAAGGAAAAACCCAAAGTCTGGCTTCGATCTTGCGGCCAACTTACAGAAAAGGACCCCACACATATGTGTGAGGACGATGGTGCTTATATGTGAGTGTGTGTGTTGGATGTGTTTTTGTGTGTGTCAGATAAATTGTTTATGTGTCTGTGGGGAAGCGATTAGTGTTAATGGGTTCTCTCTCCCTGATGCTCCGTCTCAGTTTTGTAAAAATGTGTGATTTTCGGCTTTATTTTTTAGGATATTTGATTCAAGTTCTCCCCGATGTTTGCCCGGTTTTCTTTTCAAACACTTTGGCCGCGTATGAGCAATCGATAAGTGCACACAGACAGGCCAAGGAGAGGACGAGAGAGCTAGAGCTCCGGACAGCTAGATAGACAGTCATATGGGAAATACCTCAAACACACATACATCTCTTTGGCATTGGGATATCCTCGTATATTTTCAATTTCTTTTTCAACAGAATGCATATAAAGTTTGCCCGAAATGCTGGCAATGCTGAGATTGCAGTCGTGCAGGGATTGCCAGGACAACAAGTTCGAGAAGAGTGCTGGAGAGGCAGCTGCCTGAGAGGGAGGCTCCCAAAAGTGCCCAGGCCATTGTCATTGCATCGACTTTTGCTGGAATTTCATGTTTAAATGTCAATTTCTCAGCGAGCAAAAGTGACCAACGACCAACTGCTATCCATGACCGTTGTGGGTCCTTCGGCAAGTCCTTTTTCGGCTGTCCTTGCGCATTTTACAGGCACTGCTGTAATGTGTGTGAAGGCTTTGGTATATATTTTTTAACGGCAGACCAGAGTTGCTACTGAGCTGGAGTTATTTTTTCAATTATTTCCTTGTTGATGGGGAGAGAGAAAGATTGAGAGTGAGAAAGAGAAAGAGAAATGGGAAAAAGAATTGAAGTTGTGTCCTGTCATTGTGGTCTTGCGGTCTCCCCCTTTGTTTACCCTAGTCGATTAGGAGTTTAAGGTGTTTTGATTTGTTGTACGATAGATTTAGATGGACAAATATTTCAAAGCGTCGCAGTAATGGAGATGACCAAAAGGAAGTTGGTCTCCAGTCTCTATGTCTAGTAGGAAATGGGATAATATAAAAATCGCTTAAAGTATCTTAAAACATCTTACTGGCCGAGTTTATATCTTAACTCTGGGTAATCTCTATAATTTCCAACATAAAAACTGTGCGCTCTTTCCACACTCACATCAAAGTGATGGCTGTTTAAGACCAATATTCATTCCTAAACAGCGAACCTTCTCCAGTATTTTCTAGGCCTGCCTAACCAGGCCAATGGTCAAAATTTTAGACCGGACCCCTTCTTGCCTCGTAGACCGTGCGACCCATTGAACAAAGCCAGGCAACCCCAACAACTCAATAAATCAGCTCTCCACTGATTGTGTGGCTCTTGCCTGCTTCCTCCCGAAAAAGAAACAACACAAAATGTCAATCCTTTCCCCGTCCAACCGGCAGGACAATTGCGTATGGCAGGGGTATAGCAATTAGTGTGGGGTGGTTGTGATGGAGATGGCACTGGAGCTGGGGCTTGGGCTGGGGCTGAGTTCAGGGTTCAGGCTTACTGCTGCTAATTTTCAATTTTCATGACACGCTGCCTGCCATTGATAGGCAGTTGATGGTGATCCCCCATGACGACGATTACAACGGAAAACATTTCATCGCATCGCATCGCCCTCTGCAGCTTTACATACAGATACATACACAGATATATAAATAAGTTTGGTATTTTAATTGAAATGGGTTCGGGGTGTACAAAGCTCACGGAAATGACTATTTTGAATAAATTAAATGGCTGTCGAAAATCTTTATTTATAACAGCTGCGAGTCAGCTCGGCTGCTCTCCCGACACGCAGCTCTACGCAACTTCCTTTTTGCTCTGCGGAGCGACATCAGAAATATTAAATGAAACGAAGCAAATCCCATTGTCACCCGGTTTCGGGATTCGAAATTGGCAAATAATTGACAAGCTATTTGGGGCGTGTTGATTGGCAAAAACTAATGCCAGCAGGACAATGTGCGAGGCGGGAGCAGAGAGCATGCGACAGGCACCCACAGACAAAGAGACAACGAGACTACGAGGGAGAAATCGATATACATTTGACTGATGGACAACGTGCCCGAGTGTTGGCGAGTTCCAACAATGGAACACTGAGCACCGAGCACCGAGAACCGGCGAGCAACAAGCAAAAAAAAAAGAATAGACGTGACAAGACCGCATGAAACAAAGTGACATTAAGCCATTTCAACGCAAAGGGGATTTGCCGGGCTCTGCTCTTTTCCTTCTTCACTTGATGCCTTTTTTCGGTGCACAATATATCAATATATATTTATATCAAATATGTATTCGCACGCGTATGTAGGGAGAGATAGATCCGTACACTTCATGTAGATAAAGCAAAATGCCTGGCCCATTGCATAAATTTACTCCGCCACTCGCCAAATCCGTCTGAGCCTGCCACCGGCCGAGCCCCATACAGTCCATTGATGCGTTTTGTCTTGTTAAAATAATTGACAGGTGGCACAGCCCAGGTGGGGCGTGGAGTGGCGAGGCGAGGCACGGACGCCCCGTTGCGAGAAGCTTCTGTGGGGCAGAGGCTAGGGCCCAGGCATTAGTGCAATTTATGACAATGCCGGACAAATTGCGGGCATTGGAATTGATTGGCCAGCTTGTCCGACCAGTGTGTAGCATGTGTCTGTGGCGGCTTAAATGCGGAGGTATGTGGAAACTACTCGTGTTGGGGCGGGAGGTTTTTAAGTTAATAGTTATGGGTGGGTAGGCAATTGAGTGAAAACATGTGAGATGCGATCAGATACTCTAACTGTACATTGGATATATCAGTGGGTTGGGTAACCTTTAGCAATGCTGGGTTAATGCAATTGAGTGGAAATTAATGAAAAATATTGGATAAAGCTGGTCAAGGTTGCAACAAAATTAACACTTTGGTATTGCAAGCATCAGACCTGCTCATCCAATTTTGATTAGATTATACATTATGTATACATATTTAGTTTTGAAGGCTAACCATTGGTTTCCTCCTTAATTTGAACCATTTCATGTTGTCTTTGCCGAGCCTTTCCCAACCAGTCTTGGCAAAATCCATTCAGCAGCAATCGCATAAAACTACAGACTGGCCAAAATAGAAAACAAACATTTATCCAAGCGAAATTGAAAGATCAAGTTAATGGATCAAAAGCTCAGAGGCCAGTGTCACACCCTACCGCGATGAGGATGATTTGCTGGGCGACGCGAGTTCGCCACAACATTGAAATCAAATGTTTTCATTAAATTTCATTCGAGACGTGTTCATGAAATTTTAATTAGTTGCCCAAGCTATAAATTATTCAATGCCACGTAGCTCTATGGTCATTGTAATGGGTTTTTCTCTACATCTCTCTGTCTGTTCTTTTCCGTATTCCGTTGTTAGCTTGATGGGAAGTTGGAAAAATGTTAGAGATGAATGATTTGGATTGCCTTCCACATCAGGAGTTGTGTCTTTTATATTGGCGAAAGTATTATGTTGGTGTAAATAGTTCGATTTAGAGAGAGTTTAGACAGTTTGGATATGTAATATCTCTTGCTTTCAAAGCATACCGTGGAATAATAAGAAGAAAAGTTAAAAAATATTTCGGAGGCATTCCATAATTATTTTGTAAGAATTCTGTTTTATAAATATTTGTTCCATTTGTTTATATAGTCTGTTTTTTTTTTAATTTATAATACTTTTAGCCATTTTGGCCATTAGATGATCATAAATGGATTAAATGGTAGAACACTATGCAAATGCTAATGATGCATATGTAGCATAGGAATAAATGGATAAAAATAGCGAAATTGAAAAAAAAACCAGATAAACTACTGCTGGACAACTGCAAGAGAATATTTTCTATGGCAATACGTGAGATTTATTTAGCCTGTAACGAGCTCAACAGAGTTTTGTATGCATTCACATCTGCTCTGCTCAGAGAACATTTCAATTTGCTTTCGACACTCATCCAACTAATAACATAATTTCAACTGAAGGCAGCCCCGGCAGCAGCCCCCGTAAGGCCAACTTTTAATTGACTTGCTACATGCGGGATTTTTGTTGTTTGTACCTGTGTGTACCCACAACGCACCACTCCAGACATTGGCAAAGGCTTCCGGAATCCAGCTATCCGAGTGAATTCCTTCCTTATCTAACCGAGAAGGGGAAGTGGGGACCCGAGAGGAGTTGTAGTGGTGGCTTTACTGTGGTACGGTGGCCACATGTGTGTAGTTGTGCGTGTTTTATGCTTTTGCGCCCTGCGCCAACTTAAATGCTAACTTATGTTTAGATTTTGCCCGAGCCCGAGAACCAGAAAAAAGTCTGCCTGTAGTAAGAGGACGGAGAGAGCAGAAGTATAAGGAGAAAGGAAAGGAACTAAGCCGGTTGCCACATTGTTTGCCCGGTTGTACGATGTCGAGGTTTTTGGCATCAGGACTCGCAAGAGGCAACTGCAGCAGTAGTACCAATCTGCAGCATCACAAGCACCAGCAGCAGTCAAATTGCAAAAGTTTCTTGCTTTAAGCATAAAATATTTATGTCTGCATTTAGTTTAGTTTTTGGCTTGGTTTTTAGTTACTTTCCCAGCTAAAGATCCCTTCTTTGCTGCTGTTGTCGGTCGGCTGCAAGTTTGTCTAGCTGCAGTTTTAATAAAACGGCATTTTCCTGGCCAAAGGAAAACCCAAAAGGGCGGAAGTCATGGCCAGAAATGCTTTATTTTTAATTAAATGGTTTGAAATGGTAAGACGCTGGATACGAGCCCCAAAATGGTGATTTTCAAATTGAAATTTCCATCAAAGTTAATCAAGGATAGATGCAAATCCAGGCAGCACTTTACTCCAGGCAAACGAAATTCATTGATTGATAAATAGTTTGGTAATTGACCCGGATGCCTAAGCGTAGCCGAGCAAGTGTTTGTTTATATGTTGGAAATTTATTTAAGAGTTGAATTTTCAGGTACAGTGTAAGTTTTTCCTAAATTAAAAGCTACTTGAATGTTTGCACAGTTTTGCGGGATATTATAAAATAAGTTTACTGCTTTAATTTCCTTAAAGCTAGGACTCTCTGACCCTATTAACTATATCTCTCATTTTTTAACAATAGTTAATTAAGCGGTTGGTTTCTATGCCAATAAGTCCATAAAGAAAATCGTGGAGGCTTGGAAGAGCAGCGCCATCGGTGAACTAAACACCAAGCGATAGGAATTTAGGAAAGCTCATCTGCTCCAGTGGGCAGTGAGAGCGAGGAGGTCAGCAAAGAGAATTAGAGTTCTGCAAAATGCAGAGGAGTACAGCATCAAAACGACATAATACGATGCTAGCAGACGTTTCAGCAGATGTTAAAGAGCCTGATCTTGAGTTGTTCTTGCCAGCAAAACCAAACTAGGAACCAAAGAGACTTTATTTATGGTCGTACTTTAACTTACGGACACAATTTAAGACAAATATATCGTTGTGTGATTGAAAATTGTAGGGTGGTTGCGATCAACTCTGAGCCAAGTGTGACTATTAATAGGAAATCCATTGGCACAACATCCCGAACCTTAATATACTTTATATTCCAATTCGTTACAATATTTATATATATTTATACAAATATTTATAATACATGTTTTAAGGATTCAAAAGTGTAATTCAACATACTTATTTATTCTTAATTTGGTCGGAAATTCATTCAAGAAAATAATATATCATTAATTAGAGAATGTCCTCAGCAATGTAGAGAACAGGTCTATATAATTATATAATTTATGTAACAATATAGACATACAAATATGTATACAATATATGTATGTATGTATATTCATAATACTCCGACATTTTTCTATTTATGCATGCAGAATAATAAACATAAATAATTATTTGCCTGCGTTCACTTTGTCACTCCTCTTTCATCTTTTCACGTACAACGAATTAATTGAAACAAATGCGGTTTGTTAATTAATAACTAATTGTGTAACTCCGCCCGTCAGAATCGTACATACGCGTATGGCGTGGCACGTGTCCGGCCGGCTATGACCATCATCGGGTATTAGCCAATTCATTTTTACAAAT
Organism: Drosophila tristis; assembly: GCA_018150885.1. Classification (NCBI taxonomy): domain Eukaryota; kingdom Metazoa; phylum Arthropoda; class Insecta; order Diptera; family Drosophilidae; genus Drosophila; species Drosophila tristis. The sequence continues at coordinate 592,214 of JAECWT010000200.1, forward strand.
GATACGTACGTATACATATGTATGTATGTATATTATGTATATATATGAATTTATGCATGAGCAAATCGTGTGTCTGCGTCGGAGTGTGGTCCCGAATTAATCAATGTGCCATAAACTGATAAAGCAAACTACAAATATGCTGATCAGACATTGGACATCAAACAATGTTGCTTTTTGCTCTGTAGGGGTAAAAACAAACAAAATGTTTTACAGATTTAATGAATGGAGCAAGTGTCAATTGAGAGGCTTAAAATCTGTTGACTAATTATGCGGCAATGTTTGCTGACAATTGATAAACATGCAACATGGTAGGAAACCAGCTCAACTATGGGTAGTTAAAATATTAATCACAATAGTAATTATAATAAACAAGAGTGCAGAGTAGCTCCAGCTAAAATATTTAAAAAGCATTTCGTGATTCCTTAAGGAACATTTTTTTATACCATCACCTCGAGAGAGGACCGCTTCAAAGAACTTGATACAAACTACACGATATACCATCGATTGTACCCCTTTGCACACATCTGCACGAAAGCTCTGTTAAGCCTTTGCTACCCCCAAGTAATTAATTTACTGTGTGCCATGATGCACCTAACCAGATCCTTGCGGTTATGTATCTGATGGCTACTATTTCTCAGGCCGTCTGTCAAATCTATATTTTCCATTTCCCATTGTTCTAACGTAAACTTTTACGTAAACAAATGATTTCTGTTTACACACTCATTTCTCAACATGTTACCTATTTAAACTTTTGTGGACAGGAAAATTTAATTAAAACCCAAACACAGCTGCTCCTCGAGCAGCTCCAATAAGAACAACAGCGAAAAGGGGGCAGAAGGAAGCCCAGACACTCAACAATATTTTCAATTATAACTCAAGTTTATACCGGAAAACTTGTGAGCGAAATTGAAGGGGAGAACGGCTGGCAGGGGCATCCAGCTAGATGGAAAAGCTTTAAGCGCTTTCAGTTAGCCAAGGGGGAGGAAAAAATAAATATAGAACAGAACCAGAAACAATAAACTGTGAAATGAAAACTGTACGAGAGATATTGAGATAAATAAAAAAGAACTCGAGACAGAACTTCGGATTTCAGTTAATTTGAAGAGTTCGTTTTTTGGCTACTCGAGCACGGGTGGAAGGAATTTCCATTGTGAAATAAATTCACTAAAACAAATCAAAACTTTTCACATAACTTTCGCATCAATCGGAGGGTGAAGGATGGCGACCGGGTGAGGGGAAACATGCATGCCAAGTAAATCAAAACAAAAAGCTTCGGAGAGCCACAACAAATTGTTGGATTGTGGACTTATAATAGTCCTTCCCCCCATCAGCACTGCGCCCGCAAATCCGTACATACGTAGAACAAATTTCAAGCTCAAGTTTAACCAACAGCATTTCGTCCTTGTGCATTGTCCTTCTTCTATTATACGCGTATTATTTTAGTACCCTAGGAGTGGGTACAAAGTATTATGGCTAGATGTAAAGAACATACCCTCAGGCGTAGAGCTATCTTTCTGTAACTTGACAAAAAAACATTTTATATACAATACCCAGCCAAAGTAGATCCAAATATTGGGGCCATAGGAACGACCAAATTTCCAGGGAACCTGCAGCTTCGAATCTCAGAAGTAGCCTTCCCTCCTCCTTCTTTTCGTGACTTGCCGCTTTATGCGTTTCATTTTTAGTAGAAAATTTGGAGAGTATGTGTGTGTTAAAGGGCAGCTTGTGGGGGAGTACGTATGCAGTGGGGATGTGGAGATGGGCCGACAACTTCTTTGTGTTGATGACGTGTCAACTTTTGTGGAACTGCAAACTTTGCGCAAAATGAAGCGACAAAGCGAAACCTTTGCAGCTCAGCAAAGGGAAGAAAAAAAAACACTAAAAAGAGGAAAACTTAAAAAAATAAAGGGACAGGGAAGCTGCACGATAAAGTTTTTTCCTTTTTCTTTAAATTGAATTAACTTGAGAGCAGCCCCGAAGAGTGTTGGTTGTGCGACGGGGGCGGTTGCTGATGCCCTTTACACCGGCGGAAAACTTACGATGATTTATTTGCTTCACATGGCAAAGTTGAGTGTCACTTTTTTTCCTGCCTGCCAGGAAAGCGTTACTGAAAGAAAAAAATTGAAAAATATATACAAAGAGTTGGGCATGGGGATGCAGCGGAAAGACACAGAGATGAACCAGTTTGCTGACCGGTGAGTGAATAACTCTTTAAGTTCATAATTTAAAGTACTTCTTTCAGTCTGATGTTTGAAAAATGTTCCCATTTACAGTTTGGCATATTTGATATAGCCATAGTGAAAGGGGAAAGAACATGTCTGCATGTCAGGAAACACAGAAAGCTTGCAGTTCGGTTACAAAAATATTAACAGTTTCCCTAGAGCCGGTCGCTATATAGCTCATACAATACAAATATAATATTATCCCACCTAATTTTATTACTAACTATCTGTTAAATCATTAATCACTCTCAAAATGTCTCGGTATATGTGTAGTATGTAGTACATACAACAAAGTATTTAAATAAATTAATTAAGTAAAAGACTCAATTCATAATTTTCCACAACCTACCAAGAACAACTTTTGTTTAATTTTCAATCTTTGCCGTACAAAAAAACGTACCTCAACACCTGCATTAAATATATATACGAATATATTTATTTTAACTAAGCGTCCAAGAGGTAAGTGAATCGAATTTTAATCATTGGCTTTGCTACCTTGCTACCCTTACAGGGTAGGAATCTCGGGAATTGGTGCTCCCGACTACGACGAGACGGACGGACAGATAGTCTTGGTTATATCGAACCTGCTATTGATGCTGATTAAGAATATAAATACTTTTTGGCTTCATAATGCTTCCTTCTGGTTGTTAAATTTATCTTCACGAATTTAATTTAATAAATTAAATTAATTTATCAATTTAATTGATATACCCTATACTCTTTGAGTATCCGGTATAAAAAGTAGAAATTCCCTTTGCGGGTATGTACATACATTTTTGTACCTGAAACCAGAAAGGCTTTCGTTTGTTGCCCTTCCCCACTTGTAGGAATATCAATTTAATCCCTCAGGGATCACACTGCATGCGTATTTGTAAATGCGCATTGCAATGGCCCAGTTAAGCTTCCCTCGTCATATGCACAGCAATGTTGATAAGTAAGCTCCTTGACTGCCAGGTTTATAATGGTCCAAGCAGTACTCTTACTGCTGCTTGCTTATTCGTCATTGAAATACATGTACATGGCTAAGAACTACAAGCTAACTAAGCTAACTATAAGGCAGAATTGAAAGTTGAATTTGGGTGTATCATTAGCCCTTCTTGACTGGGAGACTTAAGTTACTAAAATCCAAAATAGTGCGATATACTCTAGAAATAATATAGCATTCCTGATCTTGCGAGTATAAGTACAGCCGCAAAAATAAGGCTAAATACATATTTTTTTTTAATAACTCACATTTACTACAGAAACAAAGCTGTGAGACATTGCAGAATCTCTAGTTTTTCTCATGGTCTCAGGGGGGCTGAGTCTATCGGACAAGCACAAACTTGATTCAAATTGTTGCCTCAATATACCAATGTCCCTCCAAATGGAAGGCAATTCAACCTCCGAGTAAACAGCACAGAAATTGATGCCTCAGCACTGATAAACTTTCACAGAGAAATGCATTTCCAAAAAAGATGAGACCGCAAAGAAATATTCTCTGTCATTATTCATCAAGCCAAACGGAACCGGGACAAGTGCGTTTAGATAAGGCGTGTAAAACAAGCGGGAAAAAATGTCCAACTGCAGATCGGGCTTGGCCAAGAGTGCTGCGTAGACGAGTAGCAGCCAACCCAAGTGGAAGTCAAAGTCTGTCCCGGCAGTGGCTGGCTTATCCGAGAAAACTAATTTGTTAAAATGTTGCCTGGCTTATTTGTCGTCGTCGTCGTTGTCCTTGTCGTTCGAGGACAATTTTGAAGCTGATGCCGAAAACGCAGGCAAATCTGAAATCTCGAGCATCCATCATAAGGTTGATGGGTGAGGCAAAGCGAGTCGATTTGAGCCGAGTCGGGGCCGGGCCGGGAATGCGGACGCCGACGACTTTTGGCGTTTTCCAGCACCCCATCTTCAATGAAATTTTCTGATGGAAAATAAGTAGAAATGAATTCGTGCAGCAAGGAAGCGGCAGCCGTGGCAGGCGCAGGGACTCTGCCATCGACTTGACTTCCTCGAGCCAAGTAAACTGCAAGTAAAATGCTTTGTGCGCTTTTGCTTCCTCGTCCTGACTCTCCTCCGCTCCTTCTCGCCTTTGCTCTCTCATGTTTATGCTTTGTATGCTCGTTAAGCTTTTTTATTTCCTCCTTTGTGTGCTTGTGTGTGTGTGTGTGTGTGTGTCAAAGCTTATTTTGTCCTCTGTACCGCTCTTTTTGTGTCTCTCCCTCTTTCCCCGTCTCTCACTACCTCAAACGCATTTCATTTTAATGCCAAAGCAATCGGCCCGTTACATATTAAATTTTTAAGTGGCTTTGGCTCGCTCTTTCTTCTGCTGTCAGTCTCTCTCAAAAGGACTGCCCGAAACGAGCGTTGATGTAAACGATTTTCCGACTATAGGATGCCCACGACTGCATTTATTTTAGGCTTTTTACATCGAATGAAAAAATATTGCAAAACGATACGCGCAAACTACAGGAAAATAAGACAACTGCGGAGATTTTTAAGGCAGTCGTCAGAGCCATTTAATAAAAATCTCTACCCAGTGTACTTCTTAGCTCCTAGGAATACGAGAGTCTCTTACAATGAACTACTCAAAATAATATACCCCCAGTGTTCTTTGGTTACAGGGTACAAACAACAACAACAACAGCATGGAAATTCTCATCGACATTGGGTGCGTTAATGGTTCGTGCTACATTGCACAGGGCGAGGTCATGGTGGTTAAAGCTCAATGAGGTGTTGCCCATGATTTAGTTGGTTTGGCTTGGTTTAGTATCTCTGTTCCCTGTAGTTGTAGCCCTGATATAGTTGTTGCTACTGTTGTTGTGGTTGCATTTTGTGGTTTACAGTAGGTAAGTACATAAATAGTCATTTAGTCCTGTAGTGGTTGGGAGTTTAAATTTAAAATGGTTAAGTTTGTGGACGGTAGTGGTGAGATATTGTTCTAATAGATATTTGTACTAAATTGTACCAAAATATATTTCATGTTTCTTCATTCCTAAGTAAATTATGATAATATAAAAACTGGACTGAATAAAACTTGATTGGTATCCAGGCAAATGTAAAAAATGTACACATGTTAATTCTGTATTTACAGAATTTTTTTATTGTTTCTAAGGAGACAAGGAATGCACTAAAATAGAACAAATAAACTTTACCTTAACAGTAATGGTAACAGTGGGACCAATCTCTAATTATGAAAATATCGATCGTGTGTTTAAAGTCGCATTAAATCTAATTACTAAAAATAAACAATTTTTAAGTATATTCGCCGCAAAAATTCAAACCTAGATTCATATTCGCTGACGCACACCGCAGCTTGGACACAAATTAATTCATTTCACACGGGTCAGAGCCAATCAAACCGAAACGAATCAAATATTAATATATACGAAACGTATAAATTTTGCAAATATAATAAAACTTGTTTTACTCACCGCGAGGCATCAACAAATCCAAAATGGCAACTTAAATTTTAACTACTTTGACCTTCGAGTTCGGTTCTAATAAATTGTGAGCCACGAGAAAAAGTTTTGAGCTTGTCAGCGACTTCTCACTCTCTCTTCCCCCTCTTTGGGTAGAGTGTGTCTGTATGTGTGTATGTGTTCTTCGTGTTTTGAAAAACTCGCAACTGGAAAAACCAGTAAAAACTTTGCCATGCTGCAGACATATCACTCTCCCAGAGTGTATATGTGCGAAGGTTTTGTTGTAATATATTATGGTCAGTGGAGAGTTACATCCTTGCCAGACCCCTCCCCTTCTGTTCGGAAAAGTTTGCAAACAATGCCACATTAACACATTTGTTGAACGTATAATCAATTTGTAATTTGTAGCCGCAACAAATTCGTGGTATATAAGTCCGTAACAAAAACGCATGAGCGGGGCCTCGAGTAAGTTTCAACCCCAAACCAGAAAAAAGGAAACTTTTATGTCAACACAAGAAACTCATACAGAACTATGGAATTGGGCTTAGGACACGGCCAGGGCAGAACTTTCCACATATATTGGTACTGGAGCAGGGCGAATCAGCAACCAGAATCAATGAAAATAAGTTTAAGCTCGAAGGAAGATTGTGTGGTTGTTCGCTGCAAGGGTGAGGGCGGTGCTCATCTGGTTATGTCGATGGAGATAAAAAGTTGATCAAAGATTGAAAGAAGAAATTAACAGGTCGTTCGAAAAACATTTTATATAAGAACTTAAGACTAAAAAAGTGGAAAACAGTGGAAGTGGATGGCGAGCTATCGCAATTGTGATATACTATATATGGGGGTTCTATGAATATGTTAAAGCAGCAGATTAGTCGTATTTGGGTTTATATTGCTAATTATAATAATTTCTTCGTTAAACGCAAATAATTATTGGGTCGGTTCTTGAAAAGGCCAATTGAAACGGGAGTTCACCCATGCTGTACCAACTATTAAACATTAATCATCATAATCATTTCGAATATTTCAATTTATTCAACAGACTATCTATCTATTCGGTTAGCATTAACCGTCTATTATTCAGCCGTCATATCTTGAGAAGTCCATATTTGATTTCGCAAGTACAAGTTAAAACAAGACGGACAAACGATCGTAGCTATATCGACTCGGCTATTGATGCTCATCAAGAATATGTACATACATACATATACTTTATGGGATCAGGAACTTTCTCTTCTAGCTGTTACACACACATATGAACAACTTAATATACATATCCCTATACACTTTTAGTATCGGGTATATAAAGAAGAAATCATACCACTAGAGGAGTCCATAAGCTGGTAACGGAATAAAATACCACATTTCTCTATCACTAAGAGTACAATTCAAACCTAATATCGTATTAAAATTTCCAATCAACAACTTTTTGCCAAAACTAAAAGAAATGAAAAGGAAATTGTACCGAAAAGTTTGATACCATCTCTTTCTGCTCCTTGCAAATATTTCTCCCGATGACAGTTTTATATGGACAAGATGAAAAGATTGACATCCCGGGACGAGTTCCCAAACTGATTTTCAAAAAGTTTCATAATTTATATTGCTTTATATGCGCCAACACATACACATGCACATGCCCGTACGAGTATGTATGTATGTATATTTTAACTCAACCCTCAAGTGTATAAATTTTAACATTTTCACTTTCACACTTTTCCTTCCAGCGCGTGTGTTATGCAAATTGAGTGCAGCTGTTATCAGACGAGAAGCCGCAAAAAATGAAAATAAATAAAGAAAATAAAAAAGGAGACGGGAGCAAACAGATAATGCTTGATAAATGTGTGTAGTCCTCATATAGAGCCCCAAGCGCCCCGCAGCACACAAGTCAATGGCCGCCAGATGACAACCGGGATAAAGAATTTTTCTTTCTCTTTTTCCTTAACAACATAAAGCGTCTTTTAACAGCTTGACACCCCACACTCTTCCCAGTTCCCACACGGCATGTCCCTCTTTATATGCAAATTTGCAAAAGGGTTACCATTTGACTGAAGGTCAGTTGGCATTTTGTTCGACTTTTTAACAATATAGATTGTTTATCATTTTTTTCGCACCCCCTTCGCTGTCGCTGTGTTGTTCATTTTTAACGACAAAATTGATTGACATTTTG